>CM066161.1:6257500-7457500 GCA_033617975.1 Populus alba x Populus glandulosa
TTTTCTCTTCAATTTAACCCTCCCAACAAAAACATTTGTCCTTTTTCTTATAATGTTTTTTATCCATTATCTTTTTGAATAAGTGTTATTCATTTTCTATTTTGTTCTTCAATTTCAATATTTCATGTATTTTTTTTATTTGGTCCTTATTCTTTGGATTTCTTATTTTTTTCCTTAATTTTTTTTATAAAAGTTTTATTAGTTTTTTTTTTTATCTCACTCTTCAATCCAAGTTTATGGTATGTTATTTTTTTTTTCAATTTTTTTTTCTTTTAGCTTGAGTTATTTTTCTTTTCAATTAAATCCCCTAATCAAAAAAATCTAGTTGCCCTCAATTTTTTTTTTTCAATTACTATTTTTTTTTTTTATTTCAGATCTTTTTGTGTAGTTAGTTTTTTCCCTTGATATGTTCTTCCGTATTTGTTAACCCGGTCCAATTTTTTTATTTTTTTTATTTTTATTCAATTTCATGCTCCCACTGTTTTTTTTCCTGAGATATCATAATATTTTTTGAAAAAAAATCCGACTAACATCATTTTCTTTTCTTTATTGTCTAATTAAAACAAAACCCACTCATTAATCTCAATTTGTGTTATAACTCAAGCCATGAATTTCTCTTATTTCTTTAAAATACATTTGCATCACCTATACATCATCTTGACGAATAAAATACTTTACATCATTCAATATGATTTTTTCATAAAAAAATACGAATCCGCAACCTAGGAGTAGCATGCCTAGTCAAAGCTATCTATTACCATACATGAAACCGTCAAAAGGATTTTAATATTAATATTACACAACTGTTCTGTGACCTTTTTTTTTTTTGGAATGAGTCACTAAGTGAGTTAGCTATATGGATTTCTTTGTCTCTGCATAATTTTAATTTTGTAACCTCCATGTAGACTCTGGATCAAACAGCCATGAAAGACGAGGAAAACAGGAGTATTTTTTATATGGAGATAGGCCCATAACCTCACCTAATCTGGCATGGAGTTTTTCATGCAATCATTAGCTAGAGCCTAGAGGCCTCTCTACATAGCAAATTACAGGTCTGAGGTATCCTCTAGCTACTCTTGCAAGTGTTAGGTTTTTCCAGTTTTTTTTTTATATTATTATTATCATGGCTGTTTAGACTAACTTGCACATACCTCGAGTAATTCTATGGGTCTTGAAGTTAACAACTATATAAGTCTCCAATAACTTTAAAGTTTATAAGATTCAAATCAATGATTTTTAAAAAATAAATTTAAAATTTAATCAGTTAAGTTAAACCCCTCAATTGTTTTTACCTACTTATGTACACCTTGATATGCCATTAAACAATATAAGACTTTTGGCATGGAAAATTTGTGTAGATGCTTAGATATATACTTGAAGAAATTGCACAGGTCTTGCAGCAAATAAAATAAAGATTTATTAAGCCATGAAGCAAACATTTTCTATGGGCTGTTGAATAAAAAATTTATTAATCTTCATGTTTCATGTATTATAATCAAATTAAAAGTAGCTCTAGACAATATTGTCACCTTCAATGCCTTTCATTTTCATGTATAAACAACTTTAGGGCTGTCTGAACTGATGAAAGATGCCTCTTGATCATTTGTTTTTTCAAGTTTTGGGAAACCATCACTATAATTCTTGATATTGACCTCCAAATGAGATTATACGTGAGAACCAAGTGGTATCCCATGAATCTCTTCTTTCCCAATTGTTCGCAATATAAGACTTGGTCATAAGATTCATTAGGTTAAGAAACTATCGGGCAATAAAATTATTATTAAACAAAATTTAAAATATAATTTATATTAATTTTTAAATACCCTAATAAGTAAATATTCTTTGAGCTTGAAATTTGTATAAGCTTATATTATAATGCTATTAATTTTATTAAATAAAAATAACATTAAGATTTGAACTTATAACTACTTGATCAATAAAGTTATAATAACATATAAAATTACACAAGAAGACAAGATTTACAAATAGAGTTGTATTAATAGGTTGCTTCTTATTCTACATATAACATGCATGATGTGTAAGTTTCAAACTAAATTTTTTTTTTAATAGAGTGTGTTATTGAATAATATAAATTAAATTTTATAATTTTATCTTTTATATATGGAGATTTTCATCTAATTTAGAGAAACTAACTTGCATGATTCTTAGTTCAAACAAGAAGGCAATAAATCAATAGAAAGCACAAACAAATCCTCACTCTGCAAGAAACTTCATGCTTGCCAAGAACCAATATTTCTTTTCCAGGTCTTCTCCATTTGTTTTTTCTTGATAACGTGAGCAAACAGTTTGTATCATGCCCCTTACCAAGCAATTTCCCAGCAACAACAAACAGAGACCAAAAGCACCACGGGATAATTTTTCTCACTATTTCCAGACAATGATTTCTCACTTTTCCAGACAATGACTCCATCATTTGAGTCTCAAACCTCCTACTTTTGATAATTTTGTCCCAAACTAAACGAAATCTCTTTAATCAATTCGCTGTTATTGAAAGTTGAATGAATATGCCAGTTCGAGCTGATTTCCATGCACGTCCTCGTAAATTCTCATTAAATCGCCCCTCCATAAAAAGTGCAAACATAAAGCTCCATGATGCCCTAAATGGAAGAAGTTTTTTTTGTTTTTTTATTCTTATTTGACATTGAAGCTGTAAATTGGAGTTTTTTTTTTGGAGGAAATAGCGAGCCAGCATATGTAAAGTAGACAGAATCTTTTAGCTGTTGCTTTGCTAATAACGAGTGGAGTGAATGAAGGGATGATATTGTCTAATATTAAATGCATTTGGGACAAAAATAAAAAGAAAAATAAGAGGTTGGGGTCCTTGGGGACATACATTTGAGGTTCCCCCATTAATTTTCCAACGTCGACAGTTTATTCTTCTCCCCCACACAGCAAACAAAAACCAGCCAGATTCTCACTTTTTTAAGCATCATGCCCACAAATATTGAAAGCAACATTTGATTTAAGGTAGGTTTAGAATGTTTTTTTTTGGTTTGGAAATATTTAAAAAATATATATTTTTTAAGATTAGCGAATAGCGAGAGGTGCTGCTGGAGCTTGGCTTGTAGTTCTGGAGTTTCCACTGTTCCGCTTGGTAGAGTACCTATATAATTAAATTACAAAGGAGAACAAAAAAAAAAAAAAAAGGGGGAAATAAAACAGGGGAACGAAGAACAGGGGAGAGAAAAGAGAGTAAATTCACTTAAAAAAAAAGAAGCACAAACCAAAAGAACAGGAAAAGAAAAGAAAAGAAAAGAGGAGAAGGTCAAGAAGAAGAGTGGAACCTCCAGAACTACAAGCCAAGCCCCGGCAGCACCTCTAGCCAGCACCGAACGCAGGTAGAAGTCTCCTCTTTTTTTTACCTCCTCTGTAATTTAATTATAAAGGTAGTGTAGCAAGCGTGCGAACCCACGCACGCTTGCAGACTAGACTAGCCGACCGATAATTGGTCTAAACTAGTAACTGAGCCGGGTTGGCTAGGTCTAGCTCCGTTCATATGGCTGGGCTAGACCCAGCCCAAACTTAAAATAAGAGAGAGAGAGAGATTGGGTTGGGTTTGGATTTCAGGCCCAACCGGTCCAATTTATTTTTGTTAAGAGTGTGTTTGGTAAAACATACTCTTATATCTTGATAATAATTTGTATGTCTTTACTATTTTGATATTTGGCCAAAACAATCTTTTTTTTTTATATAAAAAAAATTCTCAAAATATGCTCAATCTACGAACTATTATTATTGTTAAACGTAAATCTGCTATGCAATGCTTTGTTTTATTCTTGTCTAAAAAGAGTAAATAGAAAAGGTAAACAAAAAGAAAGAGGCATAAATTTTTTGTTTGTTTTTTATTCAATTAAAAATCCAAAATCTTGTGAATGTATTCCTTGGTGTTATTGTTAGGAATATCAAATTCTTTTTAGGTTTGTGTAATATTTACCAACATTAAAATTAAAAATATTTATAATTAAATGTTCACTAACACTAAAATCAGGAACATTATAGAAAAAAATAACAAAAAAAGAAGAAGAGAAAAACAATTTTTTAACAATTTAAAACAAGACCAGTAATGCAGCTTATCTCAGGTATGACGTTTAAAGGTGATGGTATTTCTCCTTTCGTGTAACTAATATTATAGAATCTTAAGGTTTCTAGTGACTATAATATTCTTTTCAAACTAAAACAATTCCTCAAAGAACGAGATATTAGATATCTATTCCTTGTCTGATAATTAACAAGATTATCAAGTTTATTTTTAACCAGTTGTCGCGATGTTCAGATATGACAAAATGACGACAAAGAAAGAGATTAAAATTCTCATTAATTTGTTTATTCTAAGTACTTGTGTTATACAAAGAGATTATATATAGGTTGAATTGAAAATACTATTCTACCTTTAATAAATAAAACTCAATAAATGAATTATTTAACAAAATCAATAGAGTGTACAAATTTTATGCCAAAATTTCTTTTCCTATTTTTCATTTCACCCACAAATAGAGAGCCACTCTGAAGAATGGAAATTCAGCACACAACACTCGCTTGCTGAACACAGGCAACAGCATCCCCATGAAACAATGACATTGCTCGCCGATGCAGTAGGAACTTGGACAGGACGCAGCCGCTTCCCAGAGAGAACCATGACATGGCCACCGCTGCAGAAGAACAAAGGATGATAGATCCAACTTGGAGGAAATAATGAAGAAACCCAACAACTCCAAATGAGCTAAGAAGAGAGAAGAGATTGGAAAGCAAGTTGCTGCTGTGGTTCCATTGATGACGAAGTTGAAGCTATGGTAGCAGATGGTAACATCTGTTGAATTTGTCTCAACAGATTAATCATTCGAATGACAGTTTGCTCTGTTGCCAACTCTTTGCCTGCACATATGACCTCCAGCAACAATGTTGCAATGGCTAGGAAAACTAAAACAGGAATCAAACAACAGCAAATCATTCAATTTCCAAATGCAAGACGTAGAGGCAAGCAGAGCACAGAAAGGGTATTGATTGTTTGGCCCTGAAAGTTCTCTATCAGACCTGTAACAAATGGCGTTTTGTTTTAAGGATGAGATAGAACAATAAATCATGTGGAAGACTCAATATAACAATCCAAGATTACATGCAGGACGCCAGAATGGCCCGTGCAATTGTTCGCTCGCTCTTTTAGAAGTAGCACAGAGATCAAACCGGTCATTCAAGAATATCAGTTCAGGGAGGACAGGCCCTAGGCAGAAAGCATTATGAACCACCTAGGCTCACGGAAGAGAAATGATAAAATAAATACCTGCGTTGCATCTAGAAAATAATATAAATTATATTCTAGGATTTTATCTAACAATTTAAATATTTGGGTTGAGTTGGTTCTTTGACATAGTGTAGAGCCTTGATGACTAAGCAGTCACGAGTTTGAATCTCATCATCCCTATTTATTTGATAAAAATTAAACACAAGGTAATGTGGGCCTATACAAGTTTCAAGTCCAAAAAACTTTTACTTGAGGGAGTGTATTAGAAAATAATATAAATCATATTCTAAAACTTCACTTAACAGTTTAAGCTATTAAATTGTGTTGATTCTTTGACATATGCTACCGAAGAAACTCGCATATTTTTCCAAGATCTGAAACAGCATCGTCAAAATGGCATTGTATTGTCTGAGTGAAGTGCATTGCGATGACTTATTACAGCATTGAAACCTGGAAAGTGCCTGTGCAAAGAAATACGACAGCAGATTATCATTGACAACAGATGAAAGCAACAGCACCAAGAAGAGCAACTACGCGAGTGATTACTAAGCTACCTCCAACAAGTGGTTTAAACACAGTCCAGATCCACCAAGCCCGCGCAGATACCAATTCCATAAACAGCTGCCTGAAAAACATGGTGCTCATTTATTAACAAAACCAACATTCACTAGAGAAGTAAAACACTAAATGTACTTCTCGGGACGCACCTGACGAACATCTGCGTTTTCATCATTAATTGCAGGCTTCTAGCAGGAAAGGGACATAGGTACCATAATATCTGTACCACCAACATGAAGAATAAGTACATAGAGAGTTCTCAATCAAAGTATCAGGAGCTAGCGCGGTGGTGCTTTCTTAAGAGCAGCTTCCTTACAATGCTCGTCAAATATACAAATGGCGATTCTCCTCTCTTCAGATGTTTTATCCTTACCCTGCACAGTCAGTCAATTTATCTTATCAGCAGGGCAAAAGCAAAGCGTTTTTCTGAGGTGATTGTGATTCTTCAGGCATGCCTCGTATTGTCAAAATGATGCAGTATAAAATCCTTTAACATGAGGGGCAACGGTTGCAAGCTAAATCTATCTACATACATTTTCATAATTTCTTATACCCATAATTTCATTTTCCAGTTGAAAAAACCACTCTTTATAGTTCAAGCAGTGGAACATAAGACAAGCACACACATGAAGATATTCAAGCAGTGGAAAAGCTACCAGAACAGAGGCCCTAAAGAAAAGAAAGATGTAGAAGTAGCAAAAGCTAAGTTTAAAGAACAAATCGTAAAATATTGAATAATAACTTACCCACATAGGTGTTATGTAAGGTGAAAGCTCATCAAAGAAAGAAAGTTAAGAACGAGGCTTCGAAGGTTTTGATCATCAATGTGCCCAAGCAATCACCAGCCAATAATCAAGATATTTATGTATTTAAGAAAACAATAATCCATTAAATGATACGCCAAAGATCCATGCACAAATATTTCAACATTATACTTGATCAAAAAGCTCATCTTCTTCCTCAAGCGGCTCCGCTTTGACCCTCCGTCTCCGCTCTTAATTTCTTGCTTTCTGACTGAGCTGGCCGTGATGACCTGCTTTATCTCCTCCACAATGGACTTAATTACTTGGCTCTCATCTAAAAGTGATCCGGATACCTGATGAGGGAGAGAAATCCTAAATTAGCATAGTTCGAACTTACAAAATGAAGAAGCCTAATACAGCACAAATAAGAATCAATTTCATTTTTCATTCAACAATTATTGTCCACCAGATCATAAATGAGTTATAATACCAAAGGTTTTCCTGACTGGAATGACAATTCCTTGGATAGAACTCTGTTCACCGGAATAGTGATTTTTTCCCCTTCCAACAATAAAAAAATGGTGAACTTGCTGGTGGGGTAATTTGATTGTTTTTTTAATAGGAGACATTAATCATGGTGCAATTATTTAGAAACAATTCAGTTTTTTTCTTTTAAGAGCATAATATAAAAAATATATTACACTTAAAAGTCAAATTTGTTTAAAGTATGATTGGGTCAATGCTAAGACATTCATACCCTAAAAAGCAGAAAAAATAAAATTTATACTTATAGCTAGGGGTAGGTGCATATTTTCAGGCTAGTTTTTTTAGCAAACAGGTTGATTGGGTATTATTACATTTTTAAACAACAATATAAAGACTTTCATACTCTTATAAGCATAAAAAAATTAAAACCCGCAACTAATGATATTTATGTATTTTTAGATTGGTATTTTTGTAATAAATAGGTTGGATCGAGGACAATTTAATCTTTAATAAATTATTAATAATTAAAAAACAAGTTATTGACCCGTAGGAGACATATATTAACGAGTGGACGAATCTTGTGCCTTTAATAATTACAATATACATTAAGTGTTGTTTCATAACAATAAATGAAATATTATGGTGAGAGTGGCGATGAAAGTATTACCCTTACCTTGTAGGTGATCTAATAAAAGGAATAAAAATGAAGGATCAAGATGAGAATGAGAATGAAAAAAAAATTAAACATTGTTTCATTTAGAATAAAAATAAGGAATGAAAATATATTTTTTAAAATGATATATTATTTCTATTTATTATATATTAACTAATATTATTATCATTATCTGAACCGTTATTATTTCTATAAATAACAATGATAATAATTTTTTATAAAAAATATTATTGGTGGCGATTAAAAGCTTATTTGTGACAATTTTTAATTATATACTAGTTTGTCTTGGCTATTTTTATTTGTATTAATCTCAACCTTTTAATTTTTTTAAAAAATCATCTTATTTTATTCCTTCTTTGACCATGTGTTTGAGTTGCTCTTAAATTTTTAGGATCCCACCATAAAATAATATACGTGCAATGAAATTTATTATATAAAAATAACGTAGAGACACATGTCATAATATGATGGGATGTAATATAATAGTTTTAAAGGCAATTTGAATGTTAGGTCAAATAAAACCTAAGAGATTGTTTGGGAATCAGTCAGAAACGTGGGGTTGACTGGATTTTCAAACATGACCTAAATAAATATAATTTAAAAATAAATAAATAATTAACAATAATACAAATAAAAATAGAGGGAACAAACTAGTATTAAATCAAAAGACTTACAAAAGCTTTTAACCTATTATTATCATTATATTACAATTTTCATCCATTTTCTTCCACCACCACCACATATAATACTAACATTAATTTTTAAAAATATAGAATTATTATTATTATTATTATATTATTATTACTACCACGTTAATATAATTACTTCTATTATTTTTATTATACAATAAAATTTTTAAAATTTATTCTATTCCTCGTCATAAAAATAAAAATATCATCTTGAGTTTTCAATTTCCGATTCCTCCGTTTCCGTTCCAAATATCCAATTTCCGGAAATAGAAAACACCTAGAAAGTTAGAAGATGTTAAAGGACATGGATGATGTTGGTGGGCCAGAGGCTCACTAGGCAGGGCCCTACCAGAACACATATGAACTTGAATCTTATCCATGCGAGTTTAACTCTGAATTATTTGGGATCACATGCTAGAATCCCGCCGCCCATCCCTATAATTTTTACCATCTGTCCACGTCCGACCTTTCCACTTCCTTTACCTTCACGACCTTGCTGCATATATACCCTTCGATTGTTCTTGTTCTTGGCAGAAAACAAGATCACTGTATTAAATTGGGAGTCAAGATAATATAACCAGAGATGAGGAATCTATCCTCAACAACTTCAACAAGGAGCAGGAGTGTACCTACACCGTGTTGTAGCAAGGTGGGCATAAAGAAGGGGCCATGGACACCAGAAGAGGATGAGCTCTTGGCAAACTACGTCAGGAAAGAAGGTGAAGGGCGGTGGCGCACGCTCCCAAAGCGGGCAGGACTTCTCAGGTGTGGTAAGAGCTGCCGCCTCCGCTGGATGAACTATCTCAGGCCTTCTGTTAAGAGAGGGCGTATTGCTCCTGATGAGGAAGATCTCATTCTTAGGCTTCACAGGTTGCTTGGTAACAGGTATCTGTAATATTCCTTGTGTAATGATCGGATTTTATGGTCTCGAGGTTGCTGATTCTTTTCTCTCTATTCCCATCAGCCGGGACATCCATAATTAGGTTGATTTGGATCTCTCTCTTGTTTTTAATTTATTCTGTTTTTTTTTTAGGGTTTTGCCATGCTCTTCCTTCCTCCAAAAACTAGAAAGCTTGACTTTCGATTAACACTTTCAATTGTCTCAGAAACGTAATTGCTGGGCTCTAACTTAAAAGGGTTTCCCCTTGTTTCTTTCTCTTACCTCTCGCTTAGCAATCCGAGGTTCTATCATCATCATGAATCATGATGATCCGATCTCCATCTTCTTTGGAACAAGTATATATTCATACATGCATGTACGTGTGTGCACGTATTTATGCTTCTCTTTTTTTTAATAATCGTCGTATTTATGTTATTGCTCCTTTTGTCTTCTTTTCTGGTTCCTATAGCAACAGCGTTCTAAAACTAACTCCAATGTATTGTATTACTTTATTTGTCAACGTTTTACACAGTTCGATTAAAAGGGAATAGAGAGTAGATGGGCAGATTTAGGGTTTTTGGAAGTCGCCTTTTGGTTTTCGAATTTGAAAAAACATAGATCGTTGTTTACTAGTTCGTAATTTTGTCTGTCAATCTTACTTTCGTTTGGGTTTCCTTCTTGGAACAGGTGGTCTATGATAGCTGGGAGGATACCAGGGCGCACAGATAATGAGATTAAGAATTACTGGAATACCTGTAGGGAATTTCGACCGGTGATGTTCTGATATTTGCCCATTGTAGGCTAAGCACTCTGACACAATATTTAACGTGGTTCGGCAAACCGCCTACATCCACGGGAGAAGCCATTTGATTATATAGGGAGAGAACAAGATTTACAATAATAGAGGAGGAGGAATTATTCCCTCTTTAGCAACTCTCAACCTCACTCTATTTCTCTCTTCTTGGTGCTGCAATGACAGCCCACTCTCTCCTATATTTCTCACATCTTTGGCTCTACTTTCACTCTCATTTTGCTCTCTAATGTATGCCTCTATTTATAGGCATCCATGGTAGCTTCTCATGCTTTTTTGTCAACAATGGTGGTTGTCAAACTTGCCAAACTTCTTCAACAAAGGTGGCTGCCAACTTCTTCTCTTCTTCAACAATGGTGGCTACCAAAGTCAATGGTTGTAGCCACCATTTGTTGCACATGTAATGGCAACAAACCTAACAATACCTGTCTCAGCAAGAAGCTCGTTAGCCAAGGAATAGACCCTAGGACTCACAAGCCTTTAAAACCTAACCCCGATTCCTCAGAAATTGCAAATGTTCCAGTCCAGAATTCTAACCCTAAATCTTCTCCAGTGGATGAGAATGGGAGGGTCTATCGAACTCTAGCCACTAGAGTAAGTGAAAACTTTACAGTGACGACTAACCTGGATCAGTCTCCTAACCAGGCTGCTGCTGATGCTACCGAAAACTGGCCAAATCGTGATGGTTTTAATATGGGATCATTACAAAGTGGTTATGGACGAAAAAACGAAGATGATTTCATTGAAGATATTGGAAATGAGGACACTTTCTCCTCATTTCTGGATTCCTTGCTCAATGAAAATGTGTTCGTGTATCAACAACGACAACAGTTACAGCAGCAAAATATGCTTGGACCTTCTTCTAAGCTTGCGGTTTCTTCTTCGCAACTTCTCAGTCACGCAAACGTTTGGGAAGCTGAAGTCTCTCCTCCAATGGCAGCCTTAGGTGACAAGGGCGTGGGTGGGGCTTCAAATCGTCTTCCAGTTTGAACTCAATCCTGCACCACAAGTGCTTAAAGAAAATCAAACGGGTGTGATTAACGGTATGTATCATGTAATTGTATTGTGTTGTTCCAGTAATTCAGTGTGCTTATAACAATATTCTTGCTTCTCGAAATTCTACGTGTGATGATTGTTTAAGGTAAAATGTATCGCGTACTCTATGCATTGCTGTATATGAACTTTGTTCCATACTAGCCAAGGTCAAATTAGTGTTCTAAGTCTTGCAAATTATGAAATGTATGCGGTTCAATCTCCCTCTCTCACACACACAAACCCTATTCTCTTTAGTTCATTCGGAAAGTCTGTGGATCAGACTCCTAATTATGACAGCTAATTCTTATATCGATATGTTAGTGAAAAGGTAATTAATACGAGGAAATTTCTTTACTAATACAACATATATAAACAAGAACATCTATAATTACATTAATGTTTTTGTTGGCACTCAGAATAGACGACAAAGACATAGACAAGGGGAGCTGATATAAGAAACCATAATTTAAATCTGTGATTAAAATGTAAAAGAACACTTTCTATTGGGAAAAGAAGCTTTCGCATCGTTTCAAGGCAATTTAAAAGAAGTTAAATGAAAAAAAAAAACCCTCGAGCTTTTTTTTATTTATTTATTTGAATACTTTAAACTATTTTTTATATAAACAATAAGCCTTTTTTTTATTAATTTTGAGTGCATGTGATAATCTAAAAACACAAAATGTGTCATGAAAATACATGATTTAAGAATAAAAAATAAAAGGATTAATGAAGGGATGAAAACTTGGACACAAAAAACTTGTTTTTAACAAAAAAAAAAGTTTATGTTCTCGAATAAAAAAATAAATTTAAAAAACTAAGTTTGGTTTGACCTAAAATTTAAGGTAGTTTTGGATATTTAGCCTTTAAAAGGCATAAATAAAGGGGAAATAAAGAGCAAAAGGAAGCTTTTCGACTTGGCAAATGATTCATCAACAATTTTAGAGGAATTTGGAGTAGACATTCACATCTATTTTCACATGATTAATAAGCATAATAGGAAAATATTTCTGTGTGAAAATATACTACTAATTATTAACTGGTAGTCCTACACTACCATTTTAAATGTTTATAGTACTGTATTTTAACTTTTGTAGCCGTGGTGCGTGCATGTGCCTTCTTAAAATTTAGCTCAAATATCCATGTCTAATTTAATAAAAAGGATGTAATACCATTCTATAGTTTTATATATACTGCATTATGTAGCCGTAGTACATGCATAGTCTTTCCTTCACTATTCATTAATAAGTGGGTGTTTGTTTTTATAGTTAAAATCCTGTTTTGTGATTTTTTAAATTCGTATTGCTTGAAATTGATTATTTATTGATATTTTTTAATCGTTTTGATATACTTAAAAATAAAAAATACTTTGAGAAGTAACTGTTACCACACCTACAAACACTATCTAAGTATATGCTTGGTAACGCGGTGCAATGTATTTTTTAATTGAAAATACATTAAAATAATATTTTTAAGATTTTTTATAATAACACATCAAAATAATCTAAAAACATATAAAATCATCAATTTAATATCTTTTTAGATAAAAAAACAGTTTGAAAAACACTTTGAATCATATTACTATACACATATATGTACAAATTTCTACCAACACACACATGTAGAAATTTGTATCGGTATAGAAAGGATGCTTTTAAGATGGAAACTATATACACACATACATGTACTAATATACACGCTATATGTACATATAGAAACTTGTATTTGTACACAAAGAAAGCTTTTAAGATGGAAACTAGCCTTAGTAGAGGGTATTCCAGAACCATATACCATTTCCACTATCAGGAATTCCTGATACTAATTGTTTTATGAATAGCATCTTGCCTTCACGTACCACCTAGGGTTAGCTTTTAGACGAAGGTTCAAGGAACAATTCAAGCATTAAATACCTCAGGATTTATGGTTTTTTTAGAAATCACCATGTCTAGCCTAGCCCTAGAAAGATTTAAAAGAGAGAACACCATCATATAGGCCAAGATCGTTGTTCTTATGATTGAGGACATGATCACAGCTACAATATAATTTTATCTCCTAGATTATCCCACGAACACTGCAAAACTTGACATCTAATAACTAGAAGAAATTCTTTTGTCACTCTAGACTGCAGAAAATTTATATTGATATGATACATTCGATAGAGTAATCTATATTGATCTCAAATCTTGAATTTAAAAACTAAGAAACAGAGCAAACTTCTTTATTTATCAATCCAAACCATTAATTAGAATTCTATTCGATGAACATTCAACTTTAGGACCTCCATGATCATTTCAACGAGTATAAAATTAGTTTCCAATGATGTTTTGATGCTTTAGATAAGTGTAATAATTGATTCATCTAGATAAATGTTTTCGACCAAATTTTTTTTATTTTAAAAAGATCAAAAGTATAAGGATTGGAATTGAGTTTAAAATAAAAACGTGCATACCTTTCCCTCTCCACCACTGTGCAATTAGAACCTTTTTGAAAAATTATGCCTTCATTTTTTATCAAATTATATTTTGATCCTTTAGTTTGATAATTATATGTTTTGGTCTAAATCTTCATTATATTCATGTTTAAGCTCTTGGTTTGACAAAAGACTTAGAGAATATCATCACAAAAGGATAAGAGAGGGAAAGTTATTGATAATTCACATTTCAACATCAAAACAGCTTGGTATCTATGAGTTTCCTCTCAATAAGATGAGTTTCATAGAGATATTTGTTTACCCTTTATTTTACTGGAAACAACAGATCAAGGTTAAGAAAGATTTTTTTTTTGTTTAATTCTGTATTTTTGGACCAAATTATAGGTGTTTTAGGTTGAGAAATTTGTTGTTTAAGGTTCTAAAGGTGCCTTTTTAGATGTTTTTAAGTTATAATAATTTTAAAAATAGTTTTTTCAGTTAAAAAACTTCTCATTTTTCCAACCACCTTGTGGTGGTCGTTAGATTCTAGAAAATATAAATGATACATTGTTTGTTTTTATTATTTTTCATAATTTAAGAGCCATAAAGTAGATCAATTATAGATATGTTTGTGATGTCTATCCTAGTTGTCTTTAGACTTTTTTTTTTAAAATATTATTACAAGAAATTAATTTAGAATATTTTTACTTGTTTTCTAGTACGGAGATTATAGTTTTTTGTATTAGTAGTGGTTGTTTGTGTAAAGTTCTTTGTAATAACTTTTTTTGAATTATTTTCTTAAATTTTATTCATTTTTTTATGCACTTGGATTCTAAAAAAGAAATTGAACTCGACAAGGTTTATGTATCCTGTGATATGTTTAGTGTGTTAACATGTATTATTAGAGAGATTCTAACAAGTTTTATGTATCATGTGAAACATGTATTATTAGAGAGATTCTACGGAAAAAAAAAAAGAGAAGAAGAGATTTAAAAAATAAAAAAGCATCTTGCATTTTATTTTTGTCAAATCAAAATCTATTACACAACAAGAAAAAAGAAAAGGAAAAAGAAAAACTTTATCACAACAACGCTATTAGACACTTTGAATCCATTCCTGTAGTGGAACGAGCATGGGCAACGAAGCTAGGGGAGTATCAATTACTGTAGCTAGAGATTCCACCTCACCTCTCACCTTGTTTTGTTTTGTAAATTTTGCTTTTAATTTCCTTATTTCTAACTTATAAAGAAGTTTAACATGTAAATTCATTCGAATATTCATATTAATAATTAAAAAAATACTTAATCTACTTAATCTTTCAACTTAATATTTTTTGCAATTGGGAAATAGTCTCGAGGACAAAGGTATGGTGTAGCTAGCTTTTTGGCGTAGAGAAAGCAAGAAGAAAGATACAAAAAAGGGTTAGGAGCTGATTATCAACACCATCAAAAGTTAGGAGTGTATTGTCCTTTTCGACAACACAATATATTATGAAAGGTAGATGGATTTTACTACGCATGTGAGGTTGATACATGTGTGTGTGTGTGTGTTTGACTCGTGGGTGGACTCTGTTTAGGTCGATGATGCATGTTTTATTGTTGCCTTTAACGTAGCTCCACAAATTAATCTATGAAATCCAATGGAGGTAGTAGCTAGCTAGCTTACTATACGCCATCCTCTATCTACCTCTCTTCTCTCTATATTTATTCTTCATATAATGCACTGAAAAAATGGAGAAGTTGATACAACAGGAACCCACATATTAATAATAATTGTCTACTCTAGCTAGGAATCTAGACAAGAAACTCATTGATGTTTCATGAAGTAAGAGATGAACATGGAAAGGGAAAAGAATTGCGAAATACTAAAGACACCCTTGAAGATATGGGAAGAGAGGGGATGCATGTTTACTGGCGAATAAACACTACTGTAAGCTGTATGTATCTATCAAGTCATGTAATCTCTAAGAATTCAAGAAATTAGAGAAAAAGGAGATCAATCTTCGTTGCCAACACACACATGTAATCATGTAATCTAAGCAATGATCAAGCACAGTATCAATGGAGGGGGGGGGGGGAGGGTTGTGTTGAATTCATTGCAAACTCACCTGGAATTGGACACCTGAAGCTCTCAGCCACTCGTCAGGTTGTAAGGCACCAAGCTGCGATCATTAATTGTTTCTCCGTTGCGCTATCAACAAAACTGAAAGTACAAAATTGTGGAAGGAGAGAGAGGAAATTTTCTGGCAACCCAAAACTTGTGGAAACGTACATGGAAGAGCTTAAAATCTGAAAGATGAAGGTGACTTTTTGTAGTTATGTGGAACATAGCATGTACGCTTTCAAGTGGAGAGAGAGAGAGAGACCAAACATTCTGACATGAAATATAACTCTTATATATGGGTTACTTGGTACGGTGATAACAGTTAGCAACTGTGAAACACCAACCAATCTATTAAGCAAGAATTTAATAGGAAACTAAGCGAGGAAGAGTGGAAATCCGGGCTGTAGCTTACGACAAAGAGAAGGAAATGGGAAGGAGTTGAGAAATTTTGAATAAAAATAGATAGATTTAATGTATAAGTCTTAGATTTTTTAATTAGTATTCTTGGGAGAAAATATGAAATATGGGGAAATTCAGAAATTGATTTAGTTTGATGTAATTATAAATAATATAAAATAATGAATGAATGAAGAAAAAAATTGGATGGTTTAGAGAGACCTGGAGCCGATCATTTTGGACAAAAAAAAATGAGTAACATGAAAATTTAATAAATATTTGTTTAATTAATACACGTTGATATATTTATGGTGGATTAAAATGAATTTAATAAATTTATTTAGTTGTGCTTAAATATTTAATGAACTTGAAATTTTAAAAGGAGAAGAATTGGTGAGAGATATGAATAAGATTTTGACCTGAAATATTGAAATTGTATAAAACATGTTGACTTGAATGATTAGCGCATGTGTGAGATGTAAGATTTGTTAATAATAAAAAAAAGATTGGGAAAAGTATAAATTTTGAAATTTTTTCAAGGACATGTTTTTTTATGTGTGTATTGGTGAACATTAACTTGAAAGAAAAATTGAGCTATTAATTGAGCCAGTAGGGGATGGTATTAAATTTTGCTAAAAAATAGAAATATTATGAGATTATTTAAGGGCAATTATAATTTGGAAATTTCAATACAATTCATTTGAGAATTTATTGAAAATAAAATTAACTTTTACAATAAATAAATAAATAATAATATATTGTTACTGCCGGTAAAAGAAAGGCTACATAACCTAGTCAATAGTAAAGAATCATTTTATACATTCAAATATTAAATAGGTGTTTAACATCTTAAAACTAAAATATTATTTAAATTGCAATTATATTTTTTTTAAGATGTATCTTGATTTTATTTAAAAAATATTAAAAATTAGAAAAATTAGTTACCTGGTTAAAGAAATAGGTATCCTGATTAATGAACAATTAAAAACTAATTAATTGTATAATGTATTAAATACTCAATTTGGGCTGTATCTTGCTAATTATACTGATTTATAAGGTTAATGGTAAAATAAAAAACAATTATTATATATAAAGTTACTGCATTTAGTTCAGATACCTGAAAACTAAAAGTACAAATTTGTGGAAGGAGAGAGGAAATTTTATGGGAACCCAAAATCTGAAAGTTAGTGAAAGATCAGCAGGTGACTTTTTGTAGTCATGTGGAACAAAGCATGCACGCTTTCCAGTGAAGAGAGAGAGAGAGCCAAACATTCTGACATTAAAAATAACGACGTGGGATTGTTTTTAAAATATTTTTTATTTAAAAATATATTAAAATAATATATTTATATTTATATTTTATTTTTATTAAAAAATTAATTTGGAGTTAGAATAAAATTTCAAAATTTTAAAAAATTTTAATTGGAATGAGGGGCACAACACCTCTTTTAAATAATGAAAACGACAATTTCATAATGTTACTATCAAATTACATCTTTTCTTGTTGCTGGTCATAGATATCAGGTTTTTTTTAGTGGAATTTTCTTTTTTTTATTTCATAATTTCCTATCATTACAAAAAAAAAAAACCTTTAAAATGCATGGAGAATTTACTGTGCATCTGAGCATAAACTATTATTCATTGGAATAATATAATTACCATTTTATCCTTAAAAACAAAAAAAACCAATGGCCTTGGTATTGGGGAAGAAATTGTATTTTCTTAAGGGTCCATTAGTCATCACGAGATTAATTGACGACAATTTAGGCCCCGTTTGTTTACTAGAAAGTAGTTTTTTTTTTTTGAAAAGTGAATTATTTTTTGATGTTTACTAGTATAATGAAAAATAAATTGAAAAACACTTTCCAGTGTTTGGTTACATAATAAAAAATAAGCTAGAAAATAACTTATTAATATTTTATTTTTTTCAATTTTATTAAAATAATAAAAAACAAATCTTACAAATTAAAAGGTTGAATGAGAATGAAATTGAAAAAAATATATATAATTTCATAAATTATCTCAAATAAAATAAATAATAATAAAAAGATAAAATCTACAATAAATCAGAACACGGATGTTGTGACCACAAAACTTAAAGAAATATAACTTGTGTTGAGAAAAGGTGGATTTGTTTTTTAGGGGATGGTTGTTTGCAGTTTGGGAGGGGAGGGGAGAGTTGGAATGGGAAAAAAGAAGGATTAATAGGGGACGAGAGGGTCAGCAGAGTGGTGATATATTAACTTTTAGCGAGGAAATCACCGACGGACTCATTCTGATGATGATTCCCTCGGCAATTCTGATGATGAATTGGTCACGTCACTGTACGAAGATCCCAGTTTGAATCCCTCAATGATTTCGTCGGTAATTTTGATGGTGAAATGGTCACATCACTGTATGGAGATCCCGATTTGAATCCCTCGATGATTCCATCGGTTAAATCGTAGGCAAAAACTTCCACTTCAGCAAAGCGCCTTTTTTTTTTAAATAATGAATATTTCATCTATAATTCCATCTGTATATACCAAACATAGTATTTTGTCGATATATACCGACTGAAATATGGATGGAATAGTGTCCGTCGGTAATTATCTCTATAATTTACCGATATAATTATTTTGTCAGTAATTCCATTAATGTTAAGCGAATTTCTGGTAGTGTTTGCTCTTTAATCACCACCTGAAAATCAACGAATACAAATGGAAACATCAATGGATTTTTTCTATTGGTATTTTACGGTGATTTTTACTGACTGAATTTTTTTCATTGCTAACTTCGTCGGTTATATACCGAGAGAATCTCAGTTGGAATAGAAGGAATAAAAAAACCAAATAGTTTAATGACGTGGAAGGTTTTACAGACGCCGTTACCAATGAAATTACATTGGGATTCAAACAAGCAAATCGTACAGTGATGTTTCAAATATATCGATAGAATTGCCGACGAATTTTAATTATGCAAATCTACCCTTCTTTAAATTTGAACACAATTTTAAAATGTTAATTTTTTATTGCATATTTTTGTAGTATATGTATTTTGTTTGGGTGTTTACTTGTTTTATTGTTTTTTCTCAAACAAACTTGTTGTATGGCTTTATGATTTTATACATGTTATGGTTTATTTTAAATTTTATAAAATTTTATTTGTTTGTAAATATTTGAAACTTATGTCGAATTACCGACTTAGGTGTGTTATGATGAAATAAATAATAACTTTTGAAATGAATCCATTTTATATTTTGTCAATTTTTTTACCAAGTTGTAATTTTTGTAAATATGTACAAATTTATTATACACAGATAATTGATAATGAATTCAGAGAAGTATTAAAGTAGGTTGAATAATCTTCACCTAAACTAATAATTTTACAAATTTATTTAGTTAACGTAGTTAATTAATACATGTTGTCATCATTATTTGATATAGGTTCGATATAAGTGATGGATGATCATTCATGGATGTATCGAGATTAACCCCAAGAATTGCAGAGGATGGATTATTGCAATGAGGTTCAGGGTTTTATTAATTACGCAACATCTAATCTAAGAAATATTACTGGATTTGGTATTAAGTGTCCATGCAAGAGATGTAAAAATAAAAATTTTCTCGATCTAGATGTTGTAATGATGCATCTTCTACAAAACGAATTCATAAAGGAATACCTATATTGGTATGCACATGGAGAACCATTTGTTCCTCACAAGACCATAGTAGAAAGGATGGTTAGGTCAACTTCTACTGTTAGTAACGTGCATAGAGTTGTAGATGACAACTGTAATCCTTGTAGGACTATGGTTATGGATGTGATGAGAATGAATCAGATCATGTCGGTTGAGTGAGACCGATTATGATAGAATTGTCGAATGAGCAAGAAGCATTTTACTTGTAGGGAACAGGCTGAAAGAGAACTTCTATGCTACTGAGTCTGTTGTAACCCATTTTTGGGTCCCCACAAAAATAAAAATAAAATAAATAGCCAAAGGAGGTTAGAAAAATAACGGAAAGCAGAACCACTCAGAAAATGGTCAGAAAAAGCGGTCAAAGAGGTTAAAAATACAAAGATGGATTTTTGACAATATATTCTTGAATGATAAGAGCTCTAGTGGATAAGAAAATTTGATTTTGAGGAGAAAAGTCCAAATTTAGAGGTTTATGAACTTAATTGGATTTTTAAATTGAATTTATGGAGGATTTGAGTGCAAGAAAAATTAATTTTTAAGTCAATTTGGGCTTTAATTAGAAGAATTTTAAGTTCTAGGGCCAAAATATATTTTTTAGGAATTTATTGGGTCAAATCAGGGGCTTAATTGCATAAATATTGAAGTTTAATGGCCAATTAGGGACTTAATTGAGAAAATCCGAAACCAGGGACCAATTTGGAAAAGGCGCGTAAATAGGGGGATGTTTTGGATTGATCCGGGTCAAATTGAACAAATTGAAAACTGGAGGACTAATTTAAACATTGACGCAGGGAAACCAGGCGACACGTCGCCTGTTACTGTTCACTTTCTTCCTTAAAAAGCTACCTGAGTGGCTGTTTTCCAAGCGTATTTTCCAGCTCGTGTGGCCTCCAAATCAGACAAAACTTGCACCAACATGTCCACATGAAACCCCTTTATCCCGAAGAATGGTCCGATCCGGTCGAAAAAGTTAGAAACGACTCCGTTGAGTGGCTCAAAGTGGCCACCTCGGGCAGTTCACAGCTTAGAGCTGCCAAATTTGGCAACTCGAGGTGCACACTTTGAGCCAACGGTTGAGATGCTTCCCAACTGAATCAAGGGCTACAATTTTTCCCCAATGTAGACAATGTTGCCCTTTTGCACCGCCTATAAATAGAATCTCTGTTGAAGAACGGAGGGAAGAAAAAAGAACACACAAAGTCGGACGAAAACCAACCATTACTGCCTAGTTTTCCTGCAACCAGCCTCTTTTTCTCTTTCCCTCTCCGCCGTTGGCCCTCATCAACCACCACCATCATCACTCGTCTTCTCACCGTCATATCCACCTCCAGCAGCCATCAAAGCGTCACACACGGTGGTCTCACCATCTGATGCGAACCTCGTGATCACGTGGTCACGCAACCCACAATCAAGATTGAGATCTGATCCCGGAAAGCCGAAATAGGTCTGATATGAGTGCGACACAATGGAAACCTGCCCCAAGGCACCTACACTATTGGAATGAGTAGAATGACGCCACGAAGCCAGTTAATCTTCGATAAGTCAGATTCAGTTCGTTCAAGAACTGAAGAATGCAAGAATCACTCTCACACGTTAAAACTGAAAAATTCAGAAGTAATTATCATCAAAGCTGCCGAAATTTTGGCCTAACATGAGTTTAAATAGTTCTTGAAAAGTTAACCCTAATGGACCCTTTATGTGGACTTATATGAGGTCCACTCAAAACTGGCCTAAAACCCTAAAATAAAAAGCCCATAACTTAATCCAAACAAGCTTTGGATCCTAGCTTAAAACAAAGTATGAATTAAGCCCAAACAAGCCTTGGGCTGTAGCTAACAAAATAAAATAAAGCTCTTATCTCATGGCCCAAATAAGGTTGTATTGGACCCCTCTTGCACATGGATAAGATGTACTAGGATTTCCTCTTGATACTCCAATTCTGACTTGGTGGAAACCTTCAAAACCAATGCATGCAATGCGTCTTTCAATGTCTTTGTCTTGGACCGTGTCATCGGTCCATTTGGAACATGTAATGGGTCCTTGCTGGTGTTTCTGGGCTGGTCCGCATCATCCCCTCTCCCTTCGAAAGGATTCGACCTCGAATCAAAATCTGTGTCAAACAAAGTAAGATCAGCAACATTAAAGGTAGCACTAACACTATACTCACCTGGAAGGTCAATTTTGTATGCGTTGTCATTGATTCTCTCTAAAACCTGAAAAGGACCATCACCACGAGGCTGTAATTTTGATTTCCTTTGGTTAGGAAATCGTTCCTTACGCATGTGCACCCATACCCAATCACCGGGTTGGAAAACAACCAGTTTACGTCCCTTGTTTGCTTTAGAAGCGTAAAGTCTGTTCTTTTTCTCTATTTGTAGTCGAACTCCCTCATGGAGTTCTCTCACCATCTTTGCCTTCTTTTCACCATCTAAACTTACCCTTTCTTCACAAGGTAAAGGAATTAAGTCCATAGGAGTTAGTGGATTAAAACCATAAACAATTTCAAAAGGAGAAAAAGTAGTAGTTGAATGCACAGTTCTATTATAAGCAAACTCAACAAAAGGCAAACATTCTTCCCAACTTTTCAAATTCTTTTGAATTATAGCACGTAAAAGTTGGGATAATGTTCTATTCACTACCTCAGTTTGTCCATCTGTTTGAGGATGGCATGTTGTTGAAAATAATAGTTTAGTTCCCAACTTTCCCCATAAGGTCTTCCAAAAGTAACTAAGGAACTTAACATCACGATCCGACACTATACTTTTAGGAATGCCATGCAAACGTACAATCTCTCTAAAGAACAAGTCTGCGATATGAGATGCATCATCTGTTTTATGGCATGCAATGAAATGCGCCATTTTAGAAAACCTATCAACCACAACAAAGATAGAGTCTCTACCTTTCTTTGACCTAGGTAAACCTAAAACAAAGTCCATAGAGATATCTACCCAAGGTTCAGTAGGCACAGGTAGTGGTGTATATAGTCCATGCGGTTGTACTCTAGATTTTGCCTTTCTACAAGCAATGCACTGTTCACAAATTCGTTGCACATCTCTTTTCATCTTTGGCCAATAGAAATGCTCATGCAATACATCCAAGGTTTTCGCAACCCCAAAGTGACCCATTAAACCACCCCCATGTGCTTCACGAACAAGCAATTCACGCAAAGAACTAGTAGGAACACACAATCTATTCTCTTTGAACAAATAACTATCCATCAAATAAAACTTACCGAAAGCCGAATGTCCACATGCATTATAAATCTCAGCAAAGTCAGAGTCATTATCATACAATTCCTTCACATATTCAAAACCTAACAATCTAGTATTCATGGTGTGTAAAAGAACATACCTGCGCGAGAGTGCATCAGCTACGATGTTCTCTTTCCCTTGCTTATACTTGATTACGTAAGGGAAAGTTTCAATGAATTCAACCCATTTTGCATGCCTCCTATTCAACTTACCTTGTCCTTTCAGATGTTTCAAGGACTCATGATCCGAATGGATTACGAACTCTTTTGGCCACAAGTAATGCTGCCATGTCTCAAGTGCTCTTACCAATGCATAGAGTTCTTTGTCGTAAGTTGGATAGTTCAAGGTTGCTCCACTTAACTTCTCACTGAAATACGCAATAGGTCTCCGATCCTGCATCAAAACAGCACCTATTCCTATTCCAGACGCATCACATTCTATTTCAAATGCTTTCGTAAAGTCAGGTAAAGCCAAAACAGGTGCAGAACATAATTTGTCTTTCAAAAAAACAAAAGCCAACTCTTGTTCCTCCCCCCATCTAAACCTAACCGACTTTTTAACAACTTCATTCAAGGGCGCAGCTATGGTGCTGAAATCTTTCACAAAACGCCTGTAAAAACTAGCTAACCCATGAAAACTCCTTACCTCACTTACCGATTTGGGTGTAGGCCAATCCCGGATGGCCTTAACTTTCTCCTCATCCATCTCGATGCCCTGTGCAGTTACAACGTAGCCAAGAAACACAATTTTCTCCATGCAAAAGGCACACTTTTTAAGATTAGCATACAATTTCTCACTACGCAACACACTAAGTACATTACGCAAATGATCAAGATGCTCAGTTAAGTTCTTGCTATATATCAAAATGTCATCAAAATACACAACCACAAACTTACCTATGAATGCACGCAACACATGATTCATTAAACGCATAAACGTACTAGGTGCATTTGTAAGTCCAAACGGCATTACTAACCATTCATACAAACCATGCTTAGTCTTAAATGTTGTTTTCCACTCATCACCTTCTTTCATCCTAATTTGATGGTACCCACTTTTCAAGTCAATTTTAGAGAAGATATAGGATCCATGTAACTCATCTAACATGTCATCAAGCCTAGGAATGGGATGTCTATACTTTACCGTTATGTTGTTGATGGCTCGGCAATCAACACACATCCTCCATGTTCCATCCTTCTTTGGCACAAGTAACATGGGTACAGCACACGGGCTCATACTCTCACGAATGTAGCCCTTTTCCATCAGCTCATCAACTTGCCTTTGAAGCTCCTTCGTCTCCTCGGGATTGCTTCTATAAGCTAGTCGGTTAGGAATTGAAGCTCCGGGTACGAAATCAATCTAATGCTCTATCCCCCTCAATGGTGGTAATCCGCTAGGAGTATCGTCGGGGAACACATCATCAAATCCCTGCAACAAAGAAATAGCAACACTAGGCACAATATGATCAAGATCATTAGTATTAAAGTAAGCCTCTTTGTACACAAGTAAGATCATTGGCTTTGTCGCACCCCCAAAGAAAAATTCTCTTTTTCAAATGCGAGTTCGACTGGCGAAAAATTTTTTATTTTATTTTTATTTGATTTGGTTCTTTGGAGTCGCCACCTAGTATTTTGGTCACTAGGAACCCTAACTGGTCTCAGAGATCGGGTACGGAGACTGGTTGCGTAAAGGGAAGGTATTAGCACCCCAAATACGCCTTACCTAAGGTAAGCTGCATTGTTTTATTGTCTGATTAAAAAAAAAAGTGTTGTTGTGTTTTCCTAGTTGTTGATCTGTCTATAGTTCAAGAAAAATCCTCCTCAGTAAGAAGGTCTTTTATCTTATCGGGTAAAAATCCTAAACGTTCTAAAGTCCATACCAAAATTTTATTAATAATACTTAGGAATACGTTTTACGTATAAATTCGTAATCCCAAATACTAAAATAAAACAAAAAGATTTTTTAGAATTTTTGAAATATTGGCCTAGTTCTCATGGCTTGAATAAACTGGTTATTAAAGCCAAAATGCATGTTAATACATATATTGTTTTTGAAAATTTTCTTTGTTGTGTGAAAATATGATGTTATAATATTTATGTATATATATTGGAGAGACTAGGCCGTATTTTAAAACAAAAAAAACAATTTTTGGAAAATATTATTTTTTTTATGCTTTGACGAAAATCGGGTATTTTAATACTGAGCTTGTATCCTTACGGTATAAAAATACAACCCAATATTAATCCGCTTTGATAAAAATATACAGAAAAATCAACAATATTTTTTAGGGAATTTTTAGAAATTTTTTGAAAGCAAAAACATTTTTTTATTCTGAAAATCTTTGATATTTTGACGAAAAGCGGGTATTTTTAACACTGGTTTTGTATTTTTACGGTATAAAAATACAAACCAAAATTAAAACATTTTTGACAAAAATATGAGAAAAATCAACAATATTTTTTTTAAGATTTTTCAAAAGATTTATTTTTTTATTATTATATTTTATATATATATATACACACATATAATATAGTATATAATATATAATATATAATATAAAATAAAATAAAAATTCGGGCTGGGCCGGCCAAATAAACGGGCCAGGCTCAGCCCAAAAAAATAAAAATAAAAACGGGCCGACCTCGGCCCAAAATTAAATTGGGCCGATGTCGGCCCAAAACTTCTACTGTCTGGGCCAGGACCGGCCCAGACTTGCAAGGCTGGGCCAGCATCGGGCTGGCCCAGCACCTTTGGCCCAGCGGGGGGAAGAATTAATTTTCTTCCCCCCGCCTCCTGCATGCATAACTCTGCATGCAGGAGGCAACGCCTGCAAACGAAGGAGAAGAAGAAAATTTACCTGGCGTGGAGGAGGCGGTCGCTGGCGGTGCAGCGGTGGCGTGGCTCGTGGGCGGCGGCTCCGTGCGGTGCTGTGGCGGTTCCTAGCGTTCGGTTCGGTTCACTCTCTCTCTCTCCTCCCTTCTCGGGTCTCTCTCTCTCTATTCCTCTCGGGTCCTTCGGTTTTTTTTCCTTTTTCTTCCCTATTTATAGGGGCAGAACCGTGGGGGACCATGGGGTGTAACGGCTGGTCGGCCATTCTTGCTTTCGGTGGTGGTGGTGGGGACGAGGAGAGAGAGGCGGGAAGTTTTGAAATTTTTCCTTTTTTTTTTTTCTTTCGTTTCTGTTCTGTTGAAACGGGGGAGGAGGAAGATGAACAGTGTCGTTCAAAACGACACCGTTCTGATCTTCCTCTTTTTTTTTTTTTTTTTTAATATATATATGAAACGGCGTCGTTTTGGGTAAAACGCGCCGTTTCATTTAAATGGCTAAACTTCAAATCAGTCCCCCAAATTCGGTCCCCGCCCCTCTTGTTGGCCGCCTTTTTCACTTTGGTCCTTGGCCTCTGATTTATGCAATTAAGCCCCTAATTGATCAATAAACTTTCAATTTCTTCAATTAAGCCCCTGAACCGAAACATTGCAGCCCCTCCATTTACGCGCCTCTTCCAATTTGGTCCCTGGTTTCGGATTTTCTTAATTAAATCCCTAATTGGCCCTTAAACTTCAATATTTATGCAATTAAGCCCCTGATTTGACCCAATAAATTCCTAAAAAATATATTTTGGCCCCAGAACTTAAATTTCTTCAAATTAAAGCCCAAATTGACTTAAAATTAATTTTTCTTGCAATCAAATCCTTCATAAATTCAAATAAAAATCCAATTAAGTCCCTAAAAATCCAATTAAGTCCATAAAAATCCAATTAAGTCCATAAAAATCCAATTAAGTCCATAAACATCCAAATTTGGGCTTTTCTCCTCAAAATTCAAATTTTCCTTCTCAATAGGGCTTTCATCCTTCAAGAATATACTGTCAAAAATTTAATCCTTGTATTTTTGAATTTCTTGACCAATTTTCTGACTGTTTCCTGAGCGCTTCTGCCTTCTGTTATTTTTTCTAAACTCTTTTGGCTATTTATTTTATTTTTCATGGGGACCCAAAAATGGGTTACAACAGATGCCCCCTCTTTATAATACTTACGGAGCATGGATTTTGCGCAGTAAGTGTTATAAAGATAAACCCAAAACGGAACTCCCGAAACTGATCTGGTTGAGGCTTGATTGATCTGAAACTTTGTCCTTTATAACAATCCTCTTTAGCCCCAAAAAACCATGATCGAAACTTAGTCATCTCGAGATCCTTATCCAGCGATCCTCTAAATTCTTATTTTAGTTTGATCAACATGGAAATCCATCCGAGATCCCATATGGTGATCTTCTTTAACCTGGAATCCCATCTGGTGATTCCTTTACCCAATACAAAAAAAGATGTGTGTGTGGTCTCATTTTGATGGGTGACCTGCCCCGAAAAAATATGGTCTCATTGTGATGGGTGACCTACCCCAGAAAAATGATGGCCTCATTGTATGGGTGACCTACCCAAGGAAAAAAAAAAGAGGAATGGTCTCATTCTTATGGGTGACCTACCCAGGTAAACAAAAAGATGGAGAATGGTCTCATTGTATGGGTGACCTACCCAGGGAAAATGATGGTCTCATTGTATGGGTGACCTACCCAGGAAAAATGATCGAGAATGGTCTCATTGTATGGGTGACCTACCTAGAAAAATAATGGTCTCATTGTACGGGTGACCTACCCAAGAAAAATGAGGGTCTCATTGTATGGGTGACTAACCCAAATAAAATGATGGTCTAATTGTATGGGTGACGAACCCCAGAAAAATGATGGTCTCATTGTATGGGTGACGAACCCCAGAAAAATGATGGTCTCATTGTATGGGTGACGAACCCCAGAAAAATGATGGTCTCATTGTATGGGTGACTAACCCAAGGGGAATAATTCTTAGTAGACTCCATGCTTTTCTAAGAAATGGTTTCAATATAAGGTCCCTTCTGGCGACCTTCCTTGATGAATGTCGAAGTACGAGATCCCTTCTGGCGATCTCAAATAACT
Organism: Populus alba x Populus glandulosa; assembly: GCA_033617975.1. Classification (NCBI taxonomy): domain Eukaryota; kingdom Viridiplantae; phylum Streptophyta; class Magnoliopsida; order Malpighiales; family Salicaceae; genus Populus; species Populus alba x Populus glandulosa. Next base: position 6,285,440 of record CM066161.1, read on the forward strand.
TGGAATCCCATCTGGCGTTTCCTTTTATTCAAAGCTGAAATATTAGGTCCCTTCTGGCGACCCTTATCGAAATATGAGATCCCTTCTGGCGATCTCCTTTAGCCAAACAACTTGGAATCCCATCTGGCGATTCCTTTTATACCAAAGCTGAAATTTGAGGTCCCTTCTGGCGACCTTCATTGGTGAATATTTAAAAACGAGACCCCTTCTGGCGATCTCAAACTACTTGGAATCCCATCTTGTGATTCCTTTTATTCAAAACTGAAATATGAGGTCCCTTCTGGCGACCTCCATCGAAATACGAGATCCCTTCCGGCGATCTCAACAACTTGGAATCACATCTGGCGATTCCTTTTTACCGAATGCTATCGATGTCGTTCTTCCTGCTGGCAGGGTTTGAAAACCATTATCTTCTCTTCTTGTTGTTCTAGAATCAACTCAATGATTCTTTTCTTCGTCCATAATCTTGTTGGAATGCGCTAAGATCTCCTCCTGTAACGATCCAAAAAAAAACATATATGCAATGATTTATGATTAGATGCAATGCATGCATTCGTACCTGGTTTTGAAACATAGGCCCCATCCTCTTCTTCTAGTTCATGGGACTCCCTCTTAACATGAACTTGCTTTTGAAGTCGTATGCTGGATTCATCTCTCGTGTTGCCTATCATATTCTTGGAGAAAAGGTCTTTGACTTTCTTCAAGTAGTCCTTTTCTCAAAATGTATGACTTGTATTTGCCTCTTTGTCATGCTTTTGTCAAATGCTTTAGCTTGGTTTTCAAATCGTAAAACTTTTCATAAAACATCCCGTCTTGCCCCCTAGTATAGGGGTGCGATATTTGTCTGAGTTTTTATATAGAGAAGCAATTCATTCAGCCGGTGATAAACTTTTTTAGTGAGTGAATAGATAATGATTTTTTTATTATTATTTCAAAATGCCATTGTTATGGTTGATAAACTCTATTCTTTAAAAGACAATTACAAAGTGACCACTTAAACATTTATCCATGCTATCAGAGATAGGGTTGTACTTTATGGTTAGCTTTTCTTAAATTTCATATTAAACCTTTTTATTGATACTTTATTTGTAACCACTCAAACTTGTTCAAAAAAAATGCATAAACTCATCATTTATTTAAAGAAAAGGTAAGCTCAAAGACAAACACAAAAATCTGGCTGACAATATGAGCTCTGAATGCTCACTAGAGAAAATAAAAGCAAATGACAAAAACATGCTAAGGCAAATAAAGTTGTTTTACATTTTGAAAACTACGAGAAGTTCTTGGGTCAACCCGTTCTGAAACTTCTTCTGGTGTGTGGAAAGTCAACCGAGGCAATGCTTCATCTTCCTTCCCCACTTGCGTTTCCTTGTCTTCTCCTTCGATCTCGCCTTCTTCATTATTGACGACTCTTGACCAAGGTTTTCCAACTTTTATCCCCTATCACTTTTGTCATGACGATGGATTTGAACTGATATTGGGTGTGTCTTCAAATGACACCCATCCTATCTTGATGAGCTTCAACAACTTGTTCTTGAAACCATAGCACGTTTCAAGACAATGCCCGGGAATACCAGCATGGTACTCGCAAGTCAACTCGGGCTTATACCAGATGGGGAATGGTGGTTGTAGTGGTAATGTAGGGATAGGAGCTATTTGTCCAATGCTCAGTAGTTTGGCATATATGTCCTTCAGAGGCATGGGTAATGGCGGTAGTTGTTCTGAAATGTATCTTGTGTTTGGTCGTTGGTGGTTGTTTTGGGTGTTTGACTGGCCATTTGCTCGATTAGGGGAAAAAGGTTTGTTAAAGTTTACGTGGGCCACATGGGAGGTAGGTGTTTGTGGGTTATATGAATCCGTTATCTTGTCATTGGACCCACCTTCGAAGTTGTTAACGGGACCTTTCATTTTTCTTCCGAAAAAACCCTTTGTCTCCCATGGCTCAATTATGCGTCCAGCTTTAATCCCTTGCTCTATTCTTTCCGCTATGCGTACAGCATCATAGAAATGTTGATATGAGCTTCCCATTAAATGCTCATAGTAGGGTGCCTTGAATGTATTGGCGAACAAATTCACCATCTCCGTTTCTATCAAAGGGGGTTGCACATGCATGGCCTCGTCCCTCCACCTTTGCGCATAAGCCCTTACAGATTCTTGGCTTCTCTTTTCCATTGACATAAGGCTTGTTCGATCTGGAGCAATTTCCAAATTGAACTTGTATTGCTTAAGGAAAGCCTCAACTAAATCCTTCCATTTCTTGATCTTGGCATTATCCAGCCTCATGTACCAACTTAGCGCCGACCCCGATAGACTATCTTGGAAAAAGTAGATCAGTAACTTATCGTCATGAATCACCTCAGCCATCTTATTGCAATAAGATCGCAGGTGAGTGTTTGGGCATTCCAACCCAGTGTACTTTATAAACTCCGGTATCCTAAATTTTTTTGGTACCGTGATGTTTGGTACCAAGCATATTTCAGACGCTCGCATGGGGTCAAACCAGTCATTTCCCTCGACTGCTCTTAACCTTTCTTCCAAAGCTGATATCTTGTCATCGTTCATAAAACCAGTGGACCTATTATCGGAAGGCCCATCTGCTGTGATGTGAGCTTGAGGGGGCTGAATGGGAATGGCAGGTGCAAAGTGTTGCCCCGTCGCTGAATCTGCCCCCAAGTTCTGAGATATCCCCGGGACATGAACTGACGGCGCTCCTACAGGTGGTTGGGTAGATGTTCCCTCCCCGTTCTTCGCTCTTAAAAGTTGCTCAAGCAGATTGGTCAGTCGAGAAACTTCATTTTTCACAGATTCCAACTCGGTCTGGTAGTGCGACTCTAAGTGAGCTCTTTCTTCGTTTTCCATTCTTGATCTGGACCGGGTTTGGTGGACTCTGGATGTGGGACCTATGTTTCACGATCTGGAATGTATATGATAAACAAAAATATGTGATGAAGATGTGATGCATAAGTGATACACGATGAGTTTATCCTTATTGATCTTGATGCAAATAAGATACATAACCTAAGGACAAGCTCTATTTATTAAGTGAGAGTGGGTAGTTTTTTCTATCTAGTCTTGAAGGGTCTCATATCTGCCCAGTGACATTCTTCGTAAAGAAGTATGGGGGCGTTGCAAGGAACAGTTAAGACACGTATGCCCACCATTACCAAGCAGGCACTCAGATATGAGTTGGGTGTTTCACGCATTTAAACCCTGACCAATAGTCTTAGGGTAAATCGCTAATTCCCCACTTAACTTAAAGTTTGTGTGTGCTTTTCAAAATTAAGGCAAGTGATGCATGAAACAATTATATACAATGCATGAATAATATGCATGTAAAATAAAAACAAATACGCAAATAAATAACATGAAAGGAATATATTAAAAATAAGCACAGGAAAACACAAATAAATCAGACAAAAACAAAGCTTAGTCTACAAAGTCCCCAGTGGAGTCGCCATTCTGTCGCACCCCCAAAGAAAAATTCTCTTTTTCAAATGCGAGTTCGACTGGCGAAAAATTTTTTATTTTATTTTTATTTGATTTGGTTCTTTGGAGTCGCCACCTAGTATTTTGGTCACTAGGAACCCTAACTGGTCTCAGAGATCGGGTACGGAGACTGGTTGCGTAAAGGGAAGGTATTAGCACCCCAAATACGCCTTACCTAAGGTAAGCTGCATTGTTTTATTGTCTGATAAAAAAAAAAAGTGTTGTTGTGTTTTCCTAGTTGTTGATCTGTCTATAGTTCAAGAAAAATCCTCCTCAGTAAGAAGGTCTTTTATCTTATCGGGTAAAAATCCTAAACGTTCTAAAGTCCATACCAAAATTTTATTAATAATACTTAGGAATACGTTTTACGTATAAATTCGTAATCCCAAATACTAAAATAAAACAAAAAGATTTTTTAGAATTTTTGAAATATTGGCCTAGTTCTCATGGCTTGAATAAACTGGTTATTAAAGCCAAAATGCATGTTAATACATATATTGTTTTTGAAAATTTTCTTTGTTGTGTGAAAATATGATGTTATAATATTTATGTATATATATTGGAGAGACTAGGCCGTATTTTAAAACAAAAAAAACAATTTTTGGAAAATATTATTTTTTTTATGCTTTGACGAAAATCGGGTATTTTAATACTGAGCTTGTATCCTTACGGTATAAAAATACAACCCAATATTAATCCGCTTTGATAAAAATATACAGAAAAATCAACAATATTTTTTAGGGAATTTTTAGAAATTTTTTGAAAGCAAAAACATTTTTTTATTCTGAAAATCTTTGATATTTTGACGAAAAGCGGGTATTTTTAACACTGGTTTTGTATTTTTACGGTATAAAAATACAAACCAAAATTAAAACATTTTTGACAAAAATATGAGAAAAATCAACAATATTTTTTTTAAGATTTTTCAAAAGATTTATTTTTTTATTATTATATTTTATATATATATATACACACATATAATATAGTATATAATATATAATATATAATATAAAATAAAATAAAAATTCGGGCTGGGCCGGCCAAATAAACGGGCCAGGCTCAGCCCAAAAAAATAAAAATAAAAACGGGCCGACCTCGGCCCAAAATTAAATTGGGCCGATGTCGGCCCAAAACTTCTACTGTCTGGGCCAGGACCGGCCCAGACTTGCAAGGCTGGGCCAGCATCGGGCTGGCCCAGCACCTTTGGCCCAGCGGGGGGAAGAATTAATTTTCTTCCCCCCGCCTCCTGCATGCATAACTCTGCATGCAGGAGGCAACGCCTGCAAACGAAGGAGAAGAAGAAAATTTACCTGGCGTGGAGGAGGCGGTCGCTGGCGGTGCAGCGGTGGCGTGGCTCGTGGGCGGCGGCTCCGTGCGGTGCTGTGGCGGTTCCTAGCGTTCGGTTCGGTTCACTCTCTCTCTCTCCTCCCTTCTCGGGTCTCTCTCTCTCTATTCCTCTCGGGTCCTTCGGTTTTTTTTCCTTTTTCTTCCCTATTTATAGGGGCAGAACCGTGGGGGACCATGGGGTGTAACGGCTGGTCGGCCATTCTTGCTTTCGGTGGTGGTGGTGGGGACGAGGAGAGAGAGGCGGGAAGTTTTGAAATTTTTCCTTTTTTTTTTTTTCTTTCGTTTCTGTTCTGTTGAAACGGGGGAGGAGGAAGATGAACAGTGTCGTTCAAAACGACACCGTTCTGATCTTCCTCTTTTTTTTTTTTTTTTTAATATATATATGAAACGGCGTCGTTTTGGGTAAAACGCGCCGTTTCATTTAAATGGCTAAACTTCAAATCAGTCCCCCAAATTCGGTCCCCGCCCCTCTTGTTGGCCGCCTTTTTCACTTTGGTCCTTGGCCTCTGATTTATGCAATTAAGCCCCTAATTGATCAATAAACTTTCAATTTCTTCAATTAAGCCCCTGAACCGAAACATTGCAGCCCCTCCATTTACGCGCCTCTTCCAATTTGGTCCCTGGTTTCGGATTTTCTTAATTAAATCCCTAATTGGCCCTTAAACTTCAATATTTATGCAATTAAGCCCCTGATTTGACCCAATAAATTCCTAAAAAATATATTTTGGCCCCAGAACTTAAATTTCTTCAAATTAAAGCCCAAATTGACTTAAAATTAATTTTTCTTGCAATCAAATCCTTCATAAATTCAAATAAAAATCCAATTAAGTCCCTAAAAATCCAATAAAGTCCATAAAAATCCAATTAAGTCCATAAAAATCCAATTAAGTCCATAAACATCCAAATTTGGGCTTTTCTCCTCAAAATTCAAATTTTCCTTCTCAATAGGGCTTTCATCCTTCAAGAATATACTGTCAAAAATTTAATCCTTGTATTTTTGAATTTCTTGACCAATTTTCTGACTGTTTCCTGAGCGCTTCTGCCTTCTGTTATTTTTTCTAAACTCTTTTGGCTATTTATTTTATTTTTCATGGGGACCCAAAAATGGGTTACAACAGGCTTGTTAGTGAAAAATGCAGATCTGACCTCACCCTCTCTAGCATAAAAATTGGGTTGTTTCTTTAGTTTTTCCACACAATTCTCATCACACTTGCTGACTTTCTTCACTCCTCTTGTCTTACCTCCACTCTCGGCCAGATTTGGGTTTTTTTGAGTTCTGGTCGAATGGTTTGATTTGTTTGGAGTGTTGGCTGAATATTTGCTTGTGTTTGGATGGGTGGCCGAATGGGTTGTAGTGATTTGGGTTCTAGCCGAATCTGATGGTCTTCTCTCCCCTTGTTCCTCACCTTGATTTTCTCTCCCCATCGCCTCATGCTCACTTTTTAGCTTTATTTGATCATCATACACCTGTTTGGGTGTAAGAGGTACAAGAGTGATGGTTTTACCATCTTTTACAATGGTATACCTATTTTTAACCCCATCATGAATTGCCTTCCTATCATATTGCCATGGTCTCCCCAACAAGATGTGACTTGCTTGCATTGGTACCACGTCGCACAGAACTTCATCAATATATTTCCCAATCGAAAATGGAACCACAACCTGTTTAGTCACTTTCACTTCGCCACTATCATTCAGCCATTGCAATCTATATGGTTTAGCATGCTTAGCAGTACACAAATTCAGTTTACTAACAAGGGTGGCACTGCAAACATTAACACAGCTTCCACTATCTATAATTAAACCACACACCTTTCTTTGTACGTAACAACGCGTATGGAAGATGTTCTCCCTTTGTTCATTAGTATCATCTTCTTTGACCTGAACCTGAAGTGTTCGCCTTATAACCAAGGACTCCTCAACCGGTAATGCTAACTCATCCCCATCACTATCCTCCAATGGTGGCATGCCTTCACAATCAGAACTGTCACTTTCAGATTCCACATCACCATTATCTCTAATCATCATGATTCTCTTGTTTGGACACTCTAAAGCATAATGTCCATGTCCTTGACACCTGAAACATTTAACATCACGAGTACGTTTAGGTTGAGTTTCAGATTTACCTTTGGCATCAGTAGGGACATCAACTTTAGCCTTTGGTGGTTCAGTTCTAGAAGCACCAAAGGATCTTGACCGGACAGTACCCTCTCTCTTTAGATTCAGCTTCCAAGATGATGACGAACCCGAATTAAACGCTGACCGAGCATGCCCTTTCCTAAGTTGTCTCTCCACCTTCGTCGCCATATGAACCACATCCTCTAGCTCCACATAGTGCTGTAGCTCAACCACATTAGCATTATCCCGATTCAACCCATTAAGGAATCTAGCCATGGTGGCTTCTCTATCCTCAACAACATTAGCCCGAATCATTGCTATCTCCATCTCTTTGTGATATTCATCTACTGTCTTATAACCTTGATTCAGACCTTGGAGCTTCAGATATAAGTCTCTGTAATAGTGGTTTGGCACAAATCGTCTCCTCATTAAGACTTTCATCTCCCCCCAAGTTTGAACGGGTCGCTCGCCATTCCTCCTCCTACTGATCACAATCTGATCCCACCAAATTAATGCATACTCCATAAACTCAATTATCACCAATTTCACCTTTTTTTGTTCAGAATAGCTATGGCAATCAAAAATCCAATCCACCTTTTTCTCCCACTCCAAATAAGCCTCAGGATCGTTTTTACCTTGAAAGCTAGGAATTTTCAGTTTAATGGTGTCTAAGTCTCCATCCATGTCTTCATAAGTGCCCATGCTACGAAAATTCACATTCCTCCTAGCCCTGTTCGGTCCAGACCTGATTCCATGGCCAGCTAATGCAAACTCAAAGTCATCTTCACCTCCATCTGCGTTTTCATCAACAAACTCTTCAAAATCAGATCTAACATTCCGTGCGGCCATACGGACCGTATTTCCCCGGTGATCAGCCCCACTATTCTGTTGCTTAATCGAATTCACCTCATCTTTCAGATCCTTGTACGTCCTAGACAACAGCTCAAGTTGCTGGCCTATGGATCGCAATTGGAAAGCTACGTCAACGTTTTGTGTCGCTGATTCGTTGTTTTCAGACATTCTTTGAATCTGCAAAATTTGGTTAGTAGCACAAAATATATCCTCACACCTCTCGTGTATCACACAAAACAAAAATTAAGGCTTTTCACTCTATTAAGCTCTCTACGCCTTTTACCTCACAACTTGCTTTCTTTTGGTTCTTTAGGAACTGAAATCAATAAATCAAAGTCAATAGCCTTCGCAGCGCACTCTAAATATAATTTTCAGACTCAAGAATCAATAAATATACTGAAAACAAAGCAAAACAAAACTAGGATTACGATTTTGCGAGTAGCAATGCAAATTCATACGAATTGTGGACGAAACGAAGACACGAAATAAAACAGAAGCAAATGTTAAGAAAACAATTACTTGACTCCTAGATAACCCAAAAATAGCAGAAACAAAAATATTTGGACAAAACTAAACAACAAAGATCATGTTTTGAAACTTGAGGCAAATCTAACCTATTACGCAATTTTACGTAACAGAATTGAAACCCAGACCAAACGATCTCGAAATGACCTCAAATTCAATATTTAGTATTACAATACTATGAAAACACCAAAAATCAATTTATAGGTCGTTCTATAATGTCTAGGTACCCAAACCCCTTGTATGATCAGTTTGCGGCAGAATTGAACCTCCAATTAAAACCTCCAGAAGCTGATATCAAAATAATCCCAAATTTAATATGTGGTGCAATCGCATACCCAATACTCAGAATATGAAGTTTCAATAGATTCCAAGGTGTTTTACTTTGGGTTCACTAAGAGTAGTGTTTTGCGGCAGAATTGAAACTCGAATTAAAACCTCAAGCAAATAATATCAGAATAAGCCCAACTTTGATATATCATGCGATCCCACCCCCAATAGACTGAATATGAAGTTTAAATTGATTCCGAGGTGGTTTGCTTATGGTTCACCAAGATTTGTGTTTCTGCGGCAAAAATTGAATGATCCTTCAAATTTCAACTAATCACTCTTTTCTCTATTTCTTTCTGATTTTTTTTTCTTTTTAACAAACTGATATTATTAGAGACTACTACAAGATGAAATATAAACTTTTTTTTTTTTTTTGCTTAGATGACACAGACACGAAGAACAAGAAGATGGATGCAAACACTGAAAAACTTAAGGGACACTAAAAAAAAACGAAAATAACAGAGATATGACCTTGTTTCGGAGCCTAGCTCTGATACCAACTGATGCGAACCTCGTGATCACGTGGTCACGCAACCCACAATCAAGATTGAGATCTGATCCCGGAAAGCCGAAATAGGTCTGATATGAGTGCGACACAATGGAAACCTGCCCCAAGGCACCTACACTATTGGAATGAGTAGAATGATGCCACGAAGCCAGTTAATCTTCGATAAGTCAGATTCAGTTCGTTCAAGAACTGAAGAATGCAAGAATCACTCTCACACGTTAAAACTGAAAAATTCAGAAGTAATTATCATCAAAGCTGCCGAAATTTTGGCCTAACATGAGTTTAAATAGTTCTTGAAAAGTTAACCCTAATGGACCCTTTATGTGGACTTATATGAGGTCCACTCAAAACTGGCCCAAAACCCTAAAATAAAAAGCCCATAACTTAATCCAAACAAGCCTTGGATCCTAGCTTAAAACAAAGTATGAATTAAGCCCAAACAAGCCTTGGGCTGTAGCTAACAAAATAAAATAAAGCTCTTATCTCATGGCCCAAATAAGGTTGTATTGGACCCCTCTTGCACATGGATAAGATGTACTAGGATTTCCTCTTGATACTCCAATTCTGACTTGGTGGAAACCTTCAAAACCAATGCATGCAATGCGTCTTTCAATGTCTTTGTCTTGGACCGTGTCATCGGTCCATTTGGAACATGTAATGGGTCCTTGCTGGTGTTTCTGGGCTGGTCCGCATCACCATCTCTCTCTCCGCTGCAAATTTTTCTCCCCTGTCACCGAGGCAGCAGCAGCAGCAGTAGCCACAGCAACCACCACGACCAGCAGCTTCTGCCTTTACCGAAGACCGCCAGGACAACAGCTCTCTCTTCAGCTGCTCCAACAGTTACAACCGTGAGCTTTCCTTCACCTCTACAGGACCTGTTTCGTTCTTCTTCCAGCCGGGACCAGTGCACGCCGCCAGCCTCGCCGCCTTCAGCCACGCCGGCCTCCACCGTCAGCACCACTGGGAGGCCTCGTCGACTGCCTCTCCACCGCCACCTGCATCACTGGGAGTGTTCTCCATCGTCTTCAAGATCGTTTCTGCCACCAGGTTTGCACCCCCTTCGTCGCTGTGCATGCACCATTTCCTTGCATTTCACTGTTCAAGTGAAATATAATGCACATAAACAGTGAAATGCTAATTCACTGTTCACATCAAATATAATTCACGTAAACAGTGAAATGTTATTCACTGTTTACATCAAATATATTTCACTGTTCACATGAGGCTTGCTGGGTTCAGCCCAGCCACGTGGGCCCCGCTGGGTCCAGCCCTAAAAAAAATATAAAAAAATAAAAATTCTTCAAAAATTATTTCAAAGAATTTGTGATTTTTCGGTAATTTTATTACTGTATTTTGGTCAATATCGGTTTGTATTTTTATATTGTAAAGATACAAATCAGGTATTAAAATACTCGGTTTTCGTCAAAAAAAATGTTTTGTTTTCATGCATACGGCCAATACTCTAACATGTTTTGAATGTTCTTTTTATATATAAAAAAAAATATTAAAAGTTTTGAAAATGTGTTTTCACATAGATTTCTTAAACCCAAATTATTTTCTTGCATTTCTGGATTTTACAACATGTTTGTAAAATTCCAAAGGGTATTGGCCAATATTCCAAAAACTATAAAAATCTTATTTTGGGTAGGGGGAATTCATCTATTATTCACCGCTAATGTTTGGATAAAGAAATCCTTAAAGGACGAATATCCAAAATATTATTGGGAGTAATAAATCCGCACACATCCTTGAAAGAAGCCTTGATTATAATCGAGGACATTTCAAAATTTCAAATTTTTTACTCCACGGTTTACGAGCCGTGAAAGTATGAAATACTAAGGCAAAAGGAGGCTTTTAAAGCGCTTTGAATTTCCTTAGATTTCTAAATTTTTTGTCCCTCCTCCTTGCGATTTACGAGTTGCGAACTCTTGAAATACTAAGGGAAAAATGACCTTTCAAAGCACATCGAATCTCCTTGGATTTCTATCCAAATAAATTGTACTTGAGTCAAACCTAGGAAGACTGATGGGATTAGAAAACACCAACACCATAGCAATTATAGAGCAAACCAAACACCAAGCAGCTTACCTTAGGTAGGGCGTACTAGGGGTGCTAATACCTTCCCTTTACGCAACCAGTCCCATGCCTTAGAATCTCTGAAAGACCAGTTAGGGTTCCTAGTGACCAAAATACTGGGTGGCGACTCCAAAGAACCAAATCAAGCAAAAACAAAAGAAAAATCGCCATCGGAACCCGCAATTGATTTTTTTTTAGGGTGCGACAGAGTCCATGATGAAACCCCTCGGTCTAGGATTCCAAAAAATTGACATGTGTCCAAACTTTTACATTCTATACTACCTAGAAAATGTTGATTTGACCAAGTGCAGGACATATGGACATTCCCGTTATAAACCCGGAACTAGCAGGGGAAGGACTCTTGCCAACGGATCACAAGTAAAGAAATGACTTTTTTATTGGTAGAATTGAAAAGGATGTTACACCCCCGCTTCTTTCGGGTGAAGATGAGAATGAAAATAAAAATTAAACATGGTTTCATTTAGAATAAAAATAAGAATGAAAATATTTTTTAAAAAATGATGTATTATTTTTATTCATTGTATATCAATTAGTATCATTATCTCCATATTAATCACTATCATTACCATGTATAACAGTTATAATATTTTTTTTCTAAAAATTATTAGTGGTGGTGGTGGTTAAAAGCTTATTTATGACCATGAATTCTTAATTTTATACTAGTTTGTCTTTGCTATTTTTATTTGTATTAATCCCAACCCTTCAATTTAAAAAAATCATCTTTTTTATTCCTTCTTTGACCATAAGCTTGAGTTGCTTTTAAATTTTTAGGTTATATCCCACTATAAAATAATATCCATTTAATAAAATTTATTATATAAAAATAATTTAAAGACATGTGTCATAATATGATGAGGTGTAACATATTAGTTGTCGCACGTGTGCGGCGTCGTCGTGATCGATCCACTCTCAAGGTGTAAGTGTATCTATCTGGCAAAAATAAAGAAGACAATGAATCCTAGCCTTTTAAGTGGAAAGATGGAATGGGAGTCGACACCTAGTATTTTGGTTACTAAGAACCCTAACTGATCTTAGAGATCGGATACGAAGACTAGTTGCGTAAAGGAAGATATTAGCACCCGAAATACACCCTACCTAAGGTATGCTGCATTGTTTTATTGTCTGATATATGCTAAGATCTTGTCGTGTTTCTAATTGTTGGTCTATCTATAGTTTAAAAAAAATCCTCCTCAATAAGAAGATCCTTATCTTATCGGGTAAAACCTAATCGTTCTATTGTCAACAAAAGAACTATCCTTTTAATATCAGGAATACATTTTACGTATAAACTCGTAATCCCTGATACTAAAATGAAACAAAGTATTTTTTTATTTGAAATATTGGCCAAGTTCTCGTAACTTTAATAAACTAGTTATTAAAGCCAAAATACATGCTAAAACATATTTTTAAAAGTTTTCTTCGTTGTATGAAAATACAATATGATTTTTTTAGCTTTGAGAAACTTAGCCGTATGCATAAAACATTTTTTTTTTGTTTTTTTCTTTGAATGGGTCGGACCTGGCCCAAAAACAACTGGGCCAGAACCAACCCAAAAAGAAACTGTTTTTGACAGGGCAGCCCAACCGTGTGGATAGCTAGTTACTGTGCACATCACAGTAACCGGCTAATTATATTTTCATTTGTTGCAGAATGTGAATTGCTCACATTCTGTATGCAAATGAAACAAACCAGGAATACAAATCAGAGAAGGAGAGAAGATTACCTGGAGCGAAGGAGCGTGTTCAATGTCATTTGTGGCGAAGGCGGTGGCTGGGAAGCTCGGTGGTGGCCACTACAATGCTTCTTTTTTTTTTTTCCGTGTAAAGACACCAGTCCCTACGTCTTCTCCTTCTCTTTTTTTTTTCTGTTTTCTTTCTCCTCTCTTCTTTCTCTCTATTCCTCTGTTTTTTTTCCTTTTTCTCCCCTTTTTTTTTCTCTTTTTTTTTTTTTTTGCTTCTTCACCTCCTTTTCTGCTTTCTCTTCATTTGCATTTATAGATAAAAATATAGGGAGAAGGCCTATTACCCCTATCCAGTCATGGCACAGGGGTAGGGTGGCCAGGGCAGCCACTGTACAGCTGCCCAGGACCGCCTAAGGGGCATGTCCCCTCTGTTTTTCATCTTGTGGTATGTCACGAGCCAGAGCTTAGGCAAATAAGGGGTCTTTATCGCCGTCTTTTTGGGTCTTTTAGAGAAAAAAGGAAGAGAGAAAAGCAGTGGAACAAAAGCTTCTTCTTTCCTTGCCTCGCGCGTCCAGAGAAAGAAAAAGACCTACAATGCCATTCAAAAAAGTGGGGGGGTCTTCTTTTTTTGTTTTTCTCTTTTTTTTTTTGTTTTGTTTGAAACAATTGATGAAATAGCGCAGTTTTGAGCAAAACACGCCATTTCATTTAAAAGGAAATGGCGGCAAAATCGTGTCAAAGTCCAAATCAGTCTTCAATTTATAATTTGTTTAATCAAGTCCTAAATTGCAATTTTAATTTTAAAAATCAATTCAATTACATCCCTTTCAAATTCAATCGTCGGCCCTGAAGTTGGCCGCATTTTCACTTTAATCCTTGATCTCTGATTTATGCAATTTGACTCTCAATTGATTAATAAACTTCAAATTTCTTCAATTTGGCTCCTGATTCAGTTAATTATAGGCCCTCTATTTATGTGCTTTTTCCCGTTTGGTCCTTGATTTTTGAATTTCTTCAATTAAGTCCCTAATTGGTAATCAAACTTCAATATTTATACAATTAAGCTTGACCAAATCCATTCTCAAAAATTATAATTTGACCCTGAGACTTTAATTTCTCTCAATTAAAGCCAAAATTGACTTAAAAAATCAATTTTCTTGCAATCAAACCCTCCATAAATTCAATTAAACCTTAAATAAAATTTAATTGAGTACATAAACATCTAATTTTGAACTTTTCTTCCTGATTGAATTTTCTTAGTCAACAAAATATTGTCAAATTTCAATCTTTGTATTCATGAACCTCCTTAACCAAATTCTAGCCATTTTCAGGGCGCTCCAGCATGCTCTTCTCACTGCTATTATTTTTTGGATTTTATTTTGTTTTCAATTTGAATATTTATTTGATTTTCTTAGAAGAGAAAACATGATTTTGGAGAATAATTCAAAAATAGATTATGACAATAGTTTTAAAGACAATTTGATTGTTAGGTCAAATAAAGACTAAACAACTATTTGGAAATAGAGTCAATCACATGGTTGGCTGCATTTCCATACAGGACCTAAATAAATATGATTCAAAAGTAAATGATTATTATTAATACAAAGAAAAATAGAGGTGACAAACTAATATTAAATCAAAATACTTCCAAAAGCTTTTGACCTATTATTATCACTATATTATAATTCTCATCGCTTTTCTTTCATTCTCACCTTTTTTCCACCGATACCATCACTTATAGTATTAACATTAATTTTAAAACTATATAATTGTATTTATTATATATTATTATTACTGTTACTGTTAGTTTTAAAATTCATTCTCTTCCTAATTTCTTGAAATGAAAATATATTTTTCAATTTTCATTCCGATTCCGTTCCAAATATCCAATTTCCGGAAATAGAAAATACCTAGAAAGGTCGTAGATGTTAAAGGACATGGAGGATGTTGGTGGGCTAGAGGCTCGCTATGCAGGGCCCTACCAGAACACATATGAACTTGAATCTTATCCATGCGAGTTTAACTCTGAATTATTTGGGATCACATGCTAGAATCCCGCCGCCCATCCCTATAATTTTTGCCATCTGTCCACGTCCGACCTTTCCACTTCCTTTACCTTCACGACCTTGCTGCATATATACCCTTCGATTGTTCTTGTTCTTGGCAGAAAACAAGATCACTGTATTAAATTGGGAGTCAAGATAATATAACCAGAGATGAGGAATCTATCCTCAACAACTTCAACAAGGAGCAGGAGTGTACCTACACCGTGTTGTAGCAAGGTGGGCATAAAGAAGGGGCCATGGACACCAGAAGAGGATGAGCTCTTGGCAAACTACGTCAGGAAAGAAGGTGAAGGGCGGTGGCGCACGCTCCCAAAGCGGGCAGGACTTCTCAGGTGTGGTAAGAGCTGCCGCCTCCGCTGGATGAACTATCTCAGGCCTTCTGTTAAGAGAGGGCGTATTGCTCCTGATGAGGAAGATCTCATTCTTAGGCTTCACAGGTTGCTTGGTAACAGGTATCTGTAATATTCCTTGTGTAATGATCGGATTTTATGGTCTCGGGGTTGCTGATTCTTTTCTCTCTATTCCCATCAGCTGGGACATCCATAATTAGGTTGATTTGGATCTCTCTCTTGTTTTTAATTTATTCTGTTTTTTTTTTTTTAGGGTTTTGTCATGCTCTTCCTTCCTCAAAAAACTAGAAAGCTTGACTTTCGATTAACACTTTAAATTGTCTCAGAAACGTAATTGCTGGGCTCTAACTTAAAAGGGTTTCTCTTGTTTATTTCTCTTACCTTTCGCTTAGCAATCCGAGGTTCTATCATCATCATGAATCATGATGATCCGATCTCCATCTTCTTTGGAACAACTACATATTCATACATGCATGTACGTGTGTGCACGTATTTATGCTTCTCTTTTTCTTTTCTTTTTTTATAATCGTCGTATTTATGTTATTGCTCCTTTTGTCTTCTTTTCTGGTTCCTATAGCAACAGCGTTCTAAAACTAACTCCAATGTATTGTATTCCTTTATTTGTCAACGTTTTACACAGTTCGATTAAAAGAGAATAGAGAGTAGATGGGCAGATTTAGGGTTATTGGAAGTCGCCTTTTGGTTTTCGAATTTGAAATAACATAGATCGTTGTAATTTTGTCTGTCAATCTTACTTTTGTTTGGGTTTCCTTCTTGGAACAGGTGGTCTATGATAGCTGGGAGGATACCAGGGCGCACAGATAATGAGATTAAGAATTACTGGAATACCTGTCTCAGCAAGAAGCTCATTAGCCAAGGAATAGACCCTAGAACTCACAAGCCTTTAAAACCTAACCCCGATTCCTCAGAAATTGCAAATGTTCCAGTCCAGAATTCTAACCCTAAATCTTCTCCAGTGGATGAGAATGGGAGGAGGGTCTATCGAACTGTAGCCACTAGAGTAAGTGAAAACTTTACAGTGACTAACCTGGATCAGTCTCCTAACCAGGCTGCTGCTGATGCTACCGAAAACTGGTCAAATCGTGATGGTTTTAATATGGGATCATTACAAAGTGGTTATGGACGAAAAAATGAAGATGATTTCATTGAAGATATTGGAAATGAGGACACTTTCTCCTCATTTCTGGATTCGTTGCTCAATGAAAATGTGTTCGTGTATCAACAACGACAACAGTTACAGCAGCAAAATATGCTTGGACCTTCTTCTAAGCTTGCGGTTTCTTCTTCGCAACTTCTCAGTCACGCAAACGTTTGGGAAGCTGAAGTCTCGCCTCCAATGGCAACCTTAGGTGACAAGGGCGTGGGTGGGGCTTCAAATCGTCTTCCAGTTTGAACTCAATCCTGCACCACAAGTGCTTAAAGAAAATCAAACGGTATGTATCATGTAATTGTATTGTGTTGTTCCAGTAATTCAGTGTGCTTATAACAATATTCTTGCTTCTCGAAATTCTACGTGTGATGATTGTTTAAGGTAAAATGCATCACGTACTCTATGCATTGCTGTATACGAACTTTGTTCCATACTAGCTAGCCAAGGTCAAATTAGTGTTCTAAGTCTTGCAAATTATGAAATGTATGCGGTTCAATCTCCCTCCCTCCCTCCCTCTCTCTCTCACACACAAACCCTATTCTCTTTAGTTCATTCGGAAAGTCTGTGGATCAGACTCCTAATTATGACAGCTAATTCTTATATCGATATGTTAGTGAAAAGGTAATTAATACGAGGAAATTTCTTTACTAATACAACATATATAAACAAGAACATCTATAATTACATTAATGTTTTTGTTGGCACTCAGAATAGACGACAAAGACATAGACAAGGGGAGCTGATGTTATATTTATAATATTCTCGATTAGTATCAAAAAAAAAAAAAAAAAGGGGAGCTGATATAAGAAACCATAGTTTAAATCTGTGATTAAAATGTAAAAGAACACTTTGTATTGGGAAAAGAAGCTTTCGCATCGTTTCAAGGCAATTTAAAAGAAGTTAAATGAAAAAAAAAACCCTCGAGCTTTTTATTTATTTATTTGAATACTTTAAACTATTTTTTATATAAAAAATAAGCCTTTTTTATTAATTTTGAGTGCATGTGATAATCTAAAAACACAAAATGTGTCATGAAAATACATGATTTAAGAATAAAAAATAAAAGGATTAATGAAGGGATGAAAACTTGGACACAAAAAACTTATTTTTAACAAAAAAAAATAGTTTATGTTCTCGAATAAAAAAATAAATTTTAAAAACTAAGTTTGGTTTGACCTAAAATTTAAGGTAGTTTTGGATATTTAGCCTTTAAAAGGCATAAATAAAGGGGAAATAAAGAGCAAAAGGAAGCTTTTCGACTTGGCAAATGATTCATCAACAATGTTAGAGGAATTTGGAGTAGACATTCACATCTATTTTCACATGATTAATAAGCATAATAGGAAAATATTTCTGTGTGAAAATATACTACTAATTATTAACTGGTAGTCCTACACTACCATTTTAAATGTTTATAGTACTGTATTTTAACTTTTGTAGCCGTGGTGCGTGCATGCGCTTTCTTTAAATTTAGCTGAAATATCCATGTCTAATTTCATAAAAAGGATGTAATACCATTCTATAGTTTTATATATACTGCATTATGTAGCCGTAGTACATGCATAGACTTTCCTTCACTATTCATTAATAAGTGGGGTGTTTGTTTTTGTAGTTGAAATCGTGTTTTGTGAATTTTTAAATTCGTATTACTTGAAATTGATTATTTATTGATATTTTTTAATTGTTTTGATATATTGAAAAACAAAAAACACTTTGAGAAGTAATTGTTACCACACCTACAAACACTATCTAAGTATGTGCTTGGTAACGCGGTGCAATGCATTTTTTAATTAAAAATATATCAAAATAATATTTTTTAAAATTTTTTACAATAACACATCAAAATCATCTAAAAACATATAAAATCATCAATTTAATATCGTTTTAGATAAAAGACGGTTTGAAAAACAATTTGAATCGTATTACTAGAAACATATATGTATAAATTTCTACCAACACACACATATAAAAATTTGTATCGGTATAAAAAGGATGCTTTTAAGATGGAAACTATATACACACATACACACTATATGTACATATAGAAACTTGTATGTGTACACAAAGAAAGCTTTTAAGATGGAAACTAGCCTTAGTGGAGGGTATTCTAGAACCATATACCATTAGCACTATCTGGAATTCCTGATACTAATTGTTTTATGAATAGCATCTTGCCTTCACGTACCATCTAGGTTAGCTCTTTAGACGAAGGTTCAAGGAACAATTCAAGCATGAAATCCCTCAGGATTTATGGTTTTTTTAGAAATCACCAGGAGTTATAGGGATGGAGAAATAACTAGAAAAACAGAAACCATGTCTAGCCTAGCCCTAAAAAGATTTAAAAGAGAGAACACCATCATATAGGCCAAGATCGTTGTTCTTATGATTGAGGACATGATCACAGCTACAATATAATTTTACCTCCTCGATTATCCCACGAACACTGCAAAACTTGACATCTAATAACTAGAAGAAATTCTTTTGTCACCCTAGACTGCAGAAATTTATATTGATATGATACATTCGATAGAGTAATCTATATTGATCTCAAATCTTGAATTTAAAGAGCTAAGAAACAGAGCAAACTTGTTTATTTATCAATCCAAACCATTAATTAGAATTCTAGTCGATGAACATTCAACTTTAGGACCTCCATGATCATTTCGATGAGTATAAAATTACTTTCCAGTGATGTTTTGATGCTTTAGATAAGTGTAATAATTGATTCATCTAGATAAATGTTTTCGACCGAATTTTTTTATTTTTAAAAAAAATAAAAGTAAAAGGATTGGAATTGAGTTTAAAATAAAAACATGCATACCTTTCCCTCTCCACCAATGTGCAATTAGAGCCTTTTTGAAGAGTTATGCCTTTATTTTTTATCAAATTATATTTTAGTCCTTTTAGTTTGATAATTATATGTTTTGATCTAAATCTTCATTTTATTCATGTTTAAGCTCTTGGTTTGACAAAATACTTGAGAGAATATCCCCACAAAACAGGTTAAGATAGGAAAAGTTATTGATAGTCCACATTCCAACAACAAAACAACTTGTTTTTGGTTTCTATGAGTTTCCTCTCAACAAGATGAGTTCCATAGAGGAAAATGTTTAAACCTTTATTTTACTGGAAACAACAGATCAAGGTTAAGAAAAAAAAAATTTTGTTTAATTCTATATTTTTGGACCAAATTATGGGTGTTTTAGGTTGAGAAATTTGTTTTTTTAAGATTCTAAAGGTGTATTTTTAGGTGTTTTTAAGTTAAAATAATTTTTAAAATAGTTTTTTCAGTTAAAAAACCGACTTCTTATTTTTCCAACCTCCTTTATAATGGTTAGATTCTAGAAAATATAAATGACACATCATTTGTTTTTATTATTTTTCATAATTGAAGGGCCCTTAAGTCTATGAAAAAAAAAAGTCAAGCATTCTTGCCTAGGTAGTATCCCTAGCTCGTGCCTGCATTCTTAATAGGTCTAGTCCATTGGTTAAATTTAATTACAATTTTTTTTTTTTACAAAGAAACCTATTAGAACGTAGATCAAGGTGAAATTCAGAAGAAAATTACCATTGAAAATATTTAAAGTCTGTTTATTAATGTGGTTGCGGTTGTTTTTTATTTAAAAATATATCAAAATAATATTTTTTTATTTTTAAAAAATTATTTTTGAAATTAGTGCATCAAAATGATATAAAAATATCAAAAATATATTGATTTAAAATAAAAAAAATTTAATTTTTTTTTAAAAACACTTTTAAAACGTAAAAATCAACAGGAACAATATCGAAGACACTCAAATATCTTTACTTTTTCAGTAAAATAGAAAAATCCAGATTTTTTTGCAATTGGGAAATAGTGTCAAGGACGAAGGTATAGTGTAGCTAGCTTTTTGGTGTAGAGAAAGCAAGAAGAAAGATACAAAAAATGGTTAGGAGTGTATTGTCCTTTTCGGCAACACAATATATTATGAAAGGTAGATGGATTTTACTACGCATGTGAGGTTGATGCATGTGTGTGAGTGTGTATTTGACTCGTGGGTGGACTCTGTTTAGGTCGATGATGCATGTTTTATTGTTGCCTTTAACGTAGCTCCACAAATTAATCTATGAAATTCAATGGAGGTAGTAGCTAGCTAGCTTTCTATACGCCATCCTCTATCTACCTCTCTTTTCTCTATATTTATTCTTCACAGCACTGGAAAAATGGAGAGGTTGATGCAACAGGAACCCACTGAGCATATTATTAATAATTCTCTACTCTAGCTAGGTATCTAGACAAGAAACTCGTTCATGTTTCATGAAGCAAGAGATGAACATGGAAAGGGAAAAGAATTGCTAAAAACATGGGTGTTCAATAAGCTGTTAAGTGAGGTTTTAAGATATTATTTTCATGATTGTTTGGTCATCAAAATTCTGATATTATATTTTTTTAAAAAAAATATTCTGATATTATATCAAGGAATTAATTTAATATAATAACTTAAACTATTAGATGATATTTCAAGAACAGCTTATAATCTCTGAGAGTTCAAGAAACTAGAGAAAAAGGAGATCAATCTTCGTTGCCAACACACACATGTAATCATGTAAACTAAGTAATGATCAAGCACAGCATCAATGGAGGGAGGAGGAGGGTTGTGTTGAATTCATTGTAAACTCACCTGGAATTGGGCACATGAAGCTCTTAGCCACTCGATCGTGAGGTTGTAAGGCACCAAGCATTTGGGCATCAGTGTTTCTCCGTTGCGCTATCAACAAAACTGAAAGTACAAATTTGTGGTAGGAGAGAAAGGAAATTTTCTGGGAAACCCAAAACTTGTGGAAACGTACATGGAAGAGCCCAAAATCTGAAAGATCAGAAGGTGACTTTTTTGTAGTCATGTGGAACATAGCGTGTACGCTTTCTAGTGAAGAGAGAGAGACCAAACATTCTGACATGAAAAATAACGCTTATATATGGGAATTTTTTTAATCATTAGAAATGTGGATGTTTGGTAAGCTTCGAGGAACTTGATTAATTTCTGTGGTTTTAAAATTAATAATTATATAAATTTATAATATAGTTGGTTTTAAAAAGTTTCTTTTAAAAAATATATTAAAATAAACTATATTTTTTATTTTTAAAATTTTATTTTTAATATTAGTATATTAAAATAATTTAAAAAATATATATAAAAAGTTAACTTGAAGCAAAATTAAATTTTAAAAATTCCAATTAAAACGCAAGGCAAACACTTTCTTAATTAATAAAACGAACAATTTCATAATTTAACTATCAAAGTACATATTTGCTTGTTGCTGGTCCTGGTTACGAGGGGTTTTTTTTTTGTGGATTTTCCCCTTTTTTTTCCTTCATAATTTCCTATCATTACAAAAAAAAAAAAAAAACCTGCATGAAGAATTTACAGTGCACCTAACTATAAATTACTATTATAATTATCATTTTGTCCTTTCAAAAAATTCAATAGCCTTAGTATTGGGGATAAAATGGTGTTTTTTTTAAGGATTTATTATTAAGATTAATTGGGGACAATTAAGTTTTTATATATATATTTTAGACACAATATAATGACCATATTATTATAAAAAGCCAAAAAAAAATTAAAAGATTGGATAGAGAGATTCGGTTTTTTTACATTTTAAAAACATAGTGTAAAGACTATATTTATCATTAAAAAAAACAAATGATAAACTTAGAGATTTTTTTTTATCTTTCATGATGGTTTTTGTTTTTATAATAAATAAGTTGGCAAGAGGTGATTTCGTCTTTCGATTCATATAAATATCATTAAGAAAAGATTGCTCTAATGCTCCAACAAATGAGTGACAACCATATCCTTCAAGTGGCACATGTAATGTCGTTCCACCACCAAATTCTGCTTTCAAGGATGGTGTTGGAAGCGCCTTGCTGTTATTTTTCTACTAGAGCCGCGCGTGTGTACAATGATGTGGTGGTTAGGCTCTAGTGGTATTTTTTTTTCATCCCTTTTTTCTCTCTCTTTCCCTTGTTGAAATACAAAAGTGTCATTTAATTTATTTTTTGTTTTCAATTTGTTCATCATTTTTTTATTGTTATTTTTTTATTTATTTTAGATTGATTTCTTTTCTTTAATTTTTTCCTTTATCATTTGGTTTCATTTTATTTTTATATCAGATTTGATCCTCATTCGATTTGATTGTTGTTTGTTTTTTTAACCCTTTTTGTAATTAAATTTTATTTTTAATTTCATCTCTTAGCATTTGATTTTGAATTATTTTTATATCAATTTTAATCTTCATTATTTTAATATTCATTCTTTTAATATTTATTTCTTTTGTTTTGGATCTTGTTTTTTTTTTCAATTAGATTTTTTAATTTTTTTTAGGTCTGTTTTTAAAATTAATTTTTATTCTATTTTATCCATCAATAGTTAATTTAAGCATGATGTCTCATAAAAAACATGTTTGGGCTTCAATGGTATTTAACACTTCACACCTAACCATTATCTAAAAGAAACTATTTCCCACGTGTTCTTACAATCTAAACAAGCATTCTTTGTATTTAAAGGAAACATCTTTCAACCTTTAACCTAAAATTCTTTGAGAAAGAACTAACCTTTGATGATTATTGGTTTCTAAATAACCAAACTTAATTCACTTCATTAACAAATACAAACCAACCACAAACCCTAGCCACATGTTCCATGGACCCTAAACAAAAACATTCCATGCTTGAAGAAATATAAATTACCAACATCCAAGAACCCTAAAAATGTTGCCAAAAGAGTTATGGGACCATGGTTAAACCCTAATGCACTTACAGCAATAATAAGAAGATGGAAAAGCTCGATCTCACTTCTAAACCTAATGACCTAGATCGAACCAAACACATAAAGCACATCATTTTCATGTTATTCACACCAACATAGTTAAGAAAACTCATTTTTTTCATGATTTTCAGAATCAAACTGGGTCTTTTACCCATATTATCATCAAGCATTAACCAAGAATACTAAAAAAAGAACAAAGTATAAAGCCACACATCATGCTAGCAAACCATGTTCATGTTGAAAGATCATCGCTTCGCATGTCATCATAATCAAAACTGGTTACTTGAGGTTAAAACCACAAACAACAAAAACCCAAAACAATCAAAAAGAAGGATTGAGCATCAAGGAAACACGGGATAAGCTTACCTAAAAGGGTGTTGCTACTGGCGCTCCTGTGCAATTTTTCCAAGAAATAAAAAAAGCTTCCACGGTTTCCTTAGGAGGTTATACAAGTTCCTTGAGGTCGTTGCTGATTCTTGTAGCACTCACCATTGTCCCAAGACCATTCGAACTCAAAGAATCAAACCAAAAATCCGAATATAAACCCTGATAGCTACTGTAGTCGTGTTTTTAACCTTTCTGTCCAAACCAAGATTAGCCCTCACCTGAAACTTCTATGGTGGTGTTATAATGCTTTTAAACCCTTGTAAGCCTTCTTTTGAAGCCTGCAATCATCTCAAGAAAAAGCTAAAAGGACTCTGGTAGAGCTCTACCTTGGTTGCCATGACCCGAGTGTGTTATTTCTTCCTTCTTCTCTCCTTTTTGTTCCTTTCTTTTCTTTTCTTTCTATCTCCTTGTTCTTTTCTATCTTTCTAGCCTTCCCTCTCTTCCTCTTTATCCTCTCTATCCTTTTAGCATTTTTTTTCTACTTCTATCTCTGCCTTGACCCGAGTAGAAGAGCTTTAAATGGCCTAAAACATGATGCTTGCATGATCCTTCTCTCGCGTAAACAAGCTGCGTAGGGGAGGAAGACAGTAAAACAGAGAGATGTAACCAAAAAGATGTCATTTTCCTGTTGTAATTAATTATTATTATTTTGCCTTTTTTATTGTGACGTTATTTCGAAACTCACCATTTCATTTAAATGGACTAGACATCATTTTTATCTCGTGTAAATTAAGGTTTTAGGGTTAACAAAACAATGTCTTTAAAGATCTTCAATCCAGTCCTAAATCAGGCTTTATTTTTATAAATTCTTTTAATTTTCCCCTAATCATTCTAAACTTGGTCCCTATATTTTGGCACCCATTACAAAATATTCTTAGTTCCTTAAATTATATAATTTCAATTATATATTGGCTTTATGCCATCGTCAAAATATTAAAAAAAAAATTATTATTTTAAAGTTTTTTAATTATATTTTTATAAATCATCAAGGCTGTATTTAGATTTATAAAATTAATTAGTTTAAATTAAGTTACTTCTCATATATTTAATTAAAAATTTGATTTAGATAAAAAATTGAGTTAGACCTAAATAATTAAAATTCGTTCCACCTAGAAGTGTGGACTGCGCTCATCCGTCTGTCATTTCTCCTTTTCGTCGTTTCAATATTTCATCTTCCCATCCCATCATTCCTCTTTTTCATCTACCCATCCAAACATAGTATGTTCATTCCTATGTGGTGCTTCGCTTACCTAGGCATTAAATGTGCCCATGTACTTTCATTCCTATGTGGTGCTTCGCTTGCATTTAACTAGCATTAAATGTGCCCATTAAAACAATGTTTTTTAAAAAAATATTATAATTAAAGCAAAATATAGTTCCACTGGTTATTTTATAAATTTATTTTTAAAAAAATATTAATTTAAGAATTACAAACCTTAAAATTATTAAAAATTTATATAATCATTAATTTTAAAAAGATTTCAAAAAATTAATCAATAACATGTACACTGACTCGAGCATTTAAGATTTAAAAAAAAAAATCATTTAGATAGTGGTTCAGTGGTAAGAGCTTGGGACCAAGAGATGTGTTTCTCCTGTGGTCTCAGGTTCGAGCCTTAGGTTGCTCATATGATGGTCACTGGAGGCTTACATGGTCGTTAACTTCAGGGCTCGTGGGATTAGTCGAGGTGCGCGCAAGCTAATCCGGATACCCACATTAAACTAAAAAATTTTAAAAAAAAATACACAAGAATGGATTATAGAAAAGAAGACAACTTGATACCCTAATTTAAAAAATATATATATAATTGGTGAGCACTGCTTTTATTTTCTGGTAGAAGGTGAGCACTGCTTTAGTCAAAAAGCGAGAATAAAGACAAGGAGATAAATCAACTTACCACATAATTTGATGAGCGCACGCGCGCGCACTCTCTTCCACCTACACAGGAACAGAAGGTGCGTGCTCTATCTAACTTCCAAACTATGCATTCCCTGCTAGAAGCTCCCTTGGCAGCATTAATTCACCTACTCTTGATGCTCCTGAAAGCATTTTCACCGTGCGGGGTTGTTTGTTTATGTATTTTAAAGTGTTTTTAAAAAATTTTAAAATTTTTTATTGTTTTATTAATTTTATATTAATATATTTTTAGTGTTTTCAAATCATTTTAATATTCTAATTTTAAAAATAATTTTTTAAAAAAAAATTATAAATATATATTTTAATATAAAAAATTATTTAAAAAATAATTATAATCCGACTACCAAACAAACTCCACATGAAGATATTTTGCTAGCGGAGAGACATCAACAGCTTGCCTCCTCACCACACTGCGGTGCCGCACCTTCTCCTGGGCCACTAGGTAAGCAGACAAACGAGCACCAGGAATCGACTAGAGTGGCGATATTTCTTGAAAATAAGGAGAGCGAGGGAAATAGACTTCTAGTTCTATTCTTTGTTCTAAAATACCCCAAGATTGTTTGATAGAAATTGAAATATGATATATGCTTCAAGAATCTTGATTTCATACATAAACAAAAAAAAAAAAAACAAAGCACGCAAAAAAAAAAGTAATATATCAGTAGTAAAATTTATTTAGGAATATATTTGTGATTATTTTTCAAAATATTTTTTATATCAAAATGTATTAAAATAATATTTTAAAAAAAAAAATTTAAATCAGCATATCAAAATGATGGGGGAAGTGAAAGAATTTATTAGAAGGGAAGTTTTTTATTTTTCTTGTGCATCTCCTCTTGAAATTAATACTATATTATTCGTTGTTTACTTCCATTTTAGACCACAAACATATATTATTTAATTTTTTATAATTTTATTTAGTTTAAAATTTTCTTATTTTTATCATTGAGATCCACTCCTACCCATAATGTTTTCAATTTTTACCCAATATCCTTAAAACTTGTCCCCTCTATACTTTTTATGCCCTTAATATATATCATTTTTAAACCTTATCCCCTTAACATTTTTTTTCCTAGAAGTTTTTATCTCATACCAAACAATATCTAAAGCGATGTTTGGAATGAATTTTGGAGGAGGAGAAATTTTAAAGATGCTTGACATTCCCTTTATTTTTTTATTTATTTAAACTTATTTTAGTTTAGTTTTTTTTTTCTTTTATTTCTTTTTTAACCACAAATGTATATCTTAAAAAAAAAATTACAACCATATTTAATATAAAACTAGATAGATGATTCAAACTATATTGTTGTGTGGATTAAAAAAAATTCTTAACCCTAAAAAATTCTAAATGTTGTTATTAAAAAAATTACGACTTACATTATTGATATGATTGGATTTAATAAGATATTTTCATTTAATTATATCATAAAACAAGAAAAACAATAGTTAATAGGCTGGATTCTTTTCTATGTATATAAATATTATTTGTTATAGTTTCATTTAGTTTTAAATTTTCTTATTTTTATTATAGAGACCCACTTCTACCCATAGTTTATTTTCTAATTTTTACCAAATATCCTTAAAACTTCTCCCCTCTTATATTTTTTACACCCTTAATATATCATTCTTAAATCTTATCCCCTAAAAAATTCTCATAAAATTTTCATCTATACCCAAAACAATCTAAAAAATGAAACTTATTTTAGTCTTCTTCTTTTTTTTTCCTTTCATTTCTATTTTGAATCATAAATGTATATTATTAAGTGTGCTTTTACAATCATATTTAATTAATATAAAATACTAAATCTTATTTATATTGGGATCCCATAATTATTCGTAATTTCTTCAACTCTTACTTAACATCTTTAACATTTCTTGCACCCTTAATATGTCACCCCTTAAATATTACGTCCTTAATATTTCAACTCTAAATTTTCACCTCATGCTAACACACATCCTAATTATAAATTTAAGTGGTTATAATAGTAAAAAGATGATTGATTGATGAAGTGTTTGATGAAGTGTTTGAAAATATTTGATAAATGTGTAAAAACTATGCTAAATTAAGTAGAGTCCCATAGATTTTAAATCAAAAATCAATTTAAATATAGTAAAAACTTTTGATTAATGTGTTAATGGGGTCTAATTATGTGTAAGAAATAGAAGGAATGAGTGATGATTAATTTTTTTCTCGAGAAAAATTGAAGTTTTAAGCCCCGAATAATCCCTCCTCTAAAATTTTTCATAGTTGATTAAAAAGAAGATTTAGAAGATGTTTGGAAATATAATAATATTTATTTTTTAAAGTATTTTTTTGCTCAAAAATATATTAAAATAATATATTTTTTATTATTTAAAAATTATTTCTGATATTAATATATTAAAATGATTTAAAATATCAAAAAAAAATTAATTTGAAATAAAAAAAATTCAAATATTTTTAAAAATATATTTGAAACACAAAAATAAACAGACTAGTGTTAGAGAGTTACTAATTAATTTTTGCTTACTTCAAAATTCAAATCACACACAGCTTAAGAAATTAATATGAATGTAATTAGCATTTATATTTGGCCAATTAATTAATATTGTTCTTTCAACTAGACAGTAGACACACGATAACTTTTCTTATGGTAATTGCAAAATCACAAAGCTCCGTCTTTCAAAATTCAAATAGTTAATGCTTCTAATTTAATTTTGGATGCGCTAATTCTCAACGGTCCCAGGGATGAAAAATGAGACTGTTAACTTATATATATACTTAAAAAATATTAATTTAATAATCATTTAAGTAAAACATATTTAAAAGCAAAATATCATACTCTCAAACATTCATTTAATTTGACCTAATGGTCGATCTTGGATCTCACTTAAACTGAGTATTAAAAAGAAATTGGTGAAAGTTGACTCATCAAAGTTGAGCAATCGGTCAGAACTCCATTTGATTTTGTTCTTTTTAATTTTTTCAAAACAATACAGTTTTAATTTTTAAAAAAATATAAAATAAATTATTTTAATTCCCTCAAACTAACTAGAATTAATCTTCCCAACTTATGACCGAATTGGACCAAATTTAATAACTTTGGATGGCTCGACAAAAGAAAGAAAAAAAGTGTAGGTTGTTGTATCGTTTTTTTTCTCTCCGTTTCTTTCTAACGAAGACTCGATGAGTGCTCTCATGCTCTGCTAGGAGAAATTTTTTGAAATATAGTTTTTATTTAATTATATAATAATAAAAATAAACAACCAATAAAATAGTTTCTAATTCATGTAGTTTTTTTTTTTTGTTTTGACAGTAGAATAGTTTTTCTTTATTAGCAACATAGTTCATTAAACGCAAAATAACATTGTTGGATAAAAAATTGTTTTTTTATGAGAAGCGTTGTTTTTTAAGTAAAAACTCATTATGATTATAAAATAAAATTTTAATTAAAAAATTAAAAATCATATCTAAATATTTTGTACACAATTGAATAAAAAATAATAATCAATATAAAAAAATTATAATAAAAAATAAAAAAAATTAAAATTTAAAATTTAAAATTTATTTTCATTGAGTATTCATGATCACATAGTTCATTAAACACAAAACAATTAACAAAAAATGGTATAATTTTATTTGAAAATAATTTCAAAATCAAATGATATTTAATTGAATAATATCTTAAATATAATTTTATTTATATTGAATTTTATATAAAATTTAAGAAAAAAACTAAAGAAAAATATAAAAAAAGATCACATATATGAGCATGAAAGGGCGGGCAATTCTCTCTCTCTCTCTCTTTTTCTATATATATATATATATATATATATAACCATAAACATGTGGAAGGGTAGACTGACATGTCTAGCTTTTTTTTATTTTTTTAAAAAATATATGAAAAAAACATCATTCATCCTATTTTTTTAAAATAAATAGTAATTTATTAAGATTTTAGCAAGTTAGGGTCTGAGTTTTAAGATCCATTTTCTAATTTATTTTTATCTTAAAACACCCTAAAAAAATGCTAAGAACCTTATCAAACCTACTTACAACTTCAAAACAAAGATCAAGAAAATCTATAATTAAATCGAATAAAACAAATTCCTTAATCTCTGTTTATTTTTTCCAACAAGATAAAATTCAAAAATACCTTAACAACATGTCGCTTGACAAGATGTATATATTGATACCAAAATCGATTTTATATGATGAGAATATGATCAACCAATCACTTTCTCTCTCCTTCTATTTTTCAAACAATTTTATCTCTCTTATCTTAAAACTAATTGATTAAGATGTAAAAAAAAAAAGAGTGTAGGACCTAAGCATAAGATGCTAAATTCAAAGAAGAAAAAAGGAGTAAATAGAGACTTTTGGATGAAAATGAACTTTTTCATGCAAAAATAAAAAAGACATGTTTCTTTAATTTTATTTTTCTTCTTTTATTTGTTTTTTTATACCTTAAATTAAATTATAAAAAAAATATTAAACACCTTGAATTTACAAGAATAATTTAAAAAAATAAAAATAAAGAAAGAAACCTCAATATATGAAATATCTCTCAATATAATATGCATGAAATAAAAAATAAATAAAATTTAATGATAAAAATAAAAAAAATAAACAAAATAGAAATGTTCACAAAACATTGCCACAGTAAATTTTGATGAATAAACAATAATGCACATTGCACATTTAAAAATGATAATCTTTTAGTTGCTTTTCACTCATAATTTTCTCATGCGTTGTTGCATACTAGTTTTCAAAATTATTTTTATTTAGTTCTTTTACAATTCAAGTAGATGTGTACATTAAAGACAACAATTTGAAGATGGATGAAAAAACATACATTTTTTATACATGAATTGTTTTTCTTATTCATGTATTTTTTTAGTTTGATCAAAAATATTTTTGTATTAGCTCCATAGTTTTTTAATAAAAGGAAACATTTTACAAAATAAAATAAGAAAAAACAGTAAACATTCGAAGTTGTCATACATTTAAGCATAAGAAGTTGGGTTTGCATGCGAGGCCCTACAAAGCCAGGCCGTGCTTCTAGATCACTTTTTCATTTTTTATTTATTTACTAAAGTGGATGACATATTACTTGTCATATTATTTTTATTTAAACAAAAAATAGATGACACATCTTGTCTATTAGTAATTCTGGCTGTTGGAAAATCTAGTTTCGAGTTTTGAGACCTTTAAAATTTATTTTCAATCATTTCTCACTTGAAAACACCAAAATAATATCATAAAAATCTTAATAAACTCATTTTCAACCTTAAAATACCCTTAAATATATCAAAAATCTCAAAATTAGATCGAACCAAATAAGATTTCTTGAGCTTTGATTTTCGACGACATGAATGGTAAAAAACACTTTAATATAGCTTTTCTTGTCAAATATAATTCATTGAAACTCATATTAGTTTTTTTTTTTTTGGCAACATGACCTATATTTTCTCTATCATCTCTTATTTTTTGATGACCTTGTCTCTCATCCCAAGTTTCAAAGAATAAAAATATAAAACAAATGAAATTTAGAAGTGAAACATGAAACCCTAAAAACCGAGACCAAGAATGAAAAATTAAAGATTTATGGACCAAGTTGTAGTTTTCATGAAAAAGGATTGTTTTTTTTAAATAAATTTGGTTCTTGTGATTTAACTTATTTTAAATTGATAATTAAAGGATAAAATTAAATAAAAATAGAAAATATAACTAAACAAATATTCAATGATAAAAAGGGAGGTGCTAGACTTAAGCACACTCCTTCAATGGAATGAAGTTTTTTTCCATTCCTCTTTTAGTTTATTTTATAACTAGATTTGTGGGCATGTTGTATATTTTCTTGTAGGTTAAAAAAAAATGTTTGAGTGATGCAAAGATGTTTTAAAGAAGTAAAAAAAAATTCAATTCGGGGCAAAGACTTGACTGATAAAGAAAAAGTATAATATAATCAAATAATAAAAGAACAAACAATAACAATTAATGGATAAATTTAAACAAAAACGATGATGAAGCAAAGATTCCAGTCATTCAAATGAAAACCAAATTAAGTATGTCAAATATGCAAGTGAGGCTATGCGAATAGGATAAGGGAACAATAAAAACAAATTGAAGTTCGATTTCAAACAAATCAATTGTAGAAGGATAAAATTAAAAAAAAAAAAGACCGGCAAGCCAATCAAACCCTACAACCTAGATAATGCGAATAAGATAACCTAATAGAAGACAAATAAAAAAAAGATTATGAAGCTCAATTTCAAAACAACTTAAAGCTGAAAGACAAAACATAACAAATATAAAGTTAAAAAAAATCCTAAAAAAGATTTGAGCCAACTTAGCCTAACTCGTAGTCTAAGTGATGGAATCAAGATAAAAAAAAATAGAAATAAAATTAAAAAAATCATGAAACTAAATATAAAACAACTTTAACCTTAAATGATAGAACTAAAAAAAATTCTCAACCAATCTAATATTCAAGGATGAATAAAAAAAATCAATTTAAAAGATTTGAAAAAGTAAATTCAACAAAGAACAAAAAATAAAAAGAACCAAAATAACCTGAGTCACTTTCAAAGAATTTTATAGAAAGCAAAAAAAAATAATAATTATAAAGTCCAATCCTTAATTGAATAAATGTGGAAGGATGAACTTGAAAAAGGTAAACCTTTTAAACTTGTGTTAATGTTTAAAACGCACGACCTATAAAATCCTAGACCTGAGCTCAATCAACAAGCTCAATTCCCAAGTAATTTAACATTGAAGAATGAAATCAAAAAAAAAATCAATCAAAAAATTTATCAAAATGAAAAAATTAAAATCAAAAGAATGATAATCAAATTTAATAGGAAAAAAAACTTAAGGAGGATGAAAGTATAACAAAAAATCAACTTTAAAAATTATGTCAAATAAAAAAAATAACAATCAAAAGAATAATGATTAAATATGAAAAATTAAAAAAAATAAAAGAGGATGAAATTGAAAAAAAAATCTAATTTTATAAATTATTTTAAAAAAATAAATAGTAATTAAAAAACACAAATGTAAACTAAAAAAATAATAAATTAAAGGGCTTCTTTAAATTTTAAAAGGAAGGACTCATAAATTCAAGAGGAGAGAAAAAGAATATATATCACATATATCAAAATAGAGGTCCATTGGCCCCATGTTTTATCTTATAACAAAGAAGACTTCAATACGATTGAAACATCATTATAAAAGTAATAATTAGTCATTGTAAATGCTCCTAAATCCAATTTATATTAATAAAAAACTATAGAAAAATAACGAAAAAACCTCTTGAAAGAAAGTTTCGGAGATTGCGTGTAGATACACAATGATTTCACGAGGAGAAGAGCAATTTTGTTATTATACAATTACGTTATGTGTGTAGGTGCAGGGTGCAGGGTGCAGGTGAGGAGATTTTTTTTTTATTTTTTTTAATATAATTATAATTGCAATTGCAATTGCAATTATAATGTAATGTAATGTAATTATGTAATTGGAATGTAAGAGTATTCCTCGTCAAAACTCGAAAGACCAACAACGCTAGGTAGGTCCCCTCCAAAGAGTGTCCAAAAAGGACCAAAATACTTTCTTTCTCCTCACTGACATCTCTTGCCATGGCAAACACCACATGGCTTCTCTACTACTTAACTCGCCGCCGATTCTCACCTTCTTTCCGGTCATTCTTCTTCATCCCCACATCCTTAGCTCTTTTTACTTCTCTCTTCATTCTCTTTTACATTTCCACCACCTCCACTCTCTTCTTTTCCAATCAACAACCATCCATACCTCACCTAAACCAACCACTTTTATCTGGCTCATCATCCATGCCTCAAATTAACATCAGCAATAATACTCAAAACCCTTTTGCTCATGTCTCCAATGTCAATCGCTTGAATGAGAATGACAGAGATGGGAGGGAAAGTCAACGGTCTTTACGGCCTCAATTTGGCTCCTCTGATGGTAAGTCTTCTTTGAAGCAGTGTTTTTGTTTTGAAACTTGTTTGTTGATTTGAATTTTCTTTAGGGGCTGGGATTATTTAGAATTAACTTATTTGATTGTTGAAGAAGGGTATGCGAAGTTTTAATGGCTTTTAGTTAACTGAATTGTACTTTAATTATCAAAAGAAATGAAAAACAATTTCAAGTTCAAAGCTTGTAGCCTTAAAGGATCGACTTGATTGGCGGAAGAGAATCATATGCATTAATCAAAGTCTTCCTCATTATAATTGTCAAGTGGGATAATTAGTTCTGCTAAAACATTGAGAGCTGGGATTTTTTTTATTGAAATTTAGCTTTATGATTCTTTTGATGTGAGACAATATTCCTAGTGCATTTCTTGAGTGGAATCTAACAGAAATGGCGACCCTTTTTGAGAATTAGAATCTTAATGTGACTCTACTCCATAAAAAAATGTAATCTTTTTTTTGGTTGTAAGAGCTTATTATATATTCAATGTCTTTAGACAATTCCTAATGCCAGGTAGAAAATGAAATGTCCTGCATTTGATTAGGTTCCTTATTTGTTACGAGTATTAGGTGACAATAATCTACCCTCAAGACCACAACTTCCTCTGATGTTGTTAAGTCACTTGAGGCTTTTCTAATTCTGCTGAGTTTTATCCTAAAAGAGCATTCTTTTTTTCTCTTTCGTTTGTTCTCTAAGGAGGTAAGGCCCTAGTAGATTTGAGCTTCATCATGTGTAAAATACAAGAGGTAACTTTGTCAGACACCAATCCCCTGATTATGCTCCTTCCTGCAATCTATGGGCATCCGGATGCCCTTTTTTTTGCAAGCAAAAGCATATATGACAATGATGGAACATGAAATTTTTTAATATTCAAGACATGTTAAATATCTATGCAGACATTTTTTTGATAGCTGATCTATGCGAACCTCTTGAAGCCTTCTTCGTTTCATCTTATGGAGTAGTATAGAGCGTAGGTAGCCCAATTCGAAAATTTACCACTGCCCATCTTCTTTTTAATGGTGTCAATTTTGTTTTGGTCATAAAAATAAAACTGATGGTGGGAGTTAATTTCTAGTATCGAGTTGTTTAAGCAACCAAAACCTATGAGCAGACTTGAACACTAAGGGGATTCATTATGATTCAGGCACCCGTATTTTTTCTTTCAAACTTGCACTTCGTTTTGCATGATAATGTCACTAGTTGGACCTGTAGTTTTCATAAGCTTGGTAAATTAGAAGTTAGAAAGAATTTGGGAACCTAATTTGTAGATGGAGTTTCTAATTTGGTTTATAACTGCTTGGGCTCTTAAATTGTAAAGGCTTTTCTGTGGTTCAACCTCATTATTTATTATCTAGGAGGCCAAACAACTTGATATGGGTTGGGTTAATGGGAAGTTTGAAGATTGTTGAGTTGGTCTCTATGAAGTTCTATTTCTTAACTTCAGGATCTGGAAAATGCTGGTTTCTATTGTTCAGGAATCTATGTGAACAACGAGCTGTTCCATGATAAAGATATCTTTCTGGAAGACTATAAACAAATGAATAGGAGCTTTAAGATATATGTTTATCCTCACAGGCGAAATGACCCGTTTGCAAATGTACTTTTGCCGGTTGATTTTGAACCTGGTGGTAATTATGCCAGTGAAAGTTACTTTAAGAAGGCTCTCATGGAAAGTCATTTCATCACAAAAGATCCAGCAAAGGCAGACCTTTTCTTTCTTCCCTTCTCAATTTCAAGGTTGCGGCATGACCGTAGAGTTGGTGTAGGAGGTATCCAAGATTTCATCAGAGATTACATCTTAAATATAAGTCGGAAGTACCCATTTTGGAATAGGACAGGTGGAGCTGATCATTTCTATGCTGCTTGTCATTCCATTGGGCGGTCAGCAATGGACAAGTCAGAGGAAGTAAAATTTAATGCCATTCAAGTGGTCTGCTCTTCAAGCTATTTCCTTTCTGGATACATTGCTCACAAAGATGTCTCCCTGCCACAGATTTGGCCTAGACAAGGAGATCCTCCTGATCTTGCATCATCAAAAAGGTGAAACATAAAATTTTATTCTGGTTGCCTGCTTCTGATTTAAAAAGTATGCATGGACTAGTTGTAGTTGTGAAATTGCTCTTTAGCTAGCAAAGCATGCATGGGAATTTGTATTTCAATTGCAAAAGTACATTGGTGCGATATAATTGCTAGGGTTCTTTCCCCGGATGTCACCTAAGTCAGGTTGTGAAATGTGATTACAGGAAGAAACTTGCTTTCTTTGCTGGATCAATCAACTCCCCAGTCCGTGAGAGGCTTCTTCATTCTTGGAGAAATGACTCTGAAATCTTTGCCCACTTTGGTCGGCTCACAACACCTTATGCTGATGAGCTACTTGGAAGCAAATTCTGCCTCCATGTCAAAGGCTTTGAAGTTAACACAGCTCGTATTGCAGACTCCCTATATTATGGTTGTGTTCCAGTTATCATTGCCAACCACTATGATCTTCCATTTGCAGACATTCTGAATTGGAAGAGCTTCTCAGTTGTTGTTGCCACTTTAGATATTCCATTGCTTAAGAAAATTCTTAAAGGAATAAGTTCTGACCAATATCTGATGTTTCAAAAAAAGGTACTGGAGGTGCGAAAACATTTCCAGTGGCATCACCCTCCAGTTGATTATGATGCGTTTTACATGGTGATGTATGAACTATGGCTTCGACGGACTTCTGTGAGGGTCTCATTGCCAGTGTCTAAGAACCCTAATCATTGATTAAACATTTCTTCGACAGTGATTCAGCAGCTCCCATGGCATTGAGAATTTGTATACATGTCCAATTTCCTTAATTGCTAGAGAAGCTTGCATGATTTTTCATGACTTCCTGCAAAATTCGTAGCATATTTCATAATGTATAAAAGAATCCCTTGTGTCTACCGCATCTGCTCTTTAAAAATTCAACCTGCATTTTTTTGTATAGCTGACCAACTCCATGATCACAACATCAGCAACTTAACAGCTTAATTATTATCCACATCAAACTTACAGTTACATGGTTAATTGAAGAAAAGAAAGCTGAATTCAAGGACTCAATTAAACACAGTTTATAGACTTCCTCTAATATAATTTTTATCTTCACTTTGTTCACATGAAATGAATGTGTGTGTGTGTGTGTGTGTATTAAACACACACCTGACATCGTTTTTCTTCCTTGACAGTAGAAGAATATCATCAAACCTGGATATGATTGCGTCTATCAATAATTAAATTAAATCAAAATTAAAGGAAATTTAAAAGAGATGGGAAAACACTGTTTATACACTCAACAATGTTTTCCTTTCTTTTTGTCAAGTTTTTTTAATCTGGTCATTGAATATTATTTTTTTATTTTATCCTTGTGCTTATAATATATTTTTATACGATTATTACGGTATATATAAAAAAAATACATTCTGATATTGGTTTAATGCTCATTTTAGCAACCAAAAAAAAAAAAAAAACAGTATGGTTTTATAGTTTGCAGAAAATAAAAAATGCAATGACCAAAATTGATAATGAGAGAAATACAGGGTTTTTTTCCCCTTTATTACATTGTTCATGAGATGCCTTTTCCAAATTTTTTGCCAACAAAACTTTTTCCTTTTTCTTTTTCATTTTTGGTTCATTTAGAATGAAACTTCTATGTTTATTCATATTTGAGTTCCTGTTAATGAAATAAAAGGGAGAGTTATCAAAAACTGATAAAGGAAAGAGAAACGGGTTGGTTGACGACATT
The DNA here is from genome assembly GCA_033617975.1 of Populus alba x Populus glandulosa. Taxonomy (NCBI): domain Eukaryota; kingdom Viridiplantae; phylum Streptophyta; class Magnoliopsida; order Malpighiales; family Salicaceae; genus Populus; species Populus alba x Populus glandulosa. Next base: position 6,322,802 of record CM066161.1, read on the forward strand.
CCAAGAATAAAAAAAGCCAAAGGTCATTATGTTTCTCTTGACCAGAAATAATATACGAAAAAATAGATTAGGGTTGAGAAAGAATTTTTTTTTTGTTGAAGTTTGTGTTTTTGAACTAATTTAAGGGTGTTTTAAATTGAGAAATTAGTGAAATTATAAAGGTATTTATAAGGTATCCTTAAGTAAAAATATGTTAAAAATGATTTTCCAATCACCTTTCTAAACTAGGTAAGCAAATGACATATTGTTTGTTTTATTTTTAAAAATAAATAAATAAATAAACAATATGTCATCTGCTCTTGCGCACAAAAAAAATAAAAATCATGCATGTAGATCTCATCTTTTTTATCCAGGTGTCTAGCCCCTTTTTATGGTTTAATTTTTTATTTATTTTTATAGAAATACACTATAAAAAAATTATAGAGATTGTATTTAAATTATTGTTCAATTTTCTCATGATTTTTAAATTATGTTATGGGTTTTTACGGGAATGTTAACACTTTGTTTTTTAATTAGTATGTACCTGATATGCAAAAAGAAAGAAAGAAATTGCTTGTTAATATCAAAATATATATTTTTTAATTTTTTTATGGATTTATTAGATAATTTTATCATTTTTATTAATTTTTCCTTAATCAAGATATTATTATAATATTAAAAAAAAACTTCATTTTAAGATCATGATGATTTTTATTTAAAATCAGTGCTTACAATAAAAAAAATATTTTTTTGTTAAAATAATAAAGAGATGCATTAAAATATAATTTAATATTTTTATTTATTGTCTTTCTTGTAAATGTTTTCTTTTATATATATATATATATATTATAATCGTTTAATTAAATAAAAAATAAATTCTGAAAACAAGGTTACTAAACTCTATCATGGTCATGACCTACCTTCATGGACACGAGTTTATTCAAAATATTATCGTTTCAATATTTGTTTTTCATATATAAAAAAAAAATTGAAATTGTTTTAAATATATATTTTTTAAATAGTCAAATCAGGTTATAGTTGGGTCAACTAAATTGATGGCGCACCTGCCATGTTAGAAGGAAAATACCAGGTCAACTCCCACCCTATTTATTTTGAAACTAAACTTGATTTGGAGGCCGGTTTCACGGGTTACCATTGTAACATATACTAAAAGGGGTTAGTGATTTACTGTGGACTGCACAGTGCAGTTCATAGTAAAACACTGACCCCTGATCCCTATGCTTTAGGTTTTTTTTTTTTTAATTTTTAAAGTGTCTTATTTTTTTTAGTTTTTTTTATGCATTTAATGATTATTTTTTTGCTTCTTTCTTTGTTTTTTTTAACAATTTTTTTTTGATTAATTTAGTTTATTAATGTTTAATTTTTTTATTTAATTATCAAATTTTCATGAAAAGTTTTCTGAGTTTAACGGGTTAACCTGGTTTGACAAGTTAATCCAGAATTTTTTTTTTTGCTTTTTTTTTTCTTTTTTATTATTATTTTTGTTTAGTTTAGTTTGTTAATATTAAATTTCTTTCTATTTAGTTATCTGACTTTTATGATACATATCTCGAGTTTCACGGGTTAACCTGGTTAATTCTAGGTTGACCCGTCAATTTTTTTTATTTTTTTATTTTCATAATGTTTTTTGTTTAATTCAGTTTGTTAATGTTAAATTTTTTTATTTAATTATCAGACTTTCATGACACAGATCCTGAGTTTTACGGGTTAACATGATTTGACGAGTTAACCCAGATTTTTTTTTGTTTTTTTTTCTTTTTAATTAAATTTTTTGGTTTAGTTCAATTTGTTAATGTTCACTTTTTTTTTATTTAGTTATCAAACATTCATGACACGGATCCCGGGTTTAACGGGTTAACCTGGTTTGACGAGTTAACCTGAAATGTTTTTTTGCTTTTTAATTATTTTTTTTCGTTTAGTTTGGTTTGTTAACGTTAAATTTCTTTTTATTTTGCTTTTTTTTTTTTTACTTCTTAGAGGTTTTTTTTTCTTTTTAATTAATTTAGTTTATTAATATAATTTTTTTTTCTATGTAGTTCTCGGTTGATGCCTTTGGGTTTTTTTTTTTTTATGCCTTTGACTATGGACTGCACAATGCAGTCCACAGTGAAAAGGCTAATATCTTTTTTTCTTTTTCTTTTTAATTAATTGTTTTTGTTTAATTTAAATTGTTAATGTTAAAGTTTTTTTTTTTTAGTTATCAAACTTTCATGACACGGATTCCGGGTTTGACGGATTAACTTGGTTTGACGAGTTAGCCCGGTTAATTATGGGTTAACCCATTAATTTATTTATTTTTCTATTTAGTTATCAAACTTTTACGACGCGAATATAAGGTTTGACGGGTTAACCTGGTTTGAAGGGTTAACCTAATTAATTCACATTTTTTTTCTTTTTCTTCATTAGTTTTTTTCTTCCTGTTGGTTTTTTTTTAATTAATCTATTTAATTATCACACTTTTATGACACGACCTTACAACCAGATCCACGTCCAATGCTATTGGGTCTGGTATTGCAGCCAAACCCACTTAAATTATGGTCATGCAAGTTTAATGTTATTATTAATATTATAGATATTACTCTTGGGTTAGGCGTTGCAACCAAACCTAAGACTCTTGGGTATAACTTTGTAGAAAAACCTAACATTTTTAGATCTTAGTTTTTTTTTAAATATAAAAAATAATTGACCCGCGGCATCGCGCGGGTCATGTAACTATTATTTACCTAAGAAGCTTAACCGAGTTTACTAATATATCTGAAGACTTCTTATGGTGGTAATAAAACAGTTAAATAATATGATAATAACCTGTACAAATATTTTAAAATAAACTAAAATATTTGGGATTTTTAAATAGCTGTTGATATTGTTCATTCACCATTTTTTTTAGAAACAAGTCATTGTTTTCCCCAAAGCAAATTGTGTTTCGCTTACAGAAATATATTTTCATCCTCATATTTTTTGTATATTTGGTCCTTGTAATTTTAGGTTCTTACATTTTGATCTTAGAATTTTAATTTTTATATTTTAGTTCTTGAATATTGAGAAAGAGAAAAAAATTTTATTAGAAAACAAGGGAGAGAGGTTTTGGTTGATTACAAAAGAATTATTTTGATACCAATGAATTTGTCTTGGTGAGGAAAGTTCCATGGAATTGGTTTAAAACTTTAATATTTGCAATAAAATAAAATGGATGACTCAAGAAGATTCTTTTATTTGATTTCATTTGAGTTTTTAGATGCTATTTTGAGATTATAGATTGTAAATAGAGTAATTGAGGTTCAAATATCTAGGATCCCACTTTTCTGACTACTAAAGGTGGTTAGGGATGGCAAATGAGTATTTATAGACTAGGTTTTGTTCTATCCATAACCAAACTCTAACCTAAAATTATTATCCTAACTTGACCCAAACTTGATTGGGTATGCATTTTTTATACCCAATCCGACCGGGTTTCGTACCATCCATAGGTCGGGTTAGGGATGTAAAATGGAACCCTAACCTCAAATTACTATCCTAACCCGACTTGAACCTAATTGGGTATGGATTTTTATACCCAATCCGATCGTGTTTCGTACTATCCATAGGCCGGGTTAGGGATGAAAAATGGGTATTCATAGGTCAGATTTTGTTATATCCATAATCAAACCTCAACCTAAAATTACTATCCTAACCCGACTTAAACCTAACTGGGTATATATTTTTTATACCCATTCCAATCGAGTGTCGTACTATCCATAGGTCGAGTTAGGGATGGCAAATGGGTATTCATAAGTCGGGTTTTGTTCTATCTATAATCAAACCTCAACCTAAAATTACTATCCTAACCTGACTTGAACCTGATTGAGTATGGATTTCTATACCCAATTCGATCGGGTTTTGTACTATCCATAGGTCAGGTTAGGGATGGCAAATGGGTATTCATAGATCGAGCTTTGTTCTATCCATAGCCAAACCCCAACCTAAAATTACCATCCTAACCCGATTTGAACCCCATTGGGTATGGATTTGTTATACCCAATTCGATTAGATTTCATATTATCTATAGGTCGGGTTAGGAATGGCAAATGGATATTCATGGTCGAGTTTTATTCTATCCATAGCCAAACCCCAACCTAAAATTACCATCCCAGCCCGATCTGAACCCCATTAGGTATGGATTTTTTATACCCAATTCGATTAGACTTCATACTATCTGTAGGTAGGGTTAGGAATGGTAAATGGATATCCATGATTGAGTTTTATTCTATCCATAACCAAACCCCAACATAAAATTTCTACCCTAATTTAACCCGAACATTATTGAGTATGAATTTTTATACCCAATCCGATCAAGTCTCAAGTATTCATAACCCGACTACAACCAAATCCAACCCAAACACAATCTAATAGATTTTTGATACCCAATCCAATCAGATTTGAGGTATAGATAACCCATATCCAACCAAACCCGACATGAAACTGCATATTAGAATTGACATCTAATTAGCAAATAATTAAGCAAATCATAGAATAATATTTGTCTTGGGTTTCGCTTGATATTGATTGACGGTTTAACTATTCAGCACTTAAAGCAACGTTCCCCTCCCCTGTCTCAACTCAATTTCAATTCTTTAAAACTAACCATTTGTTTTTGCGTTTGATTACTTGCAGTTGCTATCTGAGTTGCAGATAAAAAAGAAAAAAGAAAAAAGAAAAAAGAGTTCATGCCTTTCACTGAAGCTTGATTAACATATGCTCTTTGCGCCAATGCTTGGTTTGGTTGCTCTCAGAATTCTTTGAGAAATAAAGAAATATGTAGATGTGGAGACGATTCCTACATAAACAGAATTCAGGAGAAAGCTCCTTGTCTCTTAATATCATCCTCTCTGTTGCCTGTTTTTTTTTTTTTAATTACTGGCGTGCCCACTGCATGCTTATCTGCATGGAAGTAGAAAGTGTTGTAGGTTCTAATCTTTAAATTGGCGAAAAATAGAATACATCACATAAGAATAAAGAAGATTGAAGCACACTCTATGGTTATTAGAGATTTACATAGTCAGGTTCTAGATTTACTTATTAGAAATAACTAGTTCGAGTTTCACAAATCTCAAAACTACTATATATTTATATAATCATTGATTTCAGTACCCGTAAAATTAGTCGAAATGCATATAAATTGATTTAAAAATTCATGTTAATAAAATAAAAATAAAAAAATTAGAAAAAGTGCAAAGCCCACTTTCTCACGTCCAATTGTTGTACAGACAATTGAACAGTAAAAAAATCTAAAATCAATTTATAGTGTCTATCTCACATAACCAAAACAAAATAATTCAAAAATCAATTTACAAAACAACCTTAATTAAATCGATAGATCTAGAAGAAGACAAGAAAAAAAAAATCAGATACAGCCTTACTTTAATCAATCATATGTTATTATCGAAGAAATCGAGACCGAACAAAAAGGGAGTGAGGAAGACCGAAAGAGATGGGGTCATTTATTATAAAACAAAAACTAATGTCGCCGAGGGAAGTGATGGCCGGAAAAGAGAGCCCTCATCTTCTTTATATATTTAAAGCGTGTTTCAAAAATATTTATATAAAATTTTGAATTTTTTTTTTAAATTAATATTTTTTTAATGTTTTAAAATTATTTTAATATATTGATATTAAAAATAATTTTTAAAATATAAAAAAATATTATTTTAATCTATTAAAATAACACTTTAAAAAACAATCCCTATTATAATTTAATGCCTAGTGTAAATGTCATTTTCTCAAACTTTAAGGCATTAATAAATTTAATGTCGGGTTTTTGATAGGATGGAGCAGTATTTATATCTTTTTAATTTTAGATTTTACCTAAACTCAATTAGGTTAAAAATATTTTTATCTTTTCTGGTCGGTTTAGGTGTATCTATAAGGTTTGGATGAAATTAATTGCACATAGACAACGTTTCATCCATTTATTTTAAAAAACAATAGCCTCATCTACTTCAGTTAAAAATATGATGCTAGCTAGATACACAGACCAGGCTTTCCAAACCTAGTTGCTCTTAGGTTTTTTATATGCCAAGCGTGCGGGCCTTGCAGCTAATTCCAGGCAAACCTAGCCTCTATTGGCTTTTATCTTTGTTTATATATATATATCTTAAAGATAAAATGATGTTTATATAAATAATTACAATGAGGTTTCGAAAATCATTCAATTATATTATATTTTTAAAATACAATTAAAAATTTTATGGTTTTATTTTTTATTTTTTTAATAATTAGATATGAAACAATATGTATAATTTTTCAAAACATTACGCAATGAGATTAAAAAATATATTTTATTATTTAATTTTTCTATTATTTTTTCAAATTAATTATTTTTTAATTTTTTTATATAGTCACATAAAATAATTGAGATATTTTTTTTTTGTTTAACAATATATGTGCAATTACATGGCTCCACTCAGGCTCATTTATGAATTTCAATATAAAATGCCTAAGAAAACAAATGATAGGCTATTAATAGCTTTTTAACTAGCACTATGCTACTGCTCATATTTATTATTAAAAAAAATGGAAATGCAGGCTTTTTTATCTATTTTTTTCATAAAAAATATTTAAATATAAATCAAAAAGCTAATGCAAGCATCTAATTAAATAAATCAATAACCACTTATATAAATAAATGGGAAAAACATCATTAACAATAATTTAAAGCAAAATTAAAAAAATCAAGAGATAGATGTAGATCAAAATATTAGATCCCGCAACATAGAACATTCACTTGAGTTTGTTTATTAAAATCAAATTTTTATTCAATCAAACGATAATAAAAATGTACACACAAATAAAATTGATTGAATAAAAATAAATGAGAAGAAAATATTATAAACGACTATATATATATAATAAGTATTTTTTATATTTGAAATAAATTTCATCCATATAAAACATAAAAAGAGAATTTATAGATGAGTCATAATAATATCTTGAAAATGTAAATACACACAAAATGTTTTTTTTTTAATTCTCAATTAAAAAAGACGAAATAAACAAAAAAAAACATAGAGGGGGGATATTAATTGAAACATAAATTAAAAGGATTATTTAAAAAAAGACATTAAAAAAAGATATCAATTAAAATAAAAACCATAATTAGAAATAAAAAATTTAGAAAAAAGAATGATAATCTAAGTAATGAAAGCACGTTTAAAAATAAATGACTTGGATTACAGCCCGATCGGGTCTAATAAGTTGGTTTTATTTTATTTAAATGATAAAAAATAGGTAATAATAGTAAATAGATAAAACTTTTTTTTTTTAAAATAAAGATCTCGATAACTTAGAAAGAAAACCTTGGAAGTAAAAAATTGATAGGGGGGCGACGACTCAAGTCAACCTGAGTTGATGTGATAAACACGTAACTTAGATTATAAAGGATAAGATAACCCAAGATAACCCACAAAACTCTTGGTCCGAGTCATAAGATCAAGATAAACTAATAGAAAAGAAATTGAGAAAAAACCCAAAGCCAATATTTAAAAACAATATTATCAAATGATGAAATCAAAAAAGAAAATGAGTTAATAAAAAGGATGTCGACTTGTATTAACATTTCTAACATGTGACTCGAGTTATTAGATTGAAAGCACTATAAATGGAAACAATCTGAAGTTCAATCTCCAACAAATCTAAAGGATGAAATCGGGAATATAAATCAATTACATAAAATGATGTAAAATAAAAAAAATATATAATTAAAAGAATAAGGGTGAAAATCAAAATAAGAAATAAATGAGAAAGCAACCAATTTTTATTTTAAAGGGTTATATTAAAAAGAAAATTAACTTTAACAAAAAAAAAACATCAAAAGAATGAAGATCCAATTGAAAAAAGAAATAATACATCATAAAATTTGATTAAATAATGAAATTGAAAACTAATAAAACTTTACCAAAAGGACCAAGAGAAAAACTTAGAAATCAAAAGAATGAGAACTGAATTGAAAAAATAATACATGATAAATTTTAATTGAATGAATAAATTAAAAAAAATAAAAATTTTATAAAAGGATCAAGAAAAAAAAAACTAAAATTGAAACAACGAAAACAAATAAGACCAACACGCATTTTTAAAAAGGAGAGGGGGGAGAAAAAAATGATCATGGTCAACAAATCACCCATCCTTTGATGGAAACAACATTTGATAACTGGGCACCACCACACACGTTGCTCAAAAAGCGTGGGCGACATTCGCACGTTGACATATGCATGCCACGTGCCAATAATTTTTTTAAAATATTTTATATTACTAAAAGATAAAAAGCCCCACCCACTTAAAATTAACAAAACAAAACAAAACTAGATAAAAAGATGAAATTGCCCCTCCAAGGTAGCTTTTAAATTATTTGATCCCAATGGCATTTAAGTGTTTTACTGCTCATTAAAAAAGAAAATGACCCTAAAGCCCCTAGACAAAAGCTCTTTCTTTCCCTAAAAGTTTATTTTTCTAATTTTATTGTTAAAACAAATAAATCAAAATGACCTTTTTTGCCCCCAATGATTTTTCAAATGACACTTGTGTCCCTTTGAAAAGATCAAATACCCTTATTTCTAGCCTTTATTTTTGTGTTGAGAAGGGCAAAATGAAAAAAATAAAATATTGTGGATTTACTATAGATATCGACAATGTTTTTCCCACATGTTTTAGAGTTTCTTTTAATGGCACTAAAATACAATAAAAATCATAAAACAAAAAATCAAATTTAAATTTCGTTTTGAGAAGTGTATGTGGGACTTGCTACTAAATACAATGAGAAAAATTCTTTATTCATAAAGAAAATAAATTTATTGGGTAAGTTAGATTCTACTTGGGACCTAAGTCATAAGGCTAGAACAACTCCACAAAAAGCAAATTGACAAAAATTATGATGCCCACCCAACAATTCAAATGTAGAAGGATGAAATAATAAAAAAATTAATTAACAAAAAGGACCTTAAAAAAAACCCAACAAACCCAGGTAAGTTTGTTAAACCCAACAAGTTGGATTATGCAAATGAGATAACCTAATAAAATACAAGATAAGAAAAAAAAATATAAAGTCCAATTCTCAAACTAAACCAATGTTGAAAGACAAAATTGAAAATATATTCAATCTTAATAAACAACTAAAAAAAACTCGAGTTAACCTGGACTAACCCGTTAAATCTGCGACCTAGGTTATAAGATTGGGATAATCTCATAAAAAGGAAAGTAAAGAAAATCATGAAGCCCAATTTTAAACAAACTCGATATTAAACGATGAAATTAAAAAATAAAATACATGTAAAAATGATATAAAAAACGATTGATGTCAACATGGGTTAGCCTTTCAAATCCATGACCTAGATAATGAGACCATAATTATCATATCAAAAAAGTCATGAAACCCAATTTGTTAACAAGCCCATATCGAAAGATGAAATTGAAAACAAAATTTAATCTTAAAAAAGGACCCAAAGCAAAAAAAAAATAGCAATAAAAAAAATAAAGATCAAATTTAACACAAAAAAAATAATAATAGGACACCTTTATTTCTTTGATAGATCAACAAATATCGAGGAAAGGAGAAGGAAAAGAAAGAGAAAAGCAAAAAAAAAGGTTGGTGAAGTCCACTATTCCATCGTAAACCTATGTGACCTCACTAGAAAGGCCTCATTGCATTGTGTTTGTCACCCCCAATAGGGATGGGATTTTCACATTCGTTCTATGGATACTAATACGAAACAGTCCAAATAGGTGTGAGATTTTTTTACTCGATCAAATTTGGGTAAAACCTGAAGGTAAGAAATTAGGTTTTGGATAAGGTATGGATATTGTTACGCCCGACCTAAAATCTAAGCCAAAATGAATTTAAAGAAAATTATATTTATACCGAGCTATGTGTCAAGAAAGTATAGGGTTTCTAGTCTCCATTTCAGCTATCAGTCTTTTCTTCTCAAATTCAATATCTTCCTAATTCTACTAAAATTATATATGTAACATCAAATTGAGAAAGATGTAATAATATTGATAGAATCTACACAACTATTGGAGAGCTCATTATGCCATTATATATCAAAGTAGAAGCAATGAGCTTTTATTTAGCATGGTTTGGTGTTGAGAATTGAGTTAGGCCAAAGTTCGAGGAATTAGGGTTTAAAAGGTTAAAAATCAGAATCAAGTTCAAATCTTGAGATAAGGGTGACTATGAAAAAAGTAAAAGAGGCAATATGAAGTGTTGATGGATCGAAAAACTCAGGTTCAAATGGATTTAATTTCCCCTTCTTACAAAAAGGCATGATGTTTATGATATGGTGATTGATTTTTTTTCAGTACAGGGCATTTGCCTAAAAGCCTTAGAGAGAGGGTAAAGGAGGTAGCACTGAGGAGGGATTGTCTTTCTTTTAGATTCCATCCTTTTCTTTTGTTAAAAAAGATAATTAATTTTATTGTGTGTTGACTAGTTAGGTTTGTGTTTCTACAATCCATACTCGATGGGTTTGAGGTAGGGTATGAATAGTAGTTTAGGTACAAGTTTATGAGCCCGTTTGTTTTCGTGGTTGCTTATGTTTTTAAAGCCAATCACAGAAAACAAATGTTTGGTAACTAATAAAACTCAATTTACTGTTCATTGACCCCATCAATTTTTGCATTGAAAACATAGGCTCACTGAAAGCAGCACAATGCTGCTTTCAGCCATGGATATTTTCTCCACTGTTTACTTAAAAGTGAAGCATGTCTTTACTATTCATGTGAACAGTGGAGAATGTCTCTACTGTTCCGACCGGATCGGGTTCAGTCCAAAGCTATTTGCATTGAACTGGGTCCGAGCCAGAAAAAAAATTAAATTTTATTTTTTTAATTTTAATTTTTTTTATTGACGACGTAGCATTTACGGAATTTGATCGCAATTCTAATTTTGTTCCTAATTATATTTTACCAGATATTGTTGCGCTTTTAAGAAACCAAGAAAACTGTAGTTCTTATCGGATGTATTTCATACGTGATAGAATTGTAGATAGTTTAATTGAATAATAAAAAATATTTTATATAAAATATTATTTATTTCATGATGTAATTTTAAATTATTTTATAACCTCAATTTTAAAAGCATTATTAACCAAACACATTAAACTATTTTTTTTAAAATTTTAATTTTGAAGATAAATTTTTTTCAACCAAAGCATTACATGTTAATATTAAAAATAAAATTTTAAAAATAAATAATATTTTAATATATTTTAAAGTAAATTTTAGTTAATAACTAATGTTTTTTTTTTAAAAATTAAAAAATTAATTATTAATATTTATTTGGTGACGGAGACAAGGAGAGAGAAGGAAGGAAGTAGTCGTTTCCGAATCCAAATCCAAATCCACATCCTTCTCCCTGAGTGTCTCTTTCACAACTCTTCTCTTTCTTCTCTTCTGCCAACCCATACCAAACACCTCCCAAACAACAGCTCTTTCCCTTCTGCTAACACAAACTTTCTTTTCTATTTCTCTTCCATTTTGATTCATTTAGTTCCGCTTCTAATCTTATATTCAACCCCTCATTACTTAATTCCCTTCCTGTACCAGAAAACCACACACTTTCACTCTCTCACTACATAAAGACAACAACTTTCCTTTCAAATCCTCTCATTTTCAACCAAACGAAACTCAATTCAATTCATATTTGACCCCATTCGTCCAGGTCCCCGGAGAGTTTGCAAGTTATTCATTAACACTTAAATCCAATCCCTTTTCTTTGTTTGGATTTGATTTCTTCGGAATTGGTGTTGTAGGGGCTTGAGGTATTGTGGGATTCGGATTTTGACAGGAATTGGGCATGAATGAATGAAGATGGCGTTCAAATCCAAGATAAAATGGATTGCACTGTTTGTCTTGATACTATCAATGGTGTCTCTAGTGATTCACCTCTCCATCACAAAGCTTTCGGGGCCTTATTCGCTGCAATCTACTTTAATGCCTGCCATTGGATTTAACCTCACTCCTATCTTCGACGTACAGATTTCATTTTGCGTTCCGCATTGTTTTGTTTTTTTAGCATTTGTTGTGTTCTTTTTTTGTTTTTTCATCTGGGTTTTCGTGGTTTTGTAGGGTGATAGAGCTGTTCGAAATAAGAGGTCGTGGGGGCATGTGAAGTCTTTGAAGTCACTGCAGCCTTATGCCAACCCGAGAAGCAGTTATCCTGGTAATGGGTTTTGCTGAACTTTTCTATTTGTCTGTTTACATTTCTGTTTCTTTTATATCCATTGAGGTTAAATTTCTTGAACTGGTTTTTATTGGAGGCGAGTGTCTTTTGGTTATTAATTAGCTGCTGTGGAATTTGGAAATGTGAAATGGATTTGATCAGTTAAGTTTTGTAGGAGTGCATTTAAATGAACTGTGGATCGGTAAGTTGTTGAAGCTTTCTTTGAAAGTTTATGTAAATTTATTGCTTGGTTGAGGTCATTTCAAGTTGGATATGGATATGGCACCCCATTTAACCTGCTTCTGAGGGAGTAATTGACGCATCCTTCAGGGAATTTAGTGATCATTCCATTTGGTTGCGTTTCTACTTGTCGTTTCCAATTGGATGATCTTGTATTTTGCTGAAAGTGGTTGAGTCGTAGATGTTCTTTCTTTTCTCCTTTTTTCCCCTTTATTATTATAACAATCAATGCATGGTTGATATGTTTAAATTAAGTACCATAGTTTTTATTTTTCTTATTTTTCTTTATTTATATTTTGGTAGGGGGTTGGGGATTCCTTACTTGGTTAGTCTGACCAATTGAATGGTGCAAAAAGCATGTTTTGTGCAACTCCATTATTATTATAACAATCAATGCATGGTTGATGTGTTTAAGTACCTTATAACAATCAATGCATGGTTGATGTGTTTAAATTAAGTACCATATAACAATCAATGCATGGTTGATGTGTTTAAATTAAGTACCATAGCTTTTTTTGGAAACGAACTCTACTTATCTAGTTTGATATTGATAATCCTTAAATGGGTTATACAATGTGCACCATTATGTTTATTTGCGTAGTTTTGCAACGGAATCTATGTAAAAGCCTGTGAAAAATGAAGGTGGCTTATTTGTTTTAGAGTAGATTGTGGAAAATTGGTAATACAATGTGCACCATTATGTTTATTTGGATACTTTTACAGCGGAATCTATGTAAAAGCCTATGAAAATGAAGGTGGCTTATTTTTTTAGAGTAGATTGTGGAACATGTTTGTTACATTTTTTATATTTTGGATGAAGGGAAACCCCAATCTGTTTGTGACTTAAGTAAATTCCTGGTGCATTAAAGTTGCTCCATTCACTTGTACTGGGAAAAGTTTGGACTTACTTTCATGGGCATGGATAGATAACTCTCAAGGAAGAGTTTGCTCCTAATAAGTTTTGAATCATGACCTACCCTTATATTGATACCTCTTGCCAATCAGCCAACCCTTTGTTGTTATTTGTGGAATTATGTAACCGTTACTTATTTACAAGACTCTATATATAAACAATATGGTGAAATAGCAGAAAAGAGCATTCTAATTATTTTGATTTCTAATAAATTGTCTTCACCAAAGCTGCAAGCTTTCTTCCCGTTTACTTTCATTTCATCACCGAGATACCTATTTACTTGGTGCACTTTTTGTCTTGCTCATTATATTATGATCTTTATGGGCTACATTTGAGAATTTCTATCCTTGTTGATTTTTATTTTGCGTACATTTTTTCTTGGGTTACAGTTCCAAATGAAAAGAGCAACGGTTACATTTATGCAAAGATTTTTGGTGGATTTGAGAAGATAAGATCCTCGGTATGATTCATTTGATGTTATAAACTTGCTTTAATTTTGATTTATAATGAGAGTTCATGACATTTCTGTTAATTTTCTAGATCTGTGATCTTGTCACCATATCCAGGCTTCTAAATGCTACTCTTGTCATTCCAGAGATTCAAGAAAGTCTTCAATCAAAAGGCATTAGGTAATTTACTTTAGTTGTTTAATGGTTTGCCATTTAACTTCTTGCACTTGAGAAGCTTACAGGTTTTGTTTTTTTCTTTGTAATTTCTGAATATGGAACAGTTACAAATTCAAGAGTTTTTCATATCTCTATGATGAAGAGCAGTTCATAGCATCACTTAAAAATGATGTAATCATTGTGAACAGCCTGCCTGAGAATTTGAAGGCGGGCATGAGAAGGAATGAGATCCATACTTATAAGCCCAAAAGTTCTGCTTCTCCAAATTTCTATGTTAAAGAAATTTTGCCTGAGTTAAAGAAATCCAAGGTTATTGGCCTAGTTCTTCATGATGGAGGATGCCTGCAGGTAGGTGAATATATTGAAATGTAGATCATAAAATGATTTATATTGTTCTCTCATCTTGAATAGCACCACCTTTCTACTCATAATTGTTAACATAATTGATTTTGATCTCTCATGTCATCTTTTCTTCTAGGATATGACCTTTGCTTGGATGATTACTGTTAGTTATTTTCTTGTGCTCATTTCAATAAAAGGACGTGCTCATTTCAATAATAGTGCATGCTCATGTCAATTTTCTTTCTTTATTTATTTGCAAAGAATTAATGAATAATAAACAATTGTATGGAACCAGGAAAAAACCCTAATCAGATGCTTAATGCAGCATCTTTTCTGAAGTGGAATTCTGAACTTGTAATTTGAGATGTCAACTGCAATTTTAACTAAACAAATTCAAAAGAAATTTTTTGGCTCAAAGTGATAATTTTGCCAGTCAAAGAAACATGTTGAGCATTATTTTAACTTGATAGCTACTTTGGTTCCCTTAGTATTTTCAATTCACAAAGTTTGGTATGCACAATTGTGCAATGGACTGCTCAATTTGGGGCTTGGAATATGGGTGTTCATTTATTTTTTTGATAATGCTTTAATCTCTGTTGGTAACTTTCTTTGCAGTCAATTCTTCCTCCGAGTATGTCTGAGTTTCAGAGGCTTAGATGTCGAGTTGCATTTCATGCTCTAAAATTTCGCCCAAAAATTCAGGTGCTTGGTCAGTTGATGGTTCAGAGGTATAGCTGATTAGTTTCTTACCTTGCCTTTCCAATAAAATTATAATGCCAATTACCAGATTTCAGGATGTGCACAATCTTCATTAGTCTGGCACTTTGTAAGAATATGACCGACATTGCAATAATAAATTGCATGCAACTTCACAATCTATGAAGCATTTGTTTGCAGTTCTTGGCTCTAAAACTTTTTCCACAGGTTACGGGCATCTGGTCAACCTTTCCTTGCGTTTCATCCTGGCTTAGTGAGAAATACCTTGGCATATCATGGTTGTGCGGAATTATACCAGGCTAGTTGTTCAAGCCTTTTCTCATCTATATCACTGCCATGATCAAAGTTGCATTGATATGTTTAAGTTTGGTTTCTTTTAATTTTAGTACTCGTTTTGCTGTTCAATTGGTCATAAAATTCATTAGTTGGAATTTCAATATTTGGATGTATCTTCTTTGTGATTTTCTACCTCAAACATAAATGAAGATGGATTATATAAATACCTCGTTAAATTCTCTATTTTTCCTAGCCCCTTCTAACTTGGCACTTCCTCTAGGATGTTCACACTGAGCTTATACAGTACCGAAGGGCACAGATGATTAAGCAAGGGATTCTTAATGATAAGCTAAGTGTAGACTCACACGTCCGAAGATCCAATGGGTCATGCCCCCTCATGCCAGAAGAGGTACACACAGAGTTAAGGTTTAACTTTCAAGTCCAAACTGCACAATGCATGCTTCTTTTATCTACACTGGAGTTTTGTTTCTTGCACATTTCTTGAATTATGTTTGCCAAATCATTTGCAGATTTCATATTAATTCTAGGTCCTTAAACTTTCTTTTAGAAGGGATTTTTCATTTTTAGATAGAAGAAAGTATCAATAGAAAAGGGAAGAAATGTCCAACAGCACTTTAGAGAACAAGACATCCTCCAATTAGAGAATGAGAAAAAAAACAACAAAATTTCAATATAAAAGATAGTCTAATCTCACTAAATTAGCTTTGAAACTCATACACCATAGTGGTCCCATGCATTGCATTGCAAAGAAGCTAGAAGCACCATCCTATTCCACAACAATTGTCTTGAGGTTGACTTATCCTAAAAATGTCGACTATTTCTCTCCATCCAAGCTTACCAAATAAGAATCACGTCACCACAAGCTCTTATGTTCCTTCCTCCTCCTTCCAAAACCCACCATGAACAATCTATCCTACATATATTCCACCACCATTGGGCATCCCAATGTTGACTTGTTTCCTAGCATGGTAGCATATAACACAGATCTTCGGAGGAAGGCTTTTTACAAGAGCTTTCCTAGCTAGCAGCAAATTATTAGTTTCATCGTATTAAATGTTACTATCCCAGGAATGACACAACTTTGCGGGGCCCTTTTACTTTGAAACATTTTCAGATTGGTCTTCTCCTTAAAGAGATGGGCTATTCTACTGAAACAATGATATATGTGGCTGGGTCTGAAACTTTTGGTGGTCAACGCATTTTGATCCCTCTGCGAGCAAACTTCTCTAACACTGTGGATCGCACTCAGGTGTGCACTAAGCAAGAATTATCTGATTTGGTTGGTCCTGAAACACCTCTTCCATTGAATCCTTTCCAGCCTCCACCTACCAAAAGTGAGGAACAATTAAAAGAAGAGTGGAATAGGGCAGGTCCCCGGCCTCGTCCCCTTCTTCCACCTCCAGACAGAACCATCTATCAACATGAAAAAGAAGGTTGGTATGGTTGGATTACTGAGTCTGACACAGAACCAGACCCTTCATCTGTAGATCTGAGGAATCAAGCACACAGATTAATCTGGGATGCTCTTGATTATATTGTCTCAGTGGAAGCAGATGCATTTTTTCCTGGTTTCCATAATGATGGTAGTGGATGGCCAGACTTCTCAAGCTTGGTCATGGGACACCGGCTATACGAGAGTGCTTCTTCTAAAACATATCGGCCAGATAGGTATGATGGGCAAAAACCTCTTATTATGAACTTCAAATTAATTACAGCATAAAGGTACTGAATCATTCCATGGAAATTGATTGAAGTACAATATGTTTCAACGCAAAAATGGAAGCATAGTGTGGATGAATGTCCTCAACTACATGATACTTGAGATTCACAATTTTCTACAGTTTTAAAATGCCAGTGGGGCAAAATAAATTCAATGACTTGTGATTACATTGATTCATTTTTTCAGTATATATGCATCTGATAGTAGGGATTCTCTACTTCCACAATTTATGTTCATTTGATTTTGATGTTCTGCAAGGAGCAGCTGACTTTTCACCTTCAATTAAAACACTGCATAGTGCTATGAAGCATTTAAAACTTGCCATACAGACAGAAAGAGGGAAGGATTTGCCAGGAACGTAACAGATGTACTAGATTTCTGAGAAAGATTATCAACCCGAATTTGCATTTTCATATGATAATATATATTATATATTTGTGTTGAGTAATGATTTTTTCCCTGCTGCTCTTCCAGAGAGTAATCAGCTCTCAGTTGGCAGCACTTCCCAATTAATAATCATGTTATGTTGAGATAGCCACGAGAAGTATTGTAGAATGCCAGGAAAAAAGTGTCTTGCAGTCTTCTATAATCTTCTTTACATTGGTTTCTGCACTGTGGTGTTGCTGTTTTAAAGCAAGCAAATCATCTTGAATCCATCTCAATTTTCATGTTATAAAATTTGTTGTACTGGTTTTATCTGCTTCCTTTTGATTTTGCACACCTTGTACTTTAGTTCTGGTTTTGGTCAGTCTTGATATATCTTCTTGATGTTCACCTGTATATTATAAATTGAACAAATCATTCTGATGCTTTGTTGGTTCTTCAAACAGGAGGGTTCTTGCAGAACTTTTCAACATTATCCATGACAACTTGTACCACCATAACAATCGTACTTGGAAACGTGTAGTAAGGGAACATCTCAACAAAAGCTTGAGTGAAGACGGACTTGTAAGGCAATCCCTTCTGTCAAAACCAACCACATTCCTGTCTCACCCGCTTCCTGAATGCTCTTGCAGAATTCCTTCTGCTGAGGTTCCGAAACAGGTAAAAGGTAATGATGGCCGATTTCTATATGGAGGAGAGGATGAGTGCCCAAGATGGATGAAGCTTAGTCAGGAAGATACTCGCTCAGAGTCAGCAGTAGTGGAAGAGGGTAGTGATGATAATAGCGAGCCAGAATATGAAAATGACGGTGTTGAACAGCAAGAATCTGATGACAGTAGAGGTGGTCTTACTCAAATACCCATGGATCAGGACGATGAATGGGATCCTAATGACTAGAAGTGGATGTGCTGATGATATGACTTCTGTTTTTATAACTGAAGATGGTACTCAACTTTTCAGCAATATCTTCTGGGATGTGGTGATGAGTCCAGGGTCTTTTTCATAGTTCCAACTTGGTGTTTTGAAGGAAATATTCAGATTTATTCTTTCCTAGTAGATTCAAGAAACCCTTGTAGAAAAGAAAAACATTCGTATACCT
Organism: Populus alba x Populus glandulosa; assembly: GCA_033617975.1. Taxonomy (NCBI): domain Eukaryota; kingdom Viridiplantae; phylum Streptophyta; class Magnoliopsida; order Malpighiales; family Salicaceae; genus Populus; species Populus alba x Populus glandulosa. Next base: position 6,341,330 of record CM066161.1, read on the forward strand.
TCTTCATACGACACTGTTTTAGCGTGATAGTAGTAGTGAGCACGACTGATACCTTCAAGATAAGCTTATTGCAGCCTGTTGCAGAAGCAGAAATGCCATGTCTTCTGAGAAATATGAAAGATGTTTCAGCACGGAGGAGCTTTGATTTGGGAATGTTGGTATTGGACAGTTTGCAGTTAGTTCCACTTGAAGATCTTTTTGGTATCTGAAACATTAATTTCTGTCCTTGAACTGAATTTCCTGTCGGAGTGTAAAGTTGTTTCGAACAGAAATCAATGACAAGAATATTTTTTCCTCCTTTTTGTCATAGTCCTAACAATTCCATCACCCATTAGATGTTAACAATAACATATGCTGATGTTATTATGTCATCATCGTTCAAGTTCAATGGCCCGCTTGCTCAAATAATGTTTGACAATCACGAAGCATCTGGGAAAATGCAGTTGGGGTAAGCAAAGTTGGTTGCAGAATACAAGAGTTAGCAGGTTTTACTCAAATGTAAATGTGGCCTGCACCTGAACCATATGGGGTAAGCTTTTTTAATTAATATTTCATATCAAAATATATGTCAATGATATTTTTTTATTTTTAAAAAATAATTTTTAACATCAATACATCAAAATAATTTGAAAACACTAAAAACATATTAATTTAAAATTAATAAAAAAATAAAAAAATTTTAAATTTTTTTAAAAACATTTTTAAAACGTATAATATATGTTAAACCTCGGCAGTTTCAGAGATATGTTCAGTAGAAAAGAATCAGGAATGGCCAGGAACAGGAACATGGCCAGCATGCAGCGGTTGCGAGGCACAGAAGCAGTTTTACCGGCCTTTTCCATTACGCTTCAACACCTGATTCAGCTGTTCACCGGCGTTCCTTTGACCTCATATCCTTTCTGAAGGATTGCTCCAACATCATCACTCCATGGGGGGTCGCTTTGCAGGAACAGAAAATAAATATAACTTCCAAAATTTAAAACTAATTCAGGCATCAGTCAAAAGGACACTAATCTGTAATCTCCATTTCTTTTATATAATAATAATAATAATAATACAAGGTTATAGAAGTGGCACACTCAAACAAATTCATTATAGAAAATGGACAGACAAGTTGAGTTTCAAACACGGACTTCGGATATAAATTGACAAATTGCCGGAGGGTTACAAAGGTCAATCTCACAAACTCATTACATTTGTACATTATACAAGACCACTGAGGCTAAGCGCCCTTGTTGGTATTCCATGGCTTAAGCACGGTCACAACGATGATGGCAACAATGATAAGAAGGATTATAATGGCAATGCACATCCATTTCCTGGAGTTCCTTTGTAACTTCTTTGCCTTTGTGAGAGCAACATTCCCTGACTGCACATGATCTACTGCATTTGAGACCTGAAATTGCAGTAGGCTGTTAAATCACAGGGTTCAAGCATTCTACGAACCATCACCCTACAGCTAAATATAACTATTATTTTCAAGCACCGACTCATTCCTTTCTCATCCAAGGCAAAAGCATGAAACAGGAATGAACTCGTTACCTTTGATTTATTTTCTGGGAATTAATTACTCTCTTTTTTGTCACCATAATTAAAATTATTTTATCAAGAAAAGAAGATACCTGTGATTCTATGTTGTCAAGCATGTCCCCTTGTGCATCCACCAAGACAGCCATATCCAGAAAAATCTGCATGACAAGTGAATAAAGAAAAAAAAATCCTTGATGTTCACTCTCTCGACATAAAAGAAAAAAAAATGCTTGTATCTTGCTGGGTGCACATGCACAGATGGCATTGCCACTAAAAATGGACTCGCTTCTTGTTCTATAACCTCAATTCCACATTTTTCACTTAACATTCCAATGACAGGAGTTCTATAAGAAGGTTAAAAAAAAAAAAAACTACTCAGTGATCAGATACTCATCTTATCTAAATCTGACAAAATGTGGTCAAATACTAATCACAGGGCCCTAAATTGAACAAATAACCATAATTTCAGATATAAAAGAGATTAATTTTCCATAGAAAGCTCCTGCATCAACATCTCATCACATCTAAACAAAGATCACATAAAAAACTACTTGACTAAGCTCAAGCTTGCCACAATGCCAGAAGGCCCTCAACATTAATCACCAAGCCCAAGGTGAAAGTTACCTCAAATAAATCAGTGTTAAAAGTTGAACAGCAAAGTTAAGTCAGGATCATTTTCCAGTTTGAGACAATTGAAGCTAAAGTGACATCAAAATTTTTAAAAGTCAGCTGTGGTTGCATATCTGCTTTAATCAAAAGAATATGTATAATTCTAAGAAGCTACAGAAATACCAGATTAATGCCAAAAGGGAAAAAATATATATAATTGTTGTATTGGCACACCTGTTGTAAGTCCAGAAGTTTCCTCTCCAGATCTCTGACTGCATCATGGCGCTCTTGAATTTCTGCCAAAGTATCTGTTATCTGCATACAAAACAGTACAAAAATGAAATCAGGAATGACCCTTTATGATGATTCACTATTTGGGCAAACGATGAGCCAAGTGGCAAAGTATTAAGTATGACTATCCAAAAAGCTTCCAATGATTTTCAAGAAAAAAAAAAAAAAAATTTGGAGAAGTAAAGAATAAAGACACAAAGAAGTATTGATGATGGGAAGAATGAGCAAATCATATACAAGGCCTCCTAAGAAACAATATTGTCAAAACAAATGCAACAAAAACATTCAACATCAAACATTTTTTGTTCCTCTTTCAAAATCTTCCCTAGGGGCCATGCCAGCAGTTGAGACTTGGGATTTCAATTTGAAGGTCTCAGGCTTAAAGTCTAGGAGGGGTGGGTGGCAATTTAGGAATTGGAGAAAGTGTAAAGACTACCTCTTGTTGTGTAGTTCAAAACAAGTTGGGCTGGCCTCTCATAGAATAAATTTTTTAAAAAAAGATAGAAAAAGAAAAGAACAAGAGGAGGAACAAAAGATCAACAGACCTGGCCTCGCCCTTGTTCCTGAATTGCTTTCTGAAAAATCTGTTCGCTGTCTCCAGTCTCAATCAATGTGTCAATCGTCTGTACATTTCAGAATAACAAAACTTAGATTATAGAACTATGAATTTGTTTGCAGTTTTTAAGTACAACAGGTTTCACCTCTTCATCTGCTCTTGTTCCCGTCACTGAAAATTGAGTAAATCAAGAAATATAAAAGATTAGCATTGTATCATGGAAAATAGGCCATCAGGTTATTGGCATAAGACCACCTAATTAGAAACAAGAAAAAGGCCTGAACCTGTAAAAACACGCCTCTCAACAACCTCCCGGTACTCTTGATGGATGTTTTCCCTAAGAGTCTATAAAAATTCAGAGATGCCATAAGATCACTGTCACAAAATAGGCAAAGGAGTGCAAGATCCTCATTCAGATATGCTTGTTTATGTTTCATTACCTACCTGAAATTCAGCCATCTTGTCTTTCAATTTCTTTTTCAAGGCTCTGCCATAAAATCATAACACCAAATCAGATACGGCAAAAAATTGGATAATTCTTCCAAAAGATCTACAACTCCTACAGGGATTTAATAAAAAATTGAAAAGAAAAGGTAAGAATAAATGCATAACTCAGACAGGGCAATATACTTTAACTAACTTTAAATTGACTGCAACTCTAGCATGCCACAACTCGTTTCCCTTTGATTGGTCTTTCTAATTTGTTTACAAAAGTTAAAAAACAAATAGAGATAACCACTCTCCTAAGGGTAATTTTCAACTGGCTCTTATCTAAATTGTTTGATTTTCACCAACTTTACAATGGATCTTTTGAAAATGATGATGGTGCAACTATATGAATGTCAAGTATATGCTACATTGAATGAAGAAAATGTCTTTGGAGGTAATACTTAACTTGCATATTAGCTTAGATGTGATATTTTCCTTAAATAAAGTGTAAAAAATTAGTTTGGGGGCGCCCAAAACAGAGAAATTTCTGGGACATAATTTAAGGGTTCTATGTATAGACATAATTTCTGGGACATTTGCATGTTTTTAAGAAAAAAATAATTGCAGACAACAATTTGAAAAAACAAACCCTCAATCTAAGCACTTATTTATACAAGAGTAACATGCATGCAGGACATTCTCCCACGAGAATGTCAAAAGGGACAGCTAAAAAAAACAGGCACATAAAAATCACCAACTTAAAGACATGTCTGTGATCTCTGTCCTATAACACTAAACTGCAAAAACAGAAGTAAATATTGTCATTCTAAATTAAAACTCCTTTCAGCAAACTGCAGATTTAGACCCATGACCTTCATCATATCCTGACTTTACATAAATTATAGTTGTGAATCCGCATGCATTATTATTGTAAATCAGCATGTGTTCTTTACCCCATCAAAAAGATTCATTGTCTACAGAAAACACCAGATCAAACACTCATAACTAATCACACTTATGATTGGAAAGAGAAAAGGTTTTCCAAACAGAGTTGAAATGCTAATTACATAGTAGTTGAGGTTCTTGATCGGTCTACACCTGTTCCTTTACCACATCCCGGCTTCTGCCTATTAGATAAATTCTGGACAACATAAAGCAGATATTGTTAAAATGCTGTAAATCAATTGGAAAAAAAAGAAAAAAAGAAGCAGCAGTTGGCCTACCTCTTTGTCAAGTTCCTCGAGTTTTGACTTTATTGAACGAGCGATTTTTCCAACTTCATCAACATCTTTCTCCATTCGCTGTTTGATTCCTGCAGACAAAAACCAAACCAATCAACTTAGAGGTTCATAAATCATAAGAATCTAGAAAAATACTAATTTCAACGAGTAAAGAAAATGAAATTGAATCAGAAAGGGGTTGGAAAGGAGAAAGAAATCAGAATTCAGAGAAGCAAACATAGATTCACAAAATAAGTTATGTGTTTTACAATTTCTTTTTGCAGCCATAAGTCATTAAATGCTTGTGGAAGGCTGATTGAAGCACACAAATTGAAGTTATCTGGTTCACCCGATCCATCATCTGGCCCAACCCCGCACACAAATTGAAGCTACCTAGTTCACCAAATCCATCATCGGGCCCACCCCAATCCGGACTTGTAATTTCATTTTTCAATAAAATACATGAATTGTTTTATCTCATAATTCATGAAGGATATTTATGGTTTTATGCATGGATTTGAGTAGTGTTTGTTATTGTGATAGCAATTGTTTTTCAAGGTTGTTTTGCTTGAAAATGCATCAAAATAATATTTTTTTTATTTTTGATATCAGCACATCAAAACAATCCAAAAACACACAAAAAAAATCATTTGAATAAACAAAAAATCAATTTAATCTTATTTTTTAATCTTAAATCTTATTTTTCCAAATTGACTTTTTTTAAAAAATCAGTTAGGTACCTAGAGATAGCAGCCGGGGGGAGAAAGTCCTCCACCCGCTGCGGAGGCAGGTGATAGATTTAAATATTCCAGGCCAGCAGCAGGTGGAGCAAAATCCAACTCCAATCTGACCATTGCCATCCCTATTCACCTAATCTGATACTGCTAATTGATTTTCCCAATCATGCACATTGCTCAATTTTTCTAACCATTTGGAATAAAAATTGAGAGAATAGAATCAGCCTAAAAGTTGGAAAAATCTTCGTGTATTTTTGCTTTACCCAACTTCATTCATTCTTTTTATCCAATATAATTGTTATTTGAATTTACAAACATAAAAACAAAGAGAAACATGTTTATATTTTATTACATACATGCATATACAAATATGTATTAAAAAAAACACGTTGAAAAATATCAATCGAAATATTCTGATCACCTTTCATGGCAGGAGCCTTGGTCACAGCCTTTGACTCCTCATGTGCATCCTGCATACAAGATTTGCAAGAAATGGAAACCAAAAACACTGCTTAGCTGATTTTTCCACCATTAAAGACATTAATTGCACCTAGCAACACTTTCTTATCTTCTGTGCAACTGTTAAACATATGTTTGGTGTTGCTTAGCACGAATTAAGAAAGGTGTTGTCAGAACACCACCAAGTCTATACATATAAACAACAAGACTGGAAAAGGGGAGGCCTTATAACATAGATCAACAGCAATAAATTTTCCAAGCATGCAAATCTGAGTTTCTGAAATGCTTCTATTATCACCTAGTTTAAGCCATGCATTCTAAATATAATGAAGGGAACTCCTCCATAAACCCCCAATCCACCCTCCAAGAAACAAAATGAAAAGAGACTTTGATGAACTGCATGCCATGGAACCATATATGGAATACTGATCCAAATATAATGACCACAAGCATACCAAACCAGAGGATGCCAAAACAAAGATATTGACCTTATTTAAGTTGAAAGTATTATATTCATGAAGAATTTAACAATTCCTTTTATCACAAAACTTTGAAAAAAAATTTTGGATCTAGACTAGGTGGGATTGCTGATAAAGGCATGACATCACAAATTTACATGTTGACTTAAAATTGGCACAACATCTCCTAGAGGAAAAGTTTTTCTTCAAGGAGATTGGGCAAAAACAGAATAAACCTCGAGTTTATGTGGTATCTTTGAAAGAAGTATTTTTCAACCTTTTCTCAACCTAAATGGCTTATTAAACAGTTATGAGGCTGTCAATCTTTTTTCTTTGTTTCTTTGCAAGTTAATTAAGAACTTGCTGAATGGGGCTCATACCTGGAGCTTTTTGAGCAACTTGTCCAGCTTCTCATTCTGTTTCTCAATCTCTTGAACCTGGGAAACAGAAGATGAGGATATGGCGTCAACTAATAGAAACGAGATGGAAACAACAAAATACAGGATTTGAATGGCAACAATAGTATCAAAAGGAAAATAACAAGGCATGTAAGGAACAACAGAAACAAAATGAAAAGAAAGGGAGAAACCTTTTTAAAGAAACTCTCCAAGCCCAAGTCTGCAGAATTCATTCCCATCTCAATATCCCCGCCTCTGGAACCCTGACCCCGAGGGATCTCAAAGGACTCCTGCAATTTTCAATCAAGTCATTACAATTAACATGTAACTCATCTGAACCCAGCCATAAATAATTTTAACAATTAAATTTTACATGCACAAAAACATTAAAGTCAAATGGTAGTTTGCTACAATTACTGACAAGGAAAGACTAATTTCTTGTGTTCAAAGCAATTCAATTTGGCTTCCCATGTTAGTAACATATCCATTAGCATCCCAAAGCCTAGAGCTTTAAGAATCAAAACGGCAAATTTGCGCAGTAGAAGGAAGCATCTCCTTTGACAATACAAGTCATTACATAACTAGATTCGAAGAGTAAACTTCGATAATATGTCAGCTAAACTAAGCGAATCGGTCGTGTCATGCTCCATTTACTGACTTTTTAATTTTTCATCTTCTGGGGTCCCCAAAAATAATAGATCCCGTGATTTAAAATTTTGAATTTCCTTCATCTTCCTCCTCTTTCTCACCATCCAAACATAAAAAAAGAAAATAAGATCCCAACTTTTTAAACAAAAAAAGGAACCCATAATTGGATCCTCAGTTTCCCATACAGATCCAACGAAATGAATGCAGATAAAAACAATAAAAACAAATTATAATAGCTGTCAACATCAAAACAAGTTAGATCAAGACAAAGACAAGACAAACAAAAACAACATTAACGTCGATACAAACTAAAAAAAGAAGAAGAAGATAGAGAACATATGTTTACCGACAAAAGGTCGTTCATTCTTGAAGAAACAGCAGCTGAAAAAAAGAAGCCTCCTTTTGTTATTGTTATTGACTTATTGTTATTGTTTTTCTTGAAAAACAAACAACAATTGCTTGTTAATTAAGACCGGGATTTTGTTTTAACTTTCAACAGATAAAACAAAAAGGGAAACCCCAGGTCTTAATTAAGGGATGGAGGAGGAGGAGGAGGAGGAGCAGGAGGAGTTTTTCTTTCCTTTCCTTTTCTGAGAGAAGAAAAATAGATTTGCTGTTCCCGAGTTGAAATTATTGTCAGACAGAGAGAAATAGTTGTCAGTTTTTTGTTTTTTTAATTTTCTCTACATATCATGGGAGAAGGTATTCTATACGATCAAGTACAGGAATTGAACGTGTTTGGTTGTTTGTTTTTATATTTTAAAAAATTAAATTATTATTATTTTAAATTAATAACTTTTTTAGTATTTTTAGATAATTTTAATTTACAAATATCAAAAATAATTTTTAAAAAATAAAAATAATTATTTTAATATATTTTTAAATAAATAACATTTTAAAACATACATGTAATAATCATCCATGAAGTGATTTTATCTTACAATTTCTTACAATCCGGTGTTGAATTTTTTTAAAAAGTTAATATATGGATGTTAAATTTTTTTATAATTAAATAAGATTTTAAATATATGTTAATTAAAGCTGCCATGAAAGTTAAGATGACCCGATATATTAACAAATACTATAAATATGTGGGGAAAATGCTTAGCTTTTCCCACATATATATATATTTGTTTTTTTTTCATTTTGTCTTTCTTTTTATTTCTTTTTTTTTAATCTTTTCCCACTTTGTTTTTTTGGGTTTTACATGTTTTTTTTCTCAAGATTGTCTTCTTCTTTTTTTATTATTCTTTTTTGTATTTGTATTTTTTTTAATTATCTTTTTTAATTTTTTTAATATTGAACTAATTGAAAATTTAGTTCTGTAGTTTTTTTAAAAAAAAACATTATGTATTGCTATAATATTTTTCTACATGGTTTTTTTTTATAATTTTTTTTCTAAAATAATCTTGGTTGATTTTATTTTTTATATATTAAGATGGTTGATAATTTTATTTTGTTTTTTTTTTCCTTTAAAACACTATGAATTATTACAATATTTTCCCACATGGTTTTTATTTTGCTATAATATTTTCTCACATCTTCACATGTTAATCATATATACCTATTTTAAGCCACTACTGACCACTATTAAAATGATGATCATGTGTATATAGTGATCACATATGTTTATGACTAATTATTATTAAAAACATGATCATTTTTTCATAGTAATTGCATATATAGGTGTTAATGACAATATAATTATTTTGATATGATGATTATATGTTGTTTATTTTAGCAAGATAATATGACTATTAAAGAATGACTATTTTGACACGATGATCACATATTGATAATCTTGATAGGGTGATTACTTGTGATTATATGTGTTGATATTTTTTTTTTTTGATGACCCTGGATGTCCGGGCCAGCTTACGCACACCACAACTAATATCTTGATTTTGAGCCAGCTTACTTGTGATTACATGTGCTGATATCTTATTAGGGTGATTACTTGTGATCACATATTGATCACATCTTGACATGATCATCATACTAGTGACACTTGGACTAATACCATATTATTTTTATAGGGTTTGGATATCCTAATAAAACATATCATGATAATGTGAACTTGATAGATCAGGGTTTAGGTAGTGTTTGGTTGTGCGTTTCAACCTGCGTTTCGTTAAATTTTGAATTTTTTTTTTTGCTAAAATTGAATGCGGTTTATATTTTTTGGATCGTTTTGATGTGCTGATGTCAAAAATGATTTTAAAAAAAATAAAAAAACATCATTGGCATGTATTTCGGTACGAAAAGCTATTTGAAAAGCAACCGCTACCATACTGCCAAACACACTCTTAGTCATATAAAACTAATGAGATAAGGCTTATACTATCCTAATAAGGATTCATCATGCAATCTTGATGTGACAAGGCTTATACCATATGAAGTGATGGACATGTATCAATTTGAATTTGTTGTATTCTTCAACAGTCATCTTCTTCCATGTGAGATTTTTACTTCAAGAATGAAGTGGGTTTATATGATTAGTGACCCTACCCTCTATTACCTTTGACGTTGCATAAAATGATGATCTTCCTTAAGGCAACTTTTGACATTACAACCCATTGATGGGTGGTTATCCCATGATGATTTCTTGAGACGAGTTTTTGTAAATTTTGGCTAGCTTCTTTGATGAGATTCTGAAAAAACAAAACAAAAGAATTATTTTGTTATTATTCCTATATTTTTTGCTTTTATGTTTTAGTTTGGATTTTTTATTTTATTTTTGAATTTCTAGTTGTTTCGTAATAGACCTATTAAAAGCTTTTGTAAATTTCTTTAAAAAACAATTATTTTATATTTATTTTGTAAAAAATAAAACTATAAATTTAAATTTACATCGGCAACACTTTTCTTTAATAAAAATAGTTATGTCTTTCTGTCATTCTTACTATCCTTAATTGCTCTTCCGCCCGCATGATGACAGTTATGTTCTACACGGTAGTTGTGCAAATTCGATCTCTTCTTTTGCTGAATTTCTTGGATTGTTGAGCTTAATTAGGTTAAGTTCCTAATGCATTTTCAATAGACTCTTAGCTTTTGGAATTGGCAATAAATTACATGAGGTATCGTAGAAGTTTTTTTTTTTTTTTTTTTTTTAATTCCTTTGAGAAAACATGCAACCATGTTGCCGTCTATTAATTCCTCTCCTTTTTTTTTTTCTTAAGAAAAAAAAAGAAAGAAAGAAATCTAAGAAATGGAAAAGCATAGGAATCTCAAGCAACCCTCGTAGCATTGTTAATCAATTATTCTGGCCGGCGATGTCTTAAAACGATGCTCATCTCTTTTCCAGCAATCGGACCTGCAGAAAGTGGCGCTTTTTTATGCTCTCTTTTTCTCCCACAATGGAACTACGTTTACCCTTGCTGAGATTTAAGTTTACCACAAAGACTTGTCGTTGCCTCCTTGCTTGCTGATTCATCTTGCGTCCATTATTTCCTTCTCTCCTTTTGAATTTGGACATTAACTGTGATTTGGATGCTATTTTCTTTTGTCAGTAGCGATAATTGCTTACTTCCCTCCACTCTTTTGCAGCTGCGCTAATGAAGTTCAGGACAGTGTCCAGACCGAGAAGGAATTACGGGTTAGATAACAATGGTGCACCTTCAGCTTCTGGAGATCACCTCCGCCATTCTCCATCACCAGCCCAACACGAGACACTCCTTCTTTGTTTCAACAAGCCCCTTTTCACCCAACCTTGCATGTGCGTATGATAGTAGTATAACCAGGTCGATTTTAACCAAATTGTTGTTGTTTTGAACCATTTTCGCCCAGCATCATGTTTCTTACTTCCTTACTGCCTTTTTCTCCTTTTTTTTTTTTTGTTTTATTAATATAGATGTTCAGATTAATTTACGTGTATCTTGGCTAATACCGCGCGTTATTCTTCCTATTTTCTTGCATGAACTCGCAGTTGATAGAATGACTGATGCGTTTGCTGTTTTTCTTTGTTTTTTCCCTCCAGCGCAGGGGAATGACATATTTATCCCAACCAGAGTTTAATTTTTCCCCTTCCTTGACTCTTTTTTATAAGCTTAACACCACTTGCTTTTCGGCATCGATATCTGGTCTTTGCACTGCACTTTGATTTTATTTTTCTTTTTCAGCTTTTTGTCATTTTGTTCTATCACAATTAACATCTAGATCCACGCTTTTTCAGCCTTTGATATGTTTGTTGTTTTGTCCTTCGTCCATGAACTTCTCTTGCTTGGATGCCGTTGCTATCTTTTTTGAATCCCCCTTGCTGTAGAAAAGAGCCAGTTTTGCCTCTGTTGCATCTGGGACAGCAGTCCTCCATTGTTTTTTCTTCCAAGTTCACCGCAAGAGAAACTGCTCGTCGTGCTACCCAGCAACAACTCCCCAGATCTATGTTTACTTCCCTATGCTTCTACACCTCCTCCATCCTTTGCTCGCCTCAAGTGGCTGCACATTATTTTTTTTTTCTTTTTTTCAATTCTGCTCAACATGCACCTCTCAGAATTTAATAGCCTTTGCATGTCAGTTCTTCTTTCTTTGTTTCTGTCACAGCTCCAGTTTCAGCAGCAAACAGACTCCAGCAAAAGAACAAACAAGAGATCAAGCACGTGGATTAATGGGGATTCCAGTAATTCAAGCATGTGTAATAAATGACAGTAAGTGAGCAGTGATTCTAACTGATTCTGTCGTGGATTGTATTAGAGAGTTAGTTAGCAGTTGGTAGATAATTGGAGGGAAATCTCAGGTATAAAAGCTGTTGTAGTTCCTAGCTTGGAAGACAAGTAATCAATAAAACAGTTTCCGTAAAACTATCTTCTTCTCTTCTTATTCTTCTTCTTCCTTCTCTGCTATCTTTCTTCTGCATTTCCTAGTTGTTAAAGCTGAGTCCATGACAAATTGGTATCAGAGACTCTAAAGATTCACCAACGAAACAATTCGCAGCCTTCCCTACCAACAATGGTAAAGAATCACCAGGTTAGGGCGTTGGAAGAACAAGTGTAAGGAATTCATGAACAATCCCAAGAACAGCAACAATAAAGACATGAGGATTCCCTGCAGAATTAGAAACAATTAGAGGAACAGTTCAATAAGAATGAATAATTCAAAACATAGCTGGATTCAATAATGACTACACCGCAAACCATAGTCACTAAATCAAGAAGCTGAGAAAAAAGGAGGAATTGGAAATCTAATAGAAGAACTGGTCCAGTTGTAGGTGGGCTGAAAAACGATGTGAAGCCAATGCCGAAGATTCTTAGACCATCTTTATTAATACAAGCCAAAATGGCAAGAAGAATCAAATGCAACTATGATAAAAAGAAGCAGGGTGACTGCAAGGTCGACTTTTACTGCTGAGATCAATAAATGGGAGGGCAATCTTCCTCCCAAATCTAACAATCAAATGAAGAATGATGCACCAAAAGCAACAAAAAAAGTGGAAGCACCCACTACTTCATTATATGCTTTATGCAGGGATATGAAATTTATGTTGATTTATAAGTGTTCTAAAATTGGGATGTGTGACATGGTTCTTAGTGTGGATTGGTTAAGGAGATACTTTTTAATTTTTTTTTTTTTTTTTTATCAAGATGAAGATATCTTTTAAAAAGGAAAAATGGACTATAAAACTTAAAGGCATTATGTAACCAGCAAAATTACAGATGATGATAGCACCAAAGTTGATAAGAACTTAAAAGAAGCTATCAGGTTTTGAGAAACCAAAGTATTTGTTTTTGTGGGGCAACTATTTGCTACAACCACTCTTGAAGAACTGGACTCTCACACTGATAATAAAAAGATAAAAGCAGTACTGTTGAAAGAGTTTCAATCAGGTTTTGAGAAACCAAAGTAGTTGCCACTAATTAGGGAATTGGATCATCAGATTCCACATTTCAGGGGCCAAACCAAAGAGTTTCAAGCCCTATAGGACTTACTTTATTCACAATGAAGAAATTGAAGGTTAGTGAGAGAGAAGCTCTCAAATAGTAGTAGAGGTTATGTATAGATTACAAAAAAAATAAATAATCTCATCATTAAGAACAAGTTTCCAATTCCCATTATAGATGAGCTTAACAGATCAAAATTCTTCTCAAAACTGACTTATGAATAGAATATCATATCATCAAGTATCAATAAAGGATGAAGATATAGTCAAGATTTCCTTCAGAACACATCAAGGGTATTATGAATTTAAGGTGATGCTATTTGATTTAAGTAATGCTCCTGTAACCTTCTAGCTTTGATTAATAGTTTGTTGGAATCTTATCTGAGGAAGTTAGTGATACTATTCTTCATATATAATTCTTTTATAGAACTACATGTTGAGCACCTTATATTGGTTTTTGAAAACATTGTGGAGTAACCAATTGTTTGCTAAACTATCTAAGTGAATATTTTGTGAGGAAATAGTTGATTATTTGGGGTATATTGTCTCTATAAAGAAGTGGACAGGTTACTATAGAAAGTTTACTAGATGGTTTGAAATTTTAAGGAAACCTCTAACTGAACTATAAAGGAAGAATAATTTCAAGAGGAATTCATAAGCTTAGGTAGCCTTTAATCACCTTAAACAAACGTTGTGCGAGGCTACAATATTAGCATTGCATCTTTGTTTTTGGAATCGATGCTTGTGCTTTCAGGTTGAGAGTGATGCTTAGTTAAGAGGGTAGATCTTTGTCATTTGTCAGTAAAGCCTTAAGTCTTCAGCATCTGGGATTGTTCATTTATGAGAAGGAGTTCATGGTCATCTTAAATGTAATTGATAAGGATTTCAAGCACACGTGGATTAGTAAGGATTCCAGTAATCTAAGCACGTGTAATAAATGGCAATAAGTGATGAGTAGTTATTGTAACTAGTTCCCACTTGGATTGTCTTAGAGAGTTAGTTAGCAACTGGTTAGATGTAGTTCGTAGTTAGCTGGAGAGAAATCTCAGGTATAAAAGCTGTTGTAGTTCCTACAAGTAATCAATAAAACAGTTTCGGTAAAACTATCTTCTTCTCTTCTTCTTCTTCTTCTTCTTCCCTCTCTGCTATCTTTCTTCTGCATTTTTTAATTGTCAAGGCTGAGGCGATAACAGTTTTCGTTTGCAGCTTTACTGACACGTTCATTTCGCAACAGGATGCCTACGATGCATACATGGGTACCTTTTTTTAGTGCTTTTCAACTGAATTATACGTTTCTTTTTGACGACAAGTTCATGTGCGCTGGAAACCGCCTTCGCCACACTTTCAACGTCATCAACTTGGTCAACTTGCAGATCTACTTGTTTTTACCTTGCACCTTTGTGTATGAGCTCGTTAAATGATTATTTTTGGTTTGATGGTGGCCACTGATGCTTTTACGATTACATTTTCCTTGGCTAAATGCATGCTTATAACATGTTTTAGATATTTAGTTGAATCTCTTCTTACACCTTTCGAATTGTTTTAGTAAAATTATTATTTTATCTTTTAATGAGAAAAATGAATACCTTTATTTTAGAAGTAACTTAATCTTTTACACTATAATTATTAAATTCGGCCCGGTCTAACAGATTATTTAAGAATTGGTCAACTTCGTAGCTAGACTGGTCTGAATTAAAAAAAAAAACAAGCACGATCCGGTTGACTCAAGTAAATTCGGGTGAGACCCGGCACGCGCGCGCATATATAAACTTTACTAACAGCAAAAGTCTCTCCAATGTATTCTGCCCTAATTTCAGTCGAGCAGAAGAAAAAAGCCAAAACCGTTCAGTGGTGAATCGGTAGATCAGAGATCTTCTACAAGCAGAGAATTAACGGAATTTTCAAGATAAGAATAATGTATTATTTTAATTTTAAATGCTGTTTAGTTCATTTAAATCTTTCTTGCCTTTTCCAATCGCTTTGAAGCTTTAGTTCTCGATTCGCTTGATCATATCAAGCTAAGCGTCATGGTCAAGCACACATACCCTTACCTTAAGGTAAGGCATAGTTACCTGGTGGGGTCTATTTATTTCTGAATTTTAAAAGCGTTTCAAAAAAAATTTAATTTTTTTTTATTTATTAATTTTAAATTAATATGTTTTTAGTATTTTTTAATTATTTTGATGTGCTGATGTCAAAAATAATTTTTAAAAAATAAAAAAACATCATTGACATGTATTTTAACACGAAAAGTTATTTGAAAAGCAATCATAACAACATTGTCAAACAAGCTCTCGCGTTTAAGTCAGAGTCTCAGCGATAAAACACTACTTTAATTGAAAGCTAAATAATAAACTTTGACTCTGCCCAGTAGATAGGAAAACTGGGAATTAATGGAACAACTTAGTTTGTTGTGCGTCTACTCATGCAAAACAATATACCTTGAGAATCAATAATCATACTATGTAGAATTAGACTGTGTTCAAGTTCCTATACTTGTCGCTTTAGTTGATATCGAGTTACTTCTACTGCAAAGGCATGCAAAAAGATTAACTTGATCAAACTGTCCTCAATTTTTATTGTCATTTGTGAAGTCAATTTAAATTGGCTTGTTAATCTCCAAACTTTGCGCGTGAAAAACCGATTTGTTGTGAGGTTTTAATGTTCTGACTGATTCTAGAAAATCACAGTAATTCAATGTTCTGGGAATAAAATGATTGATAGTGATTTGTGTTTTGATTATGATGAAATAGCAGTACTATATATATATATATATATATATATATATATATATATATATATATATCAAATTTTGTTATGTCTGTTATTGTCATATATTATAATAATTGATTTGTGAATTAAATAGTATTAAGGACTTTAATTCTTAAATCATTACGTTCGTAGCTGTCTTTAGAGAATACAACCAAAGCTCCTTGAATTACATATGATCCAGAAACATGACTAAAGTATAGTTTATGTGGTTTTTTAGCTAGGTTGACTCGAGTTGACCTATAAGACTAGTGATCCGGTCATTTTACTGAGTCAATTACTGGGTCGGGTTTTATAATTATGTTTTACACAGGTCCATTAGTTATTAAAAAGATTGTTGGAGGGTTTATTTATTTATTTTTTCAAAATTTTTAAACAATAAAATAACTTATTTACCCTTAAGGTAAAAAAATTAGAATTATTATCCAAAGACTTTTTTTTTTTTTTTTAGAATATAGGAGACATCTTTGCCTTTAGAAAAAGACAAAAAATAAGGCATCTCTTTATGGCATTTTAGTCCTTTCACTTGGGTTTTTCTTTGTAATTTCCAGACTCATAGAGGGTATTTTGGTCTTTTTATGTTAAATAATTATAACCCCTCCTTCACCAATGTACATCTCCCATATTCACCATTAGAACTAAAAACTAGTAGAGCTTTAGCTAAAAACCTCTTATCCAACTTTCAATCATGGTGCAGTGAGAATGATTGATGAGCTAATAGAGAGAAACAAATTTGAAGGTAGAAAGAAGGAAATGGGTATGGCAGCATTGAACCTTTTAAGGACTAGATCTCTGAGTGGAATTGCATGTCATCGTCAGCCTAAAAGTGAAGAGGAGTTAGAGAAGGTTCAGATCCAGTAGCCCAGCATCCTCCAATAGTGACGACGTGTGAATCCATGAGCACCGTCTTCCATACACATTGTTTTGCATCTGAGTAAGCTTTTCTTGAAGCATCTTGAATTTAAGACTTACGGGGGATGTAATGGTCATCACTCAAGAAATTTCTATTATAGAGTTTGAGTAAAAATAAAAATTTTTATTTCATCATACAAGAGTTATGACCATATGCACCCTTTGAAGGATGAGTTCATCATATAGATTACATGTTCATACATGTATCATGCATGCTCCATGATTCGAACATAGGCTCCCCCATCTGAGGTTTATTGCACTGGACTGTGAAAAAAGATGGATAATAAAGAAAGGGGTTAAAGAGGCTCATTATTAAAAGAAAATTAAGAGCAATAAAGGTGAAGTAGCTAGGCTCATGAATCTGCTTGAACAAGTGTTAAGCATTAAGAATGGAAAAGGAACGTGTACACAGTCTTTTGTGGGAACACCGTCAGTCTACGTCCCATATAGGAAAAAATAATTGACTCTTCTCCTTAGCACTCCACCAGCAGAGGCCATAAACACTGAAGTGTCATTGTCTCTTTCATTTCAGTCATGAACAACAACAACAATGCCTTTAGTCATCAATGAAAGATAATCTCCTTTCTAGTTCAGCTGCATTGTTAGTTATTCAAAGCCTCCACATCTTTTTCCAATGGCACCCAATAGTTGTCAACCTTTCACACTACGAGTAGAGGCCTTCTTTCCAGCCACATCTACTATGAACTCCATTCTAGCCTAGCAACACAGGATGTTGGTCTTGAAAACATGATTATAAATTGAACTTCAACGTAGCAGAGCTTTCTCAACAAAGATTTGTTTGTGGCTCTGCCAATGAGGAATACAAAAGGGGATGTAAGAGTTCATATACTATGAAACTTTCTCCTACCATTGGCAGCACCAAAATACTGTAGTAGGTTGAAGAGCTAGACCTGGTCTAAAAAACAAGAGCAGACATATAAATTCAATATAGCAAAACTCCATCTATAGAGATTTGTTTGTGGATCTACCAGCGGGGAATCCAAGAATGGGTGTAGTAGTTTCAGGTCATCTATAATTTTCTTATAATAGTGTTAGCATTAAAACGTAGAAGTAAAGAGAAGAGACATATCTAAACTAAAAAACAGGAAGAAGATTGAAACATCAACACATAAGAACTCCCTTTACAGGTGTATGTTTGTTGCACTATTAGTGAGGAATAGAAGAGGAGATAGAGAAGTTTTAGATTTATCAAGTTCTTTTCTAGAAGAGTTAACATGTGATTCCATACGTCGGTAATGGTGGTGTTGCGTGTTTTCGTGCGCTGCCAAGATTACCTAACTGTTAGAAGGTTTCCAGTAGTACTTAAACAACCACAACAACCTTGGAAGATTGATATGAAATTGTGAGGATTGTCAAAAGAGGCGAACAAGTTATCACGATGGGAAGGATTGAAGGTTCTATCATGAATTCTAGAACAATGATAAGAGATGAATTAGAAAATGACTCTTAGGTGAGAAACCTTAGTTATGTGGTTCAATCAGGTCTTGCTGTAGTATCAACTACTCAAATGTCTTTGCTAAATATTTACATACCTTTACCACTCAAGTTTGTCGACTAGCATCTGTTAGATTCTAGACTTGTTGCCCCAACTTTGTCAAATCTCATAAAACCACCGTGGTATAATTCCGAAAAGAGATGTGAATATCATGGTGGGGTCCTAGGCCATTTTAATTCAATAGTTGCAAAAATTTCAAGGATTGAATCCGGAGGTGGATGAGCAAGAGGTAAGTTGAGTTTGTTAAAGATGATGTCATCAGTCATATTGTCACCAGAACATCCTCAAAACGACAAATGATAAAAAATGCTTGGCAAAACACATATATTGATAGAAAACCTGATCCAAGAAGGGTGTTAAACTGTTAATCATTTTGTTATGGATTTTTGCCATTCTGCATTTTGTTTTGGGATCACATCTCATCCTTTAACAAAACATGTCTTTTCTTTGTCTCTTTGTTGTTTTGAAATCATGAGATGTTTTTTTTTAAAGAGTATTTTGATAAAATATTCTAATCAAACTCCAACATGCAAAATGACTCGATGTTCATTAAAATGGCATGGGGTGACCAAGCAAATTTTGAGCCCACACATGAAATTGAACCACACACCATATAGCTAGGGTTTAACAATATGTATAATGACATGTAGTGGATTTCAGTGGTTATGGACTTGTGAATCATGATACTTACAAGTCCAAATCATTACATTGAACGAGGTTAAAATTTATTAGTTTTAATTAACCTTTCTTGAAATGAGAAAAGGTCATCTTTGATATCCCTTAACTTTCTAAAGATTATACCCTTTGTGGTCCCTATTTGAGCCTGATAGAATATTTCTTTTTAGAAGAAACCCTGACTAGAATCACACCCTATATTGGAGGGCAAACAAGAGATTTTTGTTAGAAAATGGAAGACAATGTCATAATCAATGAAGAAGGCTAAAAACAAAAGTCCAACATTTGAGAGAGAGGGTTAAAGGAAATAAACTATAGACTGGAGGGCCATCCAAGAAAACTTTGAGGAAGGCTATGTAAAAAAACAAAAAAAAAAGGCATAGCAAACACTAAAAGTCAAATACCAGAAAAAATACTAAGCTACAAACGTGACTTCTGGTGTTCTTGATAAAGCCTCTGATGTCTTCAAATGATTAGATTGATTAATCATAAGAAAAAATTTGGATTTGCATTATGACCTATGTTAATTATCAAAGAAAAAGTTGGATTTGCATTATGACCTATATTAAGAGAATTCTGTTATTTGAGGTTAACAAGGTTAAATGTTACTTTCTCTATAAAGACAACAAGAAAAAGAGAACTGATGAATAATTGATGTTGATCCTAGGTCTTTGAAACCCTCATACATCTTTTGAGCCTGTGAAGTTCTTTTTTCATAGCCATGAACCATAGCCTATTAACCTGTATTACGTGCTTTAAAAAACCCTTTTTAATCAAGTAAGGAATTTGAACCGTTAAATGACGCTTTCAAAACTTAAAGAGATTTTCCATAAGAGTCATGACTTTATAAATTAAGCTACTGGTTATTATGCATACTGATAAAATAAGTGTTAAAAAAGAAACAGTCTTTCTTGATAAAGCCTCAAGTTTTGACTTGAGCATCTTATTTCTTAAAATTCATAGAAGGTCACCTCATAACAGACCATCAAATGATATACTCAAGATCAAAGATTAAAACTGACAAAAAGAACCATGGAAAAGCCATTTTAATTTTACAACGGGTCAATTTCTGTTTTCAAAATACAAGACAATCAAAGGATTGCATATTTTGAATGGCGTGTGTTGGGCCTTTGACCAAACAAGCTTGATTTTCAAAATCTAAAATCTCTCTGATTTCATTTCAACAATTAAACTTGAATAAACATATTCTTTCAAATATGAGATTTGATTCCAAAATAAGGAAGATTGTTAAACAAGAAGAACATAGATCGAGTTTGCAAAATCCTTGACAGAAATGACATCAACACTTCTCAACACTCCTTGAAAAGTTGACCAGTTGAGGGCAATACTGTGGACCCTAGGAAGAAAAATAAATAATATTCAAATCAACTGAGGGCAAAGATGATCAAATGATAAATCAATGAACTGGGGACAATATAGTTTAAAGAAAGATAATTAGTGAGCGAGCGCATTCAGATCAATTAAGGGAAATGATGTTCAAGAACAATTTATAATCCAGTAAACCCTAGCAGCGATTGAGAATAAAGATGTACATGAAGGACATCTTCATATTGTTCATCTTGGGTTATCCTTTAACATATGACTCTCGATAGATGTTATTGTATAATTGCATTTGAATGAATATCGGAAAGATGCAAACCATTAAGACCGACTATGGGACCGTCTTTTTGGAAAACCAAAGGTGCACTTTACCGCATGAATATGAGTGATAAAAGAAACATCATTGATAAGGCTAAGATCGATGCATTCCTTTTCATAATCTATTTAGACAAGTTGAAATGGATTTGACACGGCCAAAAGATTGTTGTCTTCTCCCAAGTGCAGGAGTGTCGAAGTAATAAATAACCCGGCAAGACCGGGGTCGAACCATAGAGAGGTTAATTGTATAAATTATAAATAACAATACAACAACAACAACAACAATAAAAACAATAATAGTAATAGTAATAATAATAATAATAATACTTAGTACGTGGCGTTGTTATACCTGAGAATGATCTAAAAGATCGGGTCACAGGTTTCCAGCCTATATACTGAGTTTATGAAAAGATCAAAGAGATATATTATATAATATAAACAGATTTCTGATGCGAATGAACAAGGCAAGACCAACAATGTCAGGATCCTTGATCAAACACAGAGCATACTTAACGTACATAAAACATAACAAGAATGTAAATAGTAGTAGTAGTTGTAGTAGTAGTAGTACTAATAATAAAAAAGCAGAGGAAGAAATTAATGAGAACTTTGAGATGGAAGATTACTGTAAAAATTAAACAATGATAAAAACAAATGTCAAGGTTAGAGGATCCACTAATGGTATTTCAAACAAGTATAGTATAAACTCTTATTACTCAACTGGAAACCACACACGAAGGAGGTTCCAATCGGATGATTTGTTATTAATAGCTCATTATAAATTGTTAACATGATGATCATATTAATTATCTTATTTACGTAACACCAAACTTTTAAATATTGTCAGGAATTCATGATGCTAACTTATGTTGACAACAAATCAAGTTCCTTTCATATCACATTTGTAGGTAATACCATACGGTTGGGCTATGGGAGTGCCAAGCATTTGTTGTACCGAGTGTTATACAATACAAATCTAGATTAACCATTTATCAAGCAAGATATTAAGAATTAATAAGATAAAAAGATAAGATATGTTAATATTAAACATTAAGGTCTATGTTGAGTTTACACTATACTTATTCTTACACCATTAGTGTAACCTTTTCACCTTGACATAATAAACTTAGCTAAATATAATGAAGAAGAGAAACATAAATAAACAAAACAAGAATATAAAGAAAATACAAGTTAACTAAGTAAAGGAGAGGAAATGAAAAGCATAAATAAGATATTAATGAAAACAAAACTTAAAAATTACAAAAAAAAAAATATAAAGAGAGAAATAAAGGGCATGATCTTGATCTGAACAACCAAGCCCCTAAATACATGGCAAATGCCTCCTTTTATAGGCCAAAATTTGGACTTGCAAATGGCTTTCTTAGATCTTGGTGTCCACATGAAAGTTGTAGGCCCATGTCTTACTGAATTTGTGTACAAATTTGAGATCATTTTGACATCCAGAACTTGAGATATGACCCAATTACCGAACAATGTTCCAGTTTGGACTGCACCAACATCTCTTTTCTAAGTTTGGCCCTCTCTTTGTTCTTTCAATTTCCATACTTGAACTCATTAATCAATCCTTTGATTTATGTTATAGGCATTCATTTAAGATGAACATTTACCATATATTAAGACATTTTATAGTATTAGACTTGTTATTATAAAACAGGCTTTAGTTAAGGAGTTATTGATACTTCAAGTGCAAAATGATGATATAAGACCTTGATAAATATGCACTTTAAGTACTAATCAGGATTCATTAAGAAGAGCATAGAGCCTACAATAAATAGCCTTTTATTACAAGCTATGAGAGGCATGTCTGGATGACTTGATAGTTCCTTGACGGTTCCATAATACTATATACTTGAAGAGTATCATTTTAATGGGGGGCAAGTTTATAGCTAATTGGTAATCTAGGATGAGGTCAATAATAGAAAACCTTTTGATAGGTTTGATAAGATGCACACAACTAATGAAAGAGTAGTTTTTAAGAGAATTTAGAAGATGAATGACTTGTTAAGCTTCTTCATTATGAATCAAGCAATACCACACTTGGGGGCAGAGTCAAGCTTGATAAACAATGGAGCAATAATCTTCATGGACAACCTAGAAAGGGCACGACACTTATATCCGTGTAGAAGGCTAGCACATGAATAAGCTAGTGCATTGAAAGAACAAAGAAGACTTTGGATAACAAACAAAGGCACCTTATGATGATAGAGCATCGAAGAGGAGAGACCTATATTTCAAATCAGGTAAGGATGCGAACATGTCATCCAACCTCAAACTATTGCATATATTTTTGATTTATTACAAGAAAGATCGTCAATGAAATCTAGCAAGATCGTGAAAAAAAAAAAAGAGAATCATTGAGTTGATACTAATAAAGAAATCACAATTTTGACCTTGGAACGGGAAGAAGATGAGATGAACCCTACCGTTGGGCAAATCTCAAAGAAACTAGAAGATCAATCCGGTCATCATTAGGACTCTTCAGGTCAACCCTGCAATCATGAAACATTAAGTTTTCCAGCCCTAACATATCATCCCTTCATGACTTCTCCAGCCAAGTCTTTTTACTAGGAAAGTCACATTCTATCATTTGGGTAGGTCACCTATAACAATGAGACCGCTTTCCACTTTCTATCTGGGTAGGTCACCCATTACAATGATACCATCTTCCATTCAGGTAGGTCACCCATTACAATGAGACCACACATATTTTTGTATTGGTTCTGGTTAAAAGAGATCGCCAGATGGGATCTTAGGTTAACCCAATCAAAAAGGTAGGTTGCCCATGAAAATAGCCTAGGGTAAGTATGCGTGGGTTGGTCGCCCTTGAAAACAAACCAGGATGAGTGTGTATGGGCAGATCGCCCGTGAAAATAGACTAGGGTGAGCATGTGTGGGCAGGTCACCCTTGAAAATAGACTAGTGTGAGTGTGTGAGTAGGTTGCCCGTGAAAATAAACTAGTGTGTAGTGTGAGTGTGTGGGTAGGTCGCCTTTAAAAATAGACCAGGTTAAGTTTATATGGGCAAGTCACTCATGAAAGTAGACCAATTTTCTTCAAAAGTGGCAGATCGCTGGTGAAAATAAATCAGTTTTCTTCAAAAGGGGCAGGTCACCCAAGATAATGAGACTATTTTCTTTAAAAAACAAAGTTCTTGGATGAGTGGGTCACTCAAGAAGTCAGGAAGACTTTTTGTTTTCTTTACAAGCTTACTATACAAAACATTGATGATGTTTTACTTCGTAAACATTGTAAAGAGAGGACATCTGTTGCTACCCAATTTTTGACCCAATATTTTGATAAATTTTTTAGAAAAAAAATAGAAAAAAACTATGAAAAATCCAAAAAATACATTGTTGATATATTTGCATAGTTTTTAGTTTTCAGCTTAGTCTCAAAAGAATTTAAATTTTCAAAGGTTTTTTCAAATTCGTTGACTTTTAACGCGTCATTTTTAAAATCATTGATTTTCCTCTTTGAGTCGACGTTGATATTGCTTATTTTTAAAAGATACAAAAAAAAAATCAAAAAATCAAAATTTGCAAAAAATAAAGAAATTAAAGGACCAATGTGTTTTGAGGATCAAGTCACTTTGCCTATAAATAAAGGTCACAACACATAAAAAGGGAGGCAATTTTGAAACAAGAAAATTAGGGTAAGGCAACCCTAAAAACCCAATTTTTCATCTTCTCTAAGCCAGCAGTCGCCCTCCGGCCATCACATTTTCCTTTCCCAGCCGGCCACAAGACAACCTTTCACCAGACCTTCCCTCTCTCAGCCCCATAGACCACCTTCTAGCCTCTCTTACCCTCATTTCCTTCCTCCCTTGCTGCAACCTCCCTTCTCCCTCTCACATACGTCGACCCCATCGCCTCTCCTTCCCCCTTTGCCATTTTGCCATTACCCACAGACAAGCCACATACCCGACCTTCACCCTCTCAGCCGGTCTTCATCGTCAGCCATAACAGCGCTGTCCTTACAAGAGAACCAGCAGCCCATATACGCCATCCCTTCCTTATCCGCCAGATCTACCTGTCTTCTTCCTCCAACACCTCCTCCACGCATGGCTGAACCCTTCAGCCAGCTCCACTTGGCAAACCACACAGAACTCCCCAACTGGATAACCACTCCCATCTCAAGAGCAGCTCAACAGCCTACAAGCAACTCCCATTCATAGATCGTCCCCTTCCTCATCAATTAACTCCCTTTTATCGGTTCAACCCCACGTAGCAGATTTGGATCGAGAACTAACAACATAATCTTCCACCAGCAGAGGAAAACAAACCGAGAGGAAGAAGGAAAACAAAGGATAATCAGATCTAAAAGAAGAAAAAGATTAAAATCAAGTGTTGTTTGTGTTTCTTTGCTTGGCAAGTGACAATGGCCTTCGCTGTTGGCAGGGAAGGAAAGAGGGGAGGAAGTCGTTCTAGATTGCCCCTATCTCATGGATGTTCTTGCAATGGAGTGTGAACCCACGAGCCACCAGTGGTGATCGTGCATGGAGAAGAGCGCCGCCACTATTCCTACAGTTCTAGAAGTCTTCCCATCATTGTTCTGAATTTTTTAAGGGTTTATTTTGTAAATTTCAAATTGTTTAATGCACTATTTGTTTTATTTTGAATTTTGGTGATTTGTAATATGTAAATGTGGATGTATGAGAAAAACATAATAAAAAAGGATGCGTGTGTGTGTTTGAACCTTTTTTATGTATGTTATTGAATTATAAAATCAAAAAGACAAAAAAAGAATTTAGTGTTTTAATTTGCATATGGTTAAGTATGTTAAGTACAAATAAAAACATGTTGTTTTTCCCGTGAAAATGTAAGAACATGTTTCTATATATATTTTGAGATTTAAAAACTGATTTATTAAAGCCTTAAGAATTTGGCTCATATTTTAATTTTTTAAATCACATAAAATCACGAAGCAGCTTACCTCAGGTAGGGTGCGCTAGAGGTACTAATACCTTCCCTAGCCATAACTAGTCCATTACCCTCGAATCTCTGACAACGACCAGTACACTCAGGTTTCATAGTAACCTTCAATCAAATACTAGGTGGCGACTCCTAAATCAATCAAGCAAACGACGAAAATCGCCATCGACGTCGAACGGGGACGTGCGACATACCATATAATGATTTGACAAATATATAGTTTTTTTTTCTTTTCCATCAATAACAAACCTCTTGGGTTGTTCCATGTAAACATCTTTATCTAGGTCACCATTAAAAAAAAAGGTTTTTTTTTACATCATCTTGATATATTTCAAGCTTCTTAATAACAATAATGAATATTAATATTTGTATGGATGTGATTCTTGAAACATATGAATATGTGTCAAAATAGTCCACACCTTCTTATTTTCTAAAACTTTTAACAAGTCTAGCTTTATATTTTCTCAACAATACCATCAACTTTCATATTCCTTTTGAAAATTCACTTATGGCCTAATGATTTACTTTTAGGAAGAAGATATATTGGTTCCTATGTATGATAATTCATAATGGATTCAATTTTACCATTGATTGCCTCCTTTTAATAGAAAGTTTTAGGATATGACATTGCCTTAAAGTATGTTCGAGGTTCATTTTCTAACAAGTATGTTTAAAAATTAGGACCAAATGTTTTGGTTATTTTTTCCCTCTAACTCGCTCAACTTCATCATCTTTTGATTGATGATGATTAATTGAGCTAACCTTATTAATTCTTTTAAGTGAATAATTTTTTCATGCTTCATTCCATGGAAACACATCTTCTAAGAATGTAGCATTCTTTGATTCCATAATAGTATTAGGATGAATATCCTCAATACTTGATGTTTTGATGTCAAAAATAATTTTTTTTTGAAAACAAATATAATTTTAATGCATTTTCAAACAAAAATAACTTTGAAAAGCAACATCTAGTACATTTTCAAATAGGCTCTTAATCCTAATGCTAATTAGCAAGTCACTAGGTAGTGTTTGATATTATGGTAGTAGTTGCTTTTCAAAGTATTTTTCATTTAGAAATGCATCAAAATTATTTTTCTAATTTTATTTTTGATATTAACATATCAAAATAATTCAAAAATATTAAAAAAATATATATAACTAGAAAAAAAGAAACAAAATTTGACAAAAAGGTGGCCAATAGCCAAACAGGGTATAAACTTGACAATTGAAGCGTTTTTAGCTTGTCACTTGCCTTATGTAGAGTTGTTTTGAAAACTAACAAAATGTTAAAAAAGTGAAGAGTAACTAACACACTTTTGAAAAGTTTTGGGGAAAATGACATAATTTTTACATAACTGCTTTTTAGAATAACGGTTATTTAAGAACCGCGATTTACAATAGCGGTTTCATAACAAAACCACGATTCTGAATCGTGGTTATGATGTATATAAAAGCACAAATATTTTCCTCCATCGCCACCAATTCTCAGGAAAAAAATGACATAGTTTTTACATAACTGCTATTTAGAATAACGGTTATTTAACAACCGCGATTTACAATAGCGGTTTCATAACAAAACCACGATTTTGAATTGTGGTTATGATGTATATAAAAGCACATATATTTTCCTCAATCATTGCCGATTCTTTGGAAAAAAAATCCTATAACCCAAAAAAATCCAAGAGAGAAAGTCATCAAATCACCCAAAACACTATCCAATCCTTCATAAAAACATCTAGAATCATCTTTCCCTTGTCACCACAAGTATCTCTATCATTTTTTAGTTGCAAACCGCCGATCAAGCTTTTTTGTCCAAGCAAACCATTGTGATCGACCACCTACACATCATGAAAGTAAGGTGAAGCACTTACATTGTTTGTTAGTTTGATGGGTCTATGTATTGAATTAATAAATTTTGTGTTTTGATTTAATTAAGTTTTTGTGTTATGTTTCATAATTAGGAATTTGTGTTGTATTTGATAATTAGATTATTTTAGGTTATGAATGTTGCAATAATGTGTTGTTAATACAATTGATGTTATTTATGGAATCAATTAGACTTGAATTAAAGAAATTATGGTTTGAATTGATTATTAGGTTAGTTTTCATATTTAATTATATTATTTAAATTGATATAAATTTTATTCTAATTGATGCAATTAGTTGTCATAATTTAATTTTTAATTGTAAAAAATTATTTAATTGATATGTTGTAAAAATTATTGTAATTTAATTTTTACAACTAATTATAGTTTTATTTATGTTATTATGGTTTATATAATATCAATTTGTATTTGTATCGAATTGTGAGATAATTTATTTTTGATTAAATGATTATTTTTTATTTTACAAAACATGTCTTCAAACTTCTTTATGTTTTGTCATTATAGTGGTACTATCGTTCCTGTACGAATAATAGTATCACTTATATTGACAAAAGTATTGTGTTCTTAAATGTTACTAGAGGCATGTCATTTGAATATACCAAAAAAAATATTATATGTTAAAGACTTGAGTTGAATTATAATGATGTTGAAATAGATATTACTTGGAAGCATCTTGTTGGGAACATCAATATTTTTCGATACGGATTGCTTGTTGTTGTAACCCATTTTTGGGTCCCCACATAAAAAATAATAAAATACAAAAAAATTCAAAAAATATATTATCAAAAAATATAATAGTGAAAAAATGCCAGAGCGCCCTAAAAATGCTCAAAAATTGATTGAGGATGTTCAAAAATATAAAAATTAAATTTTAACAGTATATCATTGACTGATGAGAGCCCCGATGACAAAGAAAATTCAATTTGAGGAAGAAAAATGCAAAATTAGAAGTTTATGGACTCAATTAAATTTTATTGAAGGTTTAATTGAATTTATAGAGGTTTTAATTGCAAAAAAAATTGATTTTACAGTTAATTTGGGCTTTAATTAGGAGAAATTAATTTTCTAGGGTCAAATTATAATTTTTGGAAGTTAATTTGGTCAAATCAGGGGCTTAATTGCATAAATATTGAGGTTTAATGGTCAATTAGGGACTGAATTGAAGAAATCCGAGACCAAGGACTAAATTGTAAAACGTGCGCAAATGGAGGGCCGAAATTTGAATCTGACGCGTTTTGGCGCCAAATCCATTTAAATGAAACGACGCCGTTTCATGCACTGTTTAAAAAAAAAAAAAAAAACCCAAAACGGTGCCGTTTTGAACGGCACCATCATCTTCTTCCCCTGGACACGCAGTGAAGCAGGGGAAGAAGAATTTTTTTTTTTTCTTCTCTTTTCGCCTACTTTCTTTCCCGGCTTTGGCGCAATAAGACGCCCACAATTCATCCACTTGCCTGGCTTTTTATCTGTTGAAAGGTAGTGGAGGGGGAGGCCAACAGTGGCCGCCCCAGCACGTTGCCCTCCCCTGTTTTCCTATAAATACAGGGGAGGGCCGAGAGAAGAAAAAAACAGAAAAAAAGACCCGAGAGAGGGGGAAGAGAAGAGAAGGGAGAGCAAAGAGAGGGGAAAAGAGAGAGAAGGAAGAACACAGAAGAAGAAGAAGAAGAAGGAGCAGCAAAGGAGAAAACAGAAAAATACAGAGGAGAGAGAGAGAGAAGGAAAACCGCCGGCCACCGCGAACTGCCAGCACCGCCACCACCACCCCTGCCGCATCAGCTGCTGCCAGCATCAACACCATTCCAGGTAACTTTCTCCACTGTCATTTTTTTTGATTCGGCTTCGGCTTCATCTGCATGCAGAACGTAAACGTTCTGCAGCAGATGAAGATTAATTAGCAAGTTACTGTGCTATGCACAGTAACTTGCTAATTAATTCACGGGTTACTGTGTGCTATGCACAGTAACTTGCTAATTAATTCACGAGTTACTGTGTACACAGTAACCCGGTTACTATGCGCGCTAATTAATTCTCTGGTTACTGTGCACACAGTAACCCGGTTACTATGTGCACAGTAACCAGCCCATGCATTTGGGCCATGTTCGGCCCAGTCCATGTAAATGGGCCAGGTGTGGCCCAACCCATGCAATTGGGCCTGATACGGCCCATTAAAAAAATATTTATGATATTTCCATTTTTTATTTATGTTATTTTTATTAATATCGGGTATTATTTTTATGTCATAAAAATACAAATCAGGTATTACAATATCCGGTTTTTTGTCACAAACTTCCAAAAATACAAAAAAATTTAAAAAAACATTTTTGTGCATACGGCCAAGTGTCTCAAATCTAAAAAATCATATCGTATTTTTCATATGTCAAAAAAACAATATTTAGCATGCATTTTGGCTTTAATAACCAGTTTATTAAAGTCAAGAGAATATTGGTCAAAATTTCAAAAACAACAAAAATTTTATTTTGTTTGTCTCTTAGTATCCGGGGTATGACATTACACGTAATGCATATTCTGGATATTTAATTCTTTTTTTTTTTTTTTGGACAATAGAACCTGGGGTATGACATTACATGTAATGCGTATTCCGAACAACAAAAAACCACAACACAACCTTAGATTTTATCAGACATTAAAACAATGCAGCCTACCTTAGGTAGGGCGTAGTTGGGGTGCTAATACCTTCCCTTTACGCAACCAGTCTCCGTACCCGATCTCTAAAGACCAGTTAAGGTTCCTAGTAACCAGAATACTAGGTGGCGACTCCCAGTCCATATTTTCACTTGTAGAGACAAGAATTCCTTATCTCTCCCCATTTTTTGTCGGGAATAAATATTCTAATTTTTCCTTGAGGGTGGACGATCGCCGCGCCGCCGCACACGTGCGACACTTGTGATGTTGATTTTAGAAATATGATGGAAATGTTCGTGCAAAGTGGAATAAATATGATGGAGTTGTATGTAAGTAGCTGACCTAAACTTATTAGATCATATAATATGGAGCTAGTCGATACTAATATATAAATGCCCACATCTGCTCGATCACTTAGACAATTATCATATTTGGCTTGTGCTGGTATATCTAGGATATTGGAAGATAGGATTATGAGAATTTATGATGAAAATATGATTAAAACTACATATTGCGATCAATGCAGGTATGATTTATTTGATCCTAGTGATAATGAAGATGAGGATGTTGGGAGTTTAGATGAAATATTAGATGATGATAATGATGATGGTGATGGTGATGATAATGTGATGAGGCCTCCAGTTCTATAATTTGGCCATGATACTGGACTTGATGACATGGTTTGTAATAATTGGTCTATTTATCATAAAAATCAGTTGGAAGTGGTGATTTGGTTGTTGGATAAAATTTCAAAACTAAAGATGATTTGGTGAATGCTATCAAGTAATGACACATTGCATATTTACTTGAATATCATGTTTTAACGTTCAAACCAAATATTTTTTCAACTGTTGTAACCCATTTCTGGGTCCCCACATAAAAAATAAAAAAATACAAAAAAATATATTATCAAAAATATAACAGTGAAAAAAAAAATAATATAAATACCAGAGCGCTCTAAAAATGTTCAAAAATTGATTGAGGATGTTCAAAAAAAAAATTTAAAATTAAAATTTTGACAGTATATCATTGACTGATGCGAGCCCCGATGATAAAGAAAATTCAATTTGAGGAAGAAAAATGCAAAATTAGAAGTTTATGGACTTAATTAAATTTTATTCAAGGTTTAATTGAATTTATAGAGGTTTTAATTGCAAAAACAATTGATTTTGGAGTTATTTTGGGCTTTAATTGGAAGAAATTAATTTTCTGGGGTCAAATTATAATTTTTGAAAGTTAATTTGGTCAAATCAGGGGCTTAATTGCATAAATATTGAAGTTTAATGGTCAATTAGGGACTAAATTGAAGAAATCCGAGACCAAGGACGAACATGTAAAACGCGCGCAAATTGAGGGCCTTCTTTGAAATCTGACGCGTTTTGGCGCCTTTTTCTTTTAAATGAAACGGCGCGTTTTGACCAAAACGGCGCCGTTTCATTCACTATTGCAAAAAAAAAAAAACAGAAGCCCAAAACGCCTACCACACCAGCCCAGGACGCGCACTGTAGGTCTTCTTCTTCCCCTGGACGCGCGAGGCAGGGGAAGAAGATGATTTTTCTTCTTCCTTTTCGCCTAACTTCTTTCCCCGTTTTTAAGCAATAAGACACCTACCACACCAGCCCACTTGCCACCTTTTGAACAGATAGTGGAGGGGCGGCCAACAGTGGCCGCCCCACCATTCGGCCTTCCCCTGTTTTTGCCTATAAAAACAGGGGAAGGGAACCGAAAAAAGAAAAAGAAAAAAAAGAGAGGGAGAAGGAGAAGGATTGCACGATAGAAAGAGGGTAGAGAGAGACGAGAGAAACAGAAAGAAAAAGAAAAAAGAAGAAGAAAGAGAATCGGCAGAGAAGAGAACAAAAACAGAGGAGAGAGAGAGAAGGAAACCACCGGCCACCGTGTCTCCACCGCCAGCAGCACCGCCAGCAGCACCGCCTCAACGCCACCACAGGTACGCCATCTCGTTCCCCACCTCTGCCTCCTTTCGTTAGCCGCTGCGCCTTCATGCAGAACGTGAATTATTTCACGTTCTACAAATAACTAAGGGCTGGTTACTGTGCTGATGCACAGTAACCAGCCCGTTTGGGCCTGGGCTGGGCCTTCGGCCCAGCCCATGCATTTAGGCCGGGCCAGGCCCATAATTACTTTATTTTATTTTATTTTATTTTATTTTTTTATTATTATTTTTGTTATAATTTTATAAATGTTTTTTTAAGCACATTTTAATATCATTTTTGTATTTTACATCGTAAAAATATAAATCCGGTATTAAAATACCCAGTTTTCATACACAAAAAAAATGTTTTAGCATGCATTTTGGCTTTAATAACCAGTTTATTAAAGTCAAGAGAATATTGGCCAAAATTTCAAAACACAACAAAATTTTATTTTGTTTATCTTTTAATATCCGGGGTATGAAATTATACGTAATACATATTCCAGATATTTTATTATTATTTTAATACAACTTGGGATATGACATTACATGTAATGCGTATTCCGAACAATAATATCAACAACCACAAACACGACCTTAGATGTTATCAGACATTAAAACAATGCAGCCTACCTTAGGTAGGGCGTAGTTGGGGTGCTAATACCTTCCTTTTACGCAACCAGTCTCCGTACCTGATCTCTAAAGACCAGTTAAGGTTCCTAGTAACCAGAATACTAGGTGGCGACTCCCAGTCCATTTTTTACTTGTAGAGACAAGAATTCCTTGTCTCTGATTATTTTCCAGGAATAAATATTCCGAATTTGTTTTCCTTGAGGGTGGATGATCGCTGCGCTGCCGCACACGTGCGACATCAACTACAGTGTGTTCATGCATCTGAATGCCAATGGTACATACGTGGAGGATACTATAAAAGGTCAGATTTCTTTGAGTTAATAAAGTTGAAAAGTAAACACACATGTACCACTACATACATAAAAAAAAAAGACCATCATCAACTTAATACTAAAGTTATTGCATCGGCAGTTGCAACTCTTGTCCAAGATAACCTTGCATTATTGTTTCCAGTATAAGAGAAGAAATTAAATTGCACTACAGGTTTAAAATTTCTTACTATAAAGCATGGGTTACAAAACAAAAGATACTTGAGGAACTTCTTAAAAGACATGTGGACTCATTTGAAATGTTACCTAGATTGTTTGTGGCTTTACAAGAATCAAATCCTGGAACAGTTATTGAGTGGAAACATAATGGACAACTTGATAGTGGAATAATTGTGTTTTGTAGTGTTTTCTAAGCATTTGATCCTGTAATTGAGGGGCTCAAGTCTTGTAGGCCAATCATCAGTATGGATGACACCTATCTGTATGAAAGGTTTGGTGAAAAGTTAATGATTACAGTTGTTTTTGATGTAGATAATGAGATTTTTCTTTGGCTTATGCATTAGTTGAAGAAGAAAATAATGTTAACTGGAGTTGGTTTTATGACTCATTCAACGTTACATTATAGGTGATTGTAGTGGTATATGTATTATATCGGACAAACATGCTGGTATTAAATATGAAATGAAAACAATTTGGTTTGAATCGATTGGATGTCATCGGTATTGCTTAGGATGTGCTATGAATCTTCAAAGTGTAAATTTGATGAATGGTTTGATGATATGTTGTTTCCAGTCCATTCCACTGTATAGTTGGAGTTCAGGTGTCCTTGCATATTTGTATAGGCATTTATACCAAGCTAGCTTTGAGAAATCAAAGCAAGTTGGAGGATATTTATTACTTTTATAGGTAAAATAAATGTAATAAATTTGTTATTTTTGTATTATGTTTATATATATATATATATATATATATAATTTGGTTACTGAATTGTTGTATTTTTTATTGTACATAAAGTTATGGTTGTGGGAACATTTACACTTAGGGAGGCCACAAATTAAGTCTAAGCCTGTTATGTCTATCCATGTTTTAGAGGTTGACATACAATTTCTGTTAGAATACAAGTAATATGTTATTGAACATATAAATTATAGTGTTTAGATTAAGAATATTTTTCAAGGAAACCTTATTTTATAACTTTCATTACTTATTTATTAACAGATGGTGTGATAGTAGATATTTTGAACATAATTCAACTCACGTTTTGAAATTTTATCAAAGCGAGTTAGATTGACAACAATCAAATGAAGTATGTTAGTAAATTATAAGAGTGAAATAATTGTATGTGTTGATGTTGGTAAATGATGAGAATTAATTATTTTTGTTGATGTTTGATTTTTTGGATATTGGTAAATCTATTAAAATAATTATGTGTGATGATGTTGGTAAATGACGAGAATTAATTATTTGCATTGATGTTTATTTTTTAGATATTGGTAAATCTATTAAAGTAATTGTGTGTGTTGATATTGGTAAATGATGAGAATTAATTATTTGTGTTGATGTTTGATTTTTTGATATTTATAAATGTTGGGAGATAATTTTTCCTGGGTTGATATTGGTAAATGATTAGAAATAATTGCATTATTGATGTTTAGATAAATCATGTGAAATCTTTGTTCAGCAGAAGATATGACAGTTGCTCCTATTATAATACACATCAATCATGAATTTATGGACATTAGTTGCCCCCTTGTATTTTTTGAGTTTGTTGAGTTGCATTGTCTGGACCGTGTGAAGTGATAATTTGGCTTTACACAACTCATCCCATATGACATAGATATGAGCGATCAATTACATTTCATTAGTCGTTCGGGTAGACATTCCGATTAAAATTGGATGATCCACCATCTCAAACATATATCGAAGTGGGATGCACAAAGAAATTTTAATTTTAGAGAGGTGCATATTATAATTTATGAGGAGGAGTACATGGGCTGATACCTGAGTATAACATGTTGAATCATTACACCTAACCCAACGCAAGTTCCTCCACGCGAGGAGATAGAGTATGAGCCACATGCATGATGGATTCAGAATATTGTAAGTATTTGTTATTTGTTTTTATAGGTTTTGACAAAATCATTATATTTTATTTATGAATTAATAATTTTTATTTGCTTCATATTAGGTTGGACAATTGCTATATGATGATCGACGTGCTACAATTGATCTTCGTGATCTTTTTGATGATGATGGACTTGCTCGTTATTATACATCTTTCTGTCTCGAGACATGTCATACTACACTTGACCTGTTAGAAGAGATACTATGCCTAGATGATGTTGTCTCAGAGAATAAAATCATATAGATAGGTGGAAGTCGTGCTATTGATGAAGCTGGTCCATCCACCTGTCATCGCAAAAGACATAAATAGGCTTAGATGTATTATTATATTGTACATAATTATGTTTTGTTATTTTTCTATTTAAGAATTATTTTTATTATTACTAATTTTA
Organism: Populus alba x Populus glandulosa; assembly: GCA_033617975.1. Taxonomy (NCBI): domain Eukaryota; kingdom Viridiplantae; phylum Streptophyta; class Magnoliopsida; order Malpighiales; family Salicaceae; genus Populus; species Populus alba x Populus glandulosa. The sequence continues at coordinate 6,376,899 of CM066161.1, forward strand.
TAATATTATTTTTGCTAATTTTCATATTGATTTTAAAGTTGTCTTACATTTTATATATTATCATACTTGGTTTATATAAGCTTGATTTAATATCATCAAAAACAAATAAACATGTAAACATGTTTAAAATCTCGAATCATTCATTATCAACTTAAAAATACAAAAATAAAAACAAAGTTTAAAACACATATGTATGAATTTGAAATTATAATTAACAAATAAAAATATTGATAATATATCACACTTTAAATTATGGGTCTTATTTAGTTTTTAATTGTGGTGGTTTAAACTTCGTTCTATGTTAAAATTGAATTTGAAACACAACCATTATTCTTAGTAGTGATAGCTTAGCGGTTCTAAACTATTGTTAATAGTAATAATGACTATTAATAAAACTATGTTTTTAAATAATAGTTAAGTTAAAACTGTAATAGTTTTTAAATATTTTATTTCCTAAAACAATATCCATCCAACTATGCTAGTTTGATAAATCACACCATATGTTTTCATATATTACATTGACCAATAGGTTGCACTTGATAGAGGGTCTAATTTGACCAAAGACGTTAAACAAAAGGAAGCAGATGCTAACCCTAATAACATTTGACTATCTTTTTTCATTTTTATCTCCAGATCACTTGTTGCTTCTCTCTTGGCAAGGCTCAAGTTTCTGCTCGAATTTGCTATGGCGGATGCTGTTTTGTCTGCACTTTCTGCTCATATTGTTCATAGAGTTTTGGATTCCTTTAGCCCTCCGATTGTTTTGGATTCCTTTAGCCCTCCGAGTTTGAGTGATGCACTGGGAATCAAGGGAAAGCTGGAGAGGCTGCGTAAATCATCAATCCTGGTTCAGGACATGTTACAAGAAATTGAGGAAAGACAACTGACAGAGGAGTCCTTGAAGCGCTGCTTGGATCTGAAAGATAAAGTTTTCGATGCTGAGGATGTGATAGACGAGTTTGTTTATGAGGCCCTCCAGCGAAAGGTTGAGATCCGAAGCCAACTGAAGAAGGTACGCAGGTTCTTTTCGCCTTCCAACCCCATTTTGTTCTTGTTGCAACTGGATCAGAAGCTTATGCGGAACAATAGATCGCTGGATAAACTGAAAAATGAAGCCGCTGGATTTGGGCTTCGAGTTGCATCTTTTAGTACAATTCTCGAAAATAGTCCGAACCAAGAGACAGACTCCTTTTTTGACCACCCAGAACTTATTAAAGGAAGGGAGCTCGATGTCTCTAAAGTAATCAACTTGCTGACGAGCTCAAGCAACCAACAAGATCTTTCTGTTATTCCTATAGTGGGCATGGCAGGTATAGGAAAGACAACGTTGGCAAAACTGGTGTTTGATGCTGTTGACGACGGAGAATTTTTCGATGAAACATTATGGGTCTCTGTTTCTGATGATTTTGACCATCACAATATTTTGGGAAGTGTGCTGGTTGCTCTTTCGAGAAACATGGGAAGAGTAGAGAACATTGATGTGATGGTTGACCGTCTTCAGCAGGAGTTGGAAGGGAAGAAATTTCTTCTTGTACTTGATGATGTGTTGAATGAAAATTATGAGAAGTGGGACAGGTTACGGAATTTTTTCTTGGGAATTAGTGGAATTAATGGGAGTGCTATCATTGTTACAACTCACAGTAGGAGGGTGGCATCTATAATGGAGACATCTCCCGGGTGCAGGTATGAACTGAAACCACTATCTTGTGAGGAAACTTGGTCCATTATTAGTGAAGCGGTGTCTGGAAATGGGGGAGAACCAGTAACTTCTGACTTGGAAGCTATTGGGAAAGAGATTGCAGAAAAATGTGAAGGTCTTCCATTAGCTGCAAGGGCTTTCGGGAGAATGATGCGCTTGATATTCGGGATAGAAGAATGGTCATTGCTCAGAAATCTTCATGCTTGGGATGCACCAGTTAATAAAATTTTACTTCCAATAAAGCTAAATTATGATCGCCTCCCGTTGACTGTTAGACGGTGTTTGGTATATTGTTCAATTTTTCCCAAAGGTACTAAAATGGGAAAGGAACAGTTGATTGAACTTTGGATGGCTGAAGGGTTTCTTGGGACATCTAATGGAAGGATGGAAGATATAGGTAATCAATGTTTTAGTTACTTAATTGACAATTATTTTTTGGTAGATGAGGAAAGAGATGAGTTGGAGAATATTAGAAGTTGCAAGATGAATAATATTGTGCATGATCTTGCATCTTATCTTTCAAAATCTGAAGTCATGAAGAATTCGGAGTCTTATCCAGGTGTTGATGATTTATCTCATATTCGTTATGCAAATCTTAGTTGTGACACAGAAAATGCACAGGAGTTCTTCAAAACTCGGGGTAGAAAATTACGTTCTTTGTTTTCACGTGATTTCATTCATGACTCATGGAACTTCAAAAGCTTGCGAACCCTAAGTCTGGATGGTGCTGATATCTGGGAGTTGCAGGGTTCGATCGGCAAGTTAAAACATCTGAGATATCTTGATGTATCGCGGACTCCTATCATGAAATTACCCGATTCCATCACTAATCTCTACAACTTACAAACTTTAAGACTTCTTGAGTGCAGATCACTTGAAGCACTTCCTAGAAGAATGAGAGATTTAGTCAATCTGAGACATATCCATGTTACTTATCATCACCAGATGCCAGCTGATGTGGGATGCTTCTCTTTTCTTCAAACATTGCCATTCTTTGTTGTGTGTCAAGATAGGGGCCAAAAAGTTCAAGAGCTGGAGTCCTTAAATGAACTAAGTGGGAGATTGGCAATATACAATCTGGAGCAGGTGAGAGACAGAGATGAGGCTGCCAAAGCAAACTTGCGTGAAAAAAAGGGAATATGCATGATGGAATTTGTATGGAGTCCAGAAAGAGAGAGTTTTGAGAATGATGATGACGTGATTGAAGGTCTGCTTCCTCACCAAAACATTAAAAGCCTAAAGATTGAGAATTATGGGGGTAAAAAATTCCCATCATGGCTGCTGCTGAGAACTCCCGGTACTGGTGATTCTTTTCCACTCAAAAATTTGGTGAATCTGAAATTGTTACACTGCAAGAGAACAGAAGAATTGCCAACGCTTGGACTTCTTCGTCGCCTTAAAGTTCTGGAGATTATTGGAATGAATACCATACGATGTATAGGCATGGAGTTTTACAGAAATGAGGGAGAAAGCAGGAGGGAAACATTGCCACTGTTTCCGGCATTAAAAAAGTTGTCTCTACAGTGTATGGAGAATCTAGTTGAATGGAGAGCACCGGCATTAGGTGGTGGAAGTGACATGATTGTATTTCCTTACCTTGAAGAGTTGTCCATTATGCGTTGTCCGCGATTGAACAGCATTCCAATAAGCCATCTTTCATCACTTGCACAACTTGAGATCTGCTTTTGCGGTGAGTTGAGTTATTTATCTGATGACTTCCATTCATTCACATCTCTTGTAAATTTAAGAATAGAAGTTTGTCCCAATCTGGAGGCCATTCCAAGTTTGAAGAATCTGAAGTCCCTTAAAAGATTAGCCATTCAACGATGTCAGAAATTAACTGCTCTTCCATCTGGGCTGCAATCCTGCACATCACTGGAGCATTTATGTATACGATGGTGCGTAGAGCTAACCTCAATTCCTGATGAATTGCGAGAGTTGCGCTCCCTACTTCATTTAGAAGTCACAAAATGTCCAAGCTTGAACTACTTTCCCGAGGATAGCTTATGCTGCCTCACCAGATTGAAGCAGTTGACGGTTGGTCCTTTCTCTGAGAAGTTGAAGACTTTCCCTGGTCTGAATTCAATCCAACATCTCTCGTCCCTTGAAGAGGTAGAAATATCTGGTTGGGATAAACTCACGTCCTTACCAGATCAACTTCAATACATCACTTCCCTGAAATCTCTGTCTATACGGCGTTTCAACGGAATGAAAGCTTTGCCAGAATGGTTAGGCAGCCTCAAATGTCTCCAGAAGCTTGGGGTTTGGAGATGCAAGAATCTGAGCTATCTACCTACATCCATGCAACAACTCTTTCTAGCAGAGAGGCTAGAGGTCATTGATTGTCCCCTTCTAAAGGAAAATGGCGCCAAGGGGGGTGGTTCTGAGTGATTCAGAACTTCTCACGTCCTAGGTTCAGTTCCTCTTATCAAAAGCAGTTTAGATAATTATACATATGCAAGGTAAACTCAATTTTTATTTACTCTCTAATTCCTATGTTATTCATCCATTCTCGGTCTCTTTTCCTAATTAATTTGGTCACCCATTTGGGATTGATCCGCAGGGCTTTAGGATTGCATCTTGTAAGCTCGCTGCTAAAATGAAATCCAGTTTCTCGTTGAAACTTGAGTTAGGTACTTCAATTCTTTCATGTTCAATTAATTGTTCATCGTTATTAGCCATAATTACAAACTTTCTCGTTATATTAATTCAGTTGGTCATCATACATTGTTTTCTTGCTAAAATCAAAACATTTTCTTTATTTTGCAGAGTATTTACCCTTTCTTTTCTGGTGAAATGTTTAGTAGTTTAATATTAAAAGTTTCCATCATATTCTAATGAGTTCATTCATGTTAAATCTAATCGTGACATTCATAATGTTAGAAATTTTATATGCTTTAGAAAATGATGCGAGCATATTTCATTTTTTTTTCTTTTACTGTGAGAGTTTTTCTAGGACAGGATGTTGACCATGAGCGGATGACATGCTGATGAGTCTTGATGGGTGTATAAATAAATGCTAGGAGATTTTTCAGGAAAGGTTCTCTCTTTTATATAGCGTTTAGGATACATGGTTTTAAATGCCGTGATTTAGTAATTTTATAGTTGACTCAAGGAAATAAAAAATTTTGTATGGAAATAAGATCATATATTTTCAAGATTTGTTGCATTCCATACAAACTTATATGAATACTAGTGCGGCCAACTGTCTTCTTGTAAATATTTATTAATATTATTATTTTTTACAGTATAAAAGAGCGCAAGAAAGCCTTGGCAAAAAGTCAGCAACAGAACTCCCTTCTTGAAACCCACGACACTGCTTCACCGACGACTCTCTACAAGACATCTAATAACTTGAACAATCCCCCGCAAGAAACGAGTCATAGCATCAGACCTGGTTATCAACAACAAAGTTTCTAAGGAATCAGATTGTAATATCACATTTTTTTTCGAGTTATGCTGGTTCACTTTCCATTTTCCCCCAATTCTCTAGCTGATTTCGGTACAGTTTTTTCTATTTTACTTTCCACTTTTTAATTTGTGTACTTTTCAGATTGTAATATATAGCGTCACGGTGATCATTCTTCTAGTACAAGATTAGTGTGAATAAATTTTGTAAAAAAAAATAAAAAATTCTTGTTTTTTTATTAATAAAATTAAAAAAATAAAAGTCATCATCTAATATTATAATTACTAGAAAACCTATTAGTTTGAATAAGATAACAGTTTGTTAATAAAAAAGGTGTATCACTTCTAAAACATCTTGTTCAGGATAAACTGTATTGCTATTTGTCTGAAATAAACTAAGGTTTTGTTATGTTTTATAATCGTTGGTTTGTCTAAGGTTTAAGAAAAGTTTTTAAAAATAATATCTTTATCTTATTAGGTTAAAACTTATTCATTCTAGAGTTTGGACATATAAATAAAAGGAATTGTCTTTTTATTTAATACCGGAAATACATTTTGCATATAAGTTTATAATCTCATATATTAAACAAAATAAATTTTTGGTAAAAAGAATTAAAACATAGCTTTTAAAAGCACATAATGCATGCTATGGTTCATGACTACGCAAGAAAGGAAAATTCATAATCTCAAAAGGTGTTTAAGGATTTCAAAAACTTAAGATAAACATCAACTATTAATTAACTCTTTTTTTCTTGTTGTTTTTTAGAGGAAATGACATATAACCATGTCATATATTTCATCGATAAGTCTTATTTTCTAAAGCTGGACAGAAAACTCCATCATACTTAAAAAAAAATAACCATGCCTCACTCTTAACATGATTTTTAATTAGTCAAAAACTTTAAGTGTTATCCACCAAGGTCAAACATTAGCATATAACCATGCCACTCATTTCATTATCAATCTCAAGCTTAAAGAGAATATTAAAGATCATTACCCATCATTTATCTTCATGATACTCTTTTATCTCAAATCTCAATTCAAATGAAAGGTCAAGGTTTTTTTGTCAATCATTAGCCTCGTCATTTTCTTATTTTTATTTCAGTATCTTTATAAAAGAATGGCATATAACTGTGTCCTCCTAAAAGATTAAAATTCTCTTAACAGGGTCTATAAGGCAAATCTAAAATTTCCTTTGATGGATAATGACACGCTTAAATGATTGATTTCTTATCTCAAGTACAAGAATGTCGAAGTAATAAATAATCCGGCAAGACTGGGGTCGATCCATAAGGAGATTAACTATAAAACACAAATAATAAAAGAAAAAAATTGAAGAGAACTTTGAGATGTGATATTGATGTAAGGACTAAACAAGGATAAAATAATTGTCAAGGTTAGAGGATCCACTAATGGTATTTCAAATAAGAGTAGTCTGAACTTTTTTTATTACTCAACTAGAAACCACACATAAAGGAGATTCCAATCGGATGATTTATGATTAATAACTCATTATAAATTATTAACATGATCATATTAATTATCTTATTTGAGTAATGTCAATACTTGTAAATTTTGTCAGGTATTCATAGTGCTAGCTTATATTAACAACAAATTAAGTTCCTTTCATAGCACATGTGTCGATTATTCATACAGTAGGCTATGAAAGAATCAAGTATTAGTTGTACCAAGGGTTGTAAAACATAAATCTAGATTCACCGTTTAACAAATAGGGTATTAAGAATGAGTAAGATAACAGTTATAAAACATGTTAATAACAAACTTTCTTGAATATAAACATTAAAGTTCATGTTAAATTTATAATATACTTATTCTAACATCATTAGTGTAACCTTTTCACCTTGACAAAACAAACTTAGCTAAACTTAATGAAGAAGAAAAACATAAATAAACTAGATAAGAACAAAGTTATGATATAAATTAACTAAGTATAGTAAAGGAAATGATAAGCATAAACAAGAGATTAATGAGAATATAACATGAAATATATAAAACTTGAGCATTACAAAAATACAAAGAAAAAAAGAAAAAAAAAAAAGCAAGATCTTCATCTGAAAAATAAGATACTTAAATGTATGGAAAATGCCTCCTTTTATAGGCTAAAATTTATAACTATTGATTTGGTGACTAACTATTGATTTGGTGGCCAACCATTGACTTAGTGGCTGACCATTAACTTGATGGCTGATTTGGTGGCTGGATAAAAAATCATTGATAACATCAGAATTTGAGAAAATGGTATTCATGAAAGTTATGGGTATTTATCTCAACATTCCAGGGAAAAACAAAAAAGAATGAGCTATGTTTGAATTTTAGAACTTGAGATATAGGCTGAATACTAAATAGTGTTTGGGCTGCAAAACAAATTCAGACTTCTCTTTTATTGCTAAGATTTGATCTTGAAAACGATAATATTGGATCTTAAACTCCTCATGAATATTTTAGGTCTATGTCTTAGCCTTCCATCAAGATAAACCAAACTTAAATCCAAGGTCTACAGCTCTAGTTATGACAAAAAATTAAATGATATTCCTGTTTAAATTGAACCAGCTCAACTAGAATTTCCTCTTTAAGCTTAGCCTTTTCTTTGTCTTTCCAATTTTAGTAGTTACACTCATCAATCAATCATCTGAATTGTGAAATATATCTATTTTGCAAACCTGCATTTAAAACGAGCATTTACCTTAAATTAAATATATCTTATATTATCAAACTTATTATTATAAAACATGCTTAAGTTAAAAAAAAAATTAATGATACTTTAAGTGCAATATGATGATAGAAAACCTTAATACAAAAACACTTTAACCAATCTAATCATTTAAAGACATAAGAGGTTTTATTATAGATACCAAAAGACATATTTGTAGATATTAAAAGACATGTTTATAGTTCAATTTCTGGTATTGACTTTTGATAATTTTTTGTGCTTTTTTCTCAATTAATAACCTTGTTTGCCCCTTCTAAGCTTGATAGACATTTTCCTACCTCTAACCTTGACTTTCCTTTAAGGTGTAGGCAATTTTCACTTTTTGGCTTTCATACAGCCTTCCTCAAAGTTTTCTTGGATCCTAAAGCTTTTTTTTCACTTTTAGCCCTTTTCTCAATCATTGGGCTTCCATTCTTAGCATTATTTTTTACCATTAATTCTAACATTGCCTTCATCTTTCCAACAAAAAAAATCATTCATTTACCTCTTGTATAGGGTGTGATCAATGTCAGGGTTTCTTTTCTGAAAAAAATATTCCATCGGGCTCAAATAAAGATTGCAATGGATATATATTTTAATAATAGTTAAGGGAATAAACAAAGATAACATTTTCTCATTTAAAGCAAGGTCACTTAAAAACAATAAATTTTGACCTCATCCACTGTAATGATTTGGACTTGCAAAGAGTCATAATTCATGAGTCAATAACTACCAAATTCAATACATGTCATTATACATGCTGCTAAAACTTAGCTACATTATGTATGGTTCAATTTCATATGTGAGTTTAAAATTTGTTGGGTCACCCTATATTGTTTATCATGTCATTTTAATGAACATCGAGTTATTTCTACAATCAAAACACTTTTAATCTTTCAGGATTGATTAGCCTTAATTTTGCATGTTGGAGTTTGATCAAGATATTTTGTTAAAATACCTTTTGAAAGAAATATCTCTTTATTTCAAGACAATAATAAGACAAAAAAAAAAGCACAATTCATTGAAAGTATATGGTGCACTCACGATATATGAAAACATATAAAAGCAAAATACAATGCTCATTCTCTAGGTAGCTGCATATTATCTATGCCTTGTCAGCATTTTGCAAGCTATTGGTCATTACTGAAAATAAAGGTGTTTATATGGTAGGTACCACCATTCTTCACAAACTTAATATGTCCCTTACTCACCAACTTCTAAACTTAATACTTGAATTTTTTTTTATTTTCAACTGAATGGCTTAGGACCCCACCATGATATTCACATCTCTCATCTAGATTATACCACCTAGGAAATGGTAGTTGTATGAGATTTGATGGAGTTGGAGCAATAAGTTCAGAGTCTAATAAATGCTGGTAGCCAAACTCGAGTGGTAGAGTTGTGTCAATCTTTGACAAAGGCGTTTAAGTAGTTAGTGCTACAACAAGACTTGGTTACACCACATGGTAAAACCTGTAATTTTTCCACCTAAGAGCCATCTTCTGATTCATCTTTTGTCATTGTCTGGAACCCATGGTAGAACCTCTAATTTTTCCCATATCGATAGCTTACTCAATTCTTTTGACAATCCTCACAGTGTTGTAAAAATATTGAGTTGACCTTCCCATCAAATACTTATAATAAAGGGATTGAAAGGTGCTGGCGAACAACATCTCTATTTCTGTTTCTATTAGTAAAGGTTGGACATGTGTTACCTTATTTCATCATCTCTGCACATATGCCCTCACAGACTCTTGGTTTCCCTTCATGGCATCAGGATGGTTCTGTTAAGAGCAGTTTCTAGATTAAATTTATACTGCTTCAAGAAGGCATTTGCCAAGTCTTTTCATTTCTTGATCCCAGTATTGTCTAGTTTCAAGTACCAGCTCAAGGTGAATATTGTGAGACTATCATGGAAAAAATAGACCAGTATCTTATCATTGAGGATTACTTCAACCATCTTGTTGTAGTATGATCGATATGGGTGTTCGAACATTCTAACCCGATGTACTTGACGAAGTCAAACACTCTAAAGTCCTTTAACACTACAATGTTTGGCACTAAACATATCACAACTGCTCATATATGGTCAAACCAATAATTCCCTCTAACCGCTCTCAATCTCTCTTCTAAAGTAGATAACTTATCATGGGTCTTAGGATCGGTAGACCTATCGTCACAAAGTCCTTCCATGGTGACTTGAGCTTGAGTTGGATGATAGGGGGGAAAAGGAATAAAATGATGCTTAGTTACTGAGTTTTCCCTAATGTTGCGAGATGTGTAATGGATGTAGGCTAATGGTGCTTCCATGGGAGGCTGTGTAGACGTTTCTTTTCTATTCTTGAAACCCAGCTCTTGTTTGAGTACATTTATGAGTCTAACTACTTCACCTTAGATGCTTTTAATTTCCTTTTGATAATAAGTCTTTATCTGAGCTCTTTCTTTGTTTTCCATCCTCTCTTAGTCAAGTGTAGTGGACCTTAAGTTAGGGACCTACATTTCAACTTGTAAACATCCATGTTAAATGCATGAGAATGTTTTTATATGATGAACTTGCCCTTCAAAGAGTGACACATTGTCATAAGTCTTGTATGATGAACAAAAATTTTGATTTTTGCCCAAACTCTACAACAAAAATTTCTTGAGTGACGGCTATTGTGCCACCCATAAGTCCTAAACTTAAAATGCTTCAAGAAAAGCCTGCCTTGATGAAAAATGAAGGTAACATATACAACCTAAGAACATGTTATATTCATTAAGTGAGTATGGGTAGGTTTTCTATCTAATTTTAAAAGGGTCTCAGATCTGCCCAATGACAATCTTTGTAAAGACAATATGGGAGCATTGCGAGGAATTGTTAAAGCACATATCCCTACCATTACCAAGCAGACACTCAAATATAAGTTGGGTGTTTCACGCATTTAAACCCTGACTGATAGTTATAGGGCATATAGTTAATCCCCCACCCAACCTTGAACTTTGTGTGTGCTTGAAAAAATTAAGATATGTTATGCATAAGGCAATATTATATAATGCATGAACAATATATACAAAAATTAAAGTGTATATGCAAATAATAAAAAGAAATTTATTTAAAAATAAACACACAAACCAAACAATAAAACACAACAATCATATAAAAAACAAAGCTTGGTCCATGAAAAGTTCCCAGTGGAGTACCATTCTGTCACACGTGTGCAGCGTCACGATGATCATCTTTCAGGGTCGAGATGGTCGGGAATGGTGTGGCAGGAAAGACAAGGAATTCTTGTCTTTTATCAATGAAAAGAGGGAATGAAATTCACCATCTAATATTTTGATCACTAGAAATTCTAACTGATTTTAGAGTCTGGATAAGGAAACTGATTGTGTATAAAGAGGACGTCTCACCTTTAGTACACTTTACCTAAAATAAACTACATTATTTATTTGTTAGATATAAACTATGATATTGTTGTACTCTCTAGTTGTTGGTATGTATATGGTTTAAAAAAAATCCTCTTCGATAAAAAGATTCTTATCTTATCCGTTAGAACCTAGTCATTCTAAAATCAAAACATACAAATAAAAGAAACTATCTTTTTATTCAATATCGGGAATATATTTTACGTACAAGTTCATAATCCTTAATATTAGGGCAAACAAAATAATTTTTTAATATTTTTAAAATATAGACCAAGTTTTCATAGTTTTAATAAACTAATTACTAAATTCAAAAATACATGTACAAAACAGAAGGATTATTTTTGGTGATTTGTTTTAGTATTCAAATTAAAATATGAAGATCTAATCTATTTTTTTTAGAGACTTTGCTATATACAAATTAAAATAATTTTTTATTTTTAAAATAATTTTTTTTTTGTTTTTGTGAAAGGAACCAATTTGTTTAATATCAAATAACACCTCGCGGATAAATCATATATAAGGTTAGGGGAAAAAAATCAAAATTGATTTCAAAATTATCTTCTCATCATTAACAAATTATTAAAATCTAACAAAGAAAATATTGTGTAAGATAAAAATAAACTATTTTTATAAATACTATTTTAATCATAATATCAATTCAAAAATAAAGTAAATTCAAAACCAAAAAACACCGAACTTCCACTCAGATTTTATTAATGTCACCTACTTTGTGAGAAAGGATATCTTCTTCGGTGTTAATGGAGGTCATGGGTAAGAGATTGTGTGTTTTTGTTATAGTCCATCGTTGCTACTTCTGTTTCACTTATGATGGCAGTTGCTGTCACGGGGGAGTATGGTGGTTGAGTTGGTGTTGGCCGTGTGGACGGCGTTGTGGTTCGGTGGCTGTAGGTTTGGTGTAATTTCAGGTACTGGGTTTCGACCTTGTTGGTGTTTTAGGTAGAGATTGGTTCGGAAATGAGGGGTTGTTATAGCTTATTTGTTAATGGTGGTTGGATCTCATGGTAGCTGGCTGGAACGGGGGGAGGTGATGGTCTAGTTTGGGGCGGTGGTGCTGGCGGTTTGAGCAGATTTTAGGGAAGATGAGGCTGTTGATTTGAAGGCTGGAGGTGGGGGAATTGGTGATGGAGTTGTTGTCGAGTGGCTGGTGTCAGTGGGTGATAGTGAAGAAGGGAGAGTCACTGTGTCAGTTTGGTAGAGGAGGTAGGTTGCAGACCATCGGTGGTAGGTTGACAGCCATGGGTAGAGAAGAAAAAGGGGATGGCAGTCCTTTAGTCTTGTGATGGGTCTGCTTCGGTTGAAGAAGATGGTGTGTTTTTTTCCTGTGCGGCTGGCGTGAAGGAAGAAATGGAAGTGAGGGGTCTGTTCCGGGTATAAAAACTGAAAAGGAAAATTGCTGGAGGCTGAAGGCTATAGACCGCAGATGGGCTTTTTCAGGGCTGTTTTGTAAGCTTTCAGGGTTGATTGTTAGCTGGTGGCTAGGCTTCTTCAAAATGTATCTAGGTTTTTTTTTTTTTTTTTGGTATGTACGTATGTATATGGGAGATAGCGTGGGAGGGAGAGAGAGTTAGATTTTTTTTTTTTTTTGTTATGTTTTTTTTCTTGTGTGATATAGTCAAGTGGAAAAAATTTTCGTTCCTTAATTTTTTAGTCCAACAAGCAAATTAAATTCATTTTAGTCTCTTGTTTTCTTCCTTTTCATTTTGGTCCCTATGTCCAAATATTTTTTATTTTTTGTATTTTGATTTAAAAAAAAAAAGGCAAGATCATTGCCAACTCAATTAGAAATGTTGTAACCCAATTTTAACCCACTTATTGTTAAATTAATTTTAAGGAGGGTAAGTCTTGAAAATTAAAAGACCAGGGGTTTGAATGCAAGGATTTAGAAACTTCAAGGACCATATTGAAAATAACCATTCTCAGCCCCAAAACAACACCGTTTCAATCAGGTGTTGTCCGTCATCTTCGTCTCCAAAGCACCGAACGTCCGCCTGCAAAGAAGGAAACGAAAGTGTGAAACACCAATATCCTAGCCCCTTCAAAACATAGAAAAGCAATATTTATCTTCATGATAATTACAACCCGACGAGATAAGGATTGCACTTCGCGTCCAAGTCCTAGTAGGAACCGTCTCCCTCAGACGTGCTTATCAAAAGGAGAGATGTGAGGCTAAGGGAGAGGAGGATTGGTCCCTATAAATACCCAACAATTGACAGCCTCCAAAAAAAAAAATGAAAGGGAGAAAAAAACCGAGTACAACGCCAGAACAAAACAGAGCATAAAAATCACAGAGGGGAATCAGTTCGGCCTTTGCCTTCATCCTTACAGAAAACGACCAAAAAAAATCAATACCCACAAAAGCCAGCAGCTTCATTCTCGTTTCTGAAAACATAGGGAAAGAGATCAACCAGGCGAAAGTCATCAACAGTCGTTCCAGCCCGAGCTTCGCCATCGTCTCCAACGCTTCTAACATAACAGGTACACTTTGTTTCTTCTTCTTTTGTCACAATTAAATGGTCTTTTACACTGTGCAAGTGAATTAATTCACTTGCACAGTGTAGCAGCACGTGTGCTGCTTAGCCCAGCCCATGTGGGCTGTGATAGGGCCCAGCCCAAAAATGTATGTAAAAAAAAAATATAAAAAATTGTGTATAAAAAAAATATGAATTTTTATTTATTTATTCATTGACTTCAGATTCAAAATAAAATTACCCATTCAAATTTATTTCATTGTATTTTAATAAGTTATATAAAATAAAAAATGTGTGAACCAAAAATAATAATAATAATAATATAAGATAAAATAAAATAAATTTATTTGGTATATTTACTGACGCCAGAGTCAGGAATAAAAAAATACTAATGTAAATTTATTTTATTTTATTTTATCTTGTTTTTATTTAGCTACATAAAAAATAAAAATACATATGCGTTAAAAAAATAAATTGATTTGTACTTGTTTATTCACTGATGCCAGAGTTAGGAATATAAAAAATGATGATTTAAATTTATTTACTTTGATACCTACGTAATATTTACCAACGCCAGAGTTGGAAATATCCGTAGTTGAATAATATAAGATAAAATAAAATAAATTTATTTGGTATATTCACTGACGCCAGAGTCAGGAATAAAAAATACTAATTTAAATTTATTTTATTTTATTTTATCTTGTTTTTATTTAGCTACCAAAAAATAATAATGCGTAATATTTTTATTTACTTTGATACCTACGTAATATTTACCAACGCTAGAGTTGGAAATATCTGTAGTTGAATATTCACTAGCGCCAGAGTCAGGAATATTACACGCAAACGATCATAGTATAAACCAACAAAATGTTAGCAATTAATGATAAATATTAGCAATGCAGCCTGCCTTAGGTAGGATGTTTAAGGGGTGATAATATCTTCCCTTTTACGTAATCAATCTCGGACCATAGAATCTCTGTTGACCAGTTAGGGTTCCTAGTAACCGTAATACTAGGTGGCAACTCCTTAAACAAAGAATATCCCATTTAAAGAACAGGATGTCAGAAATTCGTTCTTTCCAAAGACTTATTTTTAAGGCCGCTATGCGATGTCGAGTGCGACAGAATGGTGACTCCACTGGAGACCTAAGACTAAGCTTTGTCTTTATTTGTTAAAATTGCTACAAATGCTTGTTGTGTTGTTGGTTATTTTTTTTATTATTTTTTTTTGTTTTTTTTGGTTTATTTTATTTATTTTTACGTCTTTAGCTTCCGTATTTATTCATGTCATCATATATATTGGATATGCATTGACGCCTTCACACACCACGCATTTCATAATAAATATCTGTTATATAAACTTTATGTTAAGTGGGAGAGTAGCGGTACCCCAATGGCTTTAGCCTGGGTAAGACTCGTGAAACCATCCAACTTTCGCTTGATTGTTTACTTGATAGTGGTTGATATGCCTAAACTGATATTATCCAGGGCCTCTATCTTCACGCTACTTGTAAGCCTCATATCAACCTTTCGAGGAAGATCACTAAGCATGTGAAAGACCTTTCAAAGACTAGATAGCAACCTACCATGAGCATTTAATGACTAGAACTTACCCTTTAGGTTGTTTCCTATATAAGTTTCACTAAGGCAAAGCGTAACATAAATCATTTCATTACAGGATTATTATTTTTTGGGTGACATAATGGTTGTTAATCGAGAAGTCAACACTGTTGATTATGGGCTTGAATCTGAATCATTGCATATGACTGAGGGAGACTGTCCTAGACTGGATGACAGTGGGATACCGCTGCTAAAAGATGTGAGATGTGTAATAAATGATGTCATTCGTTTACTTCCACTCACCAAATACTTGGCTGATGAGACAGAATTTACTAAGATGTATGGGAGAGTTTTGCATCTTCTAAATGTGCCAGTATTGCCATTGGCCATAAGAGCCCTGATTCATTTTTGGGATCCAGATTATCGATGTTTTACATTTGGGGATGTCGATATGGTTCCTACCATTGAAGAATACGGTGTTTTGACAAAATTTCTTGAGGACATACATAGGGTGTACTTTCATCAAAAGATT
The DNA here is from genome assembly GCA_033617975.1 of Populus alba x Populus glandulosa. Classification (NCBI taxonomy): domain Eukaryota; kingdom Viridiplantae; phylum Streptophyta; class Magnoliopsida; order Malpighiales; family Salicaceae; genus Populus; species Populus alba x Populus glandulosa. The sequence goes on from CM066161.1 coordinate 6,392,701, forward strand.
GAGGATACTATAGAGGAGCTTGCTAAGTTATTGGGAATCCAACAAATGAGTTTGTATAGAGAAAAAAATAATTCTGGGGGTTTGAGATGGAAAGTCTAATCCATGTGCTAAATTAGAGGTATACAGAATATTGGCTTTGGGAATATTTGGTTTGATTTTGTGTCCTTCAACTACTGGAATTATCAGTGTAGAGGCAGCTAATTTGTTTGTTGAGTATGAGAAGACCAAAATTAATCCTTCAGCTGCGATCTTGGCTGAAACTTTTTTGTCCCTCAATCATTGCAAAAAGACTAGAAAAGGTTCTATGAGATGTTGTGTTCCATTATTATTCATTTGGATGGTAAGTCACATAGAATCCAAGACACCAATATTCCGGAATTTTTGGTGGTTTGATCAAAGGCCACTCGAATTATTTGTATCAAATGAATGGAAATGTTTTTCTAAAGATGACTGGAGGGTAAAACTACAAGGAATTCCACGAAGCAATTTTAATTGGAGAGCTCCTTGGATGAGAAATGTAACGTACTTAATGGGTTGTGGGAAGAAGCCTTGGGTACCTTTGATTGGAGTGACTGGATATATTAGCTATGAGCGTGCTTTAGTTGCAAGACAGCTTGGGGGTATACAAAGCATCCCAAGAACGGTTGGTTTAGCTCAATTCACCGGAGTATACAAAGGAGCTACCATAGAGATGTTGGAGAGCATTAAACAGGATTGGAAATCTTTGGTACTTGTTAAAAAGGAGACCGGATTAAGGAATCCTACAGTTAGTGAAAAGTATCCCGAATGGCGTAATGGAGGAGGCTCTTATATGACAGAAGTTTCTGAATCTGTGGGTATTCAAAGGAAAAGAGTGAACTGTGAAGAGGAATTAAGAAAACAAGTAAAATCATTACAAGTTGAGCTTAAAGCAAAGGAAGAACATAGAGTGTCATTAGAGCGGCAGCTAGCCAAAGAAAAGGGTGTAAGGAAAACAACTGAAGAAGAAAGGGACTCTGTGGGTCAAGACTTGATAAAGGCAAAGGTTGACTTGGAAACACAAAAGACAGTTAATCAGGACATGACGTATTATATGGCAAAAGCTAAGCATTGGGAAGAGTCAGCCATCAAGACACAAGCTATATTGAAAATGTGTCGGGCATGCATTGTTAAGTTTAAAGACCAATTGGGAAGAGCTAAGGCTTTAACTAAAATGCATGAAGAGCAGACAGCAGAGTTGAACAGTCATAAGGCTGAAGCAGAAGTGTTGAGATCTAAGTTGGACAGAAAAATTGAAGACCGTACAACTTATGGGAAACCAAAAAATGATAAAGCAACATAATCAAACATTGGATGATGCCAATAACTTTTTGTCTAGAAACAACTTGATGCATACTGAGAGGATAAAGGAACTACAAGATCAGATTGATTGAGTAGCTGCAGAAGCCCATTTATTACGAGTGGAAGCTCGTCAAGTGGGAGGAGATATAATGAAACATCGAAGGAGTATGGATAATACCGATCTTTTTTTAAAATCAATAGCTACTAGAGGCAGTGTTTTTTCTCCTGTAATAGATTAGATTAATTTTTCATTGTAAGCTTTTGAATAAGTAATAAAAGGGTTGAGACCCATATATATATTTTTTTAAAAAATACAAAGATATGCGTATATGGTTGAAAGCCCAAATGTCAAAAAGCTAAGCAGATCTCTTCTCGGCATCGCAATAATGATATCAAGTTCAAGCTCAACCCATATATCTAAAGAATGACGGCCATATGTCACCAACAAAGAGTGAATCTATATCCAATATGTTGCATTCACATTCATGCATCTCATACATTTGCTTATAGATTGTCATATTCTGCATATAACAGGTGAAATATAGGTCCCCAACCGAAACGTATCCATAATACTCGTTCACGGAAGAAAATGGAAAACGAAGAGAGAAATCAGTTAGAAATTCAACACCAAAGAGAGTTGGAAAGCCTGAAAGAGGATGTAGCAAGGCTTACCAGCCTGCTTGAACAGGCTTTGAGGCCTAGAGTTGGAGAAGGGACATCTTCTCAACAAACATTTACACCTCAGCCTCCGCCATTTGAACCTCAGCATGCTGCTCCTTTCACACCTGCTCAATCAGCACATCCAATGAGGGTCCCCCATACTGTGTTGACAGAAGAAGAACCTCAAAGGAACAAGATAGTGGAGGAAAATGGTCATGAAAAACTAGCTGCTTTAGAAGAAAGAATGAAGGCAATAGAAGGGAATAGTTTGTATGATCCGGTGAAGGCCGCTGAAATGTGTTTAATGCCTAACGTGGTTATTCCCAGAAAATTCAGAGTTCCAGAATTTGTTAAATATACTGGAACTCAGTGCCCAATCACCTATCTTAAAGCATATTGTAATAAGATGGCTGAAGTAGTCCATGATGAGAAGTTATTGATCCATTTCTTTCAAGACAGTTTAAGTGATGCTGCTCTTGCTTGGTATATACGTTTGGATAATACCAAGATTAAAGGATGGAAGGATTTGGTTGAAGCTTTTATTAGACAGTATAAGTTCAACATGGATATTTCCCCAGATAGATCAAGTCTGCAAGCCATGGAAAAAGGCAATAAGGAGTCTGTAAGAGAATATGCCTAAAGGTGGCGTGAATCAGTCGCGCAAGTAAATCCTCCATTGTCAGAAAGGGAGATGACTGGTTTATTTTCCAACACTTTCAAGGCCCCGTACTTTGAATACTTGGTAGGTAGTGCTGCACAAAATTTCTCTGATTTGGTTGTCATAGCTGAAAGGATCGAACAAACTGTTCGGACGGGTAGGATCGTGGATCCTACTAAAAAAAAAAGGTTTTATTGGAAAAAGGAAAGAAACAGAAGTTCACAATGTTGAAAGGGAAAGTAGAGGGAAGAACACCTACCAAGATAATTACAACTTCAAAAGTATTACACCTACCCCCTCTATATCCAATATAAAATTCTCTTCACCTACAAACACCAAAAATAACCCAATACACAACCAAACCAATAATGCCTACTGCCCAAGAAGAAATTTTCCAATAGATCAAGTGCAACTCCCACCATTACCCATGTCTCTTACTGAAATGCACCATAGATTGCTTAGTATTGGTCAGGTTGCACCTGTTCCCTTAGAACCTTTACAACCACCATTTCCCTTTTGGTATAAACCCGATAAAAAATGTGAATACCATGCTGGTGCTGTTGGTCATCATATTGATGGATGTGTTGCATTCAAAAGAGAAATCCTTCAGCTCATCAAAGCTGGGTGGATCTCTTTTGATGAGTCTCCAAATGTGAATTCTAACCCTCTACCAAATCATGCTTCTAGAGGTGGGGAGTTAATAGTTTGGAAATAGGAAGGGGAAGTATAGCAACTTTAAGGGTGACTATGGATAGATTGTATGAGATGTTGAGGCAAACAGATTATCTGTCTACCAGTCAAAATACAAGCTGTAAGGAATGCGAATGAATATTGTAAATATCATCAACAGTTTGGGCATGATATTGACTTGTGCGACGAGTTTTATTTGGAGGTAGAAAATATGACGTTGGGAATGTTAAGATTAATGAAACCCAAAGAAGATGGGTTAGTAGGAACAATGACTGATTGTAACAAGAAAGTGGAAGTTTGTAGATATATACCAACCGAAAAGGGTCCACCAAAAATGATCCTAACCAAGCCTATGAATACTGTTAGCGGAAGCTATAATGCCCAACCCTGTAATTATGGTTATTCCTTTCACAGCACAAATCCTGCCCCTGTTTTCCATGCTGAAATAGGACTCACTCGGAGTGGGAGATGTTTTACTCCTGAAGAGTTGGAAAACCATAGAAAAGCCAAAGGAAAGGATATGGTGGAATTGACAAAGATAGATGAGGTCAATAAGCCAGTAAGTGATGAAGAGGCTAATGAATTTCTGAAATTGATGAAGCACAGCGAATATAGTGTGGTCGATCAGCTAAAGAAAACACCCGCTAGGATTTCTTTGTTGTCATTAATGTTGAGTTCATAATTGCATAGGAACGCACTTCAGAAGGTTCTGAATGAAGCATATGTTCCTCAGGATATCACACAAGACTCTATAGAATATTTGGTGGGTAGGATTCAAGCCATCAACTACCTCTATTTTACCGATGATGAGCTGGATCATGAAGGGACCGGTCATAATAAACCATTGCATATCACAGTAAAATGCAAGGATTGTGTGATTGCTAAGGTGTTTATAGATAATGGCTCTGCCCTCAATATATTGCCAAGACATGTACTTGATAAAATTCCAGTTGATGCCTCTCACATGAAGCCAAGTAACATGGCTGCTAGGGCATCTGATGGGTCACCTAGACCAATCATGAGGAGTATTGAGGTTGAACTAATCATTGGCCCACAACCATTTCAAGTCACATTACAAGTAATGGACATTCATCCATCATATAACATGTTACTTGGGAGACCTTGGATCCATGCAGCCCGAGCTGTCGCATCTTCTTTACATCAGCGGGTCAAGTTTATCATCAATGGGAATTTGGTGACTGTGAGAGCTGAGGAAACTTTGTCAATGATAAAAAATGTGTCGATCCCTTACATAGAAACTGAAGAAAGTAAGGATGGAAATATGTATGCATTTGAAGTTGTAAATGCTGAATGGGTACCAGAAAACACGATACGAAGAAAGCTAGAAATTTCTGAAGTAGCAAAAATGGCTGCTAAATACTTCTTAAAGCATGAACTACCATTTCAATATGACCACACTACCAGAATGCTTGAGAGGGTTAATGTGATAAAAATGAAGTGCGCGGATCAAAGGTTTGGCTTAGGGTTTAAGCCTGGGAAAGCAGATTTCAAAAGATCAGCTAAAATTAGAAGAGAAAAGAGAATAGTCTGGATTAAAAGGAGAGAACCAGATGAAGATCGAATGGAGATCCCACCAATCCATGTAACATTTCCAAGATCCGCATATGTGATAAAAACTGGGGATTATGAGAGGGGACTAAGAAAAGAATTCAATGGTGTTACTATTAATTATCTTGAAAAAGTCGATGAACAAGAGTTAAAGGAAGAGGATAGTACTCATGAACAGTTGCCCCAGCTGACTATTGGTGTTTTGGAAGATGGCTCATCAGAATTCGTGAGGAAACTGGCTGAGGTAGAAGATTTAGCAAATTGGGAAATTCATGAAGTCCCAATTGTTTTCAAAAAGTAATGTTTGTTTGCTTGTTTGTTGTTTTCTTCATTTGTATTGTTTGAATTGTGCCTTGCCAAATCATCATGGCTCAAGAGATTGGCAATAAGGTTTTGTGGTTGAGCCCTTCTATCTTTCAAATTTCAATGAGATCATGCATACTTTCTTTCAATCATATTTTTTCTGTTCATTTATTTACTTTCCTAGAACTATATACTCATAACCGAAACACTTTCCGCTTTCAGAAAATCTGAAAGCGGATTGTCGTACACCTCACAAACTCATTGCACTATGGATAATTGGCTTAACTTTGATGAAACTATAATTGCCATGGATAAGGAAGAGTTTGGTGAGGAAGATATCCATGAGTTTGCAAGGTTAGTCGAACAATCTGACCGCACATGGGAGCCTGTAAAAGAAGAACTAGAACTGATAAATATGGGCATCGAACATAATATAAGAGAGTTGAAAATAGGGAAGCTAATCTCTGCTGACGTAAGAAGTGAATTGATTGCTCTTTTACAAGAATACATTGATATTTTTGCCTGGTCATACGCTGATATGCCTGGTCTGGATACTAATATTGTAGTACATAAACTACCTTTGATAGAAGGTTGTAAGCCGGTTAAGCAAAAGTTGAGGAGGACAAGGCCAGATATACTAATCAAAGTGAAAGAAGATATAACAAAACAGTGGGATGCTGGATTTTTGGAAGTAGTTGATTATTATCAATGGGTGTCCAATATCGTAGTAGTACCTAAGAAAGACAACAAAATCAGGGTATGTGTGGATTTCCGAGATTTGAATAAGGCAAGCTCGAAGGATAATTTTCCTTTACCCCACATAGATGTATTAGTAGATAATGCTGTTAAGAGTTCTACTTACTCTTTTATGGATGGTTTCTCTAGGTATAATCAGATTAAAATGGTCGAGCAAGACAAGAAGAAAACAACATTTGTTACCCCGTGGGGAACATATTGCTATAAAGTTATGCCATTTGGACTGAAAAATGCTGGGGCAACTTATCAAAGAGCAATGGTGACACTATTTCATGATATGATGCATAAAGAAATCAAGGTTTATGTGGATGATATGATTGCTAAGTCTAAAAATGAGGAAAACCATATCCCAGCTTTGAAGAAATTATTTGAAAGGCTGAGAAAATATCAATTAAAGTTGAACCCTGCAAAATGCACATTTGGAGTGAAGTCTGGGAAGTTATTGGGATTTGTGGTAAGCAATAACAGCATAGAAGTAGACCCTGATAAAGTGCAGGCCATACAAGCTATGTCAGCTCCTAAAACTGAGAAAGAAGTTCGAGGCTTTTTGGGGCGTTTAAATTACATTGCTCGATTTATTTCACAACTTACAGTCACTTGTGAACCAATCTTTCGATTACTTTGAAAGAAAAACCCCGGAGTATGGGATAAAGACTGTCAAGAAGCCTTTGATAAGATCAAACAATATCTGCAGAACCCACCTCTATTGGTGCCACCTGTGCCTGGGAAGCCTCTCATTTTGTATTTAACAGTGACTAAATCAGCAATGGGCTATGTACTTGGCCAACATGATGAGTCTAGGAGAAAGGAGCAAGCCATCTATTGCCTTAGTAAAAAATTCACTGAGTGTGAATCTCGTTACAGTATGATTGAGAAGTTGTGTTGTGGTTTGGTATGGAGTGCGAAAAGGCTGCGACAATATATGTTATACTATACCACTTGGTTAATTTCAAATATAGACCCTCTAAAATATATTTTTGAAAAACCATACATGTCAAATAGGCTGGCCAGATGGCAAGTGTTGTTGGCTGAATACGATATCATCTACAAAACAAGAAAATCAGTGAAAGGAAGTGCAATCGCAGATCATTTAGCTAATAACGCCATTGAAGACTATGAGCCGTTAAATTTTGACTTCCCTGATGAAGATGTGCTGGTAATAGAAAGTGAGTGGTGGACCATGTACTTTGATGGTGCAGTGAATGTGTCTGGTAATGGAGCTGGTGCTGTAATAATTTCTCCAAAAGGAAAACAATATCCCATTTCCATTAAGCTATAGTTCAGTTGCACAAACAACACAGCTGAATATGAAGCTTGCATTCATGGATTAGAAGCTGCATTAGAACTGAAGATAAGGAAATTAGTTGTATATGGAGACTCTATGTTGATAATTTTCCAGACAAAGGGGGAATGGCAGACAAAAGATGAGAAATTGAAACCATATCAAGAATATCTCTCCAAATTGGCTGAAAACTTTGAAGAGATAGAGTTCAATCATTTAGGAAGGGATAAGAATCAGTTTACGGGCCTCCACGGCCACAATCGATTGTGGTATCAGAGTACAACCTATAGGCATTGATATCAGAAGTTCTCCTGCTCATTGTTGTTTAGTAGAAGAAGAAGTGAATAGCAGTCCTTGGTATGCGGATATAAAAAGATTCATCCAACATCGGGAATATCCTTCTGCAGCTTCAAAAACAGATAAGAAGACTCTGAGAAGAATGGCAATGGAATACTTTATAGATGGAGAAATCTTATACAAAAGGTCATTTGATGGGACTTTATTAAGATGCTTGGACAAAGCGAAAGCCAATAAAGCCTTGTATGAAGTGCATGGAGGAATTTGCGCCACCCACGCAAATGGGCACATGATGGCAAGACAAATGCAAAGAGCTGGGTATTTTTGGTTGACTATGGAAAAGGATTGTATAGAATTTGTCCGAAAATGTCATAAATGTCAGGTGTATAGCGACAAAATCAATGCACCCCCAGTGCCCTTATTCAATATGGTGTCACCTTGGCCATTCGCGATGTGGGGAATAGATGTGATTGGGCCTATTAATCCAAAAGCCATCAATGGGCATCGGTTTATCTTGGTCGCAATTGATTACTTTACAAACTGGGTAGAGGCCTACTCATATGCTAATGTGACTCAGAAGGTGGTCAAGCGATTCATTGAGAGAGACCTAATTTAGGTATGGTTTGCCAGAAAGGATAGTAACCGATAACGCCAAGAACTTCAATGGGAAGATGATTGTGGAATTATGCACTAAATGGAAAATCAAGCATTCCAATTCATCACCTTACAGACCAAAGATGAATGGTGCTGTTGAAGTTGCTAACAAGAACATAAAGAAGATTGTCCAGAAAATGGTGGTTACTTACAAAGATTGGAAGGAATCGCTTCCTTATGCTCTACATGCATATCGAACAGCAGTAAGGACGTCAACTGGGGCTACACCTTATTCACTAGTTTACCGAATGGAGGCAGTGATGCCATTGGAAGTAGAGATTCCTTCTCTAAGGGTCCTAATGGAATCTGAGCTAGAAGAGGCTAAATGGGCTAAGATACGATATGAACAACTAAATATGATCAGTGAGAAGAGATTAGCGGCGATTTGTCACCACCAACTATATCAAAACAGGATAGCAAGAGCATATGACAGAAAAGTTCGACCAAGAGAGTTTAAAGGAGGAGATCTTGTATTGAGAAAAATCCTATTACTACTTAGTAAGAACCACATCAAATGGGCACCCAATTATGAAGGTCCATATGTAGTAAAGAAGGCATTCTCTGGAGGAGCATTGATACTAACAGGAATGGATGGAGAAGATCTTAGTAGGCCAGTGAATTCCGATTCTATAAAGAAATATTATCCATGATTTTATAAGTTCTCATCAAATCAATGAAAGTTTTGCCAAGAAATTCACTTTGCATATCTTTTCTCTCTCTCATAAATGTTATTTGATATCAAAGAATCAGTAAATACACCTTTGAAGCCTTGCATGATCTCATAGATTCAATTCATCACTTTTACCAAAATCAGTTTCCCTATTGGAGTTTTGAAAAATTGATCTGGCATTTTGATTTCAAAAATAATTTAATGTTTATTCAAAAACGATATTTTTGACATTCTACTTGTAGAATGACAAGTGAATCCAGCAACTCCTTCATAGAGGTGACCAAACTCTAAAAAGAAAAGGAAAAAGAAATGAATAAATACCCTTACCCCATGACTCTTGAATCATGTGTTTTTAAATGTATGACTAATGATATATAGTGAACTCGTTGCTCATGACTCGTGAAATACATCTTTGCAAAGACCAAACCATCATATTGGATGAGGTCAAAGTTTATTGATCATAGTTTCTTGCGCTTGAAATGAGGAAAGGTCATCTTTGTTATTCCTTTCACGTTCTGAAATAAGTACATCCCTTGCAATCCCTTTTTTAGCCTAAATAATTTTTCTTCCATAAAAAAAATCCTGACTAAGATCACATCTTACACTGGGGGCAAGTGAAAGTTCAATGATCAAGAAAGATGATAAAGTCGTGAGAAAGCCAAAAGGCAAAGGGGCCCAAGAAACTCAAATGCTTTGGATCATGCCCACATCAAAAAATAAAAATAAAATAAGGGGCAAGCGAAATTTCAATGATCAAGAAAGAGGATAGAACCGTGAGAAAGCCAAAAGGCAAAAGAGCCCAAAAAACTCAAATGCTAGGGGGCATGCCCAAATCACAAGAAAAAGTGAGTATGCTCTAGCAAAGCAATGAAAAAGAAAAACAAAAGGGCAAATCAAAGAAGAGCGGCAAAAGAAATATGAATGATGTCAAGGTTCAAACTATTGATAGTGATCTTCAGTCTTTGAAACCCTGAAACACTCTTTGAGCCTTATGAATCCTTTTCTTTCATAGCCAAAAACCACAGCCTACGTTACGTGCCTATAGAAGTCATTTCTAATCAAGCAAGCAAGCAATCTAGAACAATAAACAATGCTCTCAAAATGCAAAGAATACTTTTTCATAAGATTCATGACATCAAGAATAACTACTCATTATTATTCATGCTGATAAAAATAAATGTTAAAAAAAAAAAGACAAGTTTTTCTCATACAAAACCTCGAGCTTTTTCTCGAGCCCTCAACTCTAAAAACCTATAAAAACAAAAAGGTCATAATATCATGACATATTTTCACCGAAGACCGCATTGCCAAACACAAGAGAAAATAATCTCTTTTCCAAGAGAGAAAATAACCAAGGAGTTGCAAGATTTCTAAAGAAAATTGTTATTGGACTCACATCGAAATAATTTTTGTTTTCAAAATGCAAGATCAAGATTTCAAGATTCATTCTAGACCCATATTCCTCCACCAAACTGAAAAGGAGAGAAATAAGAGAACGACCTCTTAAAACTTTTATTTGTCTAAGTCGCTGACAGAAGCACACTTAGAGGCAATAACCAATACAAGGAGGCAACATTGTGTTTAAAAGGAAAAATTCTAGGAAAAGAGATGGTAATTTCCTTCAACCAGACAAGGGGGCATTTTGGTTTACAAAATACATCTCGATCCTTTCTGCAAGTGACACCAAAATGTTTCTAGCAGTGAAACGAGGAGTAATGAGTGGTCCTCTCAAGTTATTTGACGAATTAGAAAATCTTTAGTAAGCAAGTGGGTCACGATGGGCACCACAAATGCTGAGTTCTGCAAATAAATTTGGAAATAGACTTACATGGGCCAACTTGAGTAGGCTAGAAAGCTAAACGACAAAGATGACTCAAATCAGATAGCAGAATCTCACCAACCAAGCAACGAGAAGATTAAGAAGAAATGGGGGCCTATATTTCAAATCAGGTAAAGATGCATGCATATCATCTAAATTTTGAGACATTGAACAATGAGTTTTGCAAATTTCATTAGAGAAAATTATAACGGAATCCATCAAGTGGAAGGCCAACTTGAAATGGCGAATATTGAAATTGCTTTTGAAAAATTTTCACTTTTGAGATTTTTTCAACCTAGGCAGGCTGCCTATGAGAATTAGGCCACCTGAAAAATCTCTGTATTTTTCCACCACCCTCGACCATCAAAGGTAGTGCATTTCCTATCCTACCTCCTTTTGAGTGTGCCCTCGAGCTCTCATTTCCTTCGAGCTTCCACCTATTGAATAGTGTGCCTTCGAGCCCTATCATGTCTTCAAAAAAAAAATCCTCGTATTTTTCTACTGGGCAGGTAACCCATTACAATGTGACCAACTAGGCAGGTAACCCATTACAATATACCAACTGGGCAGGTAACTCATTACAATGTGACCAACTGGGCTGGTAACCCATTACAATGTAACCAACTGGGCAGGTAACCCATTACAATGTGACTAACACCCATTACAATGTAACCAACTAGGCAGGTAACCCATTACAATGTGACCATCTGGGCCGGTAACCCATTATAATATACCAACTGGGCAGGTAACCCATTACAATGTGACCACCTGGGCTGGTAACCCATTACAATGTGACCATTTGGGGCGGTAACCCATTACAATATACCATCTTATACTGGGCAAGTAACCCATTACAATGTGACCATCTGGGTCGGTAACCCATTACAATATACCATCACAAAAAAAAAATTCCTCATATTTTTCAATCATTGGGCAGGTTGTCTGGAACAATTAGACCACTCGCGAAATTCTTCGCATTTCTTTTATCATTGGACAGGTTGCCTAAAAACAATTTGATCCATCCTATAAAAAAAAACAAAAAACAAAAAAAACAAAAAACCAAAAGGAAAAAAAATCAATCAAAAAAAAAAGGGGGGGGGGGGAAGAGGAAGGGTTTTCACAATTATTCTTCTTTACAAAACTTACTCTACAAAGCCAAAAGAAAATAAATTTTCTAATGCATTTGCACCGTAAGCATTGTAAAGAGGGGGCAACTGTTGTAACCCAATTTTGACCCACTTATTGTTAAATTAATTTTAAGGAGGGTAAATCTTGAAAATTAAAAGACCAAGGGTTTGAATGCAAGGATTTAGAAACTTCAAGGACCAGATTGAAAATAATCATTCTCAGCCCCAAAACAGCACCATTTCAATCAGGTGTTGTCCGTCATCTTCGTCTCCAAAGCACCGAACGTCCGCCTGCAAAGAAGGAAACGAAAGTGTGAAACACCAGTATCCTAGCCCCTTCAAAACACAGAAAAGCAATATTTATCTTCATGATAATTACAAACCAACGATTTTAAAAATAACATATTAAAAGTTGAACACGTTAAAAAGAAATTAGAAATTTGAATCCTTTTGGGACGATATTAAAAATATTTAAAATATTTAAAAAAAAAACATAGGGTCAAAAATTAAGTTACAACATATCTCATCAAACTTACTCATTAACACCTCTATCATAACTTCCATTCTATCATGCAATTTCTTCATATTTCTCACCTTATTTTTCAATACTTTTTAAAGACATTGTTTAGACTTGAAATAAAGGTTAGTAGCAAACAATTTTTTTCCTCACATGTTTACTCTCATTGTAAAATTCTCTCCTCTCATGTTTCACACGATATTAGGTTTTTCACTCTAATAGTCTCACTTTGCCTTTTACCACTATATTCTTATAATTTAGTCCTTAAAAGTAATTTAGTAACTTATTAAACAATGGACCAAACTACGCAATAATTTATTTTATGTTTAAAGACTCAAGAATCAACTATTATTCAAACTTTTTAAAATGAAACTTAAGAAAAACAAACTTACGAGTAGTAGTGTAAATTTATTCGAATATAATAACAAAAATGAAGACATGAAATAAAAGGAAGAGTTATTATTAAGAAACAATAAAAACTATGAAATTCATGAAAATAAAAAAAATGATGCAAGAAATCAAGAAACTAAAGAAATTGATGCAAGATAATTATATTCTACCAAGATATGCAAGAAATCAATCATGATCACCAAGAATTTCCAAGACAAGTTTCGGTTAAACCCTAGTTCATGCAATATCCAAAATTTCTGAATTTATTTTCCAAGAACCCTTTCAAGATTGTGATTTTGATTCTTCTTTCTTTTGTTCTTGTTTTTTTATATGTGTTGAATTTTTCAAGTCACAAAAATGAACTCGGTTTGTTGTTTTAAATGCATTTTTTGGCAACTTCAAGACTTTTCCCTATCAAAATTGATTTTCTTCTTCCTTTATTTTTAAATCGAATACACAACCAAGATTAATCAAGAATCAATATTTTCTTATGTTTCTTTGTATTAGTTGAAACCACAAAGAGAAAGAAACCAAGAAAACAAACCCTAGATATGGCAAGATTTAAAGAAAACCCTAGAATGACTTGTAACAATGAAAATTAAAGAGATATAACCTAAATTGTCATGCTTTGATACCAAATTGATGTGGAATTGTCCTTTAGATTGCTAGTTTGAGCTTTGAAGAAAAGTTTGCAACTTGACCCAAGAAGAACATTGCCTTAGAGAACCAAAGTTATATGCAATTGATCACCCCTACCCTTCGCCTATAACAAGACACAAACGAGAAGTATAAATCATAATGAAGTTGATCAATCTTTCAAAGAGTTTGCAAGTTCAATTAAGAACTTAGTATAAGAATCACTTAACCACATAAAGAGAAACAAAGCACACAATAAACGACAACCTTAAAGAAAATTTTAATAAACTGAAAAATAATGTTAACAATTGGTTTATATAGTAAAAAACTAACCCTAATTTGACTTAATGGACCCAAACTTAATAAACAGGCATTAATACATTGAAAGCTCAAAATAAGTAAAATACTAAAATAAAACATAACCCAAATAAACCCTTAAATGTTATAGACCCTAAAATAAACTAAAAGTTAAATAAATAATGTCTCAATTAATTAAAACAAGATCAAAGTCGAACTTTGTAATCTGCAGACAGAATTAAAACTCAACTTCAAACAAATGATTCTCTCTCGTCTTGATGAATTAGAAGGTCCACCATACATCACTGAAAATTTATGGATATTTAGTTTTCAACACAACTAGAATCTCATAAGAATTCATTATGCAGCTTCAGCTATATATAGCCAAAACAATAGCTAAATATCAAAATAGGCTAATTTGGATCTTTTTATTCCAATATTTTTGTAATGTTTGGAAACTCACCTACATGCCTTTATTGAACATGAATCAAATCAATCAAGGCTTGCTTTTCATTTTTCGATATCCTTTCGAACGCTACCTTAACTCATGTATCTTGAAAAAATCAATTAATTGCCTTCTTGAATCTCTTTGCTCTAAATTTTATAACTAGACCTAAAAGAACTTCTAATAGATCTCTTGGTGTTAAAGTTAGAATAGCATCAATTTGAGTTTCTAATATATTATATATGAGAATAGTTTGATCTTTTTATTCAATTTGAAAATTTATGTTGATCCAGGATGTGAAAAATAATGACTTAACTAATTTTAAGGGTAAATTTTTCTTTATTTTATTTAGTTTTCTTCTCATATTTTTTAGTCATTCTCTTATTTTTTTTCTCTCTTTTAGCTTTACTTATTTTTTTCTCCCTCTTTTTTCTTTTTGTTTTCTTTTAAAATAATGATAAAAATATTTGGTAAAAACTTAAAAATGTAGAAAAGAAATGAAAGTGTGTTTTGTATATTTTTAAATCTTGATATTTTTTACAATACAGATAGAATTGCTTTTAGGGTACAAAAACAATCATTAAAGGTCTCAAAAAAACATTTACTGCTACATGTATGTATCTTTAATATCAACCTTACATGATTAAAATGGACTCTTTAAAATAAAAGAATTTGTAAAAAAAAAATTATTGTATTATTCTCATATTAAAAATTAGTATAATCCTAAAAAAAATTATTTACATCTTGACATCGTTTATTTGAGTTATGTATAGATTTTATTCTTATATATGACTTCTTTAGATAAAAAAATAAAAAATATATATTATATAGTAGAATTATAATTTTGTTAGGAGAAGACATTAAAATTATAACAATATACTAGAAGGAGACATTGTTTTTAGAGAAAATTACCCTAGTATCATATGCTATAGTTATTTTTTCACTTTATTTCCATTCTTATGGAATTCATTGAAAACATCATTAATCTCGTCAAAAAAAAAATTCATAACAATTAAAATAACCTATTATAAAATCTCTTTTTTCACCTTGGTCAAGTACTCTTCTTTCTCCACTTCCTCCGCTCACCACCCCATTACCACCACCGAACCTAGTTCAATCCTAGTAGTATTTTTGTATTTTATAAATAATTAAATTTTTTTTGTTGATTTTTTTACGCCATATAAAGTGTTATGAATATATAAAGTTCATGATGTTTTATGTAATTTCTAAAGGAATAGAGGTAAAATATATAAAAAAAATTAACTGTCAAAGTAATTTTTCCTTGTTATTATAACTAGTTCTATTGATAAAAATATATAAAAAAATAGTTAGAATATAATTATTTATCATATTTTTAATTTCATATTTGACTAAATTTATTTTCATCATATAATCAAACTAACTTTTTATGCCTTTAAAAAATTGAACAAATTTAATCACCACTATCAGATTTTAAATAAAATTATTCAGATTTAATTATTAAAATATGTTAAATCCATAAATGTCCATTCCTTTCTCTCATTTTTCTCATTTAGAAGAAATTTATAACAATAAAGCATATTACTTTTATAGGTTAACAATACACATGTCAAGCACATGAGAATAAAACTAGTTCTTTAAAGGAAAACAAAATGGACTTACAAAATCTGTACAATCTATGTGAAACCAAACTGGATGTGCATGGCATGTGCCTTTTGTAACAATCACCTGTCAGCTGTTAGGCGCTGGATTAATAATAACAGCTACTTGTTTATTATTGGGATGATAATTATTTTTTAAAATATTTTTTATTTTAAAATATATTAAAATAATATTTTTTTAAAAAAATTAATTTATTTTTAATATTAGAATATCAAAAATGATCTAAAAATATCAAAAATATTAATTTTAAAAAAAAAAACTCAATTTTTTTTCTTAAAAATTCTTTTGAAATCCATAACCAGCTCTAAATCTCTTGTGATATGCATTTGCAGACGTGGGTATGCTTGCATATGTTCGTTTGTCCAGGAAGGGCGGAAAAAACATAAGAAGAAAGAGAGATTTTCGATCGTCTTAAACCTTAAATGTGACAAAAGATTAATAGTTGAGGGAGTGATGTGTGCTGCCATTAAACCTATTTGATTGTTTAAAAATAGAAAATCTTATTTTGTCAAATCAAATGTGTGTTTGTGTGTGTGTTTGTATTCAAGGACAGTGCAGCACGATAGTACCAACAATGGAGGAAACTCATACTGCCCTGCCAGGTCTTTTCATTTATGAATATTGCAAATAATTACAAAGGATAATACTTTCCTATCACAGCAGCTGCTGATGCCATGCGACAGGAAATCGAAAGAGTGTTCTGTTTCTATTAATTAGTAGTTGAAAACAGTATATTCTTTTCTTTCTAATCAAACTTAAGCAAATAAGCCCTGGAGCTTAGCCCAATAGCGATCAATATTGCAAGCTCTATCCGCTGTCTCTCGTTCTTGCCTCACGGCTTCTGCAAGAGCATTCATGTTTGTTTCTAGTTTTCCTTTTTGGCCAACGAGCTGGGCATAGAGACCTTCCATGTTTGCTCGGATGTGATCTTCTTCTTCTTCAATTTCCCGAAGCTTTTTACTTAATGCTTCCTTTTCAGCACTAAGGATGTTGATCTTTCTGGTAAGTTCTTCATAAGATGTCTTCAACTCAGTAATTCCCCTTTTGTCATCTTCAATACAGAACCTCACTGCTTTAGTCCAGTCAATTTTCTGCTCATAAAATGGGTGGCTTGTCACCAAGGTCTCAAAATTCTCAAGGTAGAATTGAATGATTTCTAGTTGCTGAGAATTCAGAAAAGGACAGTTCCTTAAATTCTTCAAACTGGACAGAAGCAACAGGCGATCAGCAGATATGGCCACTTCTTCTGGGGATTTTCTTAAGATCCCTTTTATCAAAGTCATAGAATAACTGTATGTCTCCTCAAAGCTCACACTACTGGACTTGGGAGATTCGGTGTGAGAATTAGAGCTTGACGCAAGCTGAGAAGAAGACTCTGGACTTGAGTTTATCAACTGTTCCATGCTGGCAAAGACAGACTCAAAATTCAAAGCAGGCCGAGTTTTGGTGACAGAAATTGATGGAATCTCTATAGTTGGTTGAGAAGCAGTGGTGAGCATGAGCTCTTGAGAAGACGTTGAGTTGGATAAAGATGCAGAAGTCAGTACAAGGACTTGTTCAACAGGAGCGGCAGGAGATGAAGGAATGGTGTCTCTCTGCAGAATTGGAAAGGTAGGCATAACACGGTCCTCTGAGTTCTCATACTACAAAAAAATTGAAGCTTTAAGTAAAGCATCACCTAAAGTACAAGGATATATAAATAGCTTAATTTCAAACATAGAATCACCTTCTCAGTTTCTTGAGAAGCCTGTTGAACTTGTTGAGAGATCTGAGGTCCAATTCCCGTGTGAGCTGGCAATTCTTGAGCTTGTATAGGATCAGCCTGGTCCTCTGGGGCTTCATTCTGCAATAAAATGGAATTTATGTAAAGCATCACCTCAAAAAAAGTGTGAGCATACGAATAGCATAATTCCAAGTATGAACATTACATTATCATTTACTGGAGGCTTTTCATTGTATTGATTAATTTGGACTTCAGAATCTGTGGGAGTCGTGGAACTCTCTTCCTGTAATCAGATGCCATTAGCACTTAAAAATCTTTTTATAAAATGTATTTTTAAAAGGAGATAAGAGCTACCTCATCATTTGAAGCAGTAAGAGACTCTTGGTATCTAGAGGCCAATTGAATGATCTCAGGTTCACTTTTGATGACATGCTCTTTGGTGTTGAATGCTTTTTGAGGGACTGGAGGGTATTCTTTAGTGCCATCTGGATATTCAGTGACATGCAAATTCTCAGAAGCTTGTCCCTCTGATCCAGTATGCTGTCCATTTTTATCTTGTGTAGGCTCGTTGGGTAAGCTCAGCAGTTTGGACTGTACCACTCTATCACTCTGCAAACATGAAATTAGTTAATTTTGAGTCAATCAAAGACATAACATTATAAAATCAGGGGTTAATAGATATGGAGAGGATTGGAATGTGTTGGGGAACTTATTTTGTGTGATTCACTGGATTAAGTATCATGAAGATCATATAGGGTACTTGAGGTAGCCAGAGTTGGATTCTGATTCTGGGGAAGGCCATTTCATAAATTTTGTATGGTGTAAAGTGGGAGAAAAAGAGTCGGGAGTTTGAAGTGTAATTTGGCCTTCTGTCCATATTGGTTTGTGATAGCAAATCCCTAATTCGTGCAGGGGTAACAGAGCAAGATTTCAGTTGCTTATGTTTATTGGTAGAAAAGAGATATATAATACAGAAGAAATTAGTAAATCTGGTGAGTCCGTACCATTTCTATGAACAACTTGTGTATGGTGGCATTAAGGTCGTGTGCCCAATGTACGCTATCTCCAAATTCTTTCTGTACTACTTTCCGTAGCTTTGGTGTGCTTACGACTCCTTGAGAAAAAGTTTTCATTTGGGGGCACTCTTGCACTAGCACGCACTCTAAAGATGGAAGCTTGATTGCACAATAACCCAAATGAAAGCTTGCAAGGCGTGGCAAACAGACAAGTGCCAAATGTTTCAATTTGTGAAACATAACCTCAGTTTCTGCTTCAGTTCCCTTGTTAACTACTATTTCGTCCATCAAAGCACAGTTTCTTATCCCTATCCTCTCGAGTTGCACAAGACCTGATACCATGGATGGTGAAAACATGTTTCTCAAGCTGCTACAATTATGAACTTTCAACCTTTTCAGGTTTCTAAAGTCCAAAATTCCGGGAAGATCCCTGTTCCATATATGCCTCAACTCAGGTAGGTCGACCAAGTGCAATTCTTGTAAATTGGGCAACAGCCTATCATACCCCTCCTCAGCACTGAGCCCTTCCAAATCAAATACTCCTTCAAGAGACTCACAGTTCTTCACATGCAGGTATTTCAAATTATTCATGAACTTTAGTGTATTGGATGGAATAGCAGTAGAGACAATCGCACAGTTATCCACTGTGAGATTTCCTAAATTGCTAAAGCAGTTGAAGGGAAGTTGTCCGTGCCATCTATCTTTCAATTGGGGGAAGTCAGAGAGCTTCAAACTCCATATGCCATTGCATCCAACCTGACCAATCCAATCCAAATTGTCGCATTAGTTAAGAACACAAAATAATACCAAGTACTTAGCCATTCTTCATACTAAAATAAATACTTAACTCCAATTGCAAGACAAATGGACAAGTTGTTTAAGATTGATAAAGCAAGAATTAGTACGTACCATTTTTGTGTACATCTGTTGTAAGGTGGCATTAAGGTTGCCATGCCAACACTTTTCATTCATAGAATCCTTTTTCCAATGTACTTCCTGTAGCTTTGGTGTGCTTGATATTCCTTGAGAGAAAATTCTCATCTTTGGGCATTGTTCAACCACCATTCCTTTCAAAGATGGGAATATGAAGCTGTAATTTCCAGGGCAGAAGCTTGTGAGATTTTCTAATCGAACAAGTTCCAGATATTCTAGTTTTCTGAATATGATATCATCATTTATTTCACCCCCCTGTTTCGCCACAATTTCTGTCACCAATTTGCAACAAACTACGATCAACTTCACGAGTTGCACAAGACTTTTGGCTGTTGAGGATGTTAATAGGTTCGATAATCCATGGCAAGAGTGTACATCAAGAGTTTCTAAATTATGAAACAATACAGTTGACGGTGCTAAATTGACCAAACTGTTACAAGACTGCATTTTTAGAGACTCGAGATTTTGAACAACTGAAATCAGCCTGTATTTTGGCTCCCATATGTGTGCTATATCTTGAACTGAATCTATAACTAAATTTTTTAACCTTGCACGCATCCTAGTATGTTCATCTGAATCAACAGGCCCTCGAATGTCTTCATCTTTATCAACACATCCTTCATTCAAGAATATCTTTTCAAAAGAACTACATGACACAGAGAGTGTTTCTAGATTGCGTATGCTTTGTAGGAAACCAAAAGGAATAGGATCTAGCTTTCCATAAAAGTTTTTCAGCTTGATAACTTTCAACCTGGAATAGAACTTCCCTGGAAATTGGCAACACCAAATAATTGAAGTGGCTGGGTCTTCCCCATTCAATGACAATTCCTCCAAGTTGGAGATTATCTGCAAAGCACGCAAACAAAATCAAAGTGGGAGCTGGTATTCCCTTACGATTAAACTAATTTCAGCAGCAGTAATTTACCACTTAGAAAGGGAACGAAAATTTTTTGCGCTCATGTTCCTATAAAGTGGTCTAATCAGTGAAAAGTGCATTGAAAAGTTTGACCACGTGTAGGACTTCTTTCAATTGACATCTACTATTGCAAGTCCAGTTTTAGGCTGAGAAGAACCATTTGGCATGAAATGGATCAGACTTTAGAACATTTGTTTATATCATATTTCATATTCATTTCTGTATATATTACTTAATTTCTTTGCAAGTGTAATATTTTATCAACAGTCCACTTCATTGAAATACCACCCATTTTATCAACAGCAGAAATGAGTCAAATTAATCAAAAATCCACTTCAAGAAGCGATGACGCAATTGAGATATGGTTAAAGAAGATTCATCTGCTATGAAAAAACCAAAACCAAGTTATGCAATTCTTCATCAACAAAGACGTTTTACACTCTAAGAATAATTTATAATGATAGGTTTCTTAGTTTAGGGGCTAAAATTTCAGTGATGGGATAATTTGCAAGCAGGGGCAGAATTTACATGGTAATTTTCAGAATTACTTAAGAGACTAGTCTTATTTAGGAGTTTGGTGTCTTCCTCATTAATAGTTTATTCTAGTTTAGTTTCTTTCCTAGTCATAATTATTGCGCAAGAACCTATTGAAGACAAACACCAAATTTCTGAACAAGTCTAGAGCACAAAAAATTCTGAAAATTACTGAGATACCCAAGATTCACAGGAACACACAAGAACTTATTATTCTACTCCTGCTTACAAAATAACCCATGACTGAAATTCTAGTCCTTAAACTTGAGTACATCATCAATTCATCATGAGCATAATATATTTGCTACAGTAACAACAACCAGTCAAAGCAGCTGCTTTAAACCAAGGCTCGCAGTAGATGCCACATATCAAATATCAATCTATTTAAGCAAAACCATTAAAAAAAAAACAGCATACATATCAACTGACCAATGCAAATGAAATTTTAAGCATTTTTTGAAAAACAATTATTACTAATTATGCAAGCTAGGCACTGATGCTTAAACTACCCCCTCCCTCAACAATAACAGCTTAGGTAAATTGAGGTTTGAAAATGTCCATCATATCTTGAGTACTAAAAATGAAAAAGTTCAAAGAGAAAATCCTGAAGCAGACTCTTACCTCTTCATCAGAGAAGAGAGGTTGCTGTATTGGGACAGTGGGATCAATTTCACCTTGAACTTCTTGTAGGTAAAGAAATTTTGAATCGAAGTACTTGATATTGCCACAGCCCGACACTGCTAAACTTTTTAACCTTGGACATTCCCATGTATGTTTCCCTGGATAGAAGTTCCTGAATTTTCGTATTTCAATAAGATCCAAGGAGGTTAACCTAGGAAACATCAAATAAGGGAATGCTTTGCCACCTTCTTCCTTGGCAACAATTTGCTCCACCCCACAATGCACTATCTCTAGCTTTTCAAGTTGTCGAAGATCTCGAGCAATGGAGAATGGAAATAGATTCTTTAAAACACCACAACTAAAAGCCCTTACAATTTGTAGATTGTGAAATTTGTGCTTTCCTTGAGGATCTTTATTCCATATATGCTTCAATTTAGGAAGACTGTTCAAGGACAAGTCTCGTAACTGAACAATGTTGGAAGGTTGAATTTCATCAGCACTTGGTCCTTCGAGGTCAAATATGGCTTCTAACAGATCACAAAACCCAATCTCCAACACCTCTAATCTCGTGAAACTCCGTATCAAAACTGATGGAAAAATATTCACAATCTTTTTGCAACCTCTAATTTTAATTGATATTAGTTCGCAAAAGGAATCAGCAGCAAGATTATTATGCCATATCTTATCCAAGTTATCAATATGGGAGATCTCAATTTCAGCTAAGCTAGGGAACATAACCTGCAATATCCATCACACTTTGTTAATAGTGGATACACCCACATATAAGATAAAATTCTATAGAAGGGACACTAGGAAGAGAACATTGGATGGAATGAGAAGCAGTGAATTGAATCAGACCAAAAGCAACAAATTGGTAACTTGAATCAGGTGTTTTTGTTCGTTTTTTTGTTTATGTTTTCTTAAATTTTTAATTACATTATTGGCATTTGAACTTTATGAATCATATCAATCTTAATTTCTCATTTCCATGTCTCCCCTTTTAATAATGTCCACACAAGTGCATAAATAGAAGTTTGTTGTAAATTTCATTAAGCAGCTTATGAAAGCATGCAAGTAAGCAAATGTTTGGACACTTTTAGCAATAACCCAAGGACTGACCAACTCACACTCACAAATTTCTGCATCAAACCACCTAAGAAAACCATAACCCACCCATCATTGCATGTCCAATGGCGAGAGCTTTGGTTTAGAGAATTTTTTTTTTTTTTTTTTTTTTTTGGGGGGGGGGGGGGGGGTTGTTTCATAATCCAGGGATTGTTGAGAAAAGTGTTGCCAACATGTGCTCATTTGGATGCTGGAAGATCTACATGGCGGAAATTATCAATACACATCCAAGTATGTACCTTGATTGGACAGTTTTAAAGAGTTGAGACACTAAAAAGAAAAACATCAAAGGTGAAGCACATGATAAATTAAATCAATGAATCAAACAATCATAATGAAAATAACCCACTTTAGTTCATAAATGAGATTTTACGGAAAGAGATTGCTCATTTAGCCATCAAAATTGAATCTTCATAAACCTCGCAAAGTAGAACAAGTGTGAAATGTCACTAAAAAAAGAAATAGAAAAGGTTTGGAAGCGTTTGCTCACTAGTTGACTGATAGTTAATAAAAATAATTTTACAAACAAAATGATAAAAAAAAATTATAAATACAAGAAGGCTAGGAATAGTTTCCTCAACCATGTTGTACCTAAAGAGTTAGGCAAATTTTTGGGCAAACTTTTGAAGGGTGCTTGTTCAACATAAAATATTTTATAAACTAATTTTATTGTGTTTGTTTCTCATATAATATTTTACAAAAAAAAACTGATTAAAATAAAATATTTTACAGTCAATTTTTAAACTTAGTTCATTTATAAAAAAAAAAAATTTATACTCGTGGAGTTGTGTAAAATTTTATAAATGATAATCTACACACAATATCACCAAATAATTTCAACATAAAAAACCACCACCACCATCTTCACAAGTCATTGTAACCGCCACCATACTGCTACCACCAACACCACCATCTTGTCAATCCACCAACACCATTATCTTATCACCAGAGCAAATCATCATTATTCTACTACCACCATACTTTTCACATCATTACTTATCAAATATCATAAAATCTTTTTCATATAAAATGTTTTATTTTACATTTAAAATATTTTACTTAATACAAACACCTTGTTATAAGTGGAAATGTTTTGCAAAGAACTTGATTTGATATCAATAGGCCTTCCACGTGTTGGCAAGAATCTCCAGCATCATGCAAGAAATTGTCAACTTGATTACCAAAATGAAAATGGAATCTCTCTCCCTTCGCTTAACATAAAGATCTAATAAATAAGAGGTATCCCTCCCTGTATTCATCTTATAGGTAAAATAATGCTACAACATGCTAAACAAACCCTTAGGTATTGGGCTGCCTCCTAATCCTTTACAAACTATATAACTCCAAATTTTGGTATACAGTTTGCTTTTATGGAAGACCAGTCAAGGCAATCACAAATAATTCAATGAAGGAATCATATCTATTTACGCATTAAAAATCATAATTTGATTGGCTTGTTCTAGGTTTCAAAATGTTTGTGAATTTAGTCATTCCTTCAAAAATTTCCTTTCCAAGGGCCAAATTGTAAAATCAGTGTAAATTTAATGGCACAGATTGTAGAATCTAAAGTACCGCAAATTGTGATTATTAACTGTAATGATGCTAGAAATACTAAAAAATTACAAAACTTTCTACTAGCTGATTTGGCCACATCTCATAATTACTAATTTGTTAGTAGCACTCTAAAAAAGTCAAGGAAGAAACAGAAAGTATGAAGTAAACATCACCTTTTCATCAAAGAGAGATTGAATAACATTGTTGTTGTTCTCCTCCGAGCTCACTTGTTCAAGTTCATTTCCATCAGTGATATTTGCACATGAAAAATCAGCAGCAAATGTCTTAAATTCAGGACAAGCACATATTCTCATCCGTTTCAGCAAAGGACACTCAATTGAAGAGCCAATACAGAATCGTCTGAGTTTTGGAAGATCAGAGAGCTCCATGAACTCTAGTTTAGGGAACACTGTACTTGTTGTTTCTTCTTCCTTTAATCCTCCAATTGCAATTATTTCTTCCACTGACATACAATTGGTTATAGAAAGATGTTTGAGCTGCACGAGAATATTCACCAAAGAACATGGAAATAGATATTTGAGGCTGCCACATTGATTCACAACCAATCTTTGCAAATTTTGAATGGAAACTGAAATTGATGGGTGCTGGTCATTCCATAGCTTGTCAATGTTAATTGAATACAAGTTCAAATCCTCCAAGTTTGGGAACAAAATCTGCATTAACAAATTTTTTCATGTAGATTCTCTAGTTAGGAAATTAAAACAGGCACAGTTCAAAATGAACTAAAATGATGAGCAATTTTTCTATTTCTTATTTTTTCGCTTAAAGATCACAGGACTTGACCCCAAAACTTCACTCCCTCTGCTTTGGATACCACTAAGCCAAAAACAACAATTAATGATTGTGGATATAACTGCAAACAAAAAAATTTACTAAAACTACAAAAGAAATCATCAAACAAATTGCAAGCTTGGAATTGAATATATAGTTAATAACTGTAATCCATAGCATTTTCCACTGCTAGCTTATTTCACGTTGATGGATGTCTAAGTTTTTTTTCCCCTCTTGCGATGTTTGCTTTTTTTTTTTTCTTTTCTTGTCAGCTGTGATGGTAAACTAAAATCCAAGATAGTTGGGAACCACAA
Source organism: Populus alba x Populus glandulosa (assembly GCA_033617975.1). Taxonomy (NCBI): domain Eukaryota; kingdom Viridiplantae; phylum Streptophyta; class Magnoliopsida; order Malpighiales; family Salicaceae; genus Populus; species Populus alba x Populus glandulosa. The sequence goes on from CM066161.1 coordinate 6,417,960, forward strand.
ATAACAACTTAGTGAAAGGATGGCCCTCTTTTGACAATCAATAGACTATAGGAATATGTGTATTCTATAGTTCAGTGATAACATAGAAGTCATATATTCTAAATATTTTCTAAGAAAATGATGCTTCTAGATTCTCCTTTCTGTTACTTCTTCTCTTAAAACTTACCAAAAATTCTGAAGAATTAATAGTGACACATAAATTGCTTGATAAAAAACATCCAAATACCTTTTCATTGAAAAGTTGTGTAGGGGTTCTCAGCTCATCCTCTGAAATGATTTCTTCAGATCTCGCTTCAGTTATCGACGGCTTTGGTTGTGTTCGAGATAAAGAAGATGGCTTCACTTTGGAGTAGAAGTTCATGAGATGTGGCAAATACTGCAGTGATAGGGAATACAATTGAGTGAACTGAATCACATCAACTACTTCATTCTGGTCGCCAAGCTCATCACTTTCCTCAGCAACAACTTCTTCCATTTTCATACAAAAAGCAATTTTGATCTTTTGTAGTTGTGAGAGGCCTCGTGCAACAAAGAAAGAGAAGAGGTTGGTCAATTTATTGCAATGTTCCACTGCTATGATGCGTAATTTAGCAAAAGACTCTACTCTGAGTGCACCATGGCAAATCTTCTTCAAGGATGACAAATCATAGAGAATTAAAGACTCCAAAATAGGAAAGGCATTGGAAGAAACCATTTCCATCGTGCTGATTATATATTGAATCTCAGAGCTATTACGCAATTGGAGGTGCTTTAAATGTGGAAAACCTTCCCTATCCAGTTCTTGAATGATGTTGACACCTTCAATTTCAAACAAATAAAGATCTTCAGTTCTGTTCAACAACATCCGGATTCCATATTTTCGATGATCAATGTTTGTGTTAAGCTTGAGCTTTGCCGTTCTTAACATTTCATATGCACCGTCCCAGTCCCAATCATCTCCTATACAAACTCTATACCTTTGCAATCTTTCAAAGAATATGCCATATTGCAAAACCTGGGAATCTTGAATATGTATCTCTGCATCGGTTAGGTGAGACAAGTTCTCCAACTCTGCAAGACTCGCATTGTTCTTTCCTTCAGCATCCCACTGATGAAAGCTGTTTCCCATATACAATTCTTCTAACATAGATAACTTCGAGAAGACATCAGGTGGAATCACTTCGAGTTCAAAACAATCACTTAAATCTAACAACCGCAACTTTGTCAGTTGCGCTATTTCCCTGGGTAATTGTTTGATGTTAGATTGAAAGAAACTTAGGATTTCTAATCTCTTTAGATCCCCGATAGCAGATATGTCGTCCAATGTGGAACGATCCAGACACAATGTTTGAAGATTCTCCAACAAAGAAACAGACGAAGGTAGGGATGATAAAGACAAATTACTCAAACCTAAGACTCTGAGTTTGTGCATTCTTGAAAAAAAGTTATCAGCTATTTTCAGATAATGATTATCATTAAATATTTGAAAAAGGTCAAGCTGGGGGCATTCCAAGTCTGCTGGAAGCTCACTAATATTGCCATGTAACCAGATTTGTCTGAGCTGCTTTTGTGCATCTTTATCAAGCTGCTTCACTGCAATTTCATTATCTGTTGTCAAGACATGGTGGTACCTATCAGCTATTGATACAGCAGCGTCATGAACAGCAATATGCACGGCAAATTGCTCACCAACATTAGGATCAAACAACAAAGAAGAGTCTCTTAGTTTATGTACCAATGACTGTGCTATGTACTGTGCTTCTTCCAATGAAACAGCATCAGGAAACAAGCCCAAACCAAGACCATATCTGAGCAGATTGCGCATGGAAGCATTATGACCCATTAGACCATAAAGAAGGAAAGCTGACTTGAGCTGGTCACTTTCTAAATAATTATAACTCATTTCTATATTTTGTGATGATGTTGAACTTGTTAGGGAGGAACGTCTTAGTTCTTTCAAGGCCTTCTTAAACTCAGGTAAACTCTTCTTCTTCAAAGATCTTGCAACTGATACAATAGCAACTGGCAAACCCGAACACTCCTTGGCTATCTCAACAGCAGTGGACCGCATAAAAGGATTTTCAAGATCATCACCGATAGTTTTCTTAAATAACTCCCAGGCTTCTTCGTCAAACAAACGCAAAACTTGAAAGGTCCTTTGACAACCCATTTGATTTGACAGAACACCAAGATTTCTAGAAACTAACAATATCTTGCACCCACTGTGTTCATCCTTCGATGGAATCCCAATTCTCTCCAAATCGAGTCTCTCCCACAAGTCATCCAGGATCAAAAGAATGTTGTTCTCACGCTTCAACATCTCATATAACCGATATGATCTTCCCTCGTCAGTTTTTTCAACTAGGTGTAAGCCCAACATGCCTGCAATCTGTTCTTGAATTCTCCTAATATTCAAAGCCTCAGATACAACAGCCATAACCACCACATCAAAAAGCTTCTGCTCCTTTGCTTGTACGGCAACCTGTCTCACCAGGGTGGTCTTACCCACGCCAACAATCCCACACACACCAACCATGTTGATATCTTCATCTTTCAAGGCACCCATGATTTCTTCGTAAAGCGACAGTCTTGATGGAAAGGACTCGTGATCACCGTCAAACATCCACGGTGGAGCAGAGTGGGAGGAAATTGCATCAAATTTACCACTCATTTGTAGTTCAGTAACTTCATAGGCTAGCTTCATGGCTTTCCTGCTAACCTGGTAGCGTGACTTGATGCTTGGACGCGATCCAAAAAGAAACCTCCTTGCTCTTTCATTTTCAACACCGAGCACAAGGTCCACTTCTTCAATAATCTTATTCACTTCTTGCAGCCAACGTTCGACATCATTTTCTATAATTTCTCCATTACGCTCAGCTTCCTCAACTGCGCCCCGCACTCTGTCTCGCATTGCTTTTAACTTGTCAATTTGATGGGTTAGTTTCTCGGCATTTTTCTTGTACTCGAGAGGGTATCTAATATGACGTATGAGGTGGGTAATACCGGCATCGATAATAGAGGATAAAAGGATTTCCGCTGCCATTGTTCTTATGAATTGAAGATCAGAGGCAAAAGAGGGCAAAGACAATATAATAACAGGAAGCTATGCGGATTCCAGAACGTACAACCAAATTATTTTCTTCTTTCTTTCTTTTTTACGATATATGACAACACAAACAAAAACGAATAAAGGAACAAGAAACTAACTGCCGATTAAATGACGTACAAAAGACCAAACTATGAGAAGTGCTTCTAAATTAACGACGAACAAGTTACAGATGGGAACAAGCAAATTTTTTTTTGTTTTCCTGAAAGATTTGTAAACAAGAAAAGCAAAATAGATCCAGAAACAAAGCACGGACCTCGACCTGAAATGAAGGTGTTGTATGACTCTCTGTGACTGGTCCAGAGAGCACAGAGGAAAGATGACCACTTGTGAAAATTAGAAAGCTGAAACGAGTAAATAGTGAACAGTGATGGATAGCAAAGCAGAGTAGCAGGAGCACAAGAGAGGAGGGGCTGATGGTGATGATATGGCCAGTACTGGGATCGTGGGTTTTGCTCTTAAATCAACTCACTTTGGCAATTTCTACCATTCCTATTGCCTAACGAGACGTTTTTAAAAGTTTTTTTTTAATAAATTAAAATAATATTTTTAATTTTTAAAAAATTAATTTTTGATATTAGTATATTATAATAATTTTAAAAAATAACAAAATAATTTGAAATGAAAAAATTTAAATTTTAGGGAAATGTTGTTTGGAATGCAGCTGGAAATAGTTTTTTAGAGAATTTCTTTTTTTGTGTGTTTAAAATTTAATTTTTAGAATTTAAGGAAAAAACTTTTTTCAAATTAATTATTTTATAAATCTGAAACGTTTTGATATCTGATTGGAAAATAAATTTTAAAAATTAAAAAATATATATATTAATATATTTTTAAATATAAAATATTTTAAAAATTAACATTATAATTTTAAATTCTATTTTGAAAAATCAGTCTCACTGACGGGTTAATTTCAAACCTATCTATTTAAGATTTCGAGGACAAATCATATTTTATGATTTTTTAAAATAAAATATTTACTTAAAATTAATTATTAATATAAAAATTAAATTTAAAAAATATTATATATATATCACGCTTCTAACTACTATCTTAAACTTGTCTTGATTCTAAGTACTATCTTTAACTTGTCTTGATTGAATAAAAGAAAGTTAAGAATTTACCCGATTTCACGGAGGAATCCAATCAAAGCTTAATTATTGACTTGTTGACTTATTTTTTAAAAACAAATTGTAAGAGCATTTCTAATAGGAAATGCCATTTTAAAAAGCCAAATGAAAAAAATAGTTTTTTGAATAGTATAAATATAGCTTTTTGTATTATATACATTCTAATGGTAAAAAACTATTTAGAAAAGCCATTTATATTTTAATATATTTCATGTTAAATTAATTTTAATATAATTATATAACTAATTTAGATATTTTATATATAATATAATTATGATGTTATTAATTATATAATTAATATGAGTAATTTATAAAAGTAATATAAAATTAATGAAGTAATATAAAAGTTAAAAAATATAATTTAAAATTAAATTTAAAATTTATTTATATGAATATTTTTAATTTTAAGTTTTATATCTAAATTCAAATTCAAACGTATAAAAGTATTACGAATTGATATCAATTTCATAACAAGAAGCTCACATTCAATGTTTAGTAATTTTGTAGTTTTCATACATGCGAATTAATAATAAGCATTGCCTTCTACTTATTCTAACATAATAATTTGACTATTTTTTGAAACTAAAAGAGAATCGATATACTGATTTAATTGTATTTTCAAGAAGACAAAATATAATTGACCTCAAATTAAAATAGACAATCAAAATAAATATTTATCAAAGATAACAACATAAATAAAAATTATCTTACTTAACCCATATTAAAAACATAAAATAATAAAGAAATAAAACTCATCACAAATATTAAATTAACAACAAAAGTTCTAAAAAATCAAGAGATATTAAAACGAAAATAGAAAAAGCTTTTAAACAAGCATATCTTTTTATTTCAGCTAATTAACACAACCGATGTTAATAATTAACCGGAGAATAATCAATTCTTGTTTTTTAAAATTTGAGAGAAGGGAGGCATAATACAAAAATTTAAAACTACAAATTTTTTTTTCATGTATTTATAGACAAAATTTTCTATGTTAAAAAAAAAAAAAAAAAACTTTTGATAGTCGTTGGCCATTTTAATCATTTTTACAGTTAAATATAAAAATGGTTTCTGACAAAACAAAAAATTATTTTGGTTATTACTTTATCTCTGCCATGATAATGTCTAAAGTAAAATAATAAAAGGCATGTACTATGCCTCTTCATTTAGCAGCTCCAACGGAGCTGCCCTAATAAACCCGATCTAACTTTTTTTACTGGATCGACAGGCTGTCGGATAAAACAAAAGGCATGGTGATACACTGGCAGGTAGGCCCACTTTCAAAACAGATTAATTTATAAAACTATTAGAAAATGCCGGGGTAGGTATTTTTTCATGGACTCAACTAATCCTTTTTTTAAATGCGCAAGGGGTGGCAGAACGATGTTGACATGACATTGAAAGTAATGATAAAGTTAACATTTTTATCAGATTAATAATTATTATTTTATTAATAAATCATTAACAATCTAATGAAGTGAGAGAGAAACATAAATTAAAATATTTGATTTAATATCACTAATTTAAAGATAATTTAAATAATTAAAAGTGTTTTTATTTTTAAAGTAGTTTTTATGGTTGTGATTTTAAAAAATAAATTTAAAAAAAGTATAATTAATTAGATTTAGATACGTGTTTGGTAAAAATTATGATTAAGGTTTATATACAACAAAAAACATGTAAAAAAATATTTGGTTGTAGTTGTTTTTCAAAAGTGTTTTTTACTTAGAAATGCATAAAAATAATTTTTTTAAATTTTTAAAAAATTATTTTTGATATCAGCGCATCAAAATTATCTGAAAATATAAAAACAAATTGAAGTAAACAAAAATATTAAAAATTTTCAGCTTTTGAAACGCAAAAACAAATAGAATTTTACAAAACTCAGTTTAAAAAACATGTAAAAATGCTTCACAAAAACTGCGTTTCAAACTCAATTTTTTAGTAGATTTCACAGTATAAAACGCAGTTTGGTATATTACTAAATACCTAACTGTATTTTTTACACCGTAAATGCAAAAGCTAGAAATAAAAAAATGCACCCTATGAAAATTAAAGGGTTAAAATAATATAAAGATTGTTTTATTAGTAGGTGAAATAGTATTCGCCAAATTTTTTAGATTTTTGTTAATAATAATAATAATAGAAGTAAGGCCACCAATTTTATAATACAAAGATTGTCATAATATCGCTGTAAACATTATAGAGATGGTGATGGATGTGAAATGATAATAAAAATGATGGAATATGGTGGACTGATAATGACATTATGACAATGATAATAGTCATAATTATTATAATAAAGTGATATAATGGTATAGTGGTGGCTGTAGATAATACTATAATAATAGTGATAGCATGACTTTTTATTAATAAAAGAAACTAAAAAAACTATTTTTAAAATTTTTAAAATTTTATTTTATTTCTAAAATTATTCTATAAAAAAATAAAAAATAAAAACAATCATACCATGAATAAGGATGCGATTAAAGTTTTATAGTTTATCTGATCTACTCAATTTTTATTGTGATTCAACTGTTCATATGATGTCTAAACAACTCCTTATTAATTATTTTTTTTTTTGTATATATAGAAAATGAGTATTTTGTATTTGATAATGTGATTCAACTTAATTTTAGAATTATTTTTTTGCTGAGAAAATATTAAATTAATATTTAAAAAATTGATAATTTTTATATGCTAATATTAAAAATAAAATAAAAAATTTGAAAAAAAATTATTTTTATATATTTTTAATTAAAAACATTTTAAAAAAAACACATTGCATCTTATCAATAAACACGCTTAATCATTAACTCTCTTTGACAAAAATAAAGTTGAGTTATTCTTCCACAAAATATTTAAGATCAAAGAGGTCTTGTTGCGCTATAATAATATGGGTTTTTTTTTTTTTTTGTAATTCAACATGTATATATAAAGGAATGCCATAACCAAATAGCATAACCTAGTATAGCTTGCTCACGCGCTATTGTACAAAAACAAATTTTAAAAGTTATTTTTTATTTAGTTATATAATAATAATAATGATAATGAAAAAATATTTGTAGGGATATAATGAATACAATTATAGAGAAAATATATTTTCTTGTCAAAATTATCTTTTCTTATTCATATAATTTTATTTTTCTAATAAAAATGGTTTTTTTAATCAACAACATAGTTTATTGAATAAAGAATATCAAGAACAAAAAATATCTGCAAAAACTATAATAATTTTAAATAAAAAAAATGTATATTCTTAAACAAAAACCTAATTTCATTATTCATGCATTTCTTTCTTATCATGATGAAAATCATGTCCTTTTAATTATAAGCATTATTTTTCTAGTAAAAATTAATTATGATCATGAAAACATGTTTCAATTTAAAAAAAATTTAAGAACGATAAATTTTGGAGAATTATATAAATAATAAAAAATATCTAACATTTTTTATTCTCATTCAATATTAATAAGAAACTTATTTTAAAATTTTACATCTTAGACTAATACATAATTATTCAAAAAATAATCGATAATATCATGATTCAAAAAAAGAAGCATATTCTTCTTCAAAACAATGCCATAATTAAACAATTTTTTAAATATTATTTTAATAAATTGATCTAAAAGGATTTTTTTGTCAAAACTTAATAAAAAAATAAAATAAAACGATATCTAAGAAAAAATACCAAAAATGCTAGCTCAAGGAAAAAAAGCCCAAGTGTGCATGCCTGGAAGGCTAGATCCATGCACTTGGATATTTTTTTGAGATATCATCTATCCACAATTATATATAGAGCAAACAACACATTATCTCCTAGTTTACTTTCTAGCCACCTTTGGTGACGTTCAAGATTCGAGTTTTGGAATCTAAAATCTAATTTTTAATTTTTTTCATCTAAAAATATCATAAAAACTTTAATACAATTATTACAAGCCTAAAAAAAACCCTTAAAACCAAAAACAATACAATTACGTATTCTGATCTATTAGTCACGAAAAGTTCAAAAGGAATACTACCTCCATTTAACCCCTTTTTTATAAGACAAACCTTTTAACATTAAGACATTTTTGGTAGCTAGCATATTGTGGTCAATCGATCACTTTTTCTCTCTTCTTTTATTTTCGACGACTCTCACTCTCGTCTGAAATTTTAGAAATTAAAATATAAAACACATGAAATTTAGGATCAAAATGAGAAACCTTGAAAAGAAAAAGTGACCAAAATTATAAAATTCAAGGGCCGACCTATGAACAATAACAAATAAAAAGGGTTGTTTTATGATAAATTTGATCCATGTTTTTCAATATTTTTTAATTGATAAAAGTAAACTCTATTTTACAAAATCAAACATCAATTTAACTTTTTTAGCATCATGAACACGATGTGGCATGTGAATAGATATAAATTACAAGGTTTAAAACCATATAAGTATTACATGGAAGAATTAATTTGAAGGTAAAAAAATTATTTGTAGTGACCGAATCTGAACAATTTGAAGTTTCAAAAATGAATTGGCATTTCCATCTACACATTGTGATATGAATTTGACAAAATATTCTCTAGTGAATTGATTATCCTTTTAAATATATTTAGACATCTTAATAAATTCATATAGGAGTTGGTGGGCTTTATATATCTATTAAGTTGGCCCAGCAACACGTTTAATGTCGGTTTTGATATGTCAAAGATGTTGAATTAACTCTTCTTTGTCAATCAATTTTTTTTATTAAGAATTTAAGGTAATGCCAAATTCTAGATTTGTTTTTCATAATTGAATTGGGGCTAGACTAGTCTAGGCTTGTCAAAAGACTGGTCAATGCAATGACCCGGTCAACCCAGGCGAGACCCGATGTTTTTTTTTTTTCAAATGTGGGATTTGAAACCCATTAATATGTATACTCACTTTATGTTCTCAAGAAAAAAAATTATGTTTTTTCAATGTGGGATAAAAAACTTTTTGGTTTAAATACTTCAACCTAAAAGGATAACATGGTATCTTTTTAATGTGGAATTTAAAACCTTGTTTGTAGAAAATACAATTGCTATCATTATAATTTGAACATATAGTCTTTATAAACATTCTGAGAAATTGTCTCATCTTTAAAAAAAAAAAAACAAGAATGAGGTCATTTAGACTTCCAGAACTGGAGATATGACCTGAACACTGAACAATGTCAAGGCTGCAGGACAGATTTTGACTTCTCTGTTGTTGCTATAATTTGAACTTGAAAATGACCCTTTTGAATCTTAGATTCTTCATTAAAGTTTAGGTCTATGTCTTAGCTTTCTATCCATATAAACCAGACCTAAATCCAAGTTCTACAACTCCAGTTATGATCCAATAACTGAATGGTGTTCCAATTTGAATTCAACCAACATCTCTTTTCTAAGCTTAACCCTCTTTTTATCTTTTCAATTTCAGTAGTTAAACTCATCAATCAATTATTTGATTTATGTGACAGGCCTGCTTTTAAAAATGAACATTTACCATAAATTAAAGGTATCTTATATTATCAGACTTGTTATTATAAAACATGCTCTAGTTAAGGAGTTATTGATACTTCAAGTGCAAAATGATGATATAAAACCTTGATAAAAATGCACTTTTAAGTGCTAATCACAAGGTAATTGTACATCAATATTATAGAATGCTTGTTTATTGATTATTGTTGTATTTGATATACAAGGTTTATCAAATGAGAGGTAGTGCTACAAGGTAATTGAAAGAAAAGTTAAGTGCTATAACGAGTATTTTGTCAATGGATATGTCTTTCATACTGAAGAATACGAGTATGGAAGAAAGACATACAACAACGGTATTTGTATTAAGGGATCACTTCTAGTGAGTTTGAAGTTGACTATTATGAAAAATTAAAAGAGGTTGTCGAATTGCAATATCATAACGAGTATAATAAAGTGTTTTTATTCAAATGCTATTGGTATGACACAACTGACAGAGGAATCAGAATAGATCCTCACTATGGTCTTGCTGAAATAAACTCAAAAGCTAGACTCCGCAACGTAAATGTTGTCTTTGTTTTCGCAAAGCAATGCCAACAAGTTTATTATATATACACCCCTTCATTTAGAAAGGACCAATCAAGAGTTGATTGGTTATCCATTTTAAAAACAAAACACAGGGGTTGTGTCGAGGTTGTTCAGGATAAGAACGAAGACACAAGTGTGATATATGAAGTCTTTCAAGCTAGTGAGTTGGTTGAACCATACCGAGTCGCTCCTTCGATTGACTTAGAAGAAATTTTGAATTTCCATGTTTTCGATGATAATCTTGTCAATGCTAACGCAGAAGAGTTGAATGTTATTTTGAGCTCTAGTGGACTAGAGACTGTTGATGAAGAAGATGATAACCACATTAAAGAGTGCGATGAAGCTGATAACAATTCAATTGAAGATGAAGATGAAAATTCTGACTAAATATGATTAGAACACGAAAGTGTAAAGCCTTTTTGGATGTAATATTATGGATGATATTTTCGAACATGAAATATTTATTTTATAATTATTTGTTGTTGTTATTATGTTGTGCGGTAAGTTTACAATTTAAACGTTAGTGCAAAAGGGTAAATTAATAGGCAATACAAACAAAACATGTGAAAGTATGCCATATTCACTGACATCAATACTGACGGACACACGTCCGTCGGTATCTTATATAGAGTTGCAAAATATTTACTGTATTTTGCCACATTTACCGACGGCTACACGTCTATTGGCATCTTACAGAGAGTTGCAAAATATTTACTGTATTTTTCCACCTTCACTGACGGACATACCAACGGCTACACGCCCGTCTGTATTTTACCGAGAATTGCAAAGTATTTATTGCAATTGCCACAATCACTGACAAACATACTAATGTCATCTCCGACATACGTTGCAAATTCCAATACCCGCGACTGTTAGAGGTCGGTCCATTTACCGACAGACTCACCAATGGATTTTGAAATTCCAATGCATGAATGCTCTGACACCTCAATACCGATGGAATTGGCGACGGACAATGAAAATTTTGGAGGGATTTCCAAAACTTTTGGTGCGAAATTCAAAATATACCGATGGAATTCAATCCACCACCAACAAAAATATTATTTTAAGTTCAATCGGTGAATCTATCGGTAAAATTGCAGTATAAAACCGGCCCCCTCTCCACGGTTCATTTTTTCTCGGCTCCTCTCATTCATCTTCTCTTCTCCTATTATTTCAATTAATTTTTATTGTTATTTATGAATTTGTATAGATGTTAGTTGAAAATATATAGATATTGAACTTCTATAGATGTTAGGTTGTATACAAGATTTTGCAATGGAGTCAATTGGATTGTGGATATTATCAATATTTATAGGTATGAAAACTGTGGGTAGTCTCTAATATAGGGGAGGTGTTGATGAATGTTTTTTAAATAATTGAATTTAATTAAGTAATTATTCGTATAAATTTGTTTAGATGTCTATAATGAAAATTTAATTATTTTATTGTTTGTATTGTAATAATTATTTGAAAATTTTGTTCACTTTTAATTGTTATGGTTGAATTTACCATGGAAATGGTAATTGGAAATGAAGAATTAAATTTAATTATTTTAACTCAATTGTATTCTATTATTGCTTGTTATGTTTTTTTTTTTTATTATTTCCGTTAATTTTAATTGTCATTTATGTATTTTTGTAAATGTTAGTTGAAAATATATAGATGTTAACTTTCTATACATGTTAGGTTATATATAAGATTTTCCAATGGAGTCAACTGGTTTGTGGTTATTGTAAATATTTGCATGTTTGAAAACTATGGGTAGTCTCCAGTATAAGGGAGGTGCTGCTGATTTTTTTTAAAATAATCAAATTTAATTATGTAATTATTCGTATAAATTTGTGTAGATGCATATAATGAAATCAATAGCACGTTGTCAGCAGACAGTTGTAGCTAGTTCTTCGAGCAACGAGGATGACTTATCCTTAGGTGTTGATCACGAAGAGGCACCTGCGCCAACTTGTGATGCTGCCTCTTCTAGTGTGGTTTCACAGCGCCGAGGCAGTGTGCCTTCACAGCGGGGTCAATTCACCCGCAAGTACTAGGCACAATGGAAAGATGACATTTCAATGTCAGTTTGTTTAGGTTTTAGTTTATATATATAACATAATTTATGAACAACTAATTAATATTTTATTGATTTTATTTAATTTCAGGTTCACAAACATTGAGGTTGCCTGGACAATAACATCGGCATTTAAATCGTCGATAGAGATTTCATTGTTTCAATGGAGTCGGATTTCCAGACATACTGAGTGGAGACCTAATATCGATGAATGGTTTCGATGATTTCAGGTAGGTGTTAACTTCTAATTTCCAGCTTATTTTTTAATAAATTATTTTTATAATTTTATATCTTGTACTATTTTTTATTTTAAATGAATTATTTATACACATTGTCGCACCCAAAAAAAAAATCCGGCGCGCGGCATCGGCTGGCGATTTTTCGTTCGTTGTGTTTTGCTTGATTTGGTTCTTTAGAGTCGCCACCTAGTAATTCATTGAGGGCTACTAGGAAACCTGATATACTGGTCTTGTCAGAGATCGCGGGTAAGGGACTGGTTGTGGTTAGGGAAGGTATTAACACCCCTAACACACCCTACCTGAGGTAAGCTACTTTGTGTTCTGATGTGATTTGAAAATTTAAAATATTAATTAAATTCTAAGGCTTGAATAAATCAGTTATTAAATCCCCGAATATATGTAAAAACTTGTTCTTACATTTTCGTGCAAAATACAACTTGATTTTATTTGTCCTTGAGATATTTAACCATATTTAAAAAAATTTAAATATTAATTAAATTCTAAGGCTTGAATAAATCAGTTATTAAATCCCCGAATATATGTAAAAAACTTGTTCTTACATTTTCGTGGAAAATACAACTTGATTTTATTTGTCCTTGAGATATTTAACCATATTTAAATTAACAAATAATTCTTTTTGTCCTTCTTTTATTTTTACAATTCAATAACATAAATAAAAATACAAACACACACACATCTCTTTTTATTATATTTTTCCATACACCCACATTTACAAAATAATATAACTTAAACAAACAGAAAAAAAAACTAAATAACAGTAATTTAACTACATGTTCAAACAGGTTACAATTACAAAAAGGTCCTTAAAAAGTCAAGGAAATGCAGAGGAGGGCCTCAGGAACTATGGAAGCAATGCGGCGTGTCTGGTCCACGCGCCTCCATCACTGACGGCGCGTGGGCTCGCGCGCCGCCGCAAGAAATTCCAAGCAGCAGGGGAGATCCGAAAACGGTTTCCTCCCTTCTTTCTCGCCGGCGGTGAGCTGCACAAACAGCAAACTCCCAACAACCAGTCGATTTTAATTTTCTTTTGTGCAGATCCGTTCTCGGATCTATTGTTTGGTCCTTGTTGCTCTTTCCTTCTTCTTCAAGCGGTAGCTTTGGCGACTGAGGAAGGAGAGTCTGAGGCCGGAGCTTCTATGAACGGAGGTTAACTCCACGGTGGCCGATCTGGCGGTGAGAAGGGGTGACGGCGCTGCTGTGACCAGATGTGGACGACGCTGAGGAGATCGGGTCGGTGGCGATGGAGAAACGAACTCCGCTCGTTCTCTGGTTGAGGGGATGAGGCTGTGCTATGGTGGGGTCTGTCGATTGGTCCGTGGCCGGCGCCGTTGATGGCTGAGAGGAGCGAACTGATCGGGTCTGTGGGCGTGCCGCCGATGCTCCGGTGGAACTGAGGGCGCCGCTGTGATGGACGAAGCTGCTGTGGTAGACGGCGCTGTTAACTCCTACGGGTGAAGAAGAAAGGCTGGGAGAGAGGAGATCGCCGGCGTGCAAGGGAGGTAGGTGTTGCCTGTGAGAAGAAAACAATGGCTTGGGGGGGGGGGGCTTGAGCTGCGGTGGAGAGGTAGAGGTGGAAAGGGTTGGTTTGGTTTGCTTCTATTTGGGGGAGGTTGAGAGTCAGGGACGAAAGACAGAGGGGGGCGACGGCGGCTCAAGGTGTGGAGAAAAACAAAAACCGGGGGTGGCTGTGCTTGGGGTTTTTAGGGTTAGGTTTTCATGTGATGTTTCAAAATTGCCCCCCCTTTGCAAGTGTTGGAAACCAGTATTTATAGGCAAAAACAATTGCCAAGTTTTCAAAATTGGTCCCTTAACTTTCTTTTTTTTTGTAAAATTTGATTTTTCTTGTTTTTTTGTATTTTTTGAAAACGAGCAATATCAACGTCGACTCAAATGCGGAAAATCAATTATTTTAAAAATGACGTGTGAAAAGTCGAACGCGTTCGAAAGACCCTTAAAAATTTTAATTCTTTTTTTAGACGACGTTGAAAATGCTAAAATGACGAAAATATATTAAAAAACATATTTTTTTGATTTTGTTTGTTTTTCTCTATTTTTGGATTTTTTTGAAAATATATCAAAAACATGGGTCAAAAATTGGGTAGCAACAGATGCCCCCTCTTTACAATGCTTACGAAGCAAAAATCCTCGATGTTTTGCATAGTAAGCTTTGTAAAGAAAAACTTATCTTTCTGTTTGCTCAATATCCACTTCATTAGCAATCTTCCTTTTTTTTTTCTTGTTTTTTTATTATCCTGAGATCCCATCTGGCGACCTCCTTTAACCAAAACCAAAGAATGTGTGTAACTCGGTCAACCTGAAATCCCATATGGAGATTCCCTTTAACCAAAGCTATATGAGATCCCATCTGGCGACCTCATTCAACTGGAACAAAAGAATGTGTAAAAAGCGGTCTCATTATAATGGGTGACCTACCCAAGTGGAAAGGGGGAAGAGTGGTCTCATTCTTTGGGTGACCTACCGAGGGAAAGAATGGCCTCATTCTTTGGGTGACCTACCCAGGTAAAAAAAAAAAATGGAGAATGGTCTCATTCTTTGGGTGACCTACCCAGAAAAAATAGTGGTCTCATTGTGATGGGTGACCTACCCAGGTGAAAAGGAGGAAGAGTGGTCTCATTCTTTAGGTGACCTACCCAGGTAAAAAAAAAGATGGAGAATGGTCTCATTCTTTGGGTGACCTACCCAGAAAAAATGGTGGTCTCATTGTGATGGGTGACCTACCCAGGTGGAAAAAAAGGAAGAGTGGTCTCATTCTTTGAGTGACCTACCCAGGGGGAGGAATGACCTCATTCTTATGGGTGACCTACCCAGGTAAAAAAAAAATGGAGAATGGTCTCATTCTTTGGGTGACCTACCCAGAAAAAATGGTGGTCTCATTGTGATGGGTGACCTACCCAAGTGGAAAAAAGAAGAGTGGTCTCAGTCTTTGGGTGACCTACCCAGGGGGAGGAATGACCTCATTCTTATAGGTGACTTACCCAGGTAAAAAAAGATGGAGAATGGTCTCATTTTTTGGGTGACCTGGCCAGAAAAAATGGTGGTCTCATTGTGATGGGTGACCTACCCAAGATGGAAAAAATGTGAAGTGTGGTCTCATTGTAATGGGTGACCTACCCAGATGGAAAAAATATGATGAAGCGGTTTCGTTGTAATGGGCGACCTACCCAAATAGAAAGAATGTGAAGTGTGGTCTCATTGTAATGGGTGACCTACCTAAAAATGAAAAAAATATGAAGTGTGGTCTCATTGTAATGGGTGACCTACCCAGATGGAAAAAATATGATGAAGTGGTCTCGTTGTGATGGACGACCTACCCAAATAGAAAGAATGTGAAGTGTGGTCTCATTGTAATGGGTGACCTACCCAGATGGAAAACATATGATGAAATGGTCTCGTTGTGATGGGTAACCTACCCAAATAGAAAGAATGTGAAGTGCGGTCTCATTGTAATGGGTGACCTACCCAAAAATGGAAAAAAAATGTGATATGACAAGTGTGAAAAATAGGACTTACCTGGCGAAGTTCTGCGGGGATGACAGAAGAAGGGCTGGAAAACTTGGTGCTTCCTGATAATTCCCGATCATAGGGTTTGAAAAAAAAACTCGGTGTTTCCTGACTGCAAGGGTTGAAAACTCGAGGCTTCCCGGTTGCAAGGTTGATCTAGTCATTTTTTTGGGATTTTCCTAATGGTAGGGTTCATCCTATCGTCCTTTTATTCCATGATCAAAACTGATTCTTTATTATCATCACCACAATGCTTCTTTCTATTCCACCATCTCGCTGGACCTCATTAAGGATTTTCCTGTAACAATTCAAAAAATATGTGCAAATTTTTTTTTTTTGAGGTTAGATGATATGCATGCATCCTTACCTGATTTGAAATATAGGTCCGCCCCTCCTTGATGCTCCATCATCATAGGGTGCCCTTGTTTGTATCCCCAAGCTTTCTTTGTTCTTCCGATGCATTGGCTCATTCATGTGCTAGCCATCCACTCAGTTGTAAATGCAGTGCCCATCCTGGGCTGTCTTCGACAATTACTGCTTGCATCGTTCATCAAGCTTGACCCTGCCCCCAAGTGTGGTACTGCTTGATTCATCATGAAGGATTTTCTCTCCTGGCTTCTTCTAAGAATTATCCTCTAATTGATTATGTGCATCATGCCAACACCCATCAAGATTGTTAATCAGTCATGAACTTGCTTTCGGCTGAAACACCATTCAAGTATATGTAGACATCCATAATCATGGAACTGCCACGTCATTCCGACATGCATCTCATACTTTGCAGGGAAAGGCTCATCATTGTAAGCTCAATGTTTTCTTCAAAAAGTTCTTCTCACCCATCTAATCAGATCTTGAAAAGAAATGTATTGGCATCATCAATGATGTTCATGTTATCACCCATATTCATGCGGTGAAGTGTGCATTTGAGCTTCAAGACAAATGGTCCCACAGTCAGTCTTGGTGGGTGCATCCTTCCAGCATTCATACACATGCAACTATGTGATAACATCGTTCAAAAGTTATAACCATGTTGAAGATGATAAACCAAGATGAAGATATGAAAATATCCTTCTAGTGCAGCGTTGCTCATCAATTGCTGCTGAAGTGCACTAGATCATGGATTGTGTTTGAACAACATTGCCCCCAATATGATCTGAAGGTTCGCTCATCGGTTTATACTCAAGAAGGTTTTTCTTTATCATTGTCAGATGTTAAAACTTTTCGGGACTTGATGACTCATCATCTGATTCTTTCTTTGCACCCAGCTGATCAGGATATTGTCTGTTTTCCTTCTTCGGGTCCACTGTATTGCCCCCAAGTGGTCAACCTTTCAAGGAGTTTTGAGAAGATTTGATGTCATTTTATATCAAGGATTCCGCAAACTCAATAAATGCTCTTGTTTGAAAATCTTTCTTGTTCTGGAATCAAATCTCATATTTCAACGATCATGTCTATTCAAGTCTAATTGTTGAAATGAAATCAGAGAGATGTCTGTTTTTTTGAATTTTTTTTTTTTGA
Organism: Populus alba x Populus glandulosa; assembly: GCA_033617975.1. Lineage (NCBI taxonomy): Eukaryota > Viridiplantae > Streptophyta > Magnoliopsida > Malpighiales > Salicaceae > Populus > Populus alba x Populus glandulosa. The sequence continues at coordinate 6,435,594 of CM066161.1, forward strand.
AATTCAAACTTCTTTGGTCAAAGACCCAACACACTATTCAATGCAGTCCTTTGATTGTCTTGTATCTTGAAAACAGAAATGAACCGTTGTAAGATTTAAAATGACTTTTTCATGGTTCTTTGTGTCCACTTTAAATTCTGATTTTGGGTATATCTTTTGATGGTCTGTGATGAGGTGACATTTTTATGAATTTCAAAAACAAGATGCTCAGGCTTTATCAAGAAAGGTTGTTTCTTTTCTTAGCATTTATTTTATCAGCATGCATAATAACCAGTAGCTTAATTCATGAAGTCACGACCCTTATGGAAAAGCTCTTCAAGTTTTGAGAGCGCCATTTATCGATTCAAATTGCTTGCTTGATTAAAAAGGGCTTTTAAAAGCACGTAATGCAGGCTATGGTTCATGGCTATGAAAGAAAATAATTTCAAAGGCTCAAAAGGTGTTTCAGGGTTTCAAAAACCTAAGATCAACATCAACTATTCATCAACTCTTTTTCTATTGTTGTCTTTGTAGAGGAAACGACATATAACCTTGTTAACATCAAAGATCATAATTCTCTTAACATAGGTCATAATGCATATCCAACTTTTTCTTTGATGAATAACTAATCTAATTTTTTTTTTTGAAGACATTAGAGGCTCTATCCAAGACACACCAAAAGATATGAAGCATCGATTTTTCTAGTGTTGACTTTTGGCATTTGCTGTCTTTTCTCAATTGAAAACTGTCTTGCCTCTCTTAGAATATGATAGGCATTCTCCTTCCTTTATCTTTAACTTGTCTTTAAGTGAAGGCAATTTCAACTCATAGTCTTCCTCAAAATTTTCTTATATGCCCCTAGTCTATGTGTTTTCTTTTAGTCCTCTCTCAATCATTGGACTTTTGTTCTAAGCCTTCCCTTTTATCCATTAATTATATCAATGTCTTCAAAATATCTCCCATTTGCCCCCAGTGTAGGGTGTGATCCTAGTCAGGGTTTTTATGAAAAGAATATTCTATACAGCTCAAAATAGGACTACAAGGGATATAATCTTTAGAAAGTGAAGGGATATCAAAGATGGCCTTTTCTCATTTCAAGCAAGGTCGGTTAGAACCGATAAATTTTGACCTCATCTAGTGTAATGATTGGGACTTGTAAGAATCATGATTCACGGGTCCATAACTACCAAATCCACTACATGTTATTATGCATACTGCTAAAACTTAGCTATATGATGTGTGATTCAATTTCAAGAGGTATGAGTTCAAAATTGTTTGGTCAACTCATGTCATTTTCAAGCATTGAGTCATTTCTGTAATCAAAACACTTTTAATCTTCAGGATTGATTAACCTTTATCGTATGTTGGAGCTTGATCAAAATATTTTGTCAGAATAAAATGTTAAACATCTGTTGATTTCAAAACAACAAAAAGACAAAAGCAAGGCATGTTTCGTTGAAGGATGAGATGTGAACCCAAAAAAAAATGCAGAATTCCAAAACAATATGATTGGCTGTTCATCACCATTCTTGCATCAGCGTTTCTGGCAATATTTGCGTTTTGCCAAGCACTTTCGATCAACATGTCATTCTGAAGATGTTCGGGGGACAATATAGCCAATGACACCCTCCTTCACCGACTCCACTTGTGTCTTGCTCACCAACTTTCAGACTCAATTCTTGCAATTCTTGAAACTGTTCACTTGAAATGATTGAGGACCCCACCACGACATCACATCTCTTATCTGGATTATACCACCTAAAAATTAGTGGTTGCATGGGATTTGTCGGAGTCAAGCAAAATTCTGGAATCTGGCAGATGCTGGTCGACAAACTTAAATGGCAGAGGAATGTCCCATCTTGGCAAAGATATTTGAGCAATTGATGCTACTATGAGACCTGGCTATACCATATAGTTAAGGGTTCACACCGTCGAAGTCATCTCCTTATTCACCTCTCATCATTGTTCTGGAATCCATGGCAGATCCTTCAATCTTTCCTCTCTTCATAGCTTGTTCAATTCTTCGGCAAATCCTCACAACATCATTTCAATCTTCCAATGTTGTTGTGGTTGGTTGCGAATTGTTAGAAAACTTTCCAACAACTTGGTAATCTTGGTAGCACCCAGAAACTTGTATTATCGCCACTACCGACGTGTGGAATCACACATTGTCTCTATTGGAAGAAAACGATGAACATGAATCTCCTCTATTTCTTCGTCGATTTCTCTCGAACGGTGCAGCAAACAAGCACCAATAGAGGGAGTTCTGCTCTGTTGAAGTTTCAGTCTTCTTCATGTTTTTCAGTCTAGGCATGTCTCTTCTCTCTACTTTTACGTTGTAATGTCGATACTGGTAGGAGAAAATTATGGACAATCTGAAACCATTGCATCCCTTCTCGGATTTCCATTTACAAATCCACAAATAGATTCCTGCCGAGAGATCTCTACAACGTTGAAGTTTGATGTCTGCTCAATGTTTTTTCAAACCAAATCTGGCTCTTCAACATGCTACAGTTTCTTCGTGTTGAAACTGATGAGAGAAATATTTGTAGCATATACAATTAGTAAATCCTCTATTGCACTCTCAACTTGCAGCATCATAAATAAATTTTTGTAGAGAGAGCTTTGCCACGTTGGAGTTTGACGACTACTCATATTTTCAGACCAGGCCTGGCTCCTCTGCCTAGTACAAAGCTCATGCCACTGGTGGGAAAAAGTTTCAAAGCATATGAAATTAATACATCCCCTTTTCCATTTCCCATTTGGCAGATCCACAAATAAATCTCTACAGAGAGCTCTACCACGTAGAAGTTCAGTGTCTGATCATGGTTTTTCGGACCAACATCTTGTGCTGTTGAACTGGAATTGAGCTCATAATTGGGGTAGCTCCAAAGAAGACTAATGCACCATGTACAGGAGGCTAGTAGTCGTTTGGTTCCATTAGATGATATGGAGGCGATGAACACTTAACAGTGCAACTAGACAAGAATCGGAGTTGTCATTAGTTGATGACTGAAGGCGTTGTTGTTGTTTGTTCATGACTGAAGGCGTTGTTGTTGTTTGTTCATGACTGAAAAGGAGAGATGCAGCTTCAATTGGACGTGGACAAGCAGTGTTCCCATAGAAAACTGTGCATACATTCTCTTTCCATTTGATGCTCAACACTTGTTCGAGCAGATCTGAGTCCAGCTACTTCACCTTTGATGCTCTCAAACTCAAATCTGATAATGAGCCTCTATCTGACATCTTTCTTCACTTCCATCCTTTCTTCAATTACTTGCAGCACAGCTTGTGCGGGGGAACCTACTTTTCAACCCGGTACATGCATGATAAATGTATGAATATGTAATCTATATGACGAACTCACCCTTCGAGGGGTGACAATATGGTCGTAACTCTTGCATGATGGAACAAGAATCGTGATTTTTGCCCCAAACTCTACAATGAAAATTTTCGGAGTGACGACCATTGTGTCACCCACAAGTCTTGAGTTCAAGATGCTTCAAGAAGGGTTTGCTCAGATGCAAAACAAATATTTACGGAGTATACATCCTACAGGCAGGTTCTATTCATTTTATGTGAGACAGGGTAGGTTTGCTACTTGGTCTCAAAAAGGGTCTCTTGTTGTCCTAGTGATCGCCCTCGTAAAGGCAATATAGGGGTCCAGTAGGTAATTGGTTGGCACGTGTCCAACTATTACCAGTCTAAGCACTCAACAAAGAGCTGGGGTTTACACAAACTTAAACCTTGACTCAAGTCATAAGGTAAGCTGTTAGTCTCCCACATAACCTAAAGCTGGTGTATGCTTTCAAAAATTAAAACTTGTGATGCATGAGAAAAATATATACAATGCATGAATAAAACACAAATAAACAACACAAAGCATAAAAAATAAATTGAACAAATCAAAACACAAAGCTTAGTCCGATAAAGTTAAAAACAATACCGTCCCTAGTGGAGTCGCCATTCTGTCGCACCCAAAAAACAAATCCGGCTCGCGGCATCGGCTGGCGATTTTTCGTTCATTGTGTTTTGCTTGATTTGGTTCTTTGGAGTCGCCACCTAGTAATTCATTGAGGGCGACTAGGAAACCTGATATACTGGTCTTGTCAGAGATCGCGGGTAAGGGACTGGTTGTGGTTAGGAAAGGTATTAGCACCCCTAACACACCCTACCTGAGGTAAACTGCTTTGTGTTCTGATGTGATTTGAAAATTTAAAATATTAATTAAATTCTAAGGCTTGAATAAATCAGTTATTAAATCCCCGAATATATGTAAAAACTTGTTCTTACATTTTTGTGGAAAATACAACTTGATTTTATTTGTCCTTGAGATATTTAACCATATTTAAAAAAATTTAAATATTAATTAAATTCTAAGGCTTGAATAAATCAGTTATTAAATCCCCGAATATATGTAAAAAACTTGTTCTTACATTTTCGTGGAAAATACAACTTGATTTTATTTGTCCTTGAGATATTTAACCATATTTAAATTAACAAATAATTCTTTTTGTCCTTCTTTTATTTTTACAATTCAATAACATAAATAAAAATACAAACACACACACATCTCTTTTTATTATATTTTTCCATACACCCACATTTACAAAATAATATAACTTAAACAAACAGAAAAAAAAAACTAAATAACAGTAATTTAACTACATGTTCAAACAGGTTACAATTACAAAAAGGTCCTTAAAAAGTCAAGGAAATGCAGAGGAGGGCCTCAGGAACTATGGAAACAGTGCGGCGTGTCTGGTCCACGCGCCCCCATCACTGACGGCGCGTGGGCTCGCGCGCCGCCGCAAGAAATTCCAAGCAGCAGGGGAGATTCGAAAACGGTTTCCTCCCTTCTTTCTCGCCGGCGGTGACCTGCACAAACAGCAAACTCCCAACAACCAGTCGATTTTAATTTTTCTTTTGTGCAGATCCGTTCTCGGATCTATTGTTTGGTCCTTGTTGCTCTTTCCTTCTTCTTCAAGCGGTAGCTCTGGCGACTGAGGAAGGAGAGTCTGAGGCCGGAGCTTCTGTGAATGGAGGTTAACTCCACGGTGGCCGATCTGGCGGCGAGAAGGGGTGACGACGCTGCTGTGACCAGATGTGGATGCGCTGAGGAGATCAGGTCGGTGGCGATGGAGAAACGAACTCCGCCCGTTCTCTGGTTGAGGGGATGAGGCTGTGCTACGGTGGGGTTTGTCGATTGGTCCGTGGCCGGCGCCGTTGATGGCTGAGAGGAGCAAACTGATCGGGTCTGTGGGCGTGCCGCCGATGCTCGGGTGGAACTGAGGGCGCCGCTGTGATGGACGAAGCTGTTGTGGTGGACGGCGCTGTTGACTCCTACGGGTGAAGAAGAAAGGCTGGGAGAGAGGAGATCGCCGGCGTGCAGGGGAGGTGGGTGTTGCCTGTGAGAAGAAAAAAATGGCTTTGGGGGGGGGGTTGAGCTGCGGTGGAGAGGCAGAGGTGGAAGGGGTTGGTTCGGTTTGCTGCTATTTGGGGGAGGTTGAGAGTCAGGGACGAAAGACAGAGGGGGGCGGCGGCGGCTCAAGGTGTGGAGAAAAAAAAAACCGGGGGTGGCTGTGTTTGGGGTTTTTTGGGTTAGGTTTTCATGTGATGTTTCAAAATTGCCCCCCCTTTGCAAGTGTTGGAAACCAGTATTTATAGGCAAAAACAATTGCCAAGTTTTCAAAATTGGTCCCTTAACTTTCTTTTTTTTTGTAAAATTTGATTTTTCTTGTTTTTTTGTATTTTTTGAAAACGAGCAATATCAACGTCGACTCAAATACGGAAAATCAATGATTTTAAAAATGACGCGTGAAAAGTCGAACGCGTTCGAAAGACCCTTAAAAATTTAAATTCTTTTTTTAGACGACGTTGAAAATGCTAAAATGACGAAAATATATTAAAAAACATATTTTTTGGATTTTGTTTGTTTTTCTCTATTTTTGGATTTTTTTTGAAAATATATCAAAAACATGGGTCAAAAATTGGGTAGCAACACACATCATAAATTTGAGTGGGATAATGCGAATAACAATGTTGTGAGGAGGGTATGGAAGAATCATGCGGCAACTAGGTAACATCTAAAATAATATAATTTTTTGTTTTAAATTCTAATTTGTTACTATGGAAGTAGGTTGTGTGATTTTTGGTATGACATAAAAAAAAAAAGCAAAAATATATGCGAGAGGTAATGGTCTTGAAGGCTGGAATGAGGTGGCTGTTTGGCGGGAATTCAAACTGCCATTCATCTCGGGTGATATATGGACACAATATATTGAGCACATGATGTCTGAGCGGTTCGCACAACGCTCACAATCTGGTGCCGATAACCAAAACCGGAAAATTCATGATTCGGCAACCACACACACCGACAACTCCGTTTCATTCAATGCATATGCAAAGCGGATGATAAGATTAATTTAAATGAAATATATCGTTAGTTAATTTGTTATTGCTTATAAATATATTTAACTTGCAACCTTTTTTTTGCTTACAGGCTACGTCTCTTGGACGTGAGCTGAGCCTAATGGAGTTGTTTGCAGAGAGGCACGTGCAGAGTCAAGACCGTCAAAAGGGAGTGCAACAGTTCGTGGACAACCATGCTCAACACTTTATGGTATGTTCGTTCAATAATTTTATTTCGTAAGTTATTATCTTCTTGAATTGAATATGATGCTTCTTTTAAAACAAATTCAGGAGACCTATAATAGCCGGTTGAGAGAGTGATATAGGGATGATCCTTCGACCCATACGGATTTCGATTCAGATTTGTGGATGGAGGTAGGATTGTCTGGTGGACTCGATAAAAATTAGGTCTACGGGCTCTCCAACACTACGACCAAAAACTTGCGGACGACCCGTAGTGTCTCAACCGTTGGGAGCTCTCCATCAGTATCGAGCACCTAGTTTGAGGAGTTCGTGGCCTTGAAACAACAATATGAACGACTCTCGACGGATTATGATTTTTCACCATCATCTTCTACTCAGCCATCGCCAGTTTAGGCATTTCTTGGCCAACTTGTTCAGTCCAATTTATGGCACCATAGATTAGGACATCCCATAAATTTTGTTGTCTCCCTCATGCTTAATAAAGCTCATATTCATGTTCCCAAAACTTCTTCCCCTATGATGTGTCATCCCTGTCTTGCAGGGAAAGTTAGCAAACTGCCTTTCCCTCAACATCATCATAAATTTGTTTCTCCATTTGCCATTATCCATACTGATTTATGGGGACCTGCACCATATATCTCAGTGGATGGTTATAGATATTATACTATATTTGTTGATGAATGTACACGTTATTGCTGGTTATTTCCTTTAGTAAATAAGTCTGATCTGCTCTCTACATTTGTTGCCTTTTATTCATTTCTTGTTACACAATATTCTGCTACTGCTAAAACTCTATAGTTTGATGAGAGTAATACACCTGCAATCGTCTAAAACAATTTCTTATTGACAAAAAGCATTGCTCATCACATCTCTTGTCCATACACCCCTAAACAGAATGGGGTAGCTAAGAGGAAACATAGACATATTATGGAAACCATAATCACCCTATTGCACACAGCCAAATTACCATCTCATTTTTGGTCTTATGCATGTTAAAAGCTGCATACCTCATCAACCGTATGCCCACTCCAGTTCTTCTTCACAAGTCTCCTTTTGAGATGTTATTTGGGTCTTTTCCAAATCTTAATCACCTTAGGATATTTGGTTGTGCCTGTTTTCCTCTCCTTTGCCTTTATAATCACAACAAATTGCAGCCCAAAACTTCAAAGTGTATTCTCTTTGGATATGACATTAAGTACAAAGGTTATTTATGCTATGATATGCCTAGTCTGTGATTGTTTGTTTCAAGACATGTTATATCTGATGAAAATTAATTTCCATATCCTGAATTCTCACATCTCCTTGCCCATAGTTCAGTCATCCCCATCTTTTTCCTCCTCCACATGTCATGTACTTCTTGTTAATACAGAGAACACCTGTTTTATCTACAGTTTCTCCTAGATCTCAGTCCATTACTGCTTCCACTCAAGCCCCTTTCCCTCCTCCTGTGGCGCCTCATATCAGTATCAGTTCTACTGCATTTAATCCTAACAACCTGTAAGTGGTCCAGTCCATTCCTCTCTAAATTTGCATCCTATGCAAACCAGAAGAAAAAGTGGCATTAATAAACATAAGGCTTTCTTAGCCAGGATTCAGGATTCTAGTGCAGTTGATCTATCCTTGATAGAACCAACTACCTATAAGTCTGCCATCAAAGCCCCTGTGTGGTTTCAGGCCATGCAAGATGAAATTCATGCCTTACATACTCAAGGTACCTGGAGTCTTGTTCCCTTACCAGCACAAAGGAACTTAGTGGGTTGCAAGTAGATTTTTAAGATTAAACATCATTCAGATGGCTATATTGCTAGGCACAAAGCACGGCTCATAGCCAAAGGGTTTAGTCAAGAACCTGGCTTGGATTATGGTGATACCTTTAGTCCTGTGGTGAAACCTGCCACCGTCCAGCTAGTTCTTGCCCTTGTTGCTCATTTCAGTTGGCCCCTCAAATAATTAGATGTCAAAAATGCATTCTTGCATGGCATCCTTTAAGAAGAAGTTTACATGTCTCAGCCACCTGGCTTTGAAAACTTACTGCATCCTCAACTTGTGTGTAAATTGCATAAATCCCTCTATGGTTTAAAACAGGCACCTAGGGCCTGGAATGATCGATTTACTTAGTTTTTGCCTTCCTTGGGGTTTGCCACAACCTATTCTGATTCCTCTTTGTTTGTCAAGCATGTTGGTCCTAATATTGTAGTGCTACTCCTCTATGTGGACGATATTATCTTCACAGGAAGTGCATCTGCTGTAATTTTACAGGTTATCCAAGCTCTCACTACTAAGTTTGATATCATAGACTTAGGCTCTCTTTATTATTTCTTGGGCATACAGATCACTCACACGTCTACTGGGCTGTTTCTATCCCAAACTAAATATGTTGAGGAATTGCTGCTTAAATTTGATATGGTTGATGCTAAACCATGTGATACTCCATCTCTTCCTTATCATCGCCTACTCAAAGAGGATGGGGAGCCGTATCCTAATCCTACAACATATCGCAGCATTGTGGGGGCTCTGCAGTACTTAACCTTTACATAACCTGACATTGCATTTTCTGTGCATCAAGTTTGCCAATTTATGCAGCATCCGATGTTGTCTCATTTCACTGTTGTGAAAAGAATTTTACGTTACCTTGAAGGAACATTACATGTTGGTAAGAACTTATACTAAAGGTGATTTGCAGTTAAAGGCCTTCAATTATGCTAATTGGGCAGGGGACCCTAATGACAGACGCTTTACTACTGGTTTGGTGATCTTTTTGGGAAACAATCCTATATCATGATCCTCTAAGCAGCAACAAACAGTGTCCAGATCATCAACAGAGGCTGAGTATTGTGCGTTATCTTTTACTACAGCTGAGGTGGATTGGCTCAAGCAGTTATTTGTCTTCCTGCATATTCCATTGCCTCATGTTCCTGTTCTTTTCTGTGATAATCTCTCTGCTATTGCCCTATCATTTAATCTTGTTCAGCATCAACGGACCAAACACATTGAGGTCGATGTACATTTTGTTTGTGAAGGCGTTTCACAAAAGCAATTGTCAGTCCAATTTGTCTCCTCACAGGAACAATTCGTTGATATCCTCATGAAGGGGTTGAGTGCCCCTCTATTTCGCACTCATTGCTGCAATCTCAGGCTTTGTTCTTCACGAGCCTGATCTTGAGGGAGGATGTTATAGTACAGTGAATGATAAGTGTAATATTGATTAAATCTGTTATTGAGATAGCTGTTAGTTAGAAAAATTAGTTACATGCAGTTAAGTTGTTACAGCTGCACACACACACACACATATATATATATATATATATATATATATATTAATTGCTTGAATAACAGAAAAGAGGAAGTTCAATAAGTTTTTCATTTTCTCTCGTCTCTCACTCAATCTCTCTGTATATACTACTGAAGTTACAATGTTAACAAATAAAAGTCTAGTCTTTTTTCTAAGATCGTTGTGATGGGTCTTTATTTGGTAGCGAAGGTGAAGGGAAGATAAATATTTCCTGTCTGGTGTCGATAAAAGTGGGGAGGTGTTGGCTGAGAGTGGAGGTCACGGGTTTGTTTTTGGTAATTTTTGGGAGAGAGGGGGGCTTTTAGTGCAAAAAAGGGGTTTGGTTTTTTTTTTTAATGGCCACTTTTATGTGAGTTAATGTCGACTCAATAAGAAAAATTAATTAATAATTTTGAAATGAATATGTTAAAAATTAAATGTATTAAAAGTAAATATTTTATTTTTTTATTCTTTTAAAATGATAAAAACGATGTAAATACATTAACAATATTTTTTTTTTGAAATTTAAAAAAAAAAAAAGAAAAATAGGGAAAATTTTGGGTGCTGAGAAATAGTTATAGATCAGGATATTAGATCTCGTAACACGTCCTATTTATCCATTTCTGTTTAATGACTTTGTTTATTAAAATTAATTTTTTGTTTGAAAAATATGATGAACACTAATTATTTGACCCATGTTCCGCCACGAGCCGAGTATTTTTTTCCAACAAAAAAATTTGAACATGTAGACTTTTTTTGACACATTTTTGTTTACATAAAAGTTTTTAAGTATAAATCAAAAAGTTTATGTACACATTTATTTAAATAAATCAAGAACCATCTAAGTCAACATAAAAAGTCATTAACGATAACTAAATAAATAATTGGAAAAATCAAGATATATGATCTTGTAACATGGGCTATTTACCAATTTGTGTTCAATGACTCTATTTATTAAAATTATTATTTATTTATTTAATTAAAGTATTATAAAAATAGATACACACATAAAATTGAATGAATAGAATAAAAGGGGAAAATATTATGCAAGGTTGAACTTATCAGAAATACTATCCAAAAATAAATATATTTTATTTTAAATATAAAGTTCATTGATATAAGAAAAAATTATTGATGAATAAATAATCTTTTTGAAAATTAAATACATACAAAATAATTAAAAAACAACAACCATTATTTTAAAAAGGCTAAATAAAAAACAATCATAGAGAAGAGGTACTAATTTAAATATAAATTTAAATATTATTTAAAAAATACATATTAGAAAATGCATCAATTTTTTTTTAAAAGCAAAATTAGAAAAAAAGAAAAAGAAAAAAAGAGGTCACTAGTTCCTAGGTTTGGCAAGCCAAGCCAACCTGTATGACCCATTTGAAAAGGGCTCGCACACTTGGACCCTCGTATTTGTTTTAAACAAATCCTAATGGGGTGGACAATTAGAAAGGAAAACTACAAAAAATAATAATTATGAAGGACAATTAAAAAACAACTCAACGTTAAAGGATAAAACATAACAAATATTATTAAATAAAAAAGCCTAAAATAATTAAACCAACTCAAGCTAATCCGTCAAATCTACAGTCAAAGTGATGAGACTGAGATAAACAAATAGAGAGGAACTTAAAGAAAATCATGAACCTTAATATATATCAACCTTAAAGGATAGAATGAAAATGAAAATTAATTATCAACCAATTTAATATTGAAAGATAAAATAAAAAAATCAATTTAAAATATTTATCTAAGTAAATTCAACAAAAGATAACAAATAAAGAACTAAGATAATCCATGTTATTTTTAAAATTAGTGAAAAAATATATAGAAGCAAATAAATAAAAACAATGAAGTCTAATTTCTAATTAAATAAATATACAAGTCTGAAACTAAAGAAACATAAAAAAAAAAAAAAAAAGCAAAATGAGGAGAACCTCCTAAACTTGAGTCAATCTTTAATACTCACAACTCATGAAATCCTAAATTTGAGCCTAATCAAGAAGTTAAATTTCCAATCAATTTAATGTTAAAGGATGAAATAAGAAAAAAAATCAATTTCAAAAAAAATCCAAAGTGAAAAAAAGCAATTAAAAGAATGATGGTCGAATTTTATAGGAAAAGAAACTTAAGGAGGATAAAAATGTAAAAAAGGAAATCAATTAAAAAAATATGTGAATGAAAACAAATACAATCAAAAGAATAAAGATCAAATTTGAAATATGAAAAAAAAAATTAAAGGGACATGAAATTGTAAAAAATTCTAATTTTATAAAGTATTTCAAATAAAATAAATTGTAATTAAAAAATAAGGACCAATATGAAGGAATAATTAATGATAGGTTGCTTTGAAATTTTAAAGGGACAGACATGAAAATCAAGCATAAAAGAGAAAAGAAAGGAAAAAAAAAAGATCGTTCATGTCAAACTAAATGACTAGTTGTCACATGCATTGCGCGTCACGTAGGGGAGGTTGAGACGATTCCAACACCGTTGCAGAAGATGGTGTCTGGTAATTGGATAGCCCCACAAATGTCTCTTGAGGAGCACGAGGCTGCCCACTTACTGACTCGTGTAACGTAAGAGTCAACCATTCTTTTAATAATATTTATATGTAGTAAATTATAAAACTGCCATCAAGCTTTATTTTATTTTTTTTAATCTAAGCGTAGAATAGTCATTTTACAGCACATAATAAAACTGAAAACACTTAATTGCTCCATTTAAATTTGGCAATAATAAATGGAAGTTCATAGATTTTGTTTTGGAATAGCAAAATGAGGTTTTCGCGTGGATTACTAAAGTCAAAACCCTTGTGCCTTTTAAATTTTGTTAATAGGTGTAATTGTAAAGGAAAAAAAAAGAAAAAATTTGGTATGCAATTTCGTTGTCAATAATATAATCAATAGAATAGATTGGACACAAATTTAAATGCGTAGAAATGACAAATAACATGCTGAGGATTAGTGTTGTTAAACTTTGCTAGGTGGATAACCTAGTTCAAGATATATAGAGTATGAGTTTTGATTACATCACTAGATTTTAATTGATTATTAACTTTAATTTTTTTATTTTGGTTAAAAAACTAAATAATTAATAGATTTCAATTGAATTTTTAACCAGGTTTTATCAAATCAACCAAATCACCGGTGAACCCTCCGGTCAACCAAAGTTTCGTGAAAAGAACCTCCAAGGTTCTGACAGTGCAAACCAATGATGGAAGCATAGTTGATAAATTGCAACAACGTAATCGAGACCAGATGAGAGAAAAACGCAAACATTCTTGGGAAAAGATAAGATAAACAAGACTTGAGATGCATGGCATCATCCCATTATCAAAAGCAACGTACAGAAGTCAATAGTCTCCATAGAAATACATAGAAATAAGAACGTTTCTAAAATATAATTCCATTGCAAGGAAGGGAATTCAAACAGTTTGAGCAGCAAGAACAGATCTATACAATGAGACCATATGCATACTGCTCAAACTGTAGCAGCGCTGGCTAAATGGTTAGCAGCAACACTACTGCGAATGATGATCACGGCTGGAACTGGCTTTTTCAACCGCACTTTCTGACATTATTTCCTTCCCCTTGCCTTTATTAATCACTACACTTTCCGCAGATTTTCCCTCCTCGCGAATTTCATTTTCTGCTGGCATGGCATTCTTCTGTTCCTCTTCCGAATTCCCTTTCTCCTTGAAGAACTCTCCAATTTCATTTCTGTTCCTTAGCACAAAATCTTCTTTATACTTCGTTTTCTGATCCCCACTCTGATCACATATGACATCCAAGTAATCTAGCTTAGGGAATGCTTGCTTCAAACTTTTCTTGTCTATCTTGAAATCCTTGAGATATCTGAGACGCAATATCTCTACTTCCCACACGTGATCATCCTTTTCTCCGTGATTCAACTTCTGAAGTTTCCCCCCCCCCTTATGTAGAGCTTTTTTAGCTGCTTCAGTGAACCAGGTTTCAATTCTTTTAGTGGATTTGGCTGAGGAATGCCTCTCAGATCCAACTTCTCTAACCCTGGAGGAAATGACAAGTCTGTCAAGGCAATTAATTTCGGAGATTTTTCTTCAGGTTTGACCCTGGATGTCTCCAGAGATACTTTTACTCCCCACCACATTGTCAGGCAGCGAAGTTTTTCAATGGCCTTCAACTTTGCGAACTCCCCCTCTTTGACTACTGCCTCATTCCCTATATATATGCTAAGCCGCCTTAGTTCCTTCAAATCAGCAAGATCAGCTATCTTGCACGGAGTTCTCTTCGAGTTCCCAATCACAAAACCCTTGAGCACTTGAAGACGAGTGAGCTTCTGAAGCTCCTTTGGCATGCTTTCTAGGAAGGGACAGTCAGATACATCAAGATGGGTGAGGCTTGTCAATGATCCGATCTCAGAAGGCAATTCTTCTAGATTGTGGCACGCTTTGAGATCAAGAATTTCAAGGCTAAAAAGCTCGCCAATTGATGAAGGAAGTGTGGTTATCAGAGATATTCCTCGGAGGCAAAGATATTTCAAGTGCTTCTGAGCCCACAGACCTTTCAAAAACACCTCATTTTCAACTTCAATGTGATGCACAGGTGAGTGATGCCACAGCCCAAGCTCCTCATTTTCAACTTTAATTTGAGGCACAGGTAAGTAATGCCACCGCCCAAGCTGAAGCACTGCAACCTTCCTCAACTTCAGTAGCCACTCAAGACTGAAATTAAGATATCGCTTGCTCACATTGAACACAGTTAGCAAATTCTCTTCATTTGCAGTACTGCCACTAGAAGAGCTGTCACTGCTCAAAACCAAGCACGCACGTCGAGATCGGTCGTTACCATAAGATGGTGTTCCCGAGGAATCGAAGCCGAAGAGGTCGGCCTTCTGGGCTAAACTGATTGCCATGTGACGAATCCAAGGATGCATTATGCATGCGTTGACAGCTGGGCTTGGTTTATCTGGTCTTTCATGGTACGGTACTATGAGGTCTTGCTCTATTAGCTCCTGAAATACACTTTCTCCTTCCTCCTCAGCTGTCTTTTTTTCGTTGGCAGTGATCAAACCCTCGCCAATCCACCAATAGATCAATGGCCTCTTTTTTATCACAGCTTCCTCTGGAAAAACAGATAAAAAGAGAAAGCAGAGTTTCAAATCTAGGCTCTCCAGATTGTGGTAACTTGCCTGAAGATTGAGCATGGCTGAGCTTTCCAAGATAAATCTTTCCACTTCTAGCTCTTTCCACTCTTTCAACACCTTTCTTTCCTGAGCTGCCTTATATGGATTTATCTTCTCACGTGATTCTGAATCTGATTTTGCAGGGAACAGCGGCAACAGCGGTTGCAACCGAAGATTTAGCTTGTCAAGTTTCCTGTCAACCAAACGTAGATGATCTTTGATGGTATTGGCATTTTGTCTGGCGCCATCAGCTTGGTTCTTGGCAAGTGAGAGAGTTTTGTAAATCCGGAGTCGCAGCACGTTGAACTTTTTAACAACTGTGTCTTCCCAGCGCTTGTGGCCAGAGAGAAGATTTTTCAATTCCTCAAGCTTGGCCTCAGCGCTTCGAAAATTCAACACCAGTTCATTTTCTTTCATTCTCTCGTCAATCCCCCCTGATGTCAGATCAATTGCTTGATACAGACGATTCTGTAATGTTGACACAACTTTCTCTGGATCTCTTTTGATCGACATCCTTAGGTACTATGGACAAAGAATCAAAGACAATGAATTGCAGGACAGAATAAAGATAAAAAAAGAAAACTGATGATTACAAAGATAATTTAGATGTTGGCTGACCTTTTGATTGAATTATCCTCAATTAACAGGGACAAACAAAGCAGTAAGTACTTCGAACTGAGAGCTGCTCTTGGTAGATGCCCACGAATCTTGGTTCTGATTCTTACAGCTAATCTTGTAACTGATGCAGAGTCAACGCTGTAGTCTTTTTTCTCTTTTCTTAATTCATCATTGGACTTGTAAATTACATGATGGATTAAAATAATAGAAAAAAGAATTAATGGAAAAGTGGAAGACGAGGAGAGGGAACTGAATTATTGGACCCACCCCATCATCTTTTTTGCCCCAATCATATGTCCACTGTTTTTCCTTTTCCATCTTTTTTTTTTTTAAAATTAGGAGGAAGACTTTGTTATTTTTTTTTTTGAATATCATATGCTGTGAAAAATTATGAAATAAAATTATTTGAGAGTTTTTAAGATTATGTTAAATAGATTTAAAATTAGCTAGGGATTTATATGACTTAAAAATATGATTTTCTTTGGTTTTGAATAATTTTTTAAAGGTTTTATTGTCGCAAATTATCTGGTCTCCAATGCTAATCTATACTAACCACCCGTAAAAAATCTCATAACCCTTTATTTAGGAAAGATGGATTTCTATGCATAGAGTACTAGCTCTAATTTTGTATTTACTTAGTTTTTTTATATAATAAAAAAACATTTTCTCTCTCTTCTCTTAATTTTAATAATAGGCTTAACTTTATATTTATAAGAAATCCTAAAAATCATATAAATAACAAAACATCTATTTTTCCCTTTAAATAATATCCATTTATTATTTAAGGATAATTTTATAATTTTAATTAATCAAGTCCTTACTTGATTTTTCTAGGTCAAGATATATAATCCCTATATTAATTATATTACAGTTCTTAATTTCTAAAATATATTTTAATCAAGTCATACTTCATTAAATCATATCACTTTAATTTCTCACTAATGGTTCTTAATGTGTGTGGCTCATTAGGTTCCTAATATGTTGACACAAATATAAATTCTAATTCTAATTAAATGGAATTAAATAAATTAAATAATTTAATTTATTATCAATTCAATAATTAATTAATTTATATTTGAAGATAAGGTGCATCATCGAGCAATGTGTCATGATCTCTCAAATATTAGAAAAGTCATTAGTGGTTTAACTTAACCTTTCAATGACCGGTTTCTTTGTGTAATTAATTTCATTTCATCAATAATGTTTTGATTTAACATTAAAGTATAAAATATGTTTGTCATGTTAAATCATGTTTGTTCTTTATATAAAATTCATTGATTGTTTGAATAAAATTTGAAACTCTTTTTAAATCTCATTCCACCTTAGCCAATAATTTTCCGGTCAAAACTATTTGGGAACAAATGAAATATTTTTTCTAATTCACCTAGGACGATGAATCATTTCTTGATCATTGAAATACCTTCATATAGTTTATGTTATACTTAATGTTTGTGATATCATCACCTTGATTAAGATAACATATAATAGGATCAAAACATAATATTTTCTATATAAGATGACTTAGTGATATCAAGTTTAAAGATCAATTACACAATTGTTACGTGATCCTTTCCATAGATATAAGTGATCTCTCCATATGAAATTGTCATGCAGGTCAGTTTAGTATACATGTTTTATGACAAGTACCTACATATTAATTCTTGACATCCTTTATACCTCAGCTTATAAGAATAGTTGGTTTCTTTAATAAAAAAAATAGCATAATATGTATTAGTTTATGTGACTCTAATAAATGTTTAATATTAAAGAAAGCATCGACCAAGAACATTTTAGAAACAATACTTTGATGCAATATAATTCTCATAATTATAACAACTTCATAATTTTCTTTGTAAAATATTTTTGTCTTATTGACTTTATCTTTACTCTAGATTCATAAATCAAATATTAGATTCATCAATCCAATATTATATGAATATTAAAGATAAATTAAGCTTTTATTAATAATAAATATGTATTTACATGAATATAATAATGTAATGTGTAACCAACCGATTGACTGCATGACATATTAAACTAACAATCTCTCACTTGCACTAAAGCAAATTGCTTATGTATGTAATATCATATTGCTCCATCTAACATTAATACTTTTGCATGGATAATGACTTAGTAAGATGATCTTTTAGATTCTTTTTTGTGGCTACTCGTTTTATCTTTACATCTTTTATTCTATTGATTTATCAAATCAAATAAAATTTTTTAAATACTTGTTTAGATCATTGATGATACTTTGATTCATTTGCTTATGCAATGACTTCATTGTTATCACAATACAAGGCAACTAAATCAACAATGCTAGGAACCAAGCTAGTTCATCAATGAATTTCTTGATCCAAATAACCTCTTTGTTTCCTGAAACGTGGAGGTATACTCTTATTCAATTGTAGAATTAGTTGTGCTCTTTTATTTGAAACTTTTCTAACTCAGAGCACTATCATTTAGAGTAAAACATATATTGACTTATATTTATAATTTTTCCAATTTTTCATTGAAAAAATCTTAATTCAAACAATTTTGAACTTCTAGTTTATCTTCTTGATTGATAGATCCAATAACCAAATATAGAATACCATTTCCATCATATCTATCTCAATCTGTGTGTTAGAAACATGTTTTTGGGATGAGGTGTTTCATGCAAAATATATAAAAATCCAATCTTAGATTCTTCAATGCTAAGCTATTTTAGCATCTAGTCTAATGTATGAATTGGAAAAATATAAACAACCTTCTAGATTTACTTCTATAGATCTCTATATCCAATATATAAGTTGTTTCTCCTAATTTATTTATGGAGAAATTCTTTGTAAATCTCGAGAAAAAAAATCAAGGCTGGATTAAATTAAAGAAAATAAACTAAACTAGAAAGAAGTGGGGGCAAAACAAATACACTTAAAGAAAATGGGGCCTAAATGCAAATAAGAATAATTATAGAGCATAAGTACTCCTTTTGTCACCAAAAAACAGATCAAGATCGAAAATTTCAAGATATAAACACCAAAAAAATTTTATAAAAAAAAAACCCATCCAAGATTTAGGGTTATAGGTAAAATAAATATTGGTGGGAAAGGGATTAACAAGAAAAGAAGAGGGGAAGGTCGACTGTCATTAGAAAGAAAAAGGAGGGATTGAAACTTTGATTCGTACCGGGTAAGGTATTCTAAACCTGCTCTTATGAGTTATTTCAAGTTGATTATGAATTGATGTTTGGATGTTTTAATTGTTACTGTCTCATTTTCTGTAATTATATGTTTCTTTAATTGAGGAAAAAGTATGAGTTGCTAAATTAAAGAACTTCATGTGTTGTGTGTAAATGGAAAGGCTGATGAATAGACAATTTCGTCTCTTGAATTTTAGAGAGATTTCGGGTAGAAGGATAAAAGAATTAGGATCAGATTTCTTATAAAAATTGTAGTTTTGAATGTTGGCTAACTAATGAAATTGGTCTTGCTCAATTTGAAGTTATAGAACTCCAGCTATGGGTCACCAATCGAGACAGTAACAGTTCAAAAATGAGACAGTGACAGTTCAATGTCTAGACAATTACAGTTGGACAATGACAGTTCGAAAACGAGACAGTAACAATTAAAAAATGAGACAATAACAGTTCGGATTTAAGAAGAAATAGTTCAAATATATATATATATATATATATATATATATATATATATATATATATATATATAAAGGAATGATAACTACGGTTGCACAAAAAATAACAATATTAATGGGTGAAATAAGAAAAACGTAAAATATAAAAAAAAATGACTGAAAGAAAGACTTATTGGTTGTTGATATGTTTATAATAAAACATATCCTTGAGTGAGGAGAACTTATTAGATAAACTGTAAATTTCAGAAGGGACCATAGGCGTGGTGCAATATCAACAACAACAACAGGGGAGTACGAGTAAAGCTTCTATTGCAGGTAGGTGAATTGCACCCCTATACTTCCTAGTTAATTTTCATGATTTATTTATATTACCAAAGTGAAATGTGAATTACTGAATATATGGGTATTCAAGGTGAAAAGTTGTGTGAATTGCCAAATGATGAAATTATCACTGATAAAAGAAATATGAGAAGTATGATTTGAGGCATAAACTAGCATACATTTAGTGTATGTTAGGATCCCGGGTAAGGGAATCACCACAAATGGACTAGCATACATTTAGTGTATGTTAGGATCCCGGGTAAGGGGATTGCCACGATTGGACTAGCATACATTTAGTCTATGTTAGGATCCCGGGTAAGGGGATCGCTATGTATTGGCTAGCATACATTTAGTGTATGTTAGGATCCCGGATAAGAGGATCACTTTGCATTGACTCATATGGAGTGATGATGATGGTACCAATGAAATTGGTATCGGTAATGTGATAAGAAAAAATAATCATGTTTGATCTCATAAAGTTTGGAATGAAGGTTGAAAGTGGCAGAGGAAACAATTAATAATAGTTGGATAAGAAAGGAATTCTAATAAAAACTAGAAGGGAGAAACAAATGAACTATGAATACATGTTACCCTGTTAAAATTGTTAGATGTTCATGTTGTCATATTTATTGTAATATTCACCTTTCAATAATATGTATTTTGTTTCAAGATCATCACATGCACGACAGGAGTAAATCCTAGCTTATGTTCCCTTCTTGTAATCTAGGTTCTAGGGAGTATACCCTTGTATTTTGTAAACATGAAAATGTTTGTATAACTTAATTTGTATAATTAATGTTTAAACTTGATTGAATGAATTTAACCATGCAGTTCATATAACCATACTTCATGCCTATGTAATTATACTTATTTATTTTATATATCCATAATAATATTTTGTTATATAATGCATATCGTAAATATTGTGGTTGATATGTATGAGTATAAGTGTGGAAATTAAAAACCCAAGATGATTGGGTTAGGAATTAAGTTATGAGATGCGAGCTATTAGAAGTGTATATAAATTCATATCAATAACCTGGGACATTCCGGCATATGGGGGAACTCCGTCGAAATTCTGGTAGATTTTAATACGAAGACCATGAACAAACACACACACACACATACAAAAAAAAAATTATTATGTTTTTTTTTCGATTGATATGAGATTGTCGTTTTATCCCGGAATGGGGGATGTTACATTCTTGGACAACCAAAACTTTACTGATTAAATTAAAAATATATCATTTCTTAACAATAATATGTCATACACGTATAATATTAAGATAATAACACCACTCCCACTAT
Organism: Populus alba x Populus glandulosa; assembly: GCA_033617975.1. Taxonomy (NCBI): domain Eukaryota; kingdom Viridiplantae; phylum Streptophyta; class Magnoliopsida; order Malpighiales; family Salicaceae; genus Populus; species Populus alba x Populus glandulosa. The sequence continues at coordinate 6,456,517 of CM066161.1, forward strand.
CCTTTTGTAAATACAAGGTTTATTCATATTTTTTATGAAATCAAATCTATTAATTATACCATCAAAATTGAATATTCCTACTCATTAAAGCTTGTATTGTACATTTGTATATTGCCTTTCATGTTAGTTTTTCTTTTAAAGACCCACTTAGATCCATTAGGTTTTATCCTTTCTGATGGACTAACCAAGTTCCAAACTTCGTTAGTACATGAAGGCCACAACTTCAAGTCATTTCTTAGAATAAAATCATATATTACTTCTAAGTAAATGGTAGGCTCATCAATTATGAGCAACATGTCTTTCACAACTTGCATGAGAAGTTCTTATTTCATTGATGCATAATATGTCCTACCAAATTTATAGAAATTTTGTATTTCTTAAAGTTCAAGCTAAACATTCAATGCTTTAGCATTGAAAATATATTTTATTTGGATGTAGTGTTCTAAGAGGTGTAGAAAATCTTATTCTTGTATAAATAATTTTTGAAATATTTAGTCAAATATTAACTACCTCCATCCAATTGAAGTTTATTAATACTTATTCCAATCTATATTTTCATTTTATTACAGTTTATATTGAACCTGAACAATTTAAATTTAGGTATATACAAATTATTTGTATAATTCTTGAATTTATAAAAATATTTTTATTATAAAATAACAATATTTATCCTCAATAATAAATTTAATACTAAATAAAATAGAAACAATGTTTTAAAATACTAGAATAAAATAGTAATTATAATAAAGAAAAAATAAAGAAAACAATTTACCGCGTAGGGGGGTGGGATGGAGAGGAAAGCAATGGAGTCGTGTTGTTTGCGCGTGACCGACATGCTTTTATTCTTAGCGGGTGAGACAGACAATCTAGCTGTTAATAATGGCTGTTACCCAAGAAAGAAAAGTATATATGTCCGAACTCTATAAATAAAAGACAAGACATCTCCATCATATTCTAGACACAACACCAAAGCCAAAGCAATCAAAACCTTAATAGCTCTCGTCTTCCTTGTCAGTTCCTGCCTTAAAATTTGTTACTTTCAGAAAAATTAAACTAAGGTACAGATTCCTGGCTTCTTCTTTTATGTTTCTTGTGTGTGTGTGTGTGTGTGTGTGTAATTCCACGTATCAACCTGAAACTTCTAGCAGGTATCTCTTTTTTCTTCATAATTTATCAATATATTATATTAGATTTTTATAGGTTGTTCCTAGATTTCTTCTTCCCTCTGATCTGTTGTTTTTTTATTTGTTGGGCTTACAAGATTCTCTTGTTGCCATCTTGTTTCTGTGATATTAATCATTCTGTGATTGTGGAGTGTTTTGAGAGAAATCATCCATACGGGTTATTGTCCGTGTTAGGTAATTGAATAGCTCTTGGCATGGACTAGGATCTCCATTTTCGTCTCATATTTTGACAATGCTTTTTCTTTAATCCTTCCAGATGGGAGAATAATGTTTTGATCTTTGGTCTATGCGATTATATTTGGAATGTTTTGGGATCGCTGTATGCATATGTTTGTCTTTTGCAATGGAGACGTATAAAACATCAACGGCATTTTTTAGATCATATATAAATTAAAGAGCTTTTCTGTATCAACAATTTGTTCATTTTGAATCTGTGAACAGGAAGTAAATTGAGATGTTAATGACTTTTGGAATGGGCTGTGGGATTGCGTAAAAATGGAGGGATTCTGCAATGAAAATTGAAAAGAAATGAAATAGTTTGAAAATGCCGAAGCATTAACTAGGCATTTTACTATTTACCATGTTCCCTGTGTTTATATTGCTTGCAGCTAGCAAGAATTTGAGAGGATGAGCATCTATAACAATTGGTACCTTTTTTACTAATTGTTATGCCACTTTCTTCAGGAAATTTGAGCTTAAGCGAGAAAGGGTCTACATTTCAATTTCAAATTTTCACCAAGAATCCTGAGATGGAAGATACATCTGAATCTGTCATTTCTGCTGCTGGGGTGCATGAAAAGGTTGTGAAGGAGGATATCCATCTGAAAGTCAAGAGCATGGATGAAGAACCAAATGACGGGAAGGGAGCTCAGGTGGAAGCTGAATTGAAGGCCAAATCGGAAGAAAAGGAAAAGCCAAAGGAGACGGAGCAGCATAAAGAGAAAGACAAGGAGAAATCAGAGAAAAAGAATAAGAAAGACAAGGAAAAAAGTAAGAAGAAAGATGATGAGGCTTTAGGATATGACAAGGAGGATAAGAAGAACAATAAAGAAGAGAAGAAGATAAAAGAGCATGGGGTTTCAAGGGATGAACAGGAGGATAAGAAAGAAGAGAAGAAAAAGAAAGATAAAAAAGAGAAGAAGAAAGACGAGGATAAAGATTTGAAGGATACAAAAAAAGTGATCGAGGAGTACAAAGATCAAGGTTTTAGTGTTGAGGATGAGGATAAGAAGAGCGAAGGGGAGGAAGATAAGAAGAAAGAAAAAGAGAAGAAGGTCAAAGATAACGATGGTAAAGAGGACAAAATAAAGGGGGAAGTGAAGGAAAAGAAAAAAGATAAGGAGAAAAAAGAGAAGAAGAGCAAAGATGAAATTAAAGAGGAAAAAGATGATGAAAATGAGGGGGAAAAAGAAAACAAGAAGGATAAGGAGAAGAAATAGAAAAAGCACAAGGATGGAGCAGACGATGACATAAAAGATGGAGATGAAGAGAAAAAAGAGAAGAAGAAGAGCAAAAAGAAAAAGGACTAGGAAGAGAGAGTAGAAAATATTTGTAAATATGCTCTGTAGCCAATTGGTGTGATGTTGGTTACACGTAGCTTTGATGTTATTTATATAAAACATATTTATTATTAATAAAGGTTTTTCTTATCTTCAATATTTATTTATATTAATTAATGAATCTAGAGTAAATATAAAGTTCATAGAACAAAAATACTTTGCAACTGAAATTGTAAAATTGTTATAATTATGAGATTTATATTATATTAAAGTATTGTTTCTAAATGTTCATGACCAATGTTATATTAAGATTGGATATTAATTATAGTTGTTGAAATTGATGTATATTATATTCATTTCTTTATAAAAGTAAATAGATGTTCTCATAAATCGAGGTATGATGGATACCTAGAACTAATAGGCAGATGCATGATAGATGACATGTACATTAAACTGACCTGTAAGAAAATTATATATGGAGAGATCATATATGTCTATAAAAAAGCTCTTATGATAGTTATGTAAGTGATTATTGGATTTGAGATCACTAAGTTATATTATATATAAAATATTATGCTTTGATCCTAATCACATGTTGTCCTAATTAAGGGTAATAAACGAGCATGTATTTGGTATACATAAACTATATGATAATATTTGAGTAATCAAAAAGAGATTCATCACCCCATGTAAATTAGAGAAAATGTTTTATTTATTCTAAAATAGTATTGATTGTGAATCCTTGGTTAAGATGAAATAAATTTTGAAAAGAATTTTAAAATATTATTCAAAGAATCAATAACTATAATGTTGAAAACTAACATAATTTGACAAAGTAGATATACTTCATGCTAAAATGTCTAAATCGAAGCATCTTGATAAAAACTGATATTTTCCTCTTGGTTCCCTGTTTGATAGTGCTCGTTAGTTTTAACATGGCGTGCCAGTGTCCATCTGGCCTGCCAGCTAGACGTGCTGTCCAAACATGGTATGGATTGTCCACTGCTATCAGTTTTAATGACAAAAAAAATTTCACATTATACCTGCACATTCTTTGGACATCCATTTTCAGCGATAGTTGCTCTTGCTGTGAACGATGTCTTTTAGTGTTCCAGTGTCATCATCTTTGTAAGATTTGCAGAATTTAGTACATATATTCTCTCGCGTGCAAAGCTAGTGGCTAAAATGAGGTGTTGAACAAAATCTACAAGTGGCTAAGGCATTCCATGTCTAATTCAGGTTTTAGACTGTTCTGGATCACAAGGTGAATGGTTTTGTTCAAGGAGATGTTGCATATAGATCTATGCATTGTCCTGGTAGTCTGTGGTAAGTATTTTTCATTTGCACTCTACATAATTTTACTTGAGAAAAAATAAGACAATGTTTATATGTGTGTATCACTCTCGAAAGCAGCATCCCAGCAAATTTTTGTGACAAGGTTTCTTGATCATTAGGTTTTACAGTATCAGGTTAACCCATTTATCTTGCAGAACCTGCAAGCAACAGAGATTCCTGCAAGGTTGTTTTTTGTTAGAATTTGAACTCAGGATGTGTTGTGTGCCTAACCACAGTCCTTTTGCTAGGATTTGAACTGAGGATTTGGTGTGTTTAATCAGTCCCTGGTCCGAATCTTTGTCAACACACTAAATAAAGGCAGAAATTTTGGAATCTTTTTGCTATTTTCCCTTTATTTTTGTCAGCACACTAAATAAAGGCAGAAATTTTGGAATCGTTTTGCTATTTTCCCTTTATTTTTGTGATAGACCGAACAATATGCAATGTTAATGGCCCTTTATCTACCAGATTTAACAAAATGATGTCTAGATGGTCTTGGTAGGTTTAGTAGTGAGGCCAAATCCAAATGGGAAGAGGGGATCATAATGCTTATCGCCAATGTTCATAGGCAGCTGATTGACAGTCTTGAACCATGTTCGTGAAAGCGTGCCGGTGAAACCATAGTCGCCAAATAGAACATCAGCAACACCTTGGCCTTCACTTCCAGGGAGCCAGGCAGCAACAAGAGCATCCATCAAGCTCACATATGGTTGGATTACAACAGGACGCCCGGAAATGATGACAGTAACGCATTTTACAGTTCCACAGACGTTTTGAATCGTGCTTGGACCAGGTTCTGATATTGTCAAGTTCAAGCTGTCTCCAAACGTCTCTGCATACGGCGGCTCTCCTACCACAACGATGGCGTAAGAGAAGTTGTTAGACTTGACGAAGTCTGCATCAGGATTCTCCTTGTACACAACTTCAGTGCTTGGATCAACAGTATTTTTTATGGCGGTAAGGATCGTGGTACCTGCAATTCATTTTTAGTTAACCTCATTAAACGGATTACAGAGCCTAAAGAGAGGTGCTGTTGCCAAGAAATATTTCAGAAAAAACCCCCCTAATGACTATTTTCCTTCAGCTACTGTTTTAGCAGTCACCGATATCGAAAATTTAGTTTCTTGTTGGGCAATCAGAAGAGAACTTATCAGGTTTTATTCCATTAAAACAGATGGATGGTATTAGTAGAATCTGAATTGGGAGATGAAATGAGAATGTACCACTCGTGAGGTTGTTGCCACCGAGTCCCTGCCACTCAATCGTCCACCCACCACATTGATAACCGAGATTATCTGCATGACTGCCGGCAACAAGTATTTTTGTTGCCTTTTTAGGAAGGGGTAGCAATGATTCGCCATTCTTTAGCAGCACAAGTGATTTCCTCACAGCTTCCCTAGCCAATTCTCTGTGCTCCTGTTATCATTACATAATATTTTTAAGTTCATTTCTATCTTCTTGTTACTCGTTATACAAGGCAGAGAATATCTTAGTTTAGGTAATTAACCTGGCTACCAAGCTCATCGACTAGACTATTATCAGCCAGGGGGTTCTCAAAAAGACCCATCGTAAATTTAACTCGCAAAATTCTCTTCACTGCATCATCGATTCTGCTCATGGGGATGACTTCATTTTTCACGTGGGATGTTAGGCCATCAATGAACTCTTTGTAGGTGTTTGGAACCATGATCTGCAGCATGCGATTTCCAGAACAAGTATTAGAATTCTAAAGCACAAGATAATGAATAATACTGTTGAAGGAAAAAACCATTAATAAGAATTACCATGTCAATTCCAGCGCTGATTCCTGCTTGAATGGAATATGAGTAGTTAGCATGGGGTGGAGAAGTGATCCTATCAATGCCCTCCCAATCTGAGATGACAAAACCCTGAGGCAATCACTAGGCATTAGCACACAGCTCTTGGATTTTTATTCTCAGATGGTTTAAGATGGGAAACCCTAAGCTAAGGAAATCACTTTACCCTGAAACGAAGAGTGTTCTTGAGAAATCCAGTGACCATCTCATGGTTGGCATGCATCTTAACTCCATTCCAGCTCGAGTAAGAAACCATAACAGTTGACACACCCTTGATAATGGAGTTATAGTAGCCTGGCATGTGGATGCTAAGCAAACCGTGTCTGCTGATTTGTGTATTGTTCTCATTGATGCCTTTTGTTGTTCCACCATCACCCAGATAGTGCTTGGCACAAGCAGCAACTTTTGTTCTGTGAGAAGCCCCCAGATCATCAGGATTCAGGAATTAACAGATATTAAAGTGAATTCATCCAAAGATTTTACAGAAATCATGAAATCAATTACTATGAATAAAGATCCTGTCCCCTTAATGATGTGTTTTCTATTTGTTAAAATGGACAAGATACCTCAGTGAAATGAAGGGTTGGGGGAATGAGAAATATCATAGTACCGCACTGGAGGTAGCTTGATAACACCAATTATCTACTTTTCATACTTCCCCAGTTGCCTAATTGCTTTCCAACCAAGAAGGGAAAGAAACAAGATAAACAAAGAGTACGGCCACTAAGTGTGGAGACTGGAGATCTCAGCAAGTTGATCCTAAGAGTCAAAACTTGGAAGTTTGATAATACCAAGTGGGCATATTTTATCTTTATCCTTTTGAAGCTTTTCTGCTGTTTTCTTCACAGGTTCCTTTCATATGCTAATAATAATAATTAGTGGAAAGCATGTCTCAACTATCATGCCACCAACAAGGATTTCAACCTAACACAAAGTCCAAAAAGGTTTCCATCAAATGAAAAATTAACATATCCATTATCTGATGAAGCTAGCAGCAGATCCACTCCATCCTCGAGGGGGGAATACGGCACTTAAATTCCTCTAATTAATCTAGGTGAGAAATGGCCTCATTTTCTTTTTCAAATACAGACAACAATGATAGAGCTGTTGACTGATTCCATGTTTTAAATAGAGCAAAGCAAGTTTATGGACCAAGCATGGAATCTGATAGCGTGGATCAAAGTCAAATTTACTATATAAGCACATGAAATTCCTAATGTTCTGTGAAAATTACTATTTACAGTTCTCTGCTCCTTGGGACAATTTATCTTCATTGTTTCACGGCGATTATGGAAAAAGCCTCCGCTGTTGAGGACTTGGGCGAAAATGTACACTATCTAATTATTGTTCTTAGAAACTTAACTTAAGTTAACTACAAGCAATATAAATCTTATAGGCAAAAGAATGTAACATGAAGATTCCTTACTTTCCAGCAACGAAGGGAACACCCTTTGAGGAGTTAGCAGGGATGTCGCCTTGTAATCCTGATACTATCTCAGTCATTGCTTGAACAAGCTTAGGATCTTCACTGTAGCTTTCATAGCACCGACCCCATCTTGGATCTCGACAAACCTGTATAGCCAGAAGTAATAGAGGAAATCAGAATTTAAGAGGAGATGATTTTGGTTATCTGAACAGCTATTAGTAGTTGGATTAAAAAGTTACCGCAATACAAGGTGCAAAAACATATGGAATGCCTGTAGCTCTAACTTCAAGTGCAGTTGCAGCTCCAATCCTCTTAACTAGGTCAGGGTCCCTGCTCGATGACATGCAGGTTTAGTCATGAATACCAGATATATGATGAGACATATCGTTACATCAAAAATAAAATCCATTACAGTTTCATTTTCTTCCCTTGGTCCCTAATGTCTAGCTACAGTTTCAGCAGATGGGAATAATAAGAAGAAGAAAATTAAATTATAAGTTACATGTCAAACATCTAAATTAGCATTACATCACAGAAATGATCAAAAGTATAAACCTAAATAGGTATCAATAGCAGACTAAAAGCCAGCCGTAAAACTGCAAGGACAAAAGAATATATAATCCTATCTGCTGATAGACATGCACATCATCAGAGCCTATTGTGGATGGATGCAGATGTCATCATATCACTACTTTCCTTGTGAAATCTCCAAGGAGATGAAAAGGGGTCCAAGTTTTCAATGGATGACACTCGAGATAATGATTGCTGTCTCAGACTGAGAATTTAATCATCCTATCTCAAAGTTGACCCGTCCTCTTTCTTGGTTACTTGGCAGACAAATATGACCATATGAACTTCTTTCAGATAAAATTTCAGGATCTGGATACCCTTTGGTAACTGATAGAAGATTTTCTTTCTAGATGAAATATGAAATTAATTTTCCAGAACTTAAATGCATCTAACACTGATTGCATGAAGCAGAAAGAAGAAAAAAACTTCAGTTCATAAACTGATGGTTAGTATGAGTGAGGAATAATCTTCACTTGCCTGGTAGCTCCAAGCCCAACATTGTGAGGAAATATTGTTGCCTTGTAAACATTGTTATGTCCATGAACAGCGTCAATTCCATAAATCATAGGAATTCCTAATCGGGTCGATAAAGCACCTTTTTGAAATTCGTTCACCATGTTAATCCAAGTCTCAGCAGAAGCCTGTTTAGAGGGAACACTCCCTCCTCCACTCAGTACACTCCCTGCCAAAAAAGGAAACAGAATTCTTCAGCTGTCCTACACAACACAACCACATCACGTAACAATTCCTTAACCAAGTAAAGGCACAAGTGAAGCTCTGCTTACCAATGAAGTAGTCCTTCATCACCTCAGCTGATGCAACACCGCGTTCAATCTGAGTCATCTGGCCAATTTTCTCCTCTAATGTCATCCGGTTCATCAAGTCCTTGATGCGAGAATTTAAAGGCTTTGTTGCATCTTTATAGATCATGTATTCTGCTTCTGCCAAGGCTGCCCAGATGACAACAAGCCCCGTCAAGAAGATGGGAATTCTAGCCATTTAGATCTTCCTGTAATGACCAAAGTAGAAAATATAAAATACTGTAATGGAATACTTGTTTAATAATAGTAAAGAACTTTCGCTTTTAACAGCAACACGCAACAACTGCATCTGATTCACTCTGCCTCTAGCATTAAAAGAAGCAAATCAAACAACTCCCATCACTTGAATGAAGCGCATACACACACATAGTTGTCATTTCTTTTTCACATTTTCGAGAGAACCAAACAGTTGAAACAATGCATTGCCAGAAAGAACAGAAACATGGAAATGAGAGAAAAAACTCAGGACTTACAGAGAAACAACAAGAACCCAATAACCTCTCTGTTCTGAGAGAATGAGGGAGAGGTCAAGTTTTGGAACTTGGTATGCTATGGGATGGAGGTGGCATTTATAGAATGTTCATCTCTTGATTTATCACTCTGTGCTGTCTTTCATTTACTGTTGTTTTTCTTGAAGGATTTTATAAATAAAATAAATATTCATAATCCAGGACAGGACAACTGTACAATTCCATCTTGCACGTCGCCCACCATTGTTTTTCCCTATATTATATTTACTAAGCAACAAAAACATTTGGTCAAAAACAAGGATATACACTCTCCGTATTATTTGAATTTGAAAATGTAGGTGTTTTTAGAGTATTTTTTATTTTAAAATATATTAAAATAATATTTATTTTATTTTTTAAAATTTAGTTTTGAAATCAATACATAAAAATAATTTAAAATAAAAAAAAATCAAAATAGTGTTTTGAAACTACTTTCTTTTATTTTCAAGATGGCCAAAATTTGCAATAGCACATTGTTTTGAGTAACTTGATAAAATAATATTGAATTGTTTTTTTAGTATTTGGTCATTGGATTTTTGAATTTTTTTTATTTGATAGAAATAGATATTTTACAATAATGGTCTTTAGTATATATATAAGGGATTATACCTTTTTAGTCATTGTGCTAACCCCATTAGAATTTTGAAACTTTTAATAAATAATAGAAGCCAACTTTTCTCGCATAACACGAACATATAAATTATAATCATGTGTCTATTATAATCTGAGTTTGTTTACTTTTGTGGTTAAAAAATAATAATATTAAAAATAAATTTTTTAAATTAATATTATTTTGATATATTTTTAAATAAAAAAACATATTAATTAAAAGTATGGTTGTGGTTGCTTTTAAAAGTATTTTTTACTCGGAAATGCATTAAAATGATATTTTTTATTTTTTAAAAAAATATTTTTGATACCAACGTATTAAAATGATTTAAAAACACTTAAAAAAATTAATTTAAAATAAAAAATATAAAAAATTTAATTTTTTTAAAATATTTTTAAAATACAAAAATAATCATGGGATACCCGTTCATCCTCGTGCAACCAAATATGGGATCACAAAGTATCATCGATTGTGTATTGCAGCTTTTGGTTCATTTCAGAAACTGAATTTAGAGGGAATTCTCTCACGGCTCTTTTCTTTTCTTTTTTCTTTTAATTCAGAATATATATATTTGCTTCCAAGATTAGAACAATAAATTAAATACATAACTTATAATTAAATGAGAACCTCTCTTATTAAAAAAAAACAGATAAATTTAAAAATTTATATGAATTTGTTTGTCACATATCGATATAATTTATTTATGATATAATCTAATAAAAGATAATCACTGTTTACTATTGTAATTGATCGATGAAATTGGATATGCTGAAGTTTCAAATTCGAATTTATTCTTTAATCACAGTTCGATGAGATCATGAAACTGTAAGCTTATTATAATAGTTGGATTAATTTTTTTTTAATATAAAAAAATATTCAAGCTTTGTTAATATATTTTCTAACATAATTTTTTTTAATTATGAATTTTTATGCATATTAAATTATATTTTTTTTATAAATATTGAGACAATAATATGGAAACTGATATTTTTTTCAAAAATTATATTATGATAACAATATATTGATTTGATCTAGATCAATCTAGATTAACTTTTCATGCCAGTGACCCGGATTATATGATTATGATAATCCTATAAGAAGCATATCAAAACAAATCATGAAGTCTAATTTTTAATATTTAACCCAATATTAAAGGACAAAATCGAACAAAAAATTTAATTAAAAATAACAAAATAATAACCCGAGTGAACTTTGATTAATCTACTAAACCTGTAGTCTGGGTCATGATCCACTAGGTTTAATAATTTGTTTTTTATTTTTTTAATTATAAGATAATAAAAATAAATACTCACAAAATTAACCACCGATCAAATGTCGTGATGTTCATCTGAGACTGATAATTCTATAGAAACCACACCAAAACAAATCTCAAAAAACAATTTAAAATCAATCAAGTAGCAAAGTAGCAATAAATGAGAAAATAGTTTTTAAAAACGCAGCACAACTATTAAAGAACTCTAAAACGTGTAGGATTTTCATTGTAGTAGTAATTTTTTTTTATAGCAGGTTTTTTTTTTCATTTTTTCTTCTTCTTTTTTTTACATGCTTTTTGTTTTCTTTTTTTTAACCCAAAATTGACTTCTTCTTCTTCTTCTTCTTCTTTTTTTTAATTTTTTTCAAAATTATCTTTGCTAATGTTTTTAAATATTGAGCTGCTTGAAATTTTAACTATGTAGTTTTTTTAAAAAAAACATTGTGAATTGCTATAATATTCTCATACATTGTGTTTTTTTTTTCTTTTTATGATTTTTTTTTCAAAATGGTCTTTGTAGATTTTATTTTTTTTATATTACGTTGGTTGAAAATTTAGTTTTGTATTTTTACAAAAAAAAAAAAAATATGAACTGCTACAATGTTTCCCCTACATAGTTTTTGTTTTGCTGCAGTGTTTCCCCACATTTTTTTTTTTATTATCTTTATCGAATTTATTTTTTCAATATTAAGCTGGTTGATAATCTAACTTTAGCTTTTCCCACATGTTTTTTTTTTCTTTTTTTTCCAAAATTTTCATTTTTTACATTTTTTTTTGTTTTTTCAGGATTATTTTTGTTGATTTTAGTTTTTTATTATTGAGCTGGTTGAAAATTTAGTTTTTTTGTTTTTTTCTTTAAAACACTGTCGCTTTTCCCACGTGTTTTTTTTTCCGCTTTTGTTTCCTTTTTTTCACATGTTTTTTTTTCATTTCTTTTACCCAAAATTAACTTCTTCTTTTTTTTTGAAAATAGTCTTTGTCGGTTATATATATATATATATATATATATATATATATATATATATATATTGAGCTGGTTAAGAACTTAGCTTTGTAGCTTCTTTTTTTAAAAAAAATAACACTATGGATTACTACAGTATTTCCCTTACATGGTTTTTGTTTGGCTGCAGTGTTTCCCCCACATGTTTTTTTTTAAAAATTATATTTGTCGAATTTATTTTTTCAATATTAAGTTGGTTGAGAATTTAACTTTAGCTTTCCCCATATTTTTTTTTAATTTTTTCCCAAAATTGTCTTTCTTCTTTATATATTTTTTTTTCAAAATTATTTTTGTTGATTGTATTTTTTTACTATTGAGCTAATTTAGAATTTAGTTTTTTAATTTTTTTTCTTTAAAACACTAGATTGCTACAATGTTTCTCTAGATAGTTTTTTATTAAATAATTTTTTTCAGAATTATATTTGTCGATTTTATTTTTTTCATATTAAGCTGATTGAGAATTTAGCTTTGTAGTTATTTAAAACACTGTAGATTGCTACAGTGTTTTTCCACATGATTTTTGCCTTGGTACAATGTTTCTCCACATGTTTTTTTTATCGATGTTTTTTTTCCAAATATATTTTTGTCAAATTTATTTTTTCGTACTGAACCGTTTGATAATTTAGCTTTTTTTTCTTAAAACATCGTTGATTGCTACAATGTTTTTCCATATGATTTTTTTGTTATGTTTTTTTTTTAAATTGTCTTTGTCATTTTTATTGTTTTTAATATTGAGCTGGTTAAAAATTACAATTGTAGATTTTCTTATGAAACACTATAGATTGTTATAGTGTTTCCCTATATGTTTTTTTTCCTTTCGTTTTTTTTTTATATTTTTCAAAATTATATTGGTTGATTTTTGTTAATATTGAGGTGATTGAGAATTATAGCGGACCCATATCCAATATTCTTGGGTCTGATGTTGCAGTCAGGCTCAATTAAACTTGGGTCATGCAAGTTTAATTTTATTATTAATATTATAAATATTACTCTTAAGTCAGGTGTTGTAGCCAAACACAAGATTCTTAGGTATAGCTTTGCAGAAAAACCCAAGATTTTAAAAAAAAAAATTATTATTTTTTATGCAAAAAAAAAAAAATGACCCGCGGCATCACACGGGTCATGCATCTAGTATATATATATATTGTGGTTTAATCTGTTTTTTAAAATGTTTTTTAAATTGATATTTTTTAGATATTTTATTAATTATTTTGATATAATAATGCTAAAAATTAAAAAAGTCTAAACAAATAATTTTAATGTATATTCAATTATAAAAAAGTTTAAAAAAGTTTTCACTACAATATCAAATAGAGAAATACACACTTAGATTTCATTTGATATTGCGATGCACTGCAATAGGGCAATAATAAAGGAGCAATTAGAATTGGTTTAAATAGCACTTAATATACCAGGTTTAAGTAATGTTTGAGTTAGTACTATTAATTGTTTTTTAAAATGTTTTTGGCTAGAAAATATATTAAAATAATATATTTTTTAAAATAATTTTTAACATAATTATCAGCACATCAAAACCATTCAAAAATATATAACAAGTTAAATTAATTTTTTAATTTTTAGAAAAACCCATAATTCATTTTGACGAAGTGAAACCAACTTTGGAGAGAAAGAACTCAGAAAGGTAGTAGGAATACCTTAATTGATTCCTTCCACGTCGTGGACATGGATGCGTGTGATTGAAGGTCGACATGCATCCGATTTAGCTTCTAATAACGTATTCATTCAACCTCATATCATGGCTTGACAGGGAGAGACCAAACAGCCTGAGTCCTAATTAGAGATGTTGTCCGTTCAGTTTCTGCCGGTAATTGTGGCAGAAAAGAGTGGAAAGCTTGAAAGAAAAGCAGCACTCCACCATTTTATCTTCCAAAACCCTAATTGCCAACGTTATAAAATGATATTCTCATATAATGGAGTAACTATATCTAAAATCCCAAAACGGGATGGTGTTGACATGCTTGCAATTTTTTTTATTTTTTTGGATTCGAGGAAACCTCATTCCCTGGAAAGCACATTTTGTGGGCCCAGGTGAGTGAGTAAAATCTCGGCTGTCCCAAGCTCTTACAAGAGGTGTACGTCTTGACTAGAACTCGAGACCTGTTGTGCAGATCTCAAGCTCTTTACCACCATGCTACGCCCCTTGAGGACCATGCTTGCAATATGCCTCCATGACTATATAAATTTTAATTGGAAGAAGGTTTTGGTTGGAAATACATTAAAATAATATATATATATATATATATATATAAAGTTATTTTTGATATTAGTACAATAAAATGATCTAAAAATACAAAAAAATCAATTTAAAATTAAAAAATAAATAATTATCAAAAATTTTAAAAATATAGTTGAATAGCAATGCCAAAAACCATCTCTCTTTAATTTCAATAATTTATAATGAAGTTTTGACTCGTATATATATAAAAAACGTTGGTTCGAAAACTGTTTTTTCAAACAAACGCGTCCACCCACGATCTTAAAGAAAATGTTGTGTGGACCAGCATTTTTTTATAAGAAAATGGTGGTCCGATCAGTTTTTGTTTTTAACATATGAACCCCATTCTCTCAGTTTCTTCCCGGAGAAAAAAGCTGACGGTCCCCTCCCCTCCCCTCCGCTAAAAACTTTCACCGGCGATATCTTTTCTCTAAACACAGCCAAAAACATCCTTCTCTTGCTTTCTCACACCAACATCTCGTCTTTTATTCATATCATCCCCATCCCCCCCTAGTTTTATACTATGGTGTTTATTTTTATTTTATTGCAGTTGTATTTTAAAATATTTTTTATTTAAAAATATATTGAAATAATATTTTTTTATTTTTAAAAAAATATTTTTAATATCAATATATCAAAATAATTTAAAAATACTAAAAAAATATTAATTTAAAATAAATAAATAAATTTTTTTTTCTAAAAATACTTTTTTAAAACAGAAAAACAATCAGAAATCACCTAAAACTCTTTTATTTCCCTCACATTCAGCGGACAGACACTCTGATTACGACTCCAATTGTATGATACACGACAGCAACACTAGGCACATGACAGGTGTCAAAAGGCTTTAGAATTCATTCCAATTGTCCAAAAAGTGAAAAATATTAGAATTTCAATGGCGTGCAAGTAGTTGATAAACCATGCCATAAAACTACATCGTGCTTCGAATAATATATTGTGATATCCTTTTCACTAATATATTGTTCTTAACCTGAAATATGTCTTGCTCAATAAAATGTCTCAGTTAATTCTCGGAGAAAGGAAGGGATTTTTCTTATTGTTTTGAAGGACAGATGAAATTAAAAGATAGTACTGTATTGTGATAGTAATTATTTTTTAAAATATTTTTTATTTAAAATGTTTTTAAAATAATTTTTTTAAAAAATTATTTTTAATCTTAACATATTAACAATATGAAAGTACTAAAAAAATAATTTATTTTTTTAAAAAAATCAATTTTAAAAAACAGGATCTAAAACCTCCGTGCTAATCATTATTTATTTCTTTTAAACAAGATTTTGAAAGGTGATTTCACTACTGAACGTACCCTATGATGATCGATGAATCTTTGTATCTAAGAGAAATTGATGAACATAATTGATGATATAACTAATGCAAGAAATAAATTGGGCTATACAATTAAATTCTCATAATTAAAAACAGCATAACTTTTTATTTATTTATTTCAAGTTTCAAGTTTCACCAAATATCTATAAAAAGAAAATCAATGGCGGTTTCAAGTGGTGGAGCTAGGATAAGGTGCTGTCAAAAGTCTATGTTTGTGATGAGTTGAACTATAAAAGACCCACGATTGATGGGCAAGAATTCACCCACGTTTTGTATTGCGTTTCATACTGGGAGTGAGCAATTTTTTAATTTTTTTTTATTTAAAATTAATTATTTTTATATTTTTAAATAGTTTTAATGTGTTGATATAAAAAATATTTTTTAAAAATAAAAATATTATTTTAAAATATTTATAAAAAAAATACTTTAAAAAACAATCGTCATCACGTGGTTAAAACAACTCCTTTTACGCTCGAAAGTTTGGATATGTATATGTGAGTTACAATAAATTTAATATTACAACAACCCATATCAATAATATACTAATATAATATGATAAATTTAATAATTGATGTTATAACATATATCATAATCCGTAACTGTTTGGTAAATTTAATGTAAGAAAAAATATCAAAATATTAGCCTTTTAGCATTATGTTTTTACGTTATAATTTTCTAGTAGAGTTTCATTTGAGTTAGAAAGGCAAATGAATCATTTATATTTATATTGAATTATTTCAATATGATACATAGTACTAGCTCATGTATTTTTTCATGTATTTGCTTTTTGTTTCTCATCAATTTTAGTACATATTATTAATTTTATATAATTGATTTCATTACATATTAAATAATAAAATAGTTAAATTATTAATAAAATACTAAAGGGTGTAGTTAAATACTGTAGACTGTAGTTACACCTACAAAATATTATTTATGGGGATAACATGTTTTTGTTTTTGTTTAGTTTTTTTTTTCCTTCCAAATTTAACCCTTAAACAATTCAATCTTTTTTTTTATTAGGTTATTTTGAGAATTGTACTTTATAATATTTTTTTTATTTTTTTTCGGTTGGGTTACATGCACATCTCAAATTGATTTGTTTTCTCAATTTCAACCTTTAATATTATATTGTTGGAAGCGAGACTTTATAATTTTTATTTTATTTTATATGAATTTATCTTGGTCTCATGATCTATATTATAGATTTAACAGGTTAAATAGATGAACTTGAGCCATTTGTTTTACTATTTTTTTAATTGATGTTTTATTTTTCAATTTCATCCTTCAACATTGAATTCGTTAGAAAATGAGTTTGACAAGTTTATCGAGGTTGACTCTATTCAATTTTATCTTTCAAAATTAGACTGTTTGGAAATTGGACTTTGTAATTTTTTTTTTCAATTTGTTTTATATGGAGTTATCTCGATCTCATGAATTTTTTTTTTCCGGTTCCAACCTTTGACATTGAATCTTTTGTAAATGGAGCTTTGTAATTCTTGTTTTTTTTTTTTTATGAAGCTATCCCGGTCTGATGACCTATGTGGTGGGTTTAACAAGTTAATCATGGTTGACTTTTGTTTTTTTCTCTTTTTTTAATATATTTTATTTTTTATTTCATCTTTGAACATTGAGTTAGTTGGAAATTGGGCTTCATGATTGTTTTAATTTGATTTTTATGGGGTTATCCCACTATCATAAATTGAGTTATAGATTTGACAGGTTAACTTAGGTTAACTCGAGTAGGTTTTTTTTATTTAATATTTATTTTTAATTTTTTCCTTCAATATTGGGTTGATCATGAATTGATCTTTATAATTTATCTTCATTTGCATTCTATAGGGTAATCATAGTCGTATGACCCAAATCATAGATTTAATAACTTAACCTAGATCAATCTAATTTATCATCGTCTCAATATTCAAAAAAGAATGTCATCCAATACGTTGTTGTATTAATATTTCAAAAATGTCATCCAATATAAATCATATATTTGAGTTCATGATTCTTGTTTTTATTTATTTATTAGAAAACAGATCAACAACGCATGAACATTTTTTTACATAAAAATAAAATTAATCCATTCCGAAGTGCAACGTGAACCAATCATCTAGTTCATATACTAATAATCACATATAGAAAATTTATTATTATTAAAAATATATTATAAAAAATACTAAATAAAACATTTTCGTATTCCATGGTAACCTTTTTTTTTTTCATACTAGAACATTTTATTTTCTAATTGTAACCTTTTAGACCCAAATTAATGGCCAATTTACTAAAATTTGCCAGGAAAGAAAAAATTCAACAAAAAGAATTAAAGTGTAAAACAAGGAGAAATCCCTTGGTCAATCTCAAATTTGCTAGAAAAAGTTTTGTTTAGTCCATATACTTTTCTTTTTCTAACTTTGTAGTCCCTTTGGATTTTGCAATTTTAGTTTTAGTCTAAAAGTTTATTTTATAATTTTAGAGAGAAAATAAAAAGTTGCTTGAAATTAGAGAAAGTTAGCGAATGATCACTTTTCAACGACAAAACTTGCAGTTATTGGTGTCTACTAGTTCTATTTGATGAGGAAATTTTGATGATGGTGTATGTGTGTGTGTAAACATGCCTAAAAGTAGATCGAAGTTGCTCTAAGTGATGTGAGGAGGTCTACAATTCTTCCACTTCTCAAAGTCATCTAACTCAACATATCTCGTAGTAGGGGTGAGCAAAAAACCAATTAAATTGAGAAAAAAAAATGAAAATACCAAATCGTGAAAAAAACCGATTAAATTGATTAAAATTTTGAAAAAACCAACCAGTTTGGTTTGGTTTCAGTTTTATAAGCCTAAAATCAAAAAAATCAAATCGAACCGAACGCAAACAAAAAAAAACTGAAAAAATTCGAGTTAAATCGGAAAAAACCGAGCCAAACCTATCCAAAATCGAGCCAAATCGAAAAAACCAAGCAAAAACCGAGCCAAACCTGAAAAACCAAACCAGAAAAAACTGAGCCAAAATCGAAAAAATCGAGCTAAACTAGTTGAACCAGTTTTTATTCTGAAAAACTAAACCAAATCAAAATCGGCTGGTTTGAACCGGTTTCGATTTTTTAGAATAATTTTTTTTTTGGTTTGGTTACTGGTTTTGATAAAAATTGAATCGAATCGAAAATGATCACCCCTATCTCCTAGCTTAGTATTTAACAACTAATTTTTGGAAGTTTTCTTAGTTTTAAAAGGATATTTAATTGACAGTAAAATAACTTTTAAGTGTGGCAAAGATTTCTTTAATGTTTCAAAATCCTTTTCTTATAAGGATTTTTTATTTATCCTAATTATACAAGAAAATGAGAGCTTGTGGTAATTAATGGCATGATATTTTAGGATTTTCTATATTTTATAAGGAAACTAAGAGGTGACAACTATTACAAATATTTTCATGCTAATATAGGAGAGTTAAGTTGGTTTTAGGCTGATTTTTTTTTTATTTTGCAGTTTTAGGCTGATAAGAATATTTATTATTCGACCATTGAATCGATTTAAAATTTTGGGAGGTCTTCTTTAATATTGAGTTTAAATTTCAAATCAATTAGAATTAAGTCTTTATAACAAGGTTTATAAGGTATTGTACGAGAATTGCATTATTTTCCAACTTGATTTACAATTCCCCCCTATTTGGACTAGTAATCTTTTATTTTATTTTTTTCCAGATTTTTCTAAGATTTTTTGTTGCTTATTATAAATAGGGTTATTTAGCTTGTATTTAGGTTTGCTTTTCAACCATAGATATTGAATAAAATTGGTGTTTTCTTCAAAACAATATGTTTTTTTTCTTTGTTTAAATAAAGAACAATCAAACTTATGAAAGTATAATAAACTTTGATTTTAGAATAATATTGCTTGTGTGTGTGAGGATATTAGTATTCTTTGGCTCTCTAAAGAATTAAATTTGATTTATTGAAGAACAACTGTTTTTGTGGCAATCGTTTTTATATTTCTCATTCACGATTCACTAATCGTTAGGTGGGGGGGTTCATATTCCATTAGTGTTGGTGTCTCATTTCAAGGCAATTGTTATGTCACACTCTTTTATTAAATCTGATTTTTGGTTTTTTGGAATTGTGTCAATCTTGCATGTGGGTTTCTGGATTTTTATATTTACGGGGCTCGCATCACTCTTTTATTTTATTTGTTTAATCCCTTTTCCTTAATTATTTCTATTGAATTGACTTTGTTTTTAAATAAATGATTGGTTTATATATATATATATATATATATATATATATATAGTTGTATGATATTTCAAAGAGATTAGTTTGATGTCTCTTATATTTTGTAAGAATTCGATATATTTGTATCATGGTTTTTTTTATATATAAAAAAATCATTTGTTATTAGCAACAATAATTAGCTGCTAAGATAAAATGAATGAAAACTTCTAAGATAAAAAGGATAGTTGGTGTAAAACATTTGCATGCGTATCAATCTTTTATTTATTAAGATTAGCTTTCCATTTTAATATTTAAATATCATTTTTTTTATTAGAAAAAAATATTAATAATTAGACTTCATAATTTGTTTTAGTTTGCTTTCTATAAGGATATTATAATCTCAAACAAACATCTTGACTTTAGGTTATTGTTTAATTTCTTGAGCATCTATTTTTTATAATATAATTAAATAAAAAATTGTTTCACACAAAAAAAAATTATTAAACTTAATGAAGTTCATGATCTAGGTTATGAGTTTAAAGAGTTAACTCAAGTCGATCCAACATGTCGCCGACTAATGTTAAGAAAAAAAAGATGTCTTCTTGAAATTTTTTAAAAATTCAAACTATATTTTTATCGATCATTTGGGTTATTTATGGACTTGTTAAATCAACTAGATCATGTCATGGCAACTCTCAGACGATTTGATTTGAAGTCTAACCCTAGATCGAGTTTAATGTTATTATCAAAGAATTTCCTGTATCTTAGACATTTTTTTTATATTCAATTTTTTTGTGTGTCTAACTTGTAGTATTATAGTATGTACTTGTTATTTAATTGTTCCATAAACATTTGGGAATTAGTGCTGATTTGTAAAGGCGTAATTGAATAATCATGTTGTGAAAACTTGTTGTCTCCATGAAGTGAACGCGAGATCAGGATAATTATTATATCCTAAGCTCGTGAATCTCAAGATCATATATAGTTCTTCATGGATGGCCTAATCAGTATAAAATTTGTCAAGGTTGCTTAGATGAAATTTATCAGAAAAGAAGAAGAAGAAGAAGAAGGTAAGCCAATTAGATAAAGGAAACTTGACTATGGACCCAGCAGATTCATGCATGTGAGCTGAAGGAAGACGATGATGATAAGATTAAAAAAGAAATAAAGATATATTTATGCCTGGAAAGGAATGCTAAGATAAAATAATTATTTTTATATAATGTCTAGGATGAATAAAACAAAAAAAATAATTCATAGTTTTGAATTCCACGAACTAAGTTTCCTGGCCGAAAAAAAAACGGTCAGATTAAAGCGATTTTGAAGGATCATGTCGACACTGTAGCAGCAGATTTGTCTTAAGAGGAAAAAGTGTGAGGTGGATAAGATGCTAATAATATGCATAGCTGGTTTGAGAGCGTGTTTGAAAGTTTAATTGTAGTTATTTTTTGAAGTGTTTTTTATTTAAAAATATATTAAAATAATATATGTATTTTATTTTTTTTAAATTATTTTTAAAATCAACCCATTAAAATAATTTAAAATTATAAAAAATATTAATATTAAAATATTTTTAAAATATAAAAACAAACGACGCTGACAGGTATTCAAAGGATGCCAATGGCGGCATTTGACGAGAAATATCTTCTGATAAACTATTAAATTATCAATGAAATGAAATACAAGTCAAAGCTCATTTTCCGTCCAGCAAGGTTGTCGTATCTTTACATGCTTGCATGTTGCTTGCCGGATCGATTGTCTGTGTGTCTCTTTTTTTAAATTCTTCAAACATCAAATGCCCAGCTAATGCTAGTGACAGGACCCTCTTCCTCGTTAAAAGTGTCTAGTTCTGAGATAGAATTGTTTGAAGAATCCCAAAGATACATCGGTGGTTGTTTCAAGAGCTATTGCAAGCACGTTATCGCTGCCTCAATCTAGCAAATCAGGTAGAAATCAGAGGTTTTTTTTTTTTTGGAATCTAGCATAAAAAAAGAGAGATAAAGTAACACACTATAAAAAAAAACACTAGTTTTAAAAATAGTAATATTTAAAAAGTCAGGTACATGTATGTGTTTCTTTTTTAATTACTAATATTGATTTCCAGGTTTGAGTTTACCTAAACTAATCTTATAAGTTTTAAAATTAATGATCATGTAAGTTTCTATTAGTTTTAAAGTTTATACAACTTAAATTAATGATTTTTAGAAAATAAATTTAAAATCTAATTAATTGGACTGCACGTCATAAATCTAAATGTGTGCGTGTTTTTTATTATTTAAATTAATGTTAATATCCGGACAAGTTTGTACATACATTAACTAATTCAACAATCACTAAAGTTATCAAACATTTCATTAGAGCATCTCAAATATGTAATAGTTATAAACCTGGGACGGTACTAAAAATTAAAGACTGCCTCTATGTGTGTGTAGAATAGCTTATACACATATAAACTAACTAACCCACATGATGCGTGCATATAAATATAGATAAAAATATTGTTAAGAAATATATTTATTAAAAATAAAATAATATTTTTAATTTAATTTATATATAATCTCTTTATATTTAGGTTAAAAGGTATATTTTAAAATAAATAGATTAATAAAAACTCTAGTTTTTTATTTATTTATTTATTTTATATTCGTAATTTTTTAATGTTAATTTCAATTACTTTAAATCATAAATTCTGGTTAGGGTTTATACTTATGAAATCCATAACACAGATGAAGCGGACATAATTTTAACAGACCAAGAATCAAAATATTTGCTTAGGGCTAGAGGTGTTGAAGAGTAAAAAACACTTGGCACATTAAAGGGAAATTTGGTAGAAAGTTCCAAACAGGAATTAAAGTGTGTGTCTATATATATATATATACACCTGACATTATATGTATTCTTAATATTTCTGATGAGAGAATCATTCGTGCATGTCTTGTATTCTATTGTTTGTCTGTTAATTTTTTTGTTTTATTATTAATGTGGGTGTTGGACAGGTGTTGGACAACTTGTGCGTATCTCAACTAATTTCACGGCTCCTAAAATTAATGTACCATGTAAGTTTTTAGTGATTTTAAGGTTTGAGAGACTCGAACTATCTTAAAAAACTAATCTAGAACTTAACTAGTTGAGTTATATTTTTAGATTTTATCCGCAAATCTTTGATGTTAGGTAATGGAGAATATTTCTGTGTTGGAAGGGAAGTAACTGGGGAGAAGAAACAAGCGGGATTTACTACGTACTACATGTTTTTTTTCTCAAATTAAAAACATTGGACTCCATCATATTGGGTATTTCTGATCAAATTCATGCAAATGAAAAGCTTATAACACTTCCTACTCCAAATTGTATATGTGATTTGCAACTTCTTGTTTATTAAAATATTTTTTTGTACTATATTTTTAAAAAAATCTAGAAATCATCCACCAAGTGGGCATCCAATGTCATTTCTTGTCTCTGCAGAATCAATTCCAAGGATCCCATCAATTTAGAAACAATCAGCAATTACATCTGAAATCTAAAATTCCCTATCTACTTATGCTATTAAAAGTTAAATTCTAGTTTTGGTTTTTAGAGATTACTAATTTGAGTCCCACAAATTTCAGGACCACTGAAAACTTATATGGTTGTTAACTTCAGGACCCGTGGGATTAGTCATGGTGTGCGCACGTTGGCCCGGACACACACGTTAATAATAATAAAAAGGTCAAACCCATGATTCTAAAATCATAAAAAAATAAATAAATTAGGCAATTAGCATATAAAATTAAAAAAATTAACGAATTGACATAGAAACAAAATTTTTTGGTGAAACAGTACAGTTTAATCATGTTGCACTTCAGAAGAATGACATGACTATGCTATTTATGGCTCAAACGATTGACCGATTCCTAAAATAATAAGAAAAATCTCAAAATTGCCAAAATTAAGGGGCTTCGATGAGATTTTTTATATATAAAGATTCAATGGTCCACGTGATGATGTAGTGGCCTCTTAAGGGAAGACGTCCTCCAAAAACTCCTGTAAATTATTGAGTGCGATCCAACAGTTAGATAAAAAATTATTATTCTTTTGAACTTTTATTTTGGTCTAACAGAACAAAACCTCTTGTTCGGCCTAAAATTATCCCAATGGTTCATAAATGCATCCGCTAGACTATCTACATAATCTGTTTAGGGCAGATCCTCATTTAATTATGACAGACTCATTTTTTATTGTTTAGAATCACTCATTATTGTGTGAATAATAACTTTTTGATATTTTAATTGAAGTATATTTTTCACTCTACAAGTTGGATAAAGATGTATATTTTGACTCATAAAACATATTTGGAAGAAAAACCTCATAAAATTATGATTTTTAAGTGAAACGGTCAAATCAGTTACTACAACTGGATCTAGCAGTTAACTAGTTGAGATAGAAAATTGGAGTTTGACCATGTCATGTTTTTAAAGCCTGACATGGTGAAGACTGTATCATTTCATTATTATTATTATTATTATTTTAAAAAAACAGTGTTATTATGTCAAATTTGTTTGTTTAGTGTGTTAATTTTTTTAAAAAGAACAAAAAATCTTAAACAGACAAGAACAATCACGAACCTGATGGGTGTGTCGCTGGGGCTTCCCAGGTTTAGAAGGATGAAAAGATGATGATGAAAACAATGGGATTGTGTCTACTAGGGTGGGTGGTTTGTTCTTCCAGACTAAAATTTGTCTCCCGTTCATATTGAAAGGCCTCTGCCAAAAGCTTCTTCTGGTGTAGCGGTTGCGAGGGTGGATTCTCCATGGCTTTCCTCCCTTCAACGAGCATGTAAGGTTCATAATCCATGTCCATAGCTGACCTATTTGGTATAAATCGAGCCGAGCAACAATCCAGAACAAGAAAATCTGAATTAGAACCCTAAAAGAATATAATCATTCGCAACTGTACAATTATTAATCAATCTTTAACTTGATAAGAATATGCTTAAATAGCACTAACTTATTAGAAACCCGAAATAGAATATAATCTTGCTTTGATTCATGTTTGATTTTCTGTTAGTGGAGAGGGAGAGAAAAGTCATGGAAAAGCAAAAATGATGGGATTGATTTATACATTGGAGGTAATATTATGTAAGAGTATTTTTATTTTTCTTATCAACATTTAAATTTTATGTTTCTAAGGTGTACTTTCTACAATTAGAACGAAAAGTGTAATCAAGTGCTAACCTAGAAGAGGTCGGACTCATTTTCTCTATTTCAAATTACTTAAAAAGTTTTTCTTTACTCATGAAATGCATATATAATCCAAAAGAATCCTTTGTAATTAATATGTTGTGGTAGAGAATAATAATATTAATTATATCTTGGGACCTCATCTAACAGCTTAAGTTATTGGGTTGAATTGATTTTTTAACATGGTATCAGAGCCTTGATGACTAAGTAGTCACGAGTTAGAATCTCGACATCCATATTTATTTGATAAAAAATCAAGTACAAGGTAATGTGGGCTCGTACAAGTTTCAAGCTCAAATGACTTTCACTTGAGAATGTGTGTTAGAGAATAATAATATTAATTTTTTTGAGACCTCATTTAATAGTTTAAATTATTGGGTTAAATTGGTTCTTTGACATGCTGCAACCTAATGTGATTGTTATTTCACTCCTCTCAATTCTCTGTTTTCTGCGTGTTAAAAAATAACTGATAATAGTTGTTTTTTAAAGTGTTTTTTATTTTAAAATATATTAAAATAAATTTTTTAATTTTTAAAAATCAATTTTGATATCAGCACATCAAAATAATCTAAAAACATAAAAAACATATTAATTTAAAAAAAAATAAAAAATTTTAATTTAAAAAAAACACTTTCTGATCACAATGCTAAACACTACTTAAATTCATACCAAGTAACAAATAATATTTTCTCCTGTGAATGTAATCATTTACTTAATTATTGTGTAACAAAAAAAAAATGGTCAATCACATGAATATTTCTCCCTTCCCAACATTTTACCAAATGAAATCCGAATACCGTCATATCTTGTTGCTTAATTGAGCAGCACATATGTAATTTCATCACCACTTTACAAAATTAATAAATACATAATATTGTGCATACCACTCTTTCAAAAATTACCCTTTACATCTTCAATTAACATTGATTTATCAGAAAAATAAAAAAACAAGAATGTCTTGATATAAAAAACATTCACTCGAGATCAAATCACGCAATGCCTGTACTCTTTCTAGTTCCATCTCTCTCTCTCAAACAACTGCAACCACGAAAGCACCACAACCAAACTCACCACCATTAAATAGATTCTGTTAGCATATATATATATATATATTGTTTTTGGTCCTTAACATTCTCCTCTTTAAACCGATATCATAATTTCAAGATTCACTCAAGGGAAAAGTGGCAATGTTGATGATTTGGGGTTCTTTGAATTTTAGTTCTTAAATTTATAGTTGTTTGGTTTACTAATTTGATTTGATAAACAAAATTATGTATATGTGGTTTTGTTGAAGATTACAGTGTTATAGATTTAGGGTTTTTAGTTTTTAGATCTCAATTTTTACTAATTTTTTTATTTATGAATTTGAGATTTTTGTGATTCGGTATAATAAATTCATTTATATTGGAATATGATGAAGGTGGCTATATTTTTTATTTGAATTTCTTTTTTTTTAGAGCTTTATTAGATCCCACGTTACTCTATTGGCATATCAATTTTTTTTTTTAACATAAAAAACTATAGGCGTTGCTAATGTTTTTTATAGTATAATTTTTTAAAAATATGTGAGAATTGATGTGATGTAACTCGGCTTGGCGGCTTCAAAGGCAATTTAGATGATCTATAAAAATATAGTTTGAATCAAAATAAATATTTAAGTTGAGATTTTTTTAATAAACACTTGACATAAAAACATATTGGAATGATTTGAGTTAACCTAAGTTAAAATGTTAATCCGTATACCAAGTTATAGATTATGATAATCCTATAAAAAATAATAAATTCAATATTGAAAGATAACTGGAAAAAAATCAATTAAAAAATAACTTAAAAAATAACATGAATCAACCTACCAAATTCACGATCTTGGTCATATGATTGGGATAACTAAAAAAGAAACAAATTAAAACAAATTAGGTCTTGGTGGCCTAACATGCCTATGCCTTCTAAAACAATAGTCTATGCATGTGAGCCTTGTAGCCCAACCTGCATGTTTGGTCCTAATTTTATTTTTATTTCATCAATGGACGTATATCCACCTATATTTTGTTTTAATATAAGCAAATGACACACAATCTTTTATTTAAAGAATATCTAATAATTGGAGGATCACCGGAAAATCAGGGCTTCATTTTCTTTTTATTAAAAAAACTCATTTTCAATTTATTTTTTATCCAAAACATTAAGAAAACACATTACACCTTGAGAAACCTATTTTGACATTATTTTTGTAGTTGAAATCTGTATCAATGATGACATTTATCTATGGTAGAATGTAGCAACTCTCTCTTCTTTCAAATAAAAAGGATTGAAAATTATATACTTAAAGAAAACCAAAACAAAAAAAAAGCTAAATGGTATTCGTAGAAAGCGAGCCTCCTTGCCCTAAAACAATATTTTGTCGATGATAAGAGCCTGATCCGTTAATTTATATGATTCTGCAACACCGGTAGAAGATCAAATGTGAACAATATGCAAGATATTTAATTAAGAATGAATTTGAGTATATAATATTGTAAACTGCGCATGAAATTAAGGTAATAATGAAATAAGCAATTGCAGTTAAATAGGTTGAAGAAACAAAATTGGTCGAAAATTAATTAAAAATATTTGAAAATAGCATCAATATTTCATTTTGCATTACATCATGTCAAACATGTAATAGTTATAAACCTGGGACGGTACAAAAAAGGACTACCTATGTGTGTGTATGTATGTCTATAGAACAGCTTATACACATATATAAACCAACCCACATGATGCATGCATATAGATATATGATCTCAGGCCCCAGTTAGGGTTTATACTTATGAAATCCACAACACAGATGAAGCAGACCTTTTAACAGACCAGGAATCAAAATATTTGCTTAGGGCTAGAGGTGTTGAAGAGCACATTAAGGGAAATTTGATACAAAGTTCCAAACTGGAATTAAAGTATATATACCTGACATCAATTATAAATATTCATAATATTTCTGATAAAAGAATCATTCGTACATGTCTTGTATTGTATTGTTTGTCGGCGAATCTTTGATGTTAGTTAATGGAGAATATTTCTGTGTTGGAAGGGAAATAACTGGGGAGAAGAAACAAGCGGGATGTATTACTACATGTGTTTTTCTCAAATTAAAAACATTGGACTCGGTATTTCTGATTAAATTCATGCAGTCGTACAAATAGATCAATGAAAAGCTTAATATGTAGCAGTAACAAAGGAAAGGAATATGAAAGGATGTCAGCAGCCATTCGAATACTGAAGTGCATGGTAAGATCAAGATCAGTGAATTATCAGTTCAAGCTCTTCACGTTAATGATTGAAAATAAAGCAACAAAATGCAATAAACAATCTATTTATACAGACTTAAACAGGTAGAAAGATGTGTTGTTTCGGGACCTTGAAAAAGGATGGGATTAGGAGCATACCTTAATTAGGGTTCTTGTAACCAGTTACTAGAAGAAAAGCAAGGTGTAAGGAATGAAGCCTGGTCCGAGATCATTTTATGATATTTTCCAAATATAATTACTTGCAAGATCAAACCTAAAAATTAACAACAAGTAAGGGATAATTAAGACTACTACAGATTAACAGGTAGGACACAGGAGAGATATAAA
This sequence comes from Populus alba x Populus glandulosa, assembly GCA_033617975.1. Taxonomy (NCBI): domain Eukaryota; kingdom Viridiplantae; phylum Streptophyta; class Magnoliopsida; order Malpighiales; family Salicaceae; genus Populus; species Populus alba x Populus glandulosa. The sequence goes on from CM066161.1 coordinate 6,485,173, forward strand.
GAGAGGAGTCAAATGGATCTTGAACCAAACCCTATGATCACCAGCACTTCCTACTCTCTTGATGCTAAAATCAGACAAAGGGGCTGCAAATACACTCAGTAATGAAAACCTAACAGTAACAGGGACTAAGTTAACGGGAGAGACAAGGATCTTGGATCAAACTTCATTCCAAACACCCCTTTTCCATCTTTCATGGTTCCTTCTCTATATAACTGAGTCATGATTTCTTTCTCATGACTCAGCAACCAAAACCTAACAAGGCTGAAATATACTCAAGTCTCTATATTATCTTCGTCTTTATAGTTACAAGCACACAATACCACACACTCTCGCCCACAAAATGATAAAGAAATAGAGATGAGACGAAGGGATCAGTAAATGGAGGTACGAGAAAAGATAAACAAAGAGATAAAAGTGGTAAAACGCATGATGGACTGTCATTGTATGAGTAAAATAATGAAAAAGGCTGGTAGGTTTTGGAGGGATGATGTTGTCTTCTTCTACGGAGCTTTTTATTAAAAAGAAAGTGAGTGGCTTTGGAGGCCCTTACAGGCTCTCTCTGTGAACGAAAAAAAAAAAGATTTAGCACTGAAAATAACGAGGACCTAAAGAGAAGCATGGGAGAGGAGACATGGGCCTCCACAATGCCCTATTTATTTATATTGTTGTTAATTTTTGGTTATTTATTTTAGTTATAATTTGAGAAAAATAGCATTCATTATTGTCCTATCAACCAAGTTATTTTGAATGACTGGAAGAGGGTGATTTTTTATTGAATAAAGTATGAAAACTATCTCAAAGCTTGTTAAAGCATGATCAAGTTCGGCTTTCCAGCCAATTTACCATATATGAACATAAAAAAATCAAGGCTAGAAAAGGGGTCACAAAAGACTATAGAGTAGGTTGTGAAGTCTCGAGAAAAGCAAATCTTGTAATAGTGGAATAGCCAGAACATTAAGCACGATGTGTGAGGAAACTTAGAAGATGAAAGCTTAGAAAGAAAAGTGCTATGAGCAAATTAAAAAAGAAAAAAAAAACGCATGCAATCAGTATTGAACAAAGTAGGTGTAAGATTATGATTTAGCGACTGACCGACCAAAGACGCTAATAAAAGGAGAAACACTTGGTAGATGCTAATACCAAACAAAGTGAACAAGTACCGGTTATGAAATTCTGCCATATGAATAAAATTATAATTTAGAAAGGCTTTAACTGGGTAATTTCTTATGCCCTAAATGACCTTCAATGTTAATGGCAAAGCTTTTTATAGGATAATCACTATAAGTTTGCATTGTTTGTATTATGTGAATACTAGGAACAATTTGGTATTCGAGAAAAAACAACCTATTTGTAAGGATATCTGATAACATCTGTTCTATTTTGCCACAGGTTGGATCAAAAATCTGAATAATTTATTTTGTTATACAGGTGTGGATCTATATAGAAACCACAAATACATCTAATCTTGGTCTGTTAAGTTTTGATTCTAGTTGGCCTATATTTATATAATTTGTTTCCCTATATCTATATATTCTCGATTTCTTAAAAAAAAAGATGACAGTGAATAAAAAATAAGGTTCAAGCTGTTTATAGGCAAAGATAAAAAGATGAGCATCAACCAACAAGAAAAAGGGAAAGCAATAGTATGAAAACAACAATGTAGTAAAGAATCGATATTAGCGATAGGGAGAAAAGGAAGAACATCTAGTATAAAATTCCAAAACAAACTATAAAGCACATCAACAATATACAAATGATCTAACAACGAGCATGATGGGGCAAAGTCTAATGAAAAAATGGCATCAAATTATTGGTTGCCTTCTTGGAAGCTATAATGGCATAAAAAAAAATATGGACATTTTGTCAATATAATTGATGGTTTCACTTGACATCCTGGAGAAATAACATTGTGTTTTAAAGATAAGCGTCAAATAATTAATTCAACCCAATAACTTAAGTTGTTAGGTTAGGACTCAAGATATGTTTATATTATTCTCTAACACTTTCAAATGAAAACCTTTTAGGCTTGAAACTTATACATACTCACACTGCCTTGTGCTTAATTTTTATCAAATAAATAGAGATGGTGAGATTTGAACTCATGGCTGCTTGGTCATCAAGGCTTTGATACCATGTCAAAGAACCAATTTAACCCAATAGCTTAAGCTATTAGGTGTGGTCTGAAGATATAATTTAAATTATTTTAAGTTAAAGCACAACTTATTATTGATTAAAGAGCTTACATAATCAATAGTCATATCTTTTATTTATATGACTAGGGCAACATACATTAGTTATTGTGTAGTGCACTACACGGGATATATCTATACAAGGAAAATACAATATTTCCTATATTAAAACACATTCCATAATATAACCCCTCAAGCTGAAGGGGGATTGACCATATAAAGCTTGGACTGCAAATAAGTAAAAGCAGTGTGAGGAAGCGGCTTAGTAAAACCATCAGCTAATTGGTCTTTAGAGGATATAAAGTGAATTTGTATCTCCTTTTTAGCTACTCTATCACGAACAAAATGATAATCAACCTCAACATGCTTTATACGTGCATGATAGATTGGATTAGCAGATAGATACGTAGCACCTAAATTGTTGCACCAAATAATGGTAACAAAACTAAGAGAGAAGCATAAATCTGTTAGAACATAACGAAGCCAAAGAACCTCAACAGTACCATCGGTTAATGCATTATATTCTACTTTAGTGGAGGAGCAAGCAACAATGCGTTACTTGCCAGATTTCCATGAAATGAAAGTGGTGTCGCGAAAGACAATGTAGTCACTAGTAGACTTTTGATCATCTATGATCCTCGCTCAATCAACATCAGTAAAACCGAAGGAAGACCAATAACTCTCAGTAGGCGTATGCATAAACTGACAGACCTTATTGATAGCATAACATATGTCTAATCTAGTAAATATTAGATACTGAAGAGCACCAATAATTTATCGAAAATGAGTGGGGTTCGAGAATGGCTCCCTAGTCTGTAGGCCACTTTTGGAGGAAGATTTCGGTGTATCAACAGGCTTGCACGATGACATAACACCACGACTTTGGATATTAAGAACATATTTGTATTGACTAAGCATGAGACCTATACTAGTGGGAGTGACCTCAATCCCAAAAAAATAATTAGCTTTACCTAGATCTTGGAGTTTGAATTATGAACTCAATAGGATAATAAGGCATTGAATCAAAGTAGAGTTACTACCAATAAGCAGAATGTCATCCACATAGTCAAGCAAATAACATATATCATGATTCACATTCAAAATAAATAAAGAGGTATCAACCTTGGAAATGTGGAAGCCAACCGACAGAAAAAAGTCACTCAGTTGTTTGTACCAAGCCCGCAAGGCTTGTTTTAAACCATAAAAGGACTTTTAGAGGCAACAAACATGAGTTGGTAGGGTAGGGTCGACAAACCTCGGGGGTTGCTGTATATAAACAATCTCCTAAAGTAAATAATTGAGAAATGCATTATAAATATCAAGTTGTTGAATCTGTCAATGGTTAGATACGGTAATGGCGAGGACTAGGTGAATAGTGGTCAATTTAACAACAAGACTGAAGGTTTCTAAATAGTTGATATCTTTCTGTTGAGTGAACCCTCGCGCAACCAAACATGCCTTATAACGTTCAACAGTACCATCAGCTCGACACTTGATTTTATAAACCCAACGACAACTAACAACATTCATAGAAGGCTCAAACGAAACTAAGGACCAAACACCATTGGAATGTAAAGCTGTAATTTCAGATCTCATAGCAGAATGCCAACACAAAAAACAGTTATCTTTTTTAAAATTCGAAGGTTCATGAGCAGAGGAACATGTTACACATGAGTTGGGAGGCAGTATACAGGAAAAAACTGAGCTTAAGTTGACAGACTTATATTGTCGTGGACGCAACACCATGGGGTGCTATTAGGAAACCACTAGAGCAAAAGAGTTAGAAGACCTGATGGATGTGTGCTGCTGTGGAAAAAAGTAGCTGGAAAGATCAATACAGAGATTTAAGCTCGTTGGTGACTGAGCAAGGACCTTTGAAGGAGAGACAAGGCCTAATAGTGAAGTTGGGGGGCAATAAAAAAAGGAGAATTAGATGTTGTAATGTCCGGAGCAGTAGAATTTGAACCTATAAAATGATCAATAGACATAGTTGCAATCAGTGGTAAGGGACCGAGGTGTGTGTAGGGAGGATTGGTGTTTCGACTGGGTTTTATGATGGTAAGTATGTTAAAGCAGGAAGGTGTGAGATAGGGGCCGATTATGGGTTACAGTTGGTTATGGCAAAAATATGATCAGACTCAAGAAATGGAAAAGATTGTTTATGAAAGCGGACATGACGAGATATGTAAATACGATTAGAAGACAAGTCAAGACAGCGATAACCTTGATGATAGTCTAACTTATGATCATTATATAGTCAAAGAAATGAAAAGCAAAGACATTTAAAAGTACGTAGAAAACTATAATCAGGTGGTTGATGAAACAGACATTCAAACAAAGATTTGTTTTGTAAGACCGATGTCGGTGTATGATTAATAAGTGACCAAGTAGTGTAAGACTAGTTTCGACAATATAACAGTGAAAATGCTCAACAATACCATTTTGTTCATGTATATGTGGACATATGATGGGATGATGAATACCAACAATTTTAAAGAAGGAATTTAATTTACGATATTCACCACCCTAGTCAGTTTGAATCGATTTTATTTTGCACTGTTGTTCAACCAAGACTTAAAATTGATGAAACATGCTAAACACATCAGATTTTACACTAAAAGGATAAAATCAAATAAATTTTGTGTGTGCATCCGCAAAGATTACAAAGTAACAAAAACCATCAGAAGATAGAATAGGAGCAAGGCCCTAAACATCACTAAAAATAAGTTCAAGAAGAGCAGTTGTTTTGCGACCCATAGATCCTAATGATAGACACAATGATTTTCCAAGCGGACATGTTGGACACTGAAAATTTAAAGGATGAGATGTACAAGTGACCTTTTTATTTGATACTAACAAAACTCAGAACCCAAGAGCTTGGGTGATTGAGTCAACGATGTCAAACATCAACAGAAATGGATAAACTAACAGACAAAAAAGCTTGGGGCATGAACATGGTAGAAGACTCTAAAAGGATGTAAAGGCTATTTTTACTCTAACCGGAAAGCAGAACCTCCTTGGTTATGAGATCTTTAACATAGAAAATAGAAGAGTGAAATTAAAAAAATACATAGTTTTCACGAAAAAATTGTTAAACAAATAAGAGTTTTTTTTTTTTTAGAACATGCAAGACATTAGACAACTTAAAAACTTGTTTATGGATACGTAAGATATTATAGGTTGTATTAGATATGACAAGTCTCTTACCATCACCAACATGCAATTGATCATTACTAAGATAGGGTCTGCATGTGTCATACCGGCAATATCTAGAGTAACATGTTAATTTACGTCGGTGTCAGGAAAGAAACCAAATGACAAAATTTGTTATTGAAGCATCATTAAAGGAGAGGTTAGCCGAGGCATGATTACCATGGTACACAAGCTGGGAGCATTGTTGTGTGGAGTGCCCAAATATGTTACAAATCTAACACTTAATTTATCATTGTCACTGACCAGCGTTTCTTGTTTTGTTCTGCTGCCAAACTAGTTGATTCTGCTACCAATGCCCACATTATGGCTACTGGAAACTAATGTTGTTACCTCTGAAATTCTGGCCACCATACTAAGTAGAGAAGGGACGCATACTCCTCCACCAATTACATGTTCCCCTACCTTATTGAAAAGAGGAACCACTACCATTAAACATAGAAAAAACACGCTGGGAAGCGAAGGCAAATGGGGGCTACACAGGTGTTGGCAGCAATGGTGTAACCGTGGGAATAGGGTGAAGGAAGCTTCTATGTAAAAATTCATGAATAGATAAGTGACTATGAAGCTCAGAATATGGCAAAGGGTCAAATTTCATTGATAAATTGGTAACCAAATCATGAAATTCACTGTGAAGACCTCGAAACATTATAGATTAAAGTTTATGAGGGAGATGGGGCAACTTGTTACGGCTAGTTCATCAAATAACCCCTTAGCCTTCTGTAAATAGATGGTAACAGTATCATCACTTTTATGAAGGTGTTGAAGACATCCATGCAATTACATGATTCAAGAGTTCGATGAAGACGCAAGAGCATGTTCTAACGTGCTCCATACATTAGAAGAGGTTGGACAATCCACCATAAGGCGGAGGACGTCTATAGACAGAGAAGAGAGGAGAGCATTGAGGATGAGTTGATCTTGTTGTTTTCATGTAAAAAAAACTTGGGAAAAGCTAGAACTGAAGACAGTTGAAGTGGCAGAAACATCACTGTGTGGAGAAATAAACATCATCGAACCATCGATAAAAGAAACAAACACCTCAACGAATCAAATACGACTTCATTTGCATAAGCCAAAATAGATAATTTGTGTTGGTAAGCTTGAGATTGATGACTTGTTATGTGTTAGAAAGAGGTATGATGGTTATTAGGGCGTCAAAAACCGATAAAGCAATCAGAGCTGCATTGTGTGCAAAGACAGTCACATGGTCAAAGCAGGGGCTACAAGGGAGGATAAGGTAAGGGAGGTCGAGCTGACATTGATGCCAACTGCAGTAGCAACAAAGGGATCCATTGATGAAGTTAAAGAAGTCGGATAGTTGCTGCTGTAATGAATCTGCAGTAGAATTATTTGTAGAGGGAGCCGAAGTTGGCTACTGATATGCTAACTGCTTTTAAGAGTGCAGATTGGGGCACAATATAATTTTTCATAACAGAGGCAGAGGAAAATGTTATTAAAAAAAAAAACTACAACAAATTCTTTGGCAGAGAAAGAAGAGGATATGTCAATAAATGGGAGGATAAGGAAGACATAAATCTATTTAGATATTTCGGCTCTGATACCAAATTGAAGCACAACTTATTGTTGATTAAAGGGCTAGTCTTCTCTTTTATTTATATGACTAGGGTAACATACATTAGCCAAAAAAAAGTTTGAGACTATGCTCTCCACTTCACTTTCCATTCCAAAATGTGCAACTTTTTTTGAAAATAATATTTTACTTCTTTATTCAATGCATATGTCTCCTCTAGATATCACTTCCTTGACTATTAATAAAATTTATAACCTTTCCTTTGCTTATTTATTCTTTTTTATTTTTTCAAAACTCTAAAAAAAAATCCAAATTGATTTCAAAACTTATTTTTCTCTTTAATAACTTTAAGAATTACTTTATTGATTTACATTTTGAGATAACTATTGATTACTAGGCCCATTGATGGATAGATTAAGAAATCCAAAGAAGTTTGTCTACATACATTGGTGTAATTAATGACCTTAAAATTGTTCAAAAGATCATATTATATAATCTGGACTTATGATCAACTAAAAGCTTCCTAGTTGGAAATTTCTCCACCATCAGATTATATAATCTGATGTTTTAACTACTAAAATAGAGTGAGAGATTAAAATGTTTCATGGGTTTTCTTGTTTTTGTGATATTTTGAGAGTTGAATAATTTTGAACATTGATTTTTATTTTTTTATTCAGTAGTCTGTTCAACTCCTCCGTTCATATAAGATCATTGGAATATAATGGTAACTTTATCAATTTCAAGATGTAATGTTTAATTTATGAAAGAACATAAACAAATTAAAAAAAAACAAACAAACTATAAAAAATTTAATGTAATTAATAATAATAAAAAACGAGTTAATTCATCACCCAACTAACAAAATAACAATCCTTTTTTTTTGTTAATATGTTGGTTACTGAAAATTTACATGATCGTTAATTTTAGGACTCATGAGATTAGTTGATATATGTGTAAATTGGCTCGGATATCCATGTTAATTAAAATAATAATAATAAAAAATAACAATTCCCCAGCACAATTGAAAAAAGAAAGAAAGAAAGAAAGAAAAAGTTGAAAGTGACTAATCAAGAAATTATTGAAATTTCTCCCTCCAAAAAACCTCCCATAATTAAATTGTTCGTGCAATTCTATCGTAAGTGGCTTTTTTGTATTTGGCTTTCCACAAAACACTCGAACTTCTTCTACACTGAAGGGTCCACATATTTTATATATTTTTTAATTGTTAGTTATTTTTTTATTTTAAAAAATTATTTTTTATTTTTTTATTTTACATTAATTTTTTAAAAAAATTTATATAATTTTAATATATTAATATCAAAATTACTTTTTTTAAAAAAATATATTTTAATATATTTTAAACATAAATTTTTTTTTTTTTTTAAATCCCCACCTAACTTCCAAATACCTCGTATTCTTTCAACTCAGGAAAGCAAAGGAGTGGCAAGTTCCATTATTGTCCACATGATTTATTTGACTGATCATGGCTTCCCTTTTCAGCCAATGGGGGGTCCTGCCACTTTCTTTCCTATCGGGGACATGCATGATTCCTTTCTATTGTGGGTCCAGCAACACTTTGCTTGGTTTCATTGTCCTTCATTAGCCACGAGCATTTCAGCAGGTTTTGTATTTCAAAATTATTTTTTTAAATAAAAAATTTATTTTAATTTTTTATTTTAAATTAATATTTTTTTAATATTTTCATATCATTTTAATATGTTGATATCAAAAATATTATTTTAATATATTTTTAAATAAAAAATATTTTAAAATATAATTATAACAATTAGCAACATAATAAGGAATTATATGTTTTATATTTAATGGTGTTTTACAGTGTAATATTAATTATTTTTTATTTGAAAATATATCAAAATAATATTTTTTTTATTTTTAAAATATATTTTTTGATATCAGCATATCCAAATAATTTAAAAATACAAAAAAATAATTTGAAGTAAAACAAAAATAAAAAAAATTTCAAAAATTTCAAAAGCATTTTTATAATCCAAAAACAAACGGATCTTATTGTGCCCCCAAAATGCAATGCTCTCGGGCATTCTTCCTGCAGAAAGCTCCTGAAGAGTTTTGTTGTGGTTTATGTGATTTCCTTTAGATTAGCTCTTTAATTGTTAATTTCATAGCTTATTATTTAAAAAATTATTAATTTAAATTTATAAATTTCAAAATTATTTAAAGCTTATATGGCTGTTAATTTAAAAATCTATAGAATTAGCTTAGATAATCTTGCTAATACGAAATCCTACTGCATCTCTATTCAGAAAGAGCCAACCCTCACGAAATTCTTAAAAAAAGGAAAGAAATTCACTCATTTCTAAAAATAGTTAAGCTCCTATTTTTTCATTATTAAGAAAAAAATTCACTAATAATGTATTGTTATTCAGATTTTAAATATCCTGAGAGATATTCAGAATTCTTACTATTTCTCTAAATTTCAACTGAGAATGATGTAAGAAAGTATATTTTTAAAACCATAAAAAAAAAAATTTCAATTGAGATTGGGCCTGTTTGTTTCTGCGTTTCAAAAGCGCTTTTGAAAAAATTTGAAAATTTTTTATTTTTTTATTAACTTCAAATTAATATGTTTTTAGTGTTTTCAAATCATTTTGATGTGCTGATGTCAAAAATGATTTTTAAAAAATCAAAAAATATCATTGGCATGCATTTTGGCACGAAAAGCAATTTAAAAAGCAACCGCAACTACACTGCCAAACAAGCTCAATGATGTAAAGAGTACATATAAATTTGCACTAGACTCCCAGCAAATATGCACTAAAAATTTAGAACAAGTGATGCTCGATCAAGGCAACACAATTCTGGGACTGCTAAAGCAATTAACCTCCAACTCAAATCACCACCAAATTGTTCATATTTTCAATGGAGACAACCTTCGAGCTCATGACTTCTTGAAAGTAGTGGAAAAACGCATTCCAAAAGCCGCAGATCCATTAATAGAAATAAAATAAAGATTTATTCAGATTTTAAATTTATTTCTTAAATATTACAGTTTGAATTTTACAAATCTCAAAATCATTAGAGGTTTACATAATCGTTAACTTTAAAACTCGTAAGATTAATTAAAATACACACAAATTGACCCGGACATCCATCTCAATAAAACAAATAATTAAATAGAGACTGTAGAAGGCACGACCACTAACGCCACACAATTGAAAAACTCATTTGAGTTCCAAAACATGGGTGATGAAAGTTTGGCAGAGAAAAGATGCTGATGCACTTTCCAAAATTCGTCAAGGTGTCTCAGACACGATCCTCCTACGAATCATGAATTCTTCATCGACAAAGCAAGTGTGGGGCATGTTACGAGATGAATTTCAAGGTTTATATCATTGTCTATCTCAAGAACAGAAACGTCACCAAAGTCATACCAGAGATTACCCTACTTGAAGCATGGTCAGGACAGATACCTTCACTCAGACATCTAATGGTATTTACTACGTGCATATTCCAGCAAAAAAAAAAAAAAGAGGCACAAGCTGGAAGCAAAAGATGAAAAAGGACGTTTCGATTTCCAACTGTTTCCACATAAGAAAAACTTGGGGGTAATCTCCTCTTGAAAGCTTCGGATTTCAAACGAGAAATTATTGTGAAGGTCGTATACTATCCATCGGCAAAATGTGTCGAACGTGCATGGCATTGGCGTCAAAACCACAAATTCAACACGCAATAAGCTCAAAAATCAACTGATTCAATGTATTTTAATCAAGGTTGTCAATTTTATTTTATTTCATTTGAAATAGCTCAAACATTCCATATCAATTTAAAAAATAGAATAAAACAGAATAATTTTCATTTCATTTTAAATATCGGTCTATTCCGGATTTTTCGGCTAAATTCCGGCCGGAACATTCAAGTTTCATTCCACATGTTCCGTCCCGCTCTTGAAAAGCTGTTGAATCAAATTGAACCTTGTTCGATTTTATTAATTGAACTATCCAAGTATAAAAAGCTCATTTTCATTACTATTTTCAATAACAATGATATTAATTTTTTAAAATTAGATTTATCACTAATATATATGGTTTATATTCATATTGTTTTTTTCATGTTTATACTTTGTAAGAATTTAAGCAAAACAATGGATGTTTTAGATTTCATTAGCCTTGATAACATTGACATAACTTTATATTTAAAATATTTGTGTTAAAACATTTTACCTTCATAATATTTTGATATTTTTTTTAAGTTGAATTACTTTAAGTTAAAGATCTATTTAATCTTGACTATTTAGAAATATTTTAAATTTTAAAATTATATTTGTTTGACATTGTGTTTGTATTGCATAATTTATAATTAATTTATCTTAAATTTGAATTATTATTATTATTATATATATATATATATGAGAACAATACAATCTCGAAACAGTACGCCGAAATACTTCAAAACTAAAATATTTTATTTCAATTAAAAAAGTAAAATACCAATCAAAACAGAATTGATAATTTTGAATTTAACCTTCTATTAATCCCTTCCATGGTGACTTTCAACTGCTACAGTTAGCAGCCGTGACAGGGATTCTGAAGGGGCACGAGGGCATCATATGATCCTCACAGCCATCGCCAAAGGCTGACATAGTACACACAGCTTTCACCCAATGAAGCGTTTAGCATCATTTGCGAGCACGCGCATCCTAAATGAGTCTGTCCCTGTGAAATTCATAGTTGCTGGGCGTGACAGCCAATGCTCTGTTTTGGTCTTTTCCATAAACTGACATACAGAAACAGCTCTGAGATCTCCTACCATCAATGTCCTTGTGAATTAAGATATTCTTTCTTTTTTCTTCTTTGGCTTGAGTTTTTGGGATACATGTACGAATTCTTACACATACAAGGTTGTGATACCAGCCGAGTTGTCGGTGAGCAAGAATCAAACTGATTACAGGTTAGCATTTACCTGGCTGGACTGAACTTAATCAGAATAGTTAACTTTGAAGGAGACATCTATTCTTATCTATTCGATGGATTTGATCTTTTCGTCCACATGAAAGAAATGCCACAACAATTTTCTTCTTTTTCATGTGACTGGCGAAGGAGCAAGCAGAGGAGGATATGTCAAGCACAGACAAGGAAGTTGGAATTTTTAAAAAGAGGAAGCTGGGTCTTTTGCTAAGAATTGACAGCAGCACCACAGGCCATAGCCAATAGCTCTTGTAAAATGCGACACAAAAATTTCACCCTGCTCATTGTGTCTCGCACATGCTTCAATTATTACAAACACTGAAAAAAAAAATCCCAGCTTGCCTATCAAATTTATCCTACAACAGACTTCCATTTCAAAACAACTCTAGGATAGTTCAAACAAGACGAAGAAGATAACAAAGCCATAATTGGTAACAGGTTCTCTCTTGGTGAATTTTGGTTGTGACTTGGAAACAAACAATGTTGCAAACTGCAAAATTACAAGGAAGCCATAGGCATAGAATACCCTTGGAACCAAAGAATATTGAAAGATATCTAAGTATTTAATTGAATTGACACGCATGAACCAAACCATAGACGAATGCATTATGGGGAAACTGCACAAATTGCTCTCATCCTTCATACCGAACCACAAACTCCAAATTCTATATATCCTTTTCTCCAAATTTGATGATTGGAGCAACATAGAAGTTAAATGCATGCAACAATACGTTTGATGAAGCAATTTCAGCTGATACTGAATTTCTGGCTCATACAGCAATTGGAGATTCCTGCAATTCACAAAATAAGGATATTTAAGAAAAAGAAAATCAAGACAAGTAATTATATGTCACTGCCTCTTATTTTTTAGACTTTGTATTGACACCCTCTTTACTATCGGAACTATTAATAGACCCTTCCTTTTACCACCTTCCATCCACTTTCTCTCAGGTAAAAACTCACCTTCATGTGCTCATTTACTTCTCAACTTATTCCCACCCCAACAATACAACCTTCCCTCCATTTTTCCTAATTATACGAAGACGCTTTTCTCCTAAAGAATTGAAGGAAGTGACCTGTAGACAGAACACTTCAAGTGAAGAGAAAAGGGACGCAGAATGCCCAATTAAATGTATTAAGGTTTCTTAATTTTGCAGACCTTTTTCTTTTCTATTTTGGTCTTCAATCAAAATCCCTCCTCTGCTGGAGATTTTAATAGAAAATCTTAACACTCCCTCTTATTATTTTCAAACTCTAACATCACTCTCTCTTTTCTGTCTTCATCATATTCTTTATGTTCTACTTTTTCTCTAATTTGCTCATTTTACTGATATATATATATATATATATGGTAGGTCACTTGAGAAGTGGTTAGTAGTAATTTTAATTACGTGTTTGGTGTTGTTAAACACTATTGATGAATTTTAATGGAGAAAGTAGATGAAAGATTTACCAATAGTTTCACATGGTAGAGGGAGCCTCAATCTAAACCCAAATATAATAAGGGATCTCTATCCAAATAAACTATAATTCAAATATATTTCCATAAACAAGACTAACCAAATAGATTTGATATAAAAAAAATTAACAAATTCACTCTCCTCATCTTAAGCCTCAATCAAAAACTAGTTGAGGGATGGGTACAGCGGTTTGCTTTCTCCATTCAGTACTGTCAAGGGCTAAAATTCTTTTAGGTAGTTGTGATAATAAAGGTCAACCCCCTAAACTTTACAACTCAGAACCCGAACTTCCAATTATAAAATTATTACTTATTCAGAAAAATCCACTCTGAGAACATGTATGTACCACCACATAACAATTTTCTCTCCCTCTCATTCACTACCCAAACAAAGAAAATACTTCAACTTCCATTTTCCAATTATGAATCCAACCAGGGAGAGAGACTTCCCTTCCCTTGATTCCCTGCCTCCATGAAATTCCCAAACGCACTAAAAATGCTTCTATTATCCTCCTCTATGATGCATTTGGGTGTCATTTTCTCACTTTTATATTGGTGGTTCTTAATTTTGGGGTTTAGCCGGCCACCTCCTCTCCTCTCTCCCAATGCTTCAATTTGACGATTAACTTATCCTTGACAATGCCAGACTACAACTAACAAGAAAGCTTTTTGAAAATTTGTGTCACCCTAAGCTGGAATGGTTTCATGGCCTTTTGACATCAGCATGAACGCTATGCAGGTTCTAAATTTTTAGTGACATTGAACTATGAAGATATTATAAGTTATGATCATTATCTATGAATAAATATATATAGAACAGATTATTTTCAAAGTCCATCTAATATGCTAGCTCTGCGAGTAGAACCTACCTTAGCAGTCAAATTCGAAACAGCCAAATTGAACTTTTCTCTTGTTTTTGTACCGGCGACCTGCCCAGCCCTCGCCACCTTACTAAAGGCACCATTTAGCCAGGCTGTTCCAGCACTCACATACCTGTCTCGAATCAAAACAGAACTCTAATGTTTCAATTTTTTTCTTTCCCGGTGTTGATTCACTTCTTCAATTACAATATTTAAACCAAAATCAAATGTCAAGGATAAAATTGTAGTGAAAATAAACGAACATCAAATAATACTAATTGATAAGCCAAAGCTTGTTTAGAGGAGAAAGAAAAGGCTGATATTGATGATACAAGGAAGGTAGAATGTAGATAGATCACTTTTGGAGTCATCTGACCAATTTAAAAAAAACACGAAAATTTTGTGTATTTTTCTAATAGGTTTAGTTTCTACCTAGAGACAGATCTCATCAAGGATTCAAAAGAACAAGAAAAGGGCATTCGACCAGATTTAAATGCGTGCAATAAATATGCAAGATGCATCCTCAAAATAAAATTCCTAGAGATGATATGTGACAGTGTATAATACTATTGAAATGGGAAAGTAAAGGAACAATCATTGAAACCAAAAATAGATCACTGGCTTGCACAGGCATGACAAAAATATCTATAGCAGTTGCCAGTTTACTACCGCAAGTATTCTGAATCATCAGAGAAACTCCTTCAAGCAAGTTAGTAAGTGACTGGGATTATTACTAAGGCTAGAATGACAAAACTCACAAAAAAGGCTCTAACTTAGTAGAAAGTAGTTTATTCTAAAAAAAAAAAAACTTTTTTGGAATTGAATTAATTCTCAAAATCACAGAATTATGCATTGTGTGATATAAAAAAATAAAATAAAATATAAAAGACATCAAAATTCGTTTTATAAGTCATGCCACCAAAGATGAAATCACTACTTCTAAACTTTCCACCACATCTTCCATGATGCAGTCAACTTTAGAAACAGCAAAATCAGAATTGTTGAAGCATGTTTCTTCTAATATCCGTTGTTTTGAAACAACAAGAAACAAGGAGCAAGGGAAACATGACATGAGGGTGGAAAAATCAGAAAGAAAGACATCAACCAATCCATTCAAACAAAATGCTAGTGTCAACACATAAGTAGAGAATATAATCTCAAAGAAGAGAGTCTACCTGCTTGATTTTACAGCTGATCCTGTGTTATTTAGCTTCCTTTCTGCTGCAAATATCGCTGCCATTGTTTTATCCGACACATGAAGCCTTTGGTCAACAGACTTCACTTTCTCATTAACTACTGAAATTCCAATCGTCAATTTCTCTGTTAGCCCAACTCTCTGGTCAAAAGAAGTTACCTTCTCAGATGCACTCGCACTCAATCGATGTTTCTCATCAAATGCCTTGGCCTTATTCATTGCATCTTGGCCAATAGCTGAACCTTTTGCTAGCACACTCGTGACTACTTCTTGTGCCCTGCTGACGTAGACTCTTCCACTGCCTGAGGGGCTAGTTTTCCCCTGCTAAGAGAGACAGGACAGCCTTAAGATAATAAAGTTGAAAGCCAAATTTTTAAGGCCTAAATCACTAAACAAGAACCAAGGGTATCTTATATACCCCAAATCACCATAATTGTTTATAACCAAACAGGCCCATGGTGAGACAAAGACACAGGTCGCAAACCACCTATCACCCTAAAGCACAAGTAAAATGGCTCCTGGCTACTAAAGACAAAAGAGGTAAGAATATTGACGGTCAAGATTCAACTCACTCAATCATAAAGATAAGCAAGAAGCAACTAGGTATCTCCAGTATTTAATCAAATCCATTTGCAAACAAAAGAGATCACCAATCACAAATATGATTGTTCCATAGCAGCAAAAGGAATTTTATTCATGAAAAGTCTGTCACATCCACCATAAATAGATGGATATGTCTAAAAATATGTCAAGTAAGATTATTGCGGATGATTTTGACTACCTCAACATTTGAGGGGAAGTTTTCCGAAGGAACTACAGAGACAGCATTTTCCACGTTCCTTACTTCCTGCATAAATTGCACATTTGCAATCAAGAACGGAAATATTTAGCAAAATCAGTTGAAAAGAGATTTGAGTAATGGGAAGGTGGAAAAACCTGTAGCTCACGATTCAGTACATAATTTTCAGCAGGGGTTATAGTCACTATCCGGTCTACTATAGTTGCTCCCTGCATCACAAACACACAACTCTTACTCTCTACAGCTTCACTATCATCGTGATTACTCATATGATCAATCAACAGATTGACTGGCACCCTCTGCTTTTCTCTATTTGTTCATGCTCATTGGAGCCCCTTTCCTTTCTAAGGGCATGTGTGATGAAACAGAGATGATAACATAAGACAGACTGGCACCCTCTACTTTTCAAAGCAAAAGTCTTCGTCAAGGAAAAATCAAAACGAGAATCAATATACTTTCCATATTTAATACTATATTGAGAAAAAAATGTACATTCACATCAGAATGGGAAAGAGTTAAAGAAAAGCATTCCATTGCTTAAAGTTTAGAGAAAAAGAAACAAAGAAACCAGTTCTTCAAATTCAAATTACAGGGATTAAAGTGCATCACATATCTCATCTGATTTCCCAATAGAAAACAACTCGGATATACAAGTAAATGAAAAGTAGTGAACCCACCGATAACAACAACGCAATTTCAAGTGCTTTTGGATCTTTGAATATAACAAACGCAGTTTTTGATTGCCCATTTTCACTGCACCCAACAAAACCACAACAATTCAGCAAACATAACAGACAAATAACTCAAGCCCCAATCTTTGTGTATCTCAACTACAAAACCCTGAAATTAGTTTAGCATCATAATTCCACTTTTTTCTTCTTTAAACAAAAAGAAAGAAAGTCTAAAGAAAACACTCAAGAAACACTAGGAGTCTAGGAGTTCAAGACCCATGATGCAGTTTTGCATGTTCTTTCCAGTTTCCAACGTCTTCTCAGCAACCAAACACAAAAAGAAAAACATAAAAGAAGTACCGCTGGATGTGAATGTGTTCGATTTCGCCAGAGAAGGAGAAGAACTCGCGAACCTCTCTCTCACTTGCTAGATCTGATACATTCCTCACTTCTACTGTTCTTGTCTACATAAAGAAGAAATCATTATCTAAGATAAATAAAATAAATCAGAATAGAAGGTTACAAGAATAGAGTTATTTTTATTTCTTACTGATTCAACAAACTTCCAACTCAAAACTACCCTACCTGCATTGCTGAAACAAGTATCTTTCTCTTCCGTTTATTTGTAGTTCAGAGAGGGAGGGAGGGGGGAGGGAGAGGGTTTTAATAACTATAAAGAAGCAAGACACCAGAGTGACAGGTTACAGTCAATGAAGAAGAATGTAAGCAGAGAGAGGATGTGGTGGTTTCATTATTTATTAGCCTTTCGTTGTGCTAATATTTACGTCTCCTGAAATTGCTCATTAATTCCTTTCTTTATCTGACAATTTTATTACCCTTTTCAAGTCGAGGAACAGTTTCATTGATGCTTCGTCTTATCTTTCTGTGCTTCCTGGCGGTTATGATAAATGTCTGATTTAATCAGTCGTAGTTTTTTTTCTTTGTGGTTTTGAAAAAAAAATTAGAAGAAAACTGTATTATGTGATGGTTAATTAAATATTTTTAAATTTATAATTAGAAAAAAATATATTAATACAGATAAAATCTAAGCTGGTATTCCAAGGCTTGTTTTATAGAATTATTAAGTCCATTAACTTATCTTTGTATTTTGTTATTTAATTTTTTTAGTATCTCATATAGTGCGGTATTTAAGTATTGCTTTTAAAATTTTTATTTTTTTAATTGGTATGTGTTTATTTGAGAGGTGTGCTGCTCATGAAATGCATAAAATACATGCTTTTTGTGAGACGGTGTCCCTTGTAAACAAACAATTTCTTAGTGAGAAAGAAGATGGTATTTCCATTATTAACAAAAAAAATCTAAAAAAGAAAAAGAAATAAAAAACCATTATGGCTACACATTTATTTGCACTATGAATTTTAATTGTGTAGTTATGTTTTTGTTCTCGAGTTTTTTTTATGACTTAATAGTTTTAATATGTTGTTTTTAGTTTTTACCTCTTTTTATTTTTAGTTCTCTACCATCACATTTCTTCTTCTTCTTCTTTTTTTGTTCTCTTTTTGCCAAGTAAAAAGAGAGAGAAAAGGCTATAAAAAGGGATGAAGAGCCTTGTAAATCTTAAAAGTACATAGAAGGGATCAATGATTTATTATCCTAAAGGGGAGGAGAGGCGTGCAACCTTAATTAGAGTGGTTTTGGTGGAAGCCACTCATTTTCTTCTAGTTCTTCATCTAGTTTTCAGCTTCATGTTTTCAAAGATCTTTACTGATTTTTCAATTGTTGGGTTTGTTTTCAAGAAAACTTGGTTGTTAAAGATTTATTTATTTATTTCTCTTTTCTTTCCTTTCATGTTTTATTTTTTATTTTTTGATACAAAATAAGATAAAAAAATACGACTTATGAAGTATTGTGGAAGTGGAAATAGAAGATGTAGGGTCGGACATAAGGATTAAAAAGTTATAAAAAAAAATTCTTATTTTATCCACTTTTTTCAATATAATTCAAAATCTTTAAGCATGTTAAATTCAAATCATAGTATTGGAGGGTTTTGGGTTGTTTTTTTATTAGCTTATATTGATGTTGAGTTTTGCTTATATACATAGTTACAAGTATTTGTTTAAGCATTGAAAAAGAATGATAAAAGGTTTTGTATCTAGGATTGATGCATGCATTAATTAGGTTAGTTTCTTTTTGAATTATTTGTGTTTAGGTATGTATGAAACCCTAGATGTATGGTTATAATTTGGTTTATAGGTCCTCCAATATCCTACTTAAGATAATGCTTATAAGTTGGTGTTGTCTGTCTATTCTACTTTTATTAAATCTAAATTATTTTATGGCATAAAGGGAATAAGAGCTCTTTAAAAAGGGGTTGGCCCTGTAATATTGACAAACTTGAAATGAACTCAACTAATCCATACCAATTTATGACTGGATTATAATGAGGTCATAGTTTCTAAGTCGACTAGTTATAAAATAAGCTACGTAATGCAAATTAGATAGACCTAAGAACTCTTCAGTTTATTGCATCTTATAATCAATGTATTGACATGATCAATTCACTGTAGGACCAATGATTGTGCGCTTTTTGAGAGCTATTAAAGGGATCATTATAATGTTTTACGAAACCAGGCTTAGTTCCCTGTGTTGCTTTTCTATAAAATGATTTATAAACAACCCCTCTTAAATAGCCTTATTTTTTTGTTTAACTACGAAGGGCTATGCTTGCTAAAACATAAATTATGTAGATTAACAACCATAGTTGCTATTGGTTTTGCATTTAGTTTGTTCGTAAAAATGCTTAGCAACTAAGTTTTTCCGTGATTGCTTGACATGCTTTCTTTGCCTCACCATTTTTTTCTTGCTAGAATTTAGTAGAATATAATTTTTATTTTTTTAATTGACATTTGGAACCATTTCATTACAAAAATTAGAGGCAACTCGTAGCAAAGCACAAGTAACCTATCTAGTTATTAAATAGTTAGATATTTGCAGTTGTGTAGATAGTATATTTGTTTATAATTTT
Organism: Populus alba x Populus glandulosa; assembly: GCA_033617975.1. Classification (NCBI taxonomy): domain Eukaryota; kingdom Viridiplantae; phylum Streptophyta; class Magnoliopsida; order Malpighiales; family Salicaceae; genus Populus; species Populus alba x Populus glandulosa. Next base: position 6,505,019 of record CM066161.1, read on the forward strand.
TTATTTTTACATAATTTTTTAATTATAGATAAATGTTCTATTAATGATTACACATCTACTTATAGAGAATATTACAGTAAACAAAAAAAAAAACCATCACTCAACACTATGATTTTATGGGATCCAGTTACGCCTATATTCACAAGTATAGAGGTGAAATTTTATTAATCACAGCAAGCACAAGTTTTATAGAAATGTCAAACCAAGATCTCAAATGCACTTAATCTCCACAATACACTATGAATTTCTCTTGCTAAGTTTCTATTTAACACTTAAAAGAATGCAAAATCATCATTTGAAAAATTAGGCATAAAGCATTTTTTTTTTTTGGGAAATGTCTTTAGTTCTAATGGGTAGAGGATTAGTCATAATCCTATAAGGATTTTTTTACTAGAAAAATCAATTATAACACTATAAAGTTTTCATTGTTCCATGTAAAGTGCTTATAAAATAAAGATTTGAATTTGTGTCATGTCATAACAAATCTCCACCATGGATTAAAGTTTCTTAATAGCCAAAACTCTCCACCTTCATCATTGAGTCTTTTGACATGAAGTCATGATGTTACTGATAATAAAAATCAAGTCCAAGAAATGCTTTAACTTAGAAAATGGAAATGACTTTGTTAAAGTATTAGTTAAATTATCTTTGGTGTCAATTTTCTTCATAACAATATTACTCAAAGTAGTAATATCTAGAATAAAATTGAACATAATATCAATGTTTTATCTTCTTATGGAACATATCAAGCTACATATATGACATTTTGAATGTTACATTATATAATAATCACATCTTCATCTTAATTGAGCTCATTAAATAAACCTCAAAACTATATAGCTTTTTGACTACTTCAAGCATTACCAAGTATTCAAATTCTTATAGACAATACCATAATATATTATAAAGTAGTCTTTCAACTAATAATAAAACTACTTATGTTATATATATGTATATGTGTGTGTACCTTTTGATATAACTCCTATGATTACAATCTTAAGCATAATTAGAGTCAATATAGCTATTAACACAACCAATTTGTCTCTCTTATACCATGCAAGTATGCAAAATACCTTTAAAATGTTAAAAAATCCATCTCTTAACCATACTAAGTACACTAAGTACTTGTCTCTCTTGAAATTCCTTACTCATATTAGTTATGCACTTGCTAACCACAGTTAGTACATGAGTTAAATTTGGATAAGTGCTTACCATAGTGCAAATAAGGCTTTTTTACTACTCTAGATATTATTGAACACGAGATATAAATTGCATATCCTTATATAACAATAAATATTATACTAACAATTTGAAATGAGAAATAAGTAGTTACCAAAAGGTTTAGCATTTTGCACGCTAAAACACTTTTATAATTTCTCAATGTACTTTTTTTTAATTAAGTTCAAATATCCCCTCAACCTATCTTTTTTTATATCCATCCTAGGAATCCTCTTAGCTATTCCTAAATCTTTCATCCCAAACTTCCTTCTGAGTTATGCTTTGACTTTAGAATTTATGAAAAGTCTTTTATAATAACAAACATATCATCCACTTACAGTAATGAATACATAAAGGGGGAAAAAACACTAGTCATACTTACTTCTACTATAACTATTACAAATTATAAAGGTATCAAACCACAATTGAGAGGACTATTTAAGTACACATAAGGACTTTCTTAGTAGGCATATATAATCTTCATTGCCATCAACCTTAAACCCTTTAGTTGTTGCATATAAATATATTCATTCAGTTCTCCATGTAGAAAGGCAGTTTTGACATCAAGTTATTTTAATTTCAAGCTCGTATAAGATTAAATGATCATAGAATTTTGATAAAGCAATTCCTAACTTTAAGGAAAAATACCTCATTGAAGTCAACATCAACTATTTAATTATAACCTTTTATAATCAACTAAGCTTTGTATCTAACATCTTTTAATTTAAAAAGACTATCATTTCTTTTAAAAATTCATTTAAAACTCACTATTTTATTTCATTTTAAAGGTATAACAAGCTCTTATGTTTGATTTTTTCTGTAAAGATTTCATCTCTTTATATGTGATAACTAACTATCTATTAGAATCAACACTAGTAATTACATCCATTTATAAAAGAAGCCTCATTTATACATATATATTATTTAATAGATAATGCAAAAGCAACTATATTAGTATCATAAGATTAAGCAAAATTAGTATACATTGTTATTTTCTTCTTAGTCCATGTTCCTCTTTCTTTGGTAATACCATGTATTACATCACCCCCTATTATCAACTTGAATATCTTATACCTTTTTAGAAATATGTATTTGATCTGAATTATAGTGATCATAAATAATATTTTGTAAAAAGATTATAATCAATATTATCTAACTCCATTTACTTTGAGTTACTCTCATTGAAATAGAATTCATAACCACTAAATTCCTTGAATTGAATATTTCTATCTTATTAAAGGTAACTTCTATAATAATAATAAATATTATTCCTCTAGGATAAAAAAAAAACAAACAAACTAAAGCTTGTATCCATTCACTCCATATATTTAGCCTAAGAAAAAAAAAATGCTTTTAGTTGCATTTTCCATCATATATATAATAAAAACAATATGTCGAACATATAAGAAATCTCAAATTAAAATAATCAAAAAGGCTATTAGACCTTAACTTTTCATGATTTTCAAACTCCAAAGCTGATGTAGAAGATTGATGAACCAAATAACAAGTTGTAGAAACAATTTTTGTCTAAAAATCCTTAGACAACCAACATTCATTAACATAATTCTTGCTCTTTTTAATAAATTTTTATTCATCATTATATCTAATTTATTTTGTTGGGTGTCTACCTAACCATCTCATGTCTATTAATACTTTTTTTCATATAAAACTCACCAATTTCTAATGAAAAACAATACAAAATCATTATCTGTCTTAAGTCGTTTCATCACTTTTATTGTTTGTGTTTTCAATTATGATCTTCATTTGCTTAAAATTATTAAATAATTAATGCATGTATTTAATAAAGTAAACCCAAATCTTGTTGAAGTATTCATAAATAAAAGTCACTATATATCTAATATCACATTTGAAAGAATTACAAGATCTTTATATATATATATATATATATATATATATATATATATATATAATTCAAAATACCCTGGTTTTATGAACCACACCATCAAAGCAAACCTATTTGTATTTACCGAACTTTAAATAACTTGTACTTTAACAATTTAGTAAATTATTTTTACTCATCATACTCATTCCTTGCTCATTCATGCACTCTAGTCTCATATGATATACTTGTTTACATATGAATTTGACATGTAGGACAAGGAAAGTACATAATCTCTAATCATTATAGCGCATTAGAAGATAGACATCCAATTTTCTTTTTATGATAGTAAGTGCTTTTTGTTGACCCGTATAACTCTACCTTCAGCAAAGTACTTGTACCTTTTATTATTAAAAGTACCTAAAGAAATTAGATTCTTGATCGTATTAGGAACATGCCTAACATTAGTAAGTGTCCTAACTATTTCATTATATATTCTAATATGTGCAATCTCGATTCCAATAACCATGATAGAAAAATTATCACTCATTAAAACAATCTTATTACTAATAATCTTGTATATGTATAACTAATTCTTATTGGGAATAATATAAAATAAACAACATGTATCCATTATCTAATTGTTCTTGAAACCTGAATTATTGGATGTAGTAAGAACATATTCTAATATGTTAGAATTATATTTAATGATTTTAGCCTTAATGTCCTTCTTTCTTTGACCATGGCTATCCTAATTATAATTTATGTTTTTCCTTTTTCCATTTAGGATAGTTGGTCCTAATGAGTCCTTTCCTTTTACAATAAAAATAGATCAAATTCCTATTTCATGATTGTGATCTCCGACGATCACTATTATTGCCTAAACCTTACTCTTTTGAGATATTATTGATATAAATGCATCTCTTTAATTACTGTTAGAATTTTCACATAATTATTTCTCCATAAGATCTTTAGAAACTAAGAAAGACTTAACCTCCTTTAAAATTATGGCTTTTTTTTTTTTTACTAAATAGAAACATAGTAGATAAAGAATATAACAATAATAGAGTTTGATCTTTATCATCAATTTTAACACCAACAGATAAAAATTGAAATAAATAAATTAAACTTATTAAGATGATATTTTATTGGTATACCTTCTTTTATACACAACATTTATAAATAATGCTTCTAGTAGAGCTTGTTCATCAATGACTTGGTTATGTATAAGATTCCATCTTTTCCCATAAATTACATGTAGTCTTTTTAGCCATTTCTTCTCATTAAAATTCAATCTAATAATTAGAGTTGGATCACTATAAAGGCTCTATCATCCACCTTACCTTTTATATCGTTCATCTATTATCATAGTTTTTTTTTTTTTTTTTTTTTTTTTTTTTTTTTACGTTTTAAGAACTTTATTTAAACCTTTTTAGAAAAGAGTTGTATAGGCTAAAACTAGTGAGTCATGAAGATATAGTGATTTATATAGATCAACCATAAACAACAAACTTAGAACATAATTATCAGTTTATTAAAGATCATACATGTAAATTTAGAGAATATCATAATACACACATATGAGAGAGCGCACATGTGCCTGTGTATGTATATATATATAATATTTATTAGAAAATACATTAAAATAATATTTTTTTTTATTTTTAACATTAACACATCAAAAAATTTAAAAATATTAAAAAATATATTAATTTAAAATAAAAAAATTCAAAATTTAATGAAATGCAGGTTATACCACAACCCCAATTAGGATCTTAATTCATAAAATAAATTACTCTAATTATTTTATCGTTTATAATTTGCATTATTTTTATTTTTTTTTATCTTGAATAAATGACACACTGTCCTTCAAGCATCCTTCTTTCTTTTCACTTAAACTCAAATTCTAGACTTTTCTTCCTAAAATTGTTGATAAACCATATGTTAATTCGTTGATCTACAAATTCTGATGGGATTTGAATAGAATCATTTCATAGTATTGAAATTTTTATGATTTTCACCACCAGATTGAAAGCCAAAATTTAAAAATAATCAACTCACTTGATCATAATGGTATATATATATATATATATATATTTTAAAAAAGAAGTCATTCTAGAGTTTATTTGAAAACATGGCTCCCATGTAATTCTAAAAATTTTAATTTTTTTTAATTTAAAATGTATATTTATATTTTTTAAAATTATTTTGATATGCTATTAAAAAAAATTAAAAAAAAAAATTAAAAATCAATCGTTTCCCCCATTTCGTTCCAAACACGCTATTAAATTCTTTCGGTGGCCATTGGTCAATTATGCAAGGAGACATGTAACTTTACCAGCAATGGACTCTGAGTGCTTAACGGGACATTAGTTGGACTTTTTGTCCCCTCCTTTGCTTTGGAAAAACTGAACCAGACTGTACTATCTTTCATTATCCTTCATGTGTTGAAATAATACATGTAGGTTGGGTTGAATTTTTTTATTTTTTTTAAATTAATATTTTTTTTATATATTTTTAGATCATTGTGATATATTGATATCAAAAATTTTAAAAAATAAAAAAATATATGATTTTAATATATTTTGAAATGAAAAACATTTAAAAAAACAACCGCTATCCTTCTCAAATACACTAGATCTAAGAGCATCTCCAATGGGAAATGCCATTTTGAAGAGCCAAATGAAGAAAATGGTTTTTTGAATAGTGTAAATATAGCTTTTTGTATTATGTGCATACCAATGGTAAAAAGCTATTTAGAAAAGCCATTTATATTTTAATATATTTCATGTTAAATTAATTTTAATATAATTATATAACTAATTTAGATATATTATATATAATATAATTATGATGTTATTAATTATATAATTAATATGAGTAATTTATAAAAGTAATAACAATATATTTAAAATAAAAATAAATTTCTAAATATTTAATTAAAAATACATTACATTAAACAATAAATAAATTTAGTTAATTAAAAATACATTACATTAAACAATAAATCAATCAAAGTTAATTACAAATCAAAACCCCTCTTTTGCATAATTTCTAACTTTCTATTTTGAAAATACGCTGCAGAAATTGGATACAGATTAGAAATATCCATTTTCATAATTTCTTCTTCTTATTTCTCTTGACTTTGTTGAATCAGCATGGCTTGTTGCTCTAACATAATTTTTCTGTCTTGTTTCTTCTGATCCTCAATTTCAACTAGAGTATCCCTGAATTGTTGTAACAGATTCGTTACAGTTGCATCCCCAACTTTATCTTTTCCTTGTCTACGTTTAAGTCGTTCCTTTGCAGCCTTCTGACCGATTGGTCTATCTTGATAAATCAATGGTTCACTATCTTCTCCTAAACTAACAAAATCAGGGGTAGATGGAGTTGATGAAGCCGGACTTGCATTATAATGACCTTTTTGTTTCTTGTTTGACCTTTGATGTTGACTTGCACGCTCAAATTGCCATTTGGGTTCTTTTCTTAAGATAACCCAACAATGTTCTAGTTGAAATCGTTTGCCAACGCAAGAAGCATACATTTTCCGAGCATCATTAATCTGGTAAAAAAATAAATTAATTAAATAATGTTAAAATATATGTTAAACAATTCAACATAGAAATGAATGTTAACATTACCCTTGATTCTTCAGTTATTCCACTTTGCTGACGATTTTCAATTTGAGTAACAAATCCAACAAATTTACCGACTTCTCTATTTATTTCTTGCCATCTACTTGAGATGCTTATTTGTGAACGATTATTCAAGTTTCCTCCATTCTCTACAAAGTAAGCATGTACGCGAGCCCAGAACTGTTTTGTTTGTTGATCAACTCCTGTAATTGGATCATTGCTTGTATTTAGCTATGCAGAGACAAGTAAACAATCCTCCTCTGGTGAGAAATTTTTACTTCTTTGTGATTTTTTTGCCGAATGGACATTTAAATTCAAGCATGTTAAGTCATCAATTAATTGATTAGAATCACTTGGTTGAGAGAGAATATCTTCTGACTCACTCATAAGAAGATTGGTAAAAGAGCTTGGAAAATTTGAATCCATCTACATTAAAAAAAAAACTCAAGTTAAAACCTTAAGAAAGTGTAAAAGAAGCTCACATTCAATGTTTAACAATTTTGTAGTTTTCATACATGCGAATTAATAATAAGCATTGCCTTCTACAACATAAATAAAAATTATCTTCCTTAACCCATATTAAAAACATAAAATAATAAAGAAATAAAACTCATCACAAATATTAAATTAACAACAAAAGTTCTAAAAAATCAAGAGATATTAAAACGAAAATAGAAAAAGCTTTTAAACAAGCATACCTTTTAATTTCAGCTAATTAACACAACCGATGTTAATAATTAACCGGAGAATAATCGATTCTTGTTTTTTTAAATTTGAGAGAAGGGTGAGGCACAATACAAAAATTTAAAACTACAAGTTTTTTCTTCATGTATTTATAGACAAAATTTTCTATGTTAAAAAAAAAAAAAAACTGTTGGCCAACGGCTATAAAAATAGCCGTTGGCAATTTTGGCCATTTCTACAGTTAAATGTAGAAATGGCACTTCACAAAGTAAAAAGCCATTTTGGCTGTCACTTTAGCTTTGTCGTTGGAATGCTCAAAATAAAAAAAAATTGAAGCCATAGTACATATGGCTATTCGTTTGGCAGCTCCATTGGAGCTGCCCTAAGGGTGCAGTTTAACTATCCATGTATCCTAAATTTTAGAATCACTAGAGATTTATCTGATTATTATCTTTAAAATTTTAATAATTAATCGAGATATATGTAAACTAACCCCGACACCCATAATTACCAACAAAATAATACATGCTTTCTATTTTCCCGCACTTCACGTAATACTTTGGGTTGCCAATTTGTGGGTACAATACGAGTATATATTTCAACATCAACAAGAACATACCAAGATCCTCTTCAAAAACAAAATCATCCCACATGGAGGGACAAGTAATTTCATCTACATGATAAGAATTCCAAATGTTTCCTTTAAGAATAAGGTTGCCTAAATTTAGCACATGGAGAGGATCTTCACCCATAATATTTAGTTTATCGAAACTAATTAATTAGTCCCCATAGTCCTAATTAAAAACTATATATTCAATTATTGTGTTTTTGAATCCGCGTATAGCTTGATCATGAGTTTAGAGAAAAATATATAAAAAGAACATCATGCGAGAAGATTAATGAGAAAAGAAGACATTTTGTGGAGCAAAATATCACTAAATTAAGTATGATAATTATTGATTAAAGGACTAATTAATTAGTTTATAAAACCTGGAGGGGCATATTTATGATTTAATTTGAAAAGAAAATGATATAATTTCAAGATTCAAACGTTGCTAGCAAGACTGCTGGAAACCTTATGATGAACATTATTCATGGCTCATGATATGATGGAAATGGACCCAGAAAGGATGAAGGGAATGAACCAAAGAAGCACAAAAGAGAGGGTCAAACAAGGAAGATCAATTTTCTGTCTTAAATAGTCAAACCGCATCTAACACCAATGATTTTTCTTTAATCAATCTACTTCTTTTTAGATTTTAGATCTCAAAAAAAAAAAAAATTAAAAATTAATATTAAAGAAAGCGAGAGAGCAGCATGCAATCATTGCTAACAAGCAGCCGCATGCAAAAGGGTATCTTTAATTTTTCATGTGAACGACCACAAAAATTAACTTTTCAGTAAGGATCCAAGCCCAGTAATATATTATAATAAGGCATTATTCAGGGGCATTTAAAATTGTGTTTCAAATGGTATTTTTTTAAAAATTATTTTTTTATTTAAAATTAATTTTTTTATATATTTTTGGATCATTTTGATTTGACGATGTCAAAAATAAAATTTTAAAAATATTATTTTAATATATTTTAAGTAAAAAATACTTTTAAAAATAATAATTATCATATTTTTAAACACATTTGAAGAAGGTAAAAAGAAATCCTCATCTTATTCATTTTTTTGATAAGGAACAGTCCGCAAATAAGATGTATATAGCCGCAAGAGACATTCTGGGCCACCTGATTTTCAGCTATTAGACTCATTGATTTGGAAAATGAATTCCTTAATTTAACAAAAAATAAAAAACCCAGCAAGGGAAAATCAAACAATCCAAAGCTCCATCATAACCAAATTTTTTTTGGGTTTTCTAAACATGCAGTAGAAACGGTAAATTTATTTTAAAGAGTTTTTCTGTAAAATATCAATCTTTTTTTTTTTAAAATATTTATTCAAGCATGAAAGAGTCTCTAAATTCACCAACAAAGATCTTTTGTAAATATCAGGCACTAAGCACCAACCATCTTGGCTAGGTAGAAAGATTCAGATTGTTAAAACCAAAAGATTAATTGATTATCCAACATATAAATCTTGTTCTTAAGCTACTTGGATTTTGTAAAACATTATCAATAGTGCCTTTTGTTGGAACTAATAAAAAAAAAACCATTGATTGGTCTTCCAGGACTAGTTTATGAACATCCCTAATCACTGTCAAAGATAAATAATCAAATTATTCCTAGAATGGAACATATCATGGATCTTCTTATTGTTGTTAGAACATTTGTTTTATTAGAGCTTGAATAACTCTTCAATAAAAAGTAGGGAAGGCTATGTAGTAATTTGATCGTTCTAAGTTAGAGTATGATTTCTTCTACTTACCTATTGGTTTAATGAGACAAGCAAATTTGAGTTTGGTGTTTGCCAACTTCATCAATGTAATTGGTGCCTCGAGATTTCAGAAAGCTTTCAACAAATACTAGCGGAATGTTGGTTTAAACCATAAAACATGTGATGTCTATTTAGCAACCGCCCATAAGACATCTATTAGAGAAACTTTATTGTCTCCTCACTTAAAACTAAGACAATGATCTCAACAAAAATGTCATTGAATTGATTATACTTTAAAGGATAAAAAAAAAAATACTATTTGTCAAAGACTAAGAATGTAAGTTCTTATATATGAATTAAATTATTCATAGTAATAATATATTCTCTTTTATAGATGATATCTAGGGAAATAACCTCACAACCTTATAAGAATGGGATAAAATCAGTCTCCCTAGTATAATTACACAATTTACTTTGGAATGGATCAAAGTCTTCCTAGTGTGATTATATAATTTACCTTAAAAGATGTTGATATGGTCTTCCTAGTGCGATTGCACAATTCTCTGATAATAAAACTGACATGATATCTCTTCAGGGTAGTAGCCCCGTAACCTTCCAAGGATATGATGGACTCAGTTTTCCTAATGTGATTGCATAATTTAACTTATAAGGGATTGATATAGTCTCTCTAGTGTGATTGTATATTTCTTCAATGATGGGATTGATATGACATCTCTACAGGGAAAAAGCTCCACAACCTTTCAAGGAGGGGATAAACTCAGTCTCCCTAGTGAGATTACATAATTTACCTTAGAATGGATCAAAGTTTTCTTAGTATGATTGCATAATTTACTTTAGAAGAGATTGACATGGTTTCTCTAGTGCAATTGCACATTTCTCCAAAGATGAGATTAACATAACATCTATTTAGAACAATAGCCCCATACACATTTCAAGGATGAGATGGATCCAGTCTTCCTAGTTTAATTACACAATTTACCTTGAAAGAGATCAAAGTTAACCAACATATAGACTTGTTTTTAAGCTACATGATTTTTTTAAGATATTATCACTAAGTATTTTTCAAAAGCAATTTCACACATATAGGACATGCCACATGTAATCAAACCCATTATAGTTTATTAGACTTTTTATGAAATTTAGTTATGATTTAGAATCACATTCCTTTTATGTTCTAACTTGTTGATTAAATTATATTTTAGAAAATAATAATTGTTTCCAAAAAATTTAAAACCTTTCTATATATAAAAAACATTTGTTTATAAATTTTTTAAAAGTATGGTAGAAATGTCCAAGTATATAGTTATTAAACCCGGCTAGATCCAACAGATTAATCTAAAAAACTAGTGTATTTTTTTTTAACTCGGTCAATTCTAGTTGACATCGAGACTTGACGAATTAGCTAAAATAAATTTTAATAATAAAAATAATTTATTTTAGATAAAAATATGTATACTAGTTGAATTAATAACCCATAAATTAATAAAAAAAAAACCTCTGTACCTGAGCTTTTTTCAAGTATGTGAAAATTATGGCTCCAAGCCTTGGCCGCATATATTTAAGTTAAATGGTGTCTTGATGCTTAACTTGGAAACCAGAATTCTGACACTTCTGCTGTGGGTACCAACATCTTGACCTTTTCCATTTCCTTAAAAATGAATGCAAAAAGATTCATGATTCTCAGGAAAGGTTAAACCAGCTGGTTCGATTAGTGGCTGGTCGATCCAAGCTTGAAAAGCAACAAATTAGAGAGAATTACAAGGCCATGTTTGGAGAAGAAATGACAATTCTTTTCCAAAAGATGCAAGCCCAAATGGGATCAAAAGTATTTGCAGCTTTATGACTCACATGAACGTGATGCTATCGTCGCAAGGGAAGCTTTTGGACAAGCTGAAGCTAACTAAAGGGCTCTTGTTGAAAATCAAGTCATATTGTGGTCATCAAATAGGCTTATCATGAAAGATTTAGAAGGCATTTGGACCAATATATTATCAATCTTGAGCCACACATCCATACCAAAAGGGAAGCTTGTTCAATGTTAAAAGGTTATCAAAGTAATAAATACCGGATTCAATAATATACGTAGCATTTTCTGTATGTGTTATTTGAATATTTTATAAAAGATAATAGTAAAAGGAAGGCATCTATTGGCAATGCAACATGCTAATGGTGAGTAATGTGTTGCATGCCATTTCTTAAGGTAATTATTACCCAAGAAGAATGGTTCTCAGTTTTCAATCCATATCCTAAATTACATTAATAAGCAACTTTTCTCTGTTTGCATAAATGTCTATGCAACACATGCATTAAAAATTAAGAAAACATAAGCACATAATTTTTATTGGTTTAATTTAATTGATCAAGTTTTAAATTTGTTTTCTAGAAATTATCAAATCGAGTCCTCCAAATCACAAAATCACTAGAGGTTTACATGGTCATTAACTTTAAAACCCGTGAAATTAGTTGAAGTATACGCAAGCAGACCATATATCTACATTAATAAAAAAAGAAAAAGAAAATATAAGCATGCCTAAAGATTAAGAAAGCTGTGCTCATGAAAGGAGGAATAATGTGTCATCCACGAAGAAGGAAATCTTCGACAGCTGAAAGAAAACAGAAAGACACCAACCAACATAAAACGTCAAAGCATCCAAAAAGGAAATATTCCTCTTCAAGAGTTAACCCAGAAGAAACCTCTTGGACCATACCTCAGAGAATTTTCATATAAAAGAGGAACAGGGAAAGACGCATCCTTCTCGAAAACAACTGTGTTTTTCCTTTCAAACATCTTTAGAGTGTATTTCAAAATGCAGTAATAATTGTTTTTTAAAATATTTTTTATTTAGAAATATATTAAAATAATATTTTTTATTTTTTAAAAATTATTTTTAATATCAGCACATCAAAACGATTTAAAAACACAAAAAATATTAATTTTAAAATATAAAAAAATAAAAAAATTATTTTTTTTTAAATATATTTTTAAAATACAAAAACAAACAAGCAATATTTTATAAACAAAAAAAGTAGGATTGAATAAAAATCATGGCTGGAGCTAACGTCAAGCCCTCTTACGAGGATTCTGAACCCTATTGCAAGTGGAGAATAGAAGATGGACGGGACACTCTTGAGATTCATCTCCATGGTAACAAGATTTTCATCAAATTCTACATTAAATGTTGTCTGAAATAGTAAGATCTCTTCATGGAAATCTCTTGTCCAATGTTACGGTTAAGGAAGCTGAGATACAAGAGATTGCAAAAGTATGTATAGGTAGGTCATCCTAAATTATACTCCGTATAATAAAATTTCCCATTTTCCTGGCAGTGTTTTCATTACAATAAATTCAAAAGCAACAAATTATCTAATAAATAATAAAATTAGTAATCAATAATATTACTTATTGTTCATTCTATATGCATAATCTTGGCATTTTGAACTATGGCATTTCATTATTATTATATGGTTTTGGTTCAATTATTGGACCATCGTAGACCTGGGTAGCATCTTATTCTCCAATTATTTGTGGACAGTTTCCTTATAATTAGTCCTCCATTAATTCACGTGGTTTCTTCAGCAGTGAGTTACCCTTTGATCTCACTAGAGTTTTTGATGCATGTCCTCCAAATTCTCGTCAATAAACAAATGATGACAGACTTGAGAGGCTTTTATTTGTTTCTTGTTTTTTTTTTTTTTTTTATGACAGAGACTTGAAAGACTTCTCTATATTCCAATCAAGTTTCATGGCTTGAACAGTGATCAATCATCTAGATATAGTCGTACATTTTATGTAGATTCCGACCTCCTAAATTAGTTTTGCTTAACCCTCAGAAATTTGCACATGGTGAGTCAAAACAAATATTAAGAAAAGGAAAGGAGAAATACAAGCAAACGTATACCCAAAGAAAATTAAAGGAAATCGTTTCCTTTGAAACAGAAAAAAGAATTCATTCTTCTCCAAGATGAAACTCAAAAGGAACCTCCAATGTGTTTCTCATGCATGTGTCTCAAAACCAATGTATAAATAACAGCTCATTTCATTTAGTCAATCAAGAATCCACTTTGTCATCAATCTCCTTGATTCAAGAATAACCCTAGAGACCGCCAAAGAAGCCCTCAGATGGAAACCAAGGTTGCAGAAACCTTGAAACTCTCTTATGATGATTTTGAGCCCTTTTGCAAGTGGACAAGAGAGGAAGGACATGACAAACTCGAGGTCCATGTACAAGGTACTTCATTTAGCTGAACAGAACTTATATTTACAATCCTTTTATTTATTTATTTGTTTGTTTGTTTCCATAGATTTCAAAATGGAACACATGAGCGTCCAAATACAGGAACCTGGTGTTGTGACAATTACTGGAGAGAGACCTCTATATGACACTCGCCGGAGCCGGTTTCGTAAACAAATCAGAATTCCGAAGGATACTAAAACAGATGAAATCCAAGCAAACCTTTATGGGGATATTCTTCATGTAGTTGTGCCTAGGAAAACTCCTGCACTTCCTGCCAGAAAAAGCTGCACTAAAACTAGTACAATAACTGCATGTATGCCATCAAATTATTTGTTTGGCTTAATAAAGAGTGTAATTTCGAGGCTAGAAATGAACACCATGTTAGCTCTACCAGTTGCAGGAGTGCTTGCTATGGTGGTGGCTTTCGTAGGTTATGCTTACAAATATTGTCACTGTGGAGATGCTGAAAGCTAATTGTTCCATATTTCATTATTGAAATAAACTTCTAACCCAGATTCTGCATTTTTTATTTGAATTTGAAATAATATTAATGATGCCGGTCCTTTGTTTTTCCACTATTAGAAATTGAGAAAAAACAATGAAACGCTGATGAAAAACATTTCATCGCTAATTTCAAATGGAAATTGTGACGATGAATTTCTTTTTGCAGTTTCCACAAAATAAAAATGATTTATATCTTTCGGTTACCCGACGGAGTAAAAAAATAAAAAAATTAATTAAAAATCATTCGACATTCTAGCGGTAATTTTACACACCATCATTTATCGACAAAATTTTCATTTTCAAAGGAATATTTACATCCGTAAATGTAAATAAGTACCAATAATTCCTCCCTTCATTCTTCTTCTTCTTCTTCTTCTTCTTCCTCATTTGCCAAAAAAAACTACCAACACCCCCCCCATTTATTACAGAGCCGACCATCCCAACCCGCCAGCATCGATCTATATCTATTGAATTGGTAGTGTCAACACCAATCATTGATTTTTTTGTGAAGTTTCAACAACCATCCATTTTTTGTAACCCATTAATGTTTTAGTTTAATTTATTGAATTGTTTTTTAAATTTGCTTATATATTTAAGTGTTTTACAGCTTTTTCCTAGTGAATTTGGTTGTATTAATAAATGATTTGTATGCTAGGATTTGTTTGAGATTTGGAGAAAATTGAATTTTGTTGTCATTTGATGAAATTGAGTTTGATTTTATAATATAGACGTGTTACATTAATTGAATAAAGGATAGGTTGTTTTAATATGTTTCAATCATATTTTGTCAATTTTATTGTTAAGTTGGAAGTTTAGGGAAAATTGATTTTTTATAGAATTGATTAATATTATTCTATAAAGGTTTTGTAATTTAGCAATGAATGATTATTCTTATATGTATCAAGATTCAGCTGAAAGGTTGTATAAGCAAGATTATCTTCAAGAGGTTGAACGTTTTATTAATTTTTAATTTTATACTCTCTAAATCGAATAATATTAGTGCAAATGAAATGAGATGTCCATGTATGAAGTGTAAGAATAAAATGTTTCACCATAAAGATATTGTAATGATATATCTATTTAAAAAAGGGTTTTTTAAAGAAATATTTATGTTGGTATACATACAGAGAAACCCATGTTCCTTACGAAACTTTATTAGAAAAGATGACTGACTCAACTTCTAGTTCTAGCAATATATATTGGTTTACAAATGATATTAGTAATTCTTATACGAGTATCGTGATGGATAAAATAAGAATAAATCATGGTTATTCAAGTGAAGGTTCACGTAACATCATTTTAAAAGAAAAACCAAGTGTAGATGCAACTAGGGTTTTTGAACTTTTGAAAGATTTCAATGAACTATTTATAAGATGGGTGCACAACTAATAGTAAATTATTGGCGATTGTATAAGTGTTTATATCACGCCAAATTATGGTTTTAATAAGGCCAATTATGATAACATCATTGAATAGGCTAAAAGAGAATTTTTATGTTATGAACTCTATAATGAAACCTCTTGATGTAAGATTCCAAAAAAATTAATATGTGCCTAAATTTTTGCATGGTTTTAAGAAGTGTTTATTATCAAGCCAGATTATAGTTTTAATAAGGTAAATTATGATAGCATCATTGAATAGGCTAAAAGCATGTAACATTATGGGAATAAGATGAAAGAGAACTTTTATGCTATGAACTCCATAATGCAACCCTTTGGGGTAAGATTCTAAAAAAATTAATATGTGTCCAAACTTTTGCATGTTATACTACGATGAATATGCAAACTTTATTGATTGCAAATCATGTCAGCATGCTTGGTATAAACCAAATAACAATAGAGAAATGACATTTGTCACCTACAAAAAACTGAGATACTTTCCAATCACTACCAGGTTATAAATGTTATTTATGTCTCTAAAGATCACTAAGCACATGTCATGATATCATCATTCACATGATGTAGTGAATGAAATCATGATGTACCCTTTTGATGGTCAAGTTTATAAGCTATTTAATAGTGTACATCCTTGGTTTTCAATGGAACTATGGAACATATGTCTTGGCCTATGTATAGATGGATACAATCAATTTAGATCCCCTACAACACCCTATTTTTATTGGTAGGTCATACTAAAAGTTTACAACTTGCTCTGAGAGATGTGTATGAAGCTAAAATTCATGTTCTTGAATGTAGTTATACCTAGTCTTTACAATCTAGGTAGGAATATAGATTTTGGTCTTCAGTCGTTGATTAATAAGTAGAATCAATTATGGTCATGTTTTTGACATATGATGTTTTAAAAAAAAAACAAAATATTTAGATGAAGACAATAATGATGTGGATTATAAATGATTTTTTTTTATGTATGGGATGATTTTGGGTTGGAGCACACATGAAAAATTATCTTATCCATATTGTATGGAAAATAATAAAGCCTTTACATTAATGAATGGTGGAATATTTTTTTTTTAATTGCCACTAGAGGTTTTTACCAAGTTATCATTGATACATAAACAACAAAAATAACGTCTTAAAAAGTAAAGCTGAAAAAGATGTTATGCTTCTAGTAGTGTAAAGTAATGAATTATATGATATAGTTTCACAATATGAGGATATTGTAATTGGCTTTCATTATGATAAGTAGAAGTTTTCTGGTTTTGACATGACCTATAATTTGGTAAAATAAATTATATTTTAAGATCTTCCTTATTGGAAGACAAATGCCACCCATTATAATTTGGATATCATGTATATTGAGAAAAATATGTTTGCCAACATTTTGAACATGATTATTGATGTGAAAGGGAAACCTAATGACAATATAAAAGCTAGAATGGATCTAGCTTTGTATTATGACTATCAACATATGAAGTTATTTAATGATGGGTTACATGTTGTAAAGGCCAAAACCACCTTCACTTTAAACAATAATGCACAATTTGTTTTGTCTATTAATGACTTTAAAGTCTTTAATTTCTTAAGAGATATGCTTCAAACATAGCTAAATTGGTGAATTTAGATAAATATAGATTGTATAGAATGAAAATTCATGACTACCATGTGTTTATGAAATACTTATTCTAATTTGTTATAGGGATTTATTGCCAAAGAGATATAAAATGCATTGACAGAGATTAATCACTCTTTTAAAGATATGCTTTCGAGTAAGTTGCATACCCATCATATGAAGCAACTTGAAACGAACATCATTGAGACATATGTATATATCTATTTCAGAGGTTAGTGATTACATTCATATACCCATGAATTTAATGTACGAGGAAAGTTAAGGGTTTATGCAGTATAAATGGATATATCTATTTGAGAGGTTAGAGATTATATGCATCACAAGTAATTGTCGATTGTTTTTTTTATATATAAACATTTAGTTATTCATCTCTAATTACTTGCATGCAAATACCTATTTAACCTTATAAAAATGGTTAAAAACAAAACACATGTTGAGGCTTCGATAAATGAGGCTTATATTATTGAAAAGATTTCAATATTTACCTTGTATTATTTTGAGTTGAGTGTTCTAAGACATAATGATAGTGGTGAACTGCTTTGTAGTGAGAATTTGTCAATATTTTACATCCTAGATGATCATTATTAAAGAATACAATGAGTAGAAGATACTTGACAGACATCAAATTCATACAGACACATAATTATATGTTATTCAACTGTAATGAATAATTGAGACATTTTTCTTAGTAAGTTAATTTTACAATTATATAGTTTTGAATCATTTTCGCTTATATTCTCATATAAACTCAATTTAATAACTTCTTATAGGCAACATTATCAATTATTGTTACCCAAAATCCAAAATGCAATTAAAACTCAAGTTTTTTAATTACAAGATGAATAATTTATCACGTGGTTTAAAACAAACACATGCCAGTATTTAATAATTCACAACTCATAAGAAAATATTTATTTATGTTTTGACCCAGACCATTAATGGTCATTAATTAACTTTAAACAATTTTTCAACATGGGAGGCATTGCTAGTAGACTGAAATTCATATTTGTAGATCTTGAAAGAGAGTTCTAGTGTTATTAATTATGAGTATTTCATCAATGTATATGTTTTTTATATCAAAGACTATTGTGATGGTAGAAAGATATAATAGTGGATGAAGTTTGTGTAAAAGGGTTCAACTTCTAATGAATTTTAAGTTGATTATTATAGCACGTTACTAGAGGTTATTGAATCACGATATCATAATGAGCAAGATACTTTTGTTTATTGGTATGATATCTATAGAGAAGTTAGAGTAGATCCTTACCATGATATGCTAAACAAAAAAGGTTGACATTGCAATATCAATAATATTTTTATTTTGGTTTTGCCCTTCATTCTAAAAAAACATTTGTATTTGGCCATAAAATCCCAAAAAAACCTATAAAATCCCCCCAAAAACCACAAAATAATAAAAACGTTTGGCATACTCCTTAAAAGAGAACTAAAACTAGTTGATTTGAGCCAATTTCTAGTTAAGTGTGTATATATATATATATATATATATATTTAGTTTGGTTGGTTTTCTTAATAAAAAAATTGAACTGAAAACTCTCACCACTAATTCATCCTTTTAAATTTACTTGTTCATGTTGTTTATAGTCATTTTTTTTTATGGTCCTTGAAGATTTTTATTGTTTCATAATTTTCAAGTTACATTGACATGGTTATGGTTTTGTGTTGAGATTTGTTTTTATTTACATGTTTTTTACTTATTAAATGTGTCATAGAATATTTCAATGTGAAATTAAAGCTAAACTTGACAAAATCGAATTTTAGGGTATTGTTAAATGAAAATTTGAAAAAACAAGGATCAAAATTAATAATAAAAAAATAGAGGTGTTTTATAACAAGTCATAAAAAACATCAATATTTTGGTCTTTCAAATTTAAAATTATACATAATTGGTCTATCTTGTTTAAAGTTTTACATTTCAATCTAAAATTTAATTTTTTTTCATGTTTCAGTATGAGAATGTTTAAAAAAAAGAGAGAAAGTCATTAACAAAAAGGTGAGGAGAGAGAAAGTGTTTGACTAGTCATATTTCATCTATAAAAAAGCCAAAATTGTTGTGAAAGAGTTGATATTCAAGATGAGAGTTTAATGGAGATTGTTTTGACCTTTAAATTGAAAAAGTTGACTGGACTTTATAATTTAATTTTGCTTCGGTTTAATTTTAAGTTTTTGAAGTAATTAGAGGGTTTTATGATTGTAATGTTTTTATCAAGGTTAATAGGATTTTTTTAAAATATTTTTAGATTAAAATAAAAAAGCTAAAAAAATAGTTTGTTTTTAGGTTTTAGAGCTCAAACTCTTTTTTTTTTTTTATCCCTAGAGACAGTTGAAAAATATTGAAGCAAATGACATGTTATCAAACAAAATGAACAATGTGGTTTGCTAAAAAAAAAAAACCAGGTGTGCGGGCAACTTTGCTTTTTCAATTTTAGTGAAGCGCATATGCTGGTGTGCGTAACAACGCTTGACCTCTTTTTTTTTCTTTCTTATATTAACATTAATAGATTTTTTTTTAAAGTTTTGATTAATACTTGATGATACAAGGCATCGAAGATTCAGATAGATAGGGTTAAGGGAAGAGAGTCCTCACAAAATTCGCAATAATTCCCGATCAATCTCTTCGTACATCCATAGGTTATTATTAATGTTCATTTGAAGGGATATGCATAGGCCATCTTTCTAGATTCTGTAGAAATAAAGAGCTCCTGTAATCATTATTGTAGATCATAGTGGGTACAAATGATCATTAATATCTTAGATTAATTAAACTAAAAATAAATTTGTTGCTTGAAAATAGAAATTACATCATATCAGTGCTAAATCATGCCGCGATCATCGCCACGACAGCCACCGCTGCCGCAAAAATCTGATAGCCGGAAGCAGCAAGTCCATGAGCAGCATTAGGTTCTGGAGTTTGAGCCTCTACATTGATGACAAGCTTTTGGCCAAGCTCAGAACAGTGTTTTCCATAGCCACAGATATACCACTTCTTTCCTGGGCTGCTTAGTGTTATTATGTCGTTTTCGCTGGCCATGGGTTCTCCTGTTGCTGCGCAGTCCATAAAGCCGGTGCCGTCCACCTTGAAGAGATTGTGTGGTGGCTTGTAGTTGAACACTGCAAAATTTTTGCAGAAGATCAATAGCATCAAAACTCCCTCCTTTTTCTTCAAAGACATAGCAAACTAAGAACAAAGAAAACAAAAGGCACTTTATTGTATTGATAAATTTACATAGTGTATCACCAACATGAAATACTTTGCCACTAGCCCAACTTGTGTAGTTAAAGTTGACGGTCCACCCTTGGTCATCACCAACAATGTGTTCGGCTGTCATGGTAAGTGTGGGAAGAAAAATCGTGACAAGGGCCAGGGCAATAAGCTGATAAGAAGCCATTTAATGTTAATATAATTGCTAAGCTACGATGCGTGATCTCTAATGTCAGCTCCAACGTGGATCTCTAATCTCTCTAATGTTAATAGGCCTTTGAAAATGCATAGAAAATCCCGACGTAATACCACCGACGACGGTCGGCACTAGAAACAACTTTGGGTTATACGTACTAGGCACCAAAAGGTTAGAAATGGTTCGACGTGTATGCATGGTGTGGAGAAACTGGCCAGAAAATGGAGATTACAAGTTAAATAAACGTAATCCTGGACTTGTT
This sequence comes from Populus alba x Populus glandulosa, assembly GCA_033617975.1. Classification (NCBI taxonomy): domain Eukaryota; kingdom Viridiplantae; phylum Streptophyta; class Magnoliopsida; order Malpighiales; family Salicaceae; genus Populus; species Populus alba x Populus glandulosa. Next base: position 6,526,186 of record CM066161.1, read on the forward strand.
TATGGTAATATTAGAATGTTTTGTGCATGTCTTATTCATCTTCTTGTAGGTGGTTTTGATATGATCAAAACCAAGAAATTTTCACGTGTTGACGAGGTCTAGATTAGCTGTCGTAGAGGAGGATATCTGTCTCCAAGGAAGTATCTTTTCTTTCTTTCTCCGTCACAAACTTGTTTTTTGTGCATAGAGAATTGAAAATTGTGTGCTTTCATGTCTCTAATTTGGTTAAAAATAAACTTTATATATCAGAATTAAACGATTAATGAAAGTAATATTCCTTATAATTCAAATTTTAAATGATTTGGTGCCTTGAAAAGAAGTATACCTTCTGCCTATCATATTAATCTCCTAAATTTTTTGTACATTAGTATATATTAAACAATTTGGGAGAAAAAGATGCATCTTCTGATTATATATGACAATCCCAATCTGTACATTAAGGGCATATTTCTTTTTATATTTGAAAAGTGTTTTTAAAAAAAATTAATTTTTTTTATTTTTTTCTTTATTTAAATTATTTTTCTTTATTTAATTTTATTTATATATTTTAAATTATTTTAATACATGGATATAAAAATAAATTAAATTTTAAATAAATTTGGTCAAAGCTTATGTAAATATTAAGGGTGATCATTTTCAGTTTGGTTCAGTTTTTATATATAAAAAAGCAACCAAACAAATTTTTTTTAAAAACAAAAAACCCAAACCGGTCGAAACCGACCGGTTTGGCTCGGTTTTTTCTATTTGGCTTGGTTTTTCCGGTTTGGCTCGATTTTGGTTCGTTTTTTCCAGTTTGGCTTGGTTTTTTATTTTTATTTTTTTCTTTTCCTTAGGAGCATATGACATACACTTCTATTTCTTTTTATTAAGCATATGATAAGTTGCTTAAGGCAATGAGCGATTTGTCACCCGCTGTTCCTAAAATTTGGTTACTGTTGTGATGGCTAAAAAATTAAAAGGAAGAGCTATTTGGCTTGAATTAGAGTTTTTAATGTTCAAAATACTAGGTGGCGATTTCATATATTTTTTTACTGATAAAAAAAAAGAATTTCTTGTTCTTTCTACTGATCACCAAAAAATTTCGATCCAGGAGGATGATCATTATGACGCCACATATGTGCGACAACATGCAGCAATGTATACAAATTGCTTTTCTTATAAACTTGTTAAAATAATCAAAACAGAAAGAATAAATATACCATACAGATTGTAAAACTACATGCATAAACTAAACAAAAAAAACATGGAAAGGATAAACTCTTAAGATTGTTAACCAAAATAATTAGATGAGTGAGTATGGATGTTTATTTTATCACTAGACTAAGGCCCACGCTACTCTAAGGGCTTGCACTATTTTTTCAGTAAAATATTTAGGTGTGGCAAATGCATTTTGAAAAAAGAAGAGAAATCCAATAAGCCAGGTTATGGTCCTTACCAACTAAATAAGCTATTTTTATTTCAATCATATGGGGGAAAAAAGCAACCATAGAAAAAGGTAAAATACATACATACATTGAAAAAAAAAAAACCTTTGTCCAGAAGTAAAAAAAACAATGTTTAATTTTTAGCCAATTAAATATGGAAGGAAAAAATACGGTAAAAAAATTAAAAACAAACTAGTATGAACTAACTCGAGCTAGCATGATAGATATATAATTTGGACATTAAGGGGTAAGCTAGGCTAGATTAACCTGACACATCTGCATCTTAGGTTATGAGATCGAGATAATTCAACATAAAAAGAAATTGAAGAAAATCACAAAATTATTTTCTTTCTTTTTTTAAAAAAATATTGAACGACAATATCAGAAAAAAAAATAAAAAAAAATATCAAGCTCTATTAACTCTTCAAACTCGTGACTTGGGTCATCAGATCAGAAGCACTATACATCAAAAATCATGACGCTTAAATCCTAGGAAATGAAACGTTGAAGAATGAAATAAAAAACAATTATGCAATAAAATCCAAAATAAAAAATAAATAAATGGAAGGAAAATAAAAAATTTTAATTTGATAATTAAATTGAAAATAATAAAAACATTAAATAAAGAGAAAAAATCAAAAGAATAAGGACCAAGACGAAAACAAAATACACTATGAACTTGGATTGAAATGTGAAATTAAAAATAATAAAACTTTTATAAAAGAATCAATGAAAAAAAATAAAAATCAAAAGAATAAGGATCAAATTAAAAACATCAATAAATAATAAAAAAAACATGTAGAATTTTTTATCGTGTTTTTTTACATAGAAAAATCTTTAAATGTAAATCAAAACTTATACTGACATCTAATTAAATAAATCAAGAACCATTTATGTAAATAAATGAAAAAAAAGGTTATTAATGAAAAATAAAAATGAAAGTGGAAAAGTTGAAGAAATATATATATATATATATATATATATATATATATATATATATTTCTTCAACTTTTCATATATATCAAGATATTTAATATCGCAAAACGAGTCATTTACCCGGTTGTGTTTAATGAATTTGTTTATTAGAATCAATTTGTAATAGAAATCAACACACATATAAAATTTATTGAATAAATAAAAGGAAAAAAAAAATATTATGCAAGACTATACATATTAATAATAATATAAAAATAAATTTAATCTATGGAAAATATAAAAAAATTACAAACTAACACTTAAAAACTTAAACATATTTAATGTAATTAAAAATAATTGTTATTTAAAAAATACTAAAAAAGCAAAAAAAAATCATAGAGAAAGGGCAATTAATTAAAATATAAACTTAAAAATTATTTAAAAATATATATAAAAAATAGTATTAATTAAAAAAATTAAAATTAAAAATTTTAAAAAATAAAGCTAGGTGTTATTAGGCCTGACAAGCCAGGTCAAGTGCTTGGACCATCAAGAAAGGGCTCGTGCACGGTCTTGCAATGTCAGGCCCATGCGCTTGGACTATTAATTATTTTTTAAAGTTGTCTAGAGTTCCTAAGATTCTAGCACCAGAAAAATAGGTTTCCTGTTTGTTTTCACCCAAAAATTCATTTGCAACCTATTTCTCATCCAAAAATCTAGAGAGCACTGTAGAAACCTAGTTAAATCAATCCATAACCTTTAAAAAACACAAAAAACCATCTCAAAATCCAAAATAAACCTTAAACTAAAATCTTTCCGAGCTCAAATCTATTTGTTAGGCACTTTTGAGGTAAAAAAAAACCTAATTTGAACTTCCCTTATCATATTGAAGTATTTGACACAAAAATATATTGTTTTGATGACCAAAATCATCACCAATGACAACTTTCTCTCTCTATGCTAGAATCCAGTGAGTCAACTCTCTTCTCCCACCAATATGGAAAAAAATATTGGTACCAAAATTGAATTCTTAAAAATTAAAAGTACTAATTACCTAATAGTTAAAAAAAATAAGGGCTAAAATGAATTTTTCAAACAAATCTCTAAGCCACCACCTATTTTACCTGATTTTTTCAATTTAATCATTTGTCTCTCATTTAACCCTCCCTACCAAAATAATATCCTATTGAGTGCTAATTTAGGGTCAAAATAGCTTAATTGTGCAAAATAAAAGTTTAAAGATTAGATTCAAAAAAAAAAAAAAAAACCACATTACACTAGTCCAGTATGCAACACCCCCCCTCATTTTAATATATTTGTTATAACAAATGCATTTTGAATAAATTAGATGTTCAAGGAAAGTATAGTGTTCATACATGGTAAACTAATATTATAAATCATATCAAACTTGTAAACAATATAAAAAATTATAAAGATTGTAGTATACATACTAAGCAAGGTTGTCAAAAACGCTTTTTTGACACGACACGGAACATACAATATAAACTCGGCTCGTAAACTCGAATCGTAAAATCGGAAGTAAAAGTTTTTAACTAAAAATCATAAAATCACAAGTAAAATATTTTAACTAAAATCGTAAAATCGCAAAATAAACAATCAAACATCTTAAAATACATAATTCAAATACAATACAAGTAAAATAAACAATACAAATATCCAAACATCTTAAAAAACATAATTTAAAAGAAAATGTCTCTGTCTACAAAGTCAACAAATAAAAACAAAAGAAAATACTTAGAAAGTATGGACACAATAATAACTCTCTTCTCTTACTCTGCAAGAATACCACAAGCTCATTGGTTATCTAGCTATAAGCTCTCTTCACCCAAAACTGTTTCAAAGGAAGCGAGTATCTTTCAATGTTTTACCTTCCTCACAAACGAAACGTAAATTATTATTAGATGATGACATAACAAGCAAAATGTTGTACCCTAACGAAACAATTTTACAGTTAATGCGCAACAAAACTAATTAACCAAGATTATATTTCGACCGAACAGGGGTAGTGCCCTGTATTCTGCGAAGTGGAACTGTGGAAGATGGTATGTAACGATCTGAAACTGTGGAGTGCTCGAACAATTTACAGAGCAAAACAAAGAGGATGAGCAGTGGGAGAGGAGCATAATATATGAAAAATCTCTGATAAACTCTCCAACAATTTACACTGGTATGTAACGGGTGTTTCGAAAAGGAAAAACCACAACCTTCATTTGCATATCTAGAAACGCTCCGTATTTTTTTTCACCGACTTGATATCTAGAAACTAAAACAACAAAGAGCTTCAGGATACCAATTACCAAGTCGATGCTGATACTACTAATAAGATCTACAGGCACAACCTAATTAAACTCTAAGCAAATAAATACTAAGTTCAGGACCTCCAGACCCATCAGGATTCATCATGTAAAATGCCTCCGTCGTCGGCGATTCTGGTTATTTCTGGAGTTGGAGTTGAGATTATAGCTTACTGTATCAGTGGTAATCTCAAAGAGACTAGATCTCCGTCGTCGGCGATTCTGGTTATTTCTGCGGAGGAAGTAAACTTTAAACATTTTATTTAAAATTTTGGTTATCAATTCTTACCTTTGTCCTTGGCGAGACGCTCCGGATCGGGGGAGTGCTTTTTTAATTTGCTGGGGAAAGCCGGAAAGAGGAAAGGGAAAGGGGAGAAAGGAAGTCTGGGACTGGGAGAGTGTGAGAGTTAGACTCTTAATTATAATTTATATTAACTCACGGTGTGAAACAGTGGTGAAAGAAAGTGAAAAAATTGGCTAACTCGTTAACACGGTCTATTTTTTATCTTTTTTTCGAGTCAACCCGATTTTATGCGAGTTTGACCGAGTCAACTCGATTTTACTGGTTTTCGAGTTTTAACCCCGATTCAAAACGTTTTCGGTGTTTTAACTCGTAAAATCAGACGATTTTACGAGTTAAAACGTATTTTTAACAACCATGATATTAAGCATATATCCAAAGATATAAAAGAGATTTAAAAAGCAATCCTAGCATGTATACTAATGTATTAGATTAAACAAAACTAAAAACAAATATTTATATATTGAAACGCTTTGATAAAGCTTTGTTATTTTTAAGGATTTATCCTTGATATTTAAGACTTTATTGCTCTTGACTTGGTATTAAATTTTTTTGAAATTCTAATAACACTATATTATTTACATATTATTTAGATACATTTTTCAATAATTGTGAACAAGGTCTACAAACCAAGGATACTGTAACTCAAGTTTCTCTAGAAATCTAAGTTCTAGACATGAGAGAAAAACCAAAACTGAAACAAAAAGGAGAAAACACTAAAAGTATAAGGCGAGAAAAAGTTTGAAGATTCTTGAAGAAACAAAGTAGAAAATTCTTTCTTTGCCCTTTTTTTCCAATGAAATTTGAAAAAAAAAATAAGATAAAAAATTAATTTTAATAATTACTGGAATTAATTTCCAGCCTCGATTACCTATCATTAAAACAATAATTAATCACTTTAAATCTCATGTTTTTTTTAACTAAACAAATTAGATGTTGAATCTTTAACCTCTTGAGTTTTTAGATGGGCAAAACAAACTGTTTATGTTGGAATCTTCCATGAGCGAGACCTTCAAAAGTCACCTCTTGTTCAATGTTTTCCATAAAAATAAAAACTTTCATCCCAAGTTTTTCTAAAACAATATCGAATGCCACCTCTGTAAAACCTTCCCACAGAGATTAGTTTGCGTGATGTAGTCAATCTTAATGCCTCAACTTTTTTTTTCCTTGACAATTTCTCACCCCATCCAGGTCGTTACAGGTAACAGTAGGATTATAATTATGGATAAAACGACAAATAAAACACCAAGCATAAGCTGCTGCCAAGTCGTTTATTACAAACGTAAAGTCTTTTCTAGCGTTGTCCTAAATTTTGGAGGGCTACGATTAAAAATAAAAGGCACCCATCATTCACGTAGAAAACAAACATTTACCGACTCCGTTGAGGCGGCAACTCCACTGCAGCCCATTTGTCATCGCTGATGGGCAACACGGTGCTGCCTGCAGGATATGTCATTTTGGTCCCACTTGGATGAATCAGAACCCTAATCCCTCGGACCATAAACTCGATACTTGAGCTTGTGGTTAAATTAGTGGGGGGATCAGAAGGCAAAGAAGATGAAGTCAGGTCATGTTTAGGCGGGGAAGAGATGGCTGCGGCAGGTGAAGGTGTGATGCTTGCCATAGCTGAATAACTATCTTGCCCTGGAGATGCAATGGAGGGATTCTGATTGATAACTACAGAGTTTGCTGCCACCAATTCAAAAGCTAAATGTTATGAGATATAGATGCCATTAAGATATCATGCAAGCATGAATCGCAATTTTGCCTATTAAAGAAGAAAACAAAATACTTTATATGGAACATGGATGGAAATTTTTGTGAGTTCATCTTATATCACAGTTAAAGCTTCTGCATCGAGGTAGGTTTTATTCATGTCAAATCATCTAAAATAGCATGATGACACAAAGCTTGAGTTACTGTCTATCCTGGCTTGCCGGTTTGTACTCTAAGAAAGTAAAAAACGTTTGAATATCTGTGCACTATGTTATATGTTGTCATATGAATGCACGCATCTGCCATGGATATGCATAAATACATAACATAAACCCGCATCCCCATTGAGCACCATTCAACGTCATCAGAAATCTATAGGCCACAGTTAAAGCAGATTCTTATATTGAACAAATTGTCTGGTTAGAATCAATGTGGATTGTGCAAATGAAAAGGCTTAACTTCAACCTAGTCAAGAGACTTGACAAGGCTGAAAATTTATCACCACCTACAAACGCATCTGCTAATTGTGTCCCTCCAAATCAAATATCTGAAAAATCTAGTCACCAATCTAGATGCTTTCAGATTTCAATTTCCACCATATGTTGGCAGAAAGCATTTGCTCATGGTTTTGAAGATATTAATAAAAACGTATAGAAGAGATATTTATTATAATATGAAACCATCTTCTAATGCCCACTAATAGAAATGCAAAATGCTTGGGGAATGTTTAGAAACTCACCTCTGTCCTCTGCAGCTTGGTCATTGGGCACGGGCAATTTAGGTTGGATGTTTTGTTGAAGATAAGCAGTGAGACCTGCACGTAGGTTAGAAACTGAGAACTGAGGAGTTTCGCTCTGAAAAGCTTCTTGGGATTGGCCAGCAGGGGAGAGAGGCGAGCTCTGAGGAGCTTCTTCAAATTGGGAAGAAGTAGAGAGAAATCCAGGGCTCTGACTTGAGTAACCTGACCAAAAAAGCCATACAATCTCATCAAGCACTACAATATGATCTTTACTTTATAATTAGTTTTAATGCTTTTATTGCGGCATCTCTAATTCCATCTGCTTATTAAAAAGCTTAGAATAACTATGAAGGGCATATGTTAATCATAAAAATGAGTATCAATTTAGAAGCTATAGTAAGAATGTCTCCACACAAGTAAGTTGATTAACTGGGTACCTAAATCATGAAAGACTAAATAAGATTAAAATAAAGCATATAATAAAAGTACGCTGTTTTAGAGCTGTGAATGCAATCTTTGCTGCACTCATCTCTGCTTGCTTCTTAGTTTTTGCTCCTTGTCCTGTAAAAATCTCTCCTTCTATCTCCACTTTTGAAACAAAAGTAGGCGCATGAGCTTCACCAGATTTGTCTGTCAAATAAGTTGGCAAACCACAACCTTCTCTCTGAGCCAGTTCTTGTAAAAGACTCTTATAGCCAACTTCATCCTAAAAAGAAAACAATAAATTACATAAAGAGGAGTGATCATGTGTCTAAAAGATACAAGCACAAAAATCGCATTTGTAGCCAACAAATTTTTGCATCTCCACAATGAAGTGATAACAATCTTAGAAAACTAACCTCTTCAACTCCATTCGGCAATAATGACATCAATGCAGCTTTTGCAGCTGCAAGTTCAGCTTTATTCAATGTGGGAAAATATTCTTGACTCTCGTAGGTTTGTCCATTTACTGTGACCTTGCACTTAAAGCGACTAGCATGAGGAGGACCCACACACTCACAAGAATACACAGGTAGACTGAAATTTCTCTTTTGAGCATAGGTTTGCAGCTGGTTTTTAAACAAGTGCTGCATACCTGTAAGCCAGGAGCAAATTCAGATGAACTCGTCAGATACTGACTTATCATGAAAACACAAAATAAACTGGAGCGTTATTTAAGAAACAAAATAAGGTGATTCAATATCAGGTTTCCATGGTCAGTAGATGCTACCACCTTCAATCAGAATTCAGTTTCTCATTTGCTGCAATAACTTGGCAACCAACAGTGCGTTAAATATAAATGTCCCTCCTTTCCCCTTTTATACTCTACAATACAGACCTATAAGCTACCAAATGAATTAAATTACCCAATTACAATACAATGATTTTGATTACATGCAGCAGATTTTCAACAGCCAAGCGAGGCACAACTGAGTACAGAGAAAATACAATAACAATAATAAACAAAGAAAGGACTGATAGAACAATTGAAGTAGAAGTTCTTATGTTTTCCTCCATTCTATATTCCCAAAGAAAGTATTCAATGAGACACAAGGGAAATAGACAGAAGAGAAGTTATCAGAGCAAGCTCGCAGCATCTTAAAAGAGAAGTTATCTAGCTCTATTTGTTGAGATTTGGGCATGGGGAAGAGTCCATTCACCACAAGTATGGCCGGAAAGCAAGATTCACGATCTAACCCATCTTCAACAATCAAGAATTTTCATAAACTCTGTTATATATGGCAGCTCAGCCATGTGGTTATGGTTATTAATGAGTTCCTTTCATTTTTCTCATTTCAGTTCACTTCATTTCTACAATTGTTTTTAATGCGTGATGGAATTTTTTTTAAAAGAAGAGTTAAATTTCATGTACAGAAATATTAGAAACATTCTAAGACTCCAATGTATGTCAAAGAAGGTCAATTCTAAAGATCATAAATCCTCACACTTAAAATTCAGATCCAAAGTACGAGCAAAAGCTCTGCCAGAAAGAGAGCAGACTTGACGCGGAAAAGTATAATATAGAAAACCTAAGAAGGTAAACATCAAACGACATAAAAGCTACATCCATCAGAAGAAGATAACAATTTCCATCCCAAGAAAAGCCATAAAAGTCATAAACATTGCAAGAGTGAATTTCATAATGATTGTGAAAATTGTCTTTAAATTAGATTTTCAAGAATCTCAGAAAACATTATACTATTTAACTATGATAATTTTTACAGATACATGAATGACATGCAAGAAAATAGTTAATCTAAAGATAACCAAGAAAATTTATTCCTAAAATAAAAACAAAGATGGACCCACGCAGGCAAGTAATTGAAGTTATACACAGATCTGTCAAATTTAAAAGATAAAGAAGAAAAACTGATTCCAAAACTTAACATATTTAACAAGACACAAGAGTAATTGAAGATAAATATATAGATATCAAGCTATTTGTAAAGATAAAATGCTTACAGCACAAACTAAGGGATTCCATCATCATTTTTTGCAGAAATTGTGTAAAGGCAACATATTTGAGATTTTTACCTCAAATTTTCAAATCAAGAATTAGAACCTTATTGTTCACGTATGAAGCAGTTGATTTTGGTTTATAGTTAGTGAGTGAATTAAAATGGCTACAGAGAGAAGGTTATTGTCAATGAGAGCCCATAGCATTTCCTTACAAAAGATCCCATTAGAAAAATTGCATGGCAGCAGAACCAGGAAGACCATAAGAAGGGGAGCACTGATGATAATTAAGCTTAAGATGCTGTTTATATAACCTGTTTTCATGCCTGTCAATTTTGAGAGGAAAACCTATTATTTCCATAACAAATGGTTGCCGTTTTGAAATGCAACCTTGAGTATCAAGCACATCCAACTGACTCCACTCCAGCACTAAGAAACCGCAATGATTTTGTAAGGAAAATAAAAAAAACAATACTATATTTGCTCTCACCTCCAAAAATCTCATCATTTTTGGCATTTTCCACGGCTTCATTTGACAGGGGAGTTGGATTTGCATCTTGTAGGTTTAATTGCAATTTCCCTCCAGGAGATAGACTTCCACTGGAACAGCCTGCAGAAAATTCAGCATAACATCAGTTTCATGATGCAGTGTAAATAAGCATAGGCACCACTAGATTGATTTATCATAAAAAACTTCATGATTACACGCATCAATCAATCGTTCTATTAACAATAAATAAATAAATTATAATAATCAAACGTTATTATGCAAGCATTCATTCAAAACAAACATTAATTTACAAAGTAATTTCATTTCATTAAAATAATTACATCCATAGGAAGAAGATAACAATGTCCCATCCCAAGCAAAGCCATAAAAGTTATAAACATTGCAAGCGTGAATTTCACAATGATTGTGAAAATTGTCTCAAAATTAGGTTTTCAATAATCTCACCAACAACTACACTCTTTAACTATGATAATTTTTACAGATACATGAATGACATGCAAGAAAATAGTTAATCTAAAAGAAAACTAAGAAAATTGATTCCAAAAATAAAAACACAGATGTACCCACATGCACAAGTAATTGAAGCTATACACAGATCCGTCAAATTTAGAAGATAAAGAAGAAAAACTAATTCCAAAACTTAACATATTTAATAAGACACACGAGTAATTGAAGATATATATATATATATATATATCAAGCTATTTGTAAAGCTAAAATGCATACAGCACAAAGGAAGGGATTCTATCAATATGTTTTCCAGAAATTGTGTAAAGGCAACATATTTGAGATTTTTACCTCAAATTTTCAAATCAAGAGTTAGAACCTTATGGTTCAGGTATGAAGCAATTGATAGATAGTGAATGAATTAAAGTGGCTACAGAGAGAAGGTTATTGTCAATGAGAGCCGATAGCATTTCCTTAAAAAAGATCCCATTAGAAAAATTGCATGGCAGCAGCACCAGGAAGACCATAAGAGGGGGAGCACTGATGAAAATTAAGCTTAATACAACATTTTTTTTTTTTTAAAAGGAGGTTGGTTATATACGTTATCTTTTGACACCATAAAGACAACTGATTTAGCAAAATAATTTCTAGATTCTGTTTATATAATCTGTTTTCATGCCTGTCAATTTTGAGAGGAAAACCTATTATTTCCAAAAAACATGGTTGCCATTTTGGAATGCAACCATGAGTATCAAGCACATCCAACTGACTCCACTCCAGCACTATGAAACGGTAATGATTTTGTAAGGGAAAAAAAATCAATACTAAATTTACTCTCACCTCCAAAACTCTCATCATTTTTGGCAACTGCCACGGCTTCATTTGACAGGGGAGTTGGATTTGCAACTTGTAGGTTTAATTGCAATTTCCCTCTAGGAGATAGATGAGTATTCCCCCCAGCGCTTCCACTCGAAAAACCTGCAGAAACTTTAGCATAACATCAGTTTCTACAATTCTTGATGCAGTGTAAGTGAGCATAGGCACCACTAGATTGATTTCTCATAAAAAGCTTCATGATTACAAGTCTATTAACAAAAAATAAATAAATTATAACAATCAAATGTTATTATGCAAGCATTCATTCTTAATCAAACATTAATTTACAAAGGAATTTCATTTCATTAAAATAATTACCCTAAAAAAGTCTTTATAATATCTGATACAGTGCAATTAAAGCACAAGGAAATATAAAAAAGGAAGAAATGAAGCATTGCAAAGAACAAAAAAAAAGGAATTCAATTACCAGAAAGGGGGGCGGGGAGGAAGGGTGAGAGAGGAGGGAAAAGTGGTTATAGGCAAGCTTAGCAGCGTCATTTTGAGATTTCTTAGAGGAAGAAGAGGGGAAAGGAGAGGAAAAGAGGGCAGTGTTGATGGTGACGGTGGCAAAAAAGAGAGGGCTGTGATCTTGTCCCAGTTTAGTGACTTCATAGGTAGGGAACTCCCATCCTATGATTCTGGTTTATAGTTAGTGAATGAATTAAAACGGCTACAGAGAGAAGGTTATTGACAATGAAGAGGAAACATGAAAGAACAGAAACTGGGGAACAAAAACCTTGTTTCAAGTGGAGTGCCATTATGCTCCATTGCCAAACAGGCTATCAAACCCCAATATGACCATTTTTTGGACCCAATTACAGTTTATAATATATCATGCACCCCACATATATGGTTATAACAATAAATGGAATGTTTCCATAAAGACAACTGATTTAGCAAAAAAAATTCTAGATGATGTGTATATAACCTGTTTTCATGCCTGTCAATTTAGAATGGAAAACCTATTATTTCCATAACAATTGGTTGCCGTTTTGGAATGCAACCATGAGTATCAAGCACATCCAACTGACTCCACTCCAGCACTAAGAAACGGTAATGATTTTGTAAGGGAAAAAAAATCAATACTAAATTTGCTCTCACCTCCAAAACTCTCATCATTTTTGGCAACTGCCACGGCTTCACTTGACAGGGAAGTTGGATTTGCAACTTGTAGGTTTAATTGCAATTTCCCTCTAGGAGATAGACGAGTATCCCCCCCAGCACTTCCACTCGAAAAACCTGCAGAAACTTTAGCATAACATCAGTTTCTTCATTTCTTGATGCAGTGTAAATAAGCATAGGCACCACTTGAATGATTTATCATAAAAAGCTTCATGATTACAGGCATCAATCAATACATTCTATTAGGAATCAAATGTTATTATGCAAGCATTCATTCTTAATCAAACATTAATTTACAAAGTAATTTCATTTCATTAAAATAATTAGCCTAAAAAAGTCCTTCAAATATCTGATACAGCACAAAGAAAAATAAAAAAGGGAAGAAATGAAGCATTACAAAGAAACAAAAGGGATTCAATTACCATAAAGGGGGGAGGAGGAGGAAAGGCGGGAGAGGAGGAATGAGGAGGGAGAAGTGGTTATAGGCGAGCTTAGCAGCGTCGTTTTGAGCTTTCTTAGAGGAAGAAGAGGGGAAAGGAGAGGAAAAGAGGGTGGCGTTGATGGTGATAGTGGCAAACAAGGGAGGGCTGTGATCTTGTCCCAGTTTAGTGACTTCACTAAGAAACGGTAATGATTTTGTAAGGGGAAAAAAAATTTCAAAACTAAATTTGCTCTCACCTCCAAAACTCTCGTCATTTTTGGCAACTGCCACGGCTTCATTTGACAGGGGAGCTGGATTTGCATCTTGTAGGTTTAATTGCAATTTCCCTCCGGGAGAGAGACGAGTATTCTCCCCAGCGCTTCCACTCAAAGAGCCTGCAGAAACTTCAGCATAGCATCAGTTTCTTAATTTCTTGATGCAGTGTAAATAAGCATAGGCACCACTAGAATGATTTATCATAAAAAGGATTCATGATTACGCGCATCAATCAATACATTCTATTAACAATCAAACGTTATTATGCAAGCATTCATTCTTAATCAAACATAAATTTACAAAGTAATTTCATTTCATTAAAATAATTAGCCTAAAAAACTCCTTAAAATATCTGATACAGCACAAAGAAATATAAAAAAGGGGAGAAATGAAGCATTACAAAGAAACAAAAGGGATTCAATTACCATAAAGGGGGGAGGAGGAGGAAGGGCGTGAGAGGAGGAGAGAGGAGGGAGAAGTGGTTATAGGCGGGCTTAGCAGCGTTGTTTTGAGCTTTCTTAGAGGAAGAAGAGGGGAAGGGAGAGGAAAAGAGGGTGGCGTTGATGGTGATAGTGGCAAACAAGAGAGGGCTGTGAACTTGTTCCAGTTTAGTGACTTCACTAAGAAACGGTAATGATTTTGTAAGGGGAAAAAAAATTTCAAAACTAAATTTGCTCTCACCTCCAAAACTCTCATCATTTTTGGCAACTGCCACGGCTTCATTTGACAGGGGAGCTGGATTTGCATCTTGTAGGTTTAATTGCAATTTCCCTCCGGGAGAGAGACGAGTATTCTCCCCAGCACTTCCACTCAAAGAGCCTGCAGAAACTTCAGCATAGCATCAGTTTCTTAATTTCTTGATGCAGTGTAAATAAGCATAGGCACCACTAGAATGATTTATCATAAAAAGGATTCATGATTACGCGCATCAATCAATACATTCTATTAACAATCAAACGTTATTATGCAAGCATTCATTCTTAATCAAACATAAATTTACAAAGTAATTTCATTTCATTAAAATAATTAGCCTAAAAAACTCCTTAAAATATCTGATACAGCACAAAGAAATATAAAAAAGGGGAGAAATGAAGCATTACAAAGAAACAAAAGGGATTCAATTACCATAAAGGGGGGAGGAGGAGGAAGGGCGTGAGAGGAGGAGAGAGGAGGGAGAAGTGGTTATAGGCGGGCTTAGCAGCGTTGTTTTGAGCTTTCTTAGAGGAAGAAGAGGGGAAGGGGGAGGAAAAGAGGGTGGCGTTGATGGTGATAGTGGCAAACAAGAGAGGGCTGTGAACTTGTTCCAGTTTAGTGACTTCACTAAGAAACGGTAATGATTTTGTAAGGGGAAAAAAAATTTCAAAACTAAATTTGCTCTCACCTCCAAAACTCTCGTCATTTTTGGCAACTGCCACGGCTTCATTTGACAGGGGAGCTGGATTTGCATCTTGTAGGTTTAATTGCAATTTCCCTCCGGGAGAGAGACGAGTATTCTCCCCAGCGCTTCCACTCAAAGAGCCTGCAGAAACTTCAGCATAGCATCAGTTTCTTAATTTCTTGATGCAGTGTAAATAAGCATAGGCACCACTAGAATGATTTATCATAAAAAGGATTCATGATTACGGGCATCAATCAATACATTCTATTAACAATCAAACTTTATTATGCAAGCATTCATTCTTAATCAAACATTAATTTACAAAGTAATTTCATTTCATTAAAATAATTAGCCTAAAAAAATCCTTAAAATATCTGATACAGCACAAAGAAATATAAAAAAGGGGAGAAATGAAGCATTACAAAGAAACAAAAGGGATTCAATTACCATAAAGGGGGGATGAGGAGGAAGGACGGGAGAGGAGGAGTGAGGAGGGAGAAGTGGTTATAGGGGAGCTTAGCAGCGTGTTTTGAGCTTTCTTAGAGGAAAAGAGGGTGGCGTTGATGGTGACAGTGGCAAACAAGAGAGGGCTGTGATCTTGTCCCAATTTAGTGACTTCACTAAGAAACGGTAATGATTTTGTAAGGGGAAAAAAATTTCAAAACTAAATTTGCTCTCACCTCCAAAACTCTCGTCATTTTTGGCAACTGCCACGGTTTCATTTGACAGGGGAGCTGGATTTGCATCTTGGAGGTTTAATTGCAATTTCCCTCCGGGAGAGAGACGAGTATTCTCCCCAGCGCTTCCACTCGAAGAGCCTGCAGAAACTTCAGCATAACACCAGTTTCTTAATTTCTTGATGCAGTGTAAATAAGCATAGGCACCACTAGAATGATTTATCATAAAAAGGATTCATGATTACGCGCATCAATCAATACATTCTATTAACAATCAAACGTTATTATGCAAGCATTCATTCTTAATCAAACATAAATTTACAAAGTAATTTCATTTCATTAAAATAATTAACCTAAAAAAGTCTTTAAAATATCTGATACAGCGCAAGGAAATATAAAAAAGGGAAAAAATGAAGATTACAATGAAACAAAAGGGATTCAATTACCATAAAGGGGGAGGAGGAGGAAGGGCGGGAGAGGAGGAGTGAGGAGGGAGAAGTGGTTATAGGCGAGCTTAGCAGCGTATTTTGTGCTTTCTTAGAGGAAAAGAGGGTGGCGTTGATGGTGACAATGGCAAAAAAAGAGAGGGCTGTGATCTTTTCCCAGTTTAGCGACTTCACTAAGAAACGGTAATGATTTTGTAAGGGAAAAGAAAAATTCAATACCAAATTTGCTCTCACCTCCAAAACTCTCATCATTTTTGGCAACTGCCCCGGCTTCATTTGACAGGGGAGCTGGATTTGTATTTGACAGGGGAGTTGGATTTTCTTGAGATTGACGAGTATTCTCCCCAGCGCTTCCACCCGAATAGCCTGCAGAAACTTCAGCAAAACATCAGTTTCTTGATGCAGTGTAAATAAGCATAAGCAACACTAGAATGATTTATCATAAAAAGCTTCATGATTACAGGCATCAATCAATCATTCAATACATTCTGTTAACAAAAAGAACATGTAAATGATAATTAATTAATCTAAATATAAATAAATTATAATAATCAAATGTTATTACGCAAGCATTGATTCTTTATCAGACATTAATTTACGAAGTAATTTCATTACATTAAAAGAGACAAAATTACGAATTCAATTACCAGCAAGGGAGGAGGAGGAGGAGGAGATGAGGGAGAAGTGGTTAAAGGCGAGTTTGGCGGCGTCGCTTTGAGCTTTCTTAGAGGAAGAAGAGGGAGACGGAGAGGAAAAGGTGGTGGCGTTGACGGTGACAGTGGCTGAAAAGAGAGGGTTGTGATCTAGTCCTTGTTTAGCGACTTGATAGGTAGGCATCTCCCATCCTCTCTGCTGGCACACTTCTTGAAGCTTTGATTTGTACATTGAAGGCGTCCCTTGCTCTCTGCTTCTTTTCAGTGGCATCGGCCTTTGCCTTTGCCTTTGCCTTTGCCTGGGAGTGATGATTAAATAGAATGCATCAATACACGTGTACGTGTTGTGCGACTTCTTGTCAGTTAATTAATTCCCTTGCAAGGGAAGGTTTCTTTTTCTTTACTTTTTTTATTTTTATTTTTATTTATTCTTATTCTTTTCTTTTCTTTTCTCCTGATTTTCTAGAGAAAATGTCAAGAATCATTCTTGCTTGCATTTTCTCACAAACTGATGTCGCTCACAATTCTTTTTTTAGTTTAAAATTAATTTTTTTTATCTTTTTAAATTATTTTAATATATTAATGTTAAAAATAAAATTTTAAAAATATATTATTTTAATATATTTATAAACAAAAATATTTTTTAAAAAATAATTACAATAATTTCAATCACCTTCTTAAAAAACATGAGATGCTACGTGTATTTGTTTTTACTTGACTGTTCTAAGTTTTTATATTAAGTTAACTAATACACCCTTATTTAATTATTTTTACTAATAATTATATTATACATCAAAAAAAACTTTGGGTGGAAACAAGCAAATCAACTTCAAAGGTAAGGTGCTTCAAAGGCGGGGTGGAGACAAGGATGTGAAATTGAAGGGACATCATTTACTACTAAGTAATTTTCTTATGAAATTTTCTTCTATAATAGGTAATTTATTATATTTAGGAAAGATATTTGTGGTAAATTTATTGATCATGTTTGTTTTTGTATTTAAAAAATATTTTAAAAAAATTTTAAAAAATCTTATTTTTTTATTTTAATATTGATTTGGTGGTTTTAGATCATTTTGATGTGTTCATATTATTTTTATTTTTTTAAAAAATAAAAATAATATTATTTTGATATTTTTCTAAATAAAAAACACTTTAAAAAATAATTACAATTACACTCCCAAACATTCTTGTAAACAGTACAAGTAATCACACTCCCAAACATTCTTGTAAACAGTACAAGTAGTAATCTAGATACATTAACATCCAAAAGTTCACTTGAGTGCACAAATTAACTAGTAATGGCATTGATTTTCATTATAAGGTACGCTAAGCAATTTGATGCCTTTCAAAGAATTGAATGCAGAAATAAAATATGAGAGAGGATAAAAAAAAAAAGAAAAAAAAAAGGGAAAAGAATCATTGTTAAGCCAATACCTTAAGGACCGGTATCAGAGTCTATCTTGAACTTGAAGCAAACAATTTAACTCAAAAACGGTAGAAAATAGTAAATAAATAAAAGGGTTATTGAAGAATAATGCAAGAGATTAGATTAAAGACTGCAACACATTCATCAGGAATTTCAAGAGTCTCTTCAAGGTATATATGTGATGGAATGAAAGGAAACAGTAGCAGCTGGAATGAAGCAAAGTAGCAGTTGCAGAACTGTGGAAGGTTTAAAGACTGAAGAACATACTCCCTTCTTCATGCATACATGTCTTATGAAACTAGCATCAACCCAATATTATTAGGGATTATTGATCATGTTAACTTTAAAAATAACAAATGAATAATTTATTTATGAATCTTTTTTTTTTGTGAAAATGATCAACTTTGGTAATATTAGCTTGAGCAATCTTTTTTTTTTTTGGTTTCTTTGTTGAGCTTTATTTCTGTAATTATTGACCAAGTGTCTAGTTTTATTACATATAAAACATTTTTCATTGAATTTATTGGCAACATACTTCCTTTTCAAAAGCAAGCCTTTTCTTTTTATTTTTATTATGGGAATTTGCCATTTTCCCCACAATATTTACTTTAAATATAGTAAAAAAGCTCACTCTTTTTTTGAACAACTTATTGTCCCTTTTATCCTTAATTTTGGAATGATATCTTGAACTCTTTTTTTCTTATGTTTATGCTTAACATGGTTCTTAAAGTCCTTTCAAGATGGTTGTATTTTTTCAATTATTGTAGCCATTTGGAATGATTCACTTAGTAAGATACCATCAGCATGAATATCATGCAAGATGAACTGTCTTGAACTTGGCTTATAATTGTCCTTAAATCAACCATTTAAAAATTTAAAAAATTTTCAACTATAATTTTTTTTTTCATACATGCATCTTTAACCTTGATTGAACTGCATACATCATATAATGTATTGTCCATTTCATTTAAGGTGTAGTTTTTGCATACAAAATCACTATGACTTCATGCATCCATAGCTGCCATAATAGTGAGATCTGATTATTATTTGGCAACTTTGATGCTTCCTCAATCAAAAACTTTATCAAGTTCAAGGTGGTCAGATTAAATAATTATTTTTCTACAACCTTTTGAAATTCAATCCATTGAATTTTTCAGGTTTCTCATCATGTACTAGAGAAGGTGTTATGAAATCTTCATAACTAGTACATGTCAAAACAACTTTGGCTGGGACAACCAATTCTTGAGTTGAACGCATCATAAAATCTATATAAAAAAAAACGTAATAGCCATATATTTATAAATATGTTTTGAATCCTCACATGAAAACAAAAACATCTAACATAAAGCTTGTAAAGCAACTGAACAAACAAAAATATTCCAACTATACAAGATTAAATAAATACTTTAATATTATTTAAGTTTTTTTAAACATGCATCATATCATTATAATTTAGAATAAAAATTAAATGACATGCATAAACATACAAACAAGATTGCATAAACAAGCATCCACTAAACAAAAACAAATTTTTAGATGTTTGGGGAAAAAATGTGACGTGCATCAATGCATTGAAATTACTTTAAATGGAATAAATATATAATACAAGATTGTGAAATTACATGTATAAACTAAACAAAAAAAATACAAAGAATAAAGCCTTAAGATTGTAATCCAAAATAATTAGATAAGTAAGCTTTGATGTTTAGTTTATCATAATAAAAACATTCTAAATAAATTATATGTTCAAGGAAACTCTAGTGTTCATACATGTTGAAATTATAAGTATGCAATTTTATATATAATGGCAAACTTGTAAATATTATAAAACATATAAAGATTGTAGCAAATATATTGAGAATGTATCCAAAGAAGTATAAGAGATTGAAAAACAATCATAGTATGCATAATAATGTATTAGATTAAATAAAACTAAAGAAGAGTACTTACTTTCTAAAGCACTTTAAAAATGATGAAGCATTATTGTTCTCAATGATATATCATTTATTTTTAAGATTTTATTACTCCTCACTTGGTACCAATGATATTTACAATAAACTTTTCAAGATTCCAACAACATCACATTGTTTAGAAGCACTTCTAAAAACCTCTAAACAATGTCTACGAACTAAAGGTAATGTAATTGAGATATCTTTTAACAAAGATGGACCTAACCTCTATATTTATGAGGAAAATCAAAGCTTAAAAAAAAATCTAAAAAGAGGAGAAAACATTAAAAATATGACACAAAGAAGAGTCTAAAAATTCTGAAAAATGGTGTAGAAAACTCTTTTTCACACCCTCTTTTTTTTATATATATAGTGGATTTTGGAACCAAAACTAATAAAAAATTAATTTTGATAATTACCCGGATTAATCCCCAACATCACTCACTTTGATTACCTGTCATAAAATCAAAATTAAACTTGAACATTTCAGCTTTAAATCTCATATTTTTTGGCTGAAAAAAATGTTAAGGTTTAAAAAAAAAACCTCTTTTGAAAAAATAAATAATACTCACATTCATTTGTTGAACTAAACAAAACAAGGAGCTAGCAAAAATAGTTTTTTATGGGTTAAAGAATCATTTTATAATAATAAATTTAAATCTAAGATTAAAACAGATTTAGGCTCGTGGGTTAAGCCTGAGCCAAGTGCACACATATGGATTAAACTCATACCATATACTTGGATTATTCATAACTCTTCAACTTTTTATTAAATAAACTATAAACAAATCTTGTATATTTCATACGTGAAATAAAAAGGTTTTATGTTTCACAACAAACATGTCAACCAAAGTTTTAACTTATCATTCATCTATAATTTATTTTAATTATGTTAATATTTCATGTTAAATAACTTATATAAAAAAAATAATTTTCAACCAAGTTTTAAACCAAAAAATAAGTTGGATTCTTTAGCTGGTTTGTTAAACAATGACCTAGTATTGGTCAAGGACCACTAACCAAAGCATGCACATAATTAGCTTGTTCCAAAAATTGAAGAAATAATCATTCTCTAGGTCAATCACTCGAAAAGGCTTCGTCCAAAACCATAACATCTCCATCCTCCACATCAATATTGTTAATGAGATTGCCCCTAGAAGGCTGGTACTACTATTGCTTCAAATTCATTCCCCTCTATCACCATCTTCTTGTAATCTATGGTGTCCACTTGCAAAGAAGCAATCATAACAAGACCATCATCACTCCCAACCTCCAAATCTTTGTCTCTCAATTTCACTTTCTTGGTGCTTTGACTCGATTCAGGGTTTTCAGAGTTATCAGTCTCTCTACTAGGGAGAAAGCCTAAAAAGCATTTGGAATCCATGATTAATGGGATTTTTTTTTTAACTTTTTGATGACAATTATAACATTGAATTTTGAATATTGGATGATGAGAGAGGAAGCTCATCCATTTTACTTAATTGTTCATCTTTAAGGTTGTAGGTGTAGTAGATTGTAATTATCTTAAATTATAATTATCTTCTAAAGAGTTGTGATTAGAACTCTTAGTTGTTCAATTATATTCCTTGTCTATCAATGTCAATATGTATCTCATATTTTGTAGGGAGAAACCTATACAAGGGACTATAAAGAAGCCCCATGCTTTTTGTATTTTTAATATGAATGAATTACGTGAAACTCATTACCGAATATTATAAGGTATTAGAGCAGGTTTTCTAAAATCCATGCAAATTCATTGAATCAAATCACCCTTAATACAATGATTACCGAATCATCCTCTCCTATTATACATGTCCAAACTAAAAACTCAGGTTTCAATGCTAGTATAATACTCACCGAAACCAATTATGACACCTAGTCCCAAATCATCGAAATGCAGATTGCTGATTGTGAAAAACTGGATTATATTATTGGCGACTCACCTCGACCTGGTGCAAAAGACCCCTCTTACTCTAAATGGTATGCAGAAAATCAAAAAAATTAAAGGTTGGTTACACACATCAATGACCTCAGAGATTATGAAGAGGTATCTTCACCTATGTACTGCTCGTGAAATTTGGAGTGCTCTTGCTAAAGCATTCTATGATGGATCGGATGAAACAAAAATCTTCACTCTCAATCAGCATGCCTTCTTTATCTATCAATTCAGTCATTCTCTTCTTACATATTATGGTGAGCTTGTTGAAATATTTCAAGAACTTGATTACCGTGACAAGTTAAAATGAGGGACTCTGAAGATATTATTATGTATAAAGAAGTAGTTGAAAAATTAAGGATACATATCTTCTTAAATGGCCTTGATGCTGAATTTGAGCAAGTGCGAGGAGAAAAACTTCGCATGGATCCAAGCCTGGATCTTAAGTGCATATATGTATATATTTGTCGTGAAGCAAATCATCAAATCCTTCTAACTGGTGACCTGACTACTTTTGATTATGTGGCCATGTTAGCTCGTCGAAACACACCACTTGTCCGACACTCTAGTTCCATGGCGACATCTCGTAGCTTTGACATTGGAAACAAACAATCTGGCTCATCTAGATACTGTACTGATTATGGAGACACTGGACACATTAAAAGCCACTGCTATGACTTGATTGGATATCTTGAATGGTGGGATCCTTCCAAGGCTCCAAAACATAAAAGC
This sequence comes from Populus alba x Populus glandulosa, assembly GCA_033617975.1. Taxonomy (NCBI): domain Eukaryota; kingdom Viridiplantae; phylum Streptophyta; class Magnoliopsida; order Malpighiales; family Salicaceae; genus Populus; species Populus alba x Populus glandulosa. The sequence continues at coordinate 6,548,882 of CM066161.1, forward strand.
AAGACTTCACCTGCAACATCATTTGTCTACACCGCCATAGCTGAAATGTCATCACCTAATACTAATGCTACTGCATTACACATTTCCTCAAAATCACCAAGTAAGTCGTTTGATAAACCTACACTTGTTGGATCTTTTGCAAGGATTATTGATTCTGGATCAACTGATCATATGTCCTTTGATACTTCTTCTGTCTCTAAATTGAAACCATCTAAAAAATATGTTGTGTCTATAGCAAATGGAACTCAAGCCACAATTCTTGGAAAAGGTTCATTTTCTTTAAATAAGCTAAATTTGAACTATGTTCTTAAAGTTCCTTCCTTTAATTTTAATTTGATATCTGTCTCACAAATTACAACTTCTTTGAATTGTGTCGTGATTTTTTGGCCTAACCATTGTGTTTTTAAGGACATCAAAACAAGGAAGATGATTGGTTGTGGTACTAAAAAGGGAGGCTGTATTATCTTGATCTCACATCATCTAGCTCAAGTGCATTGGCTCAATCATTATCAGTTACCAATTCAACATCTACATCTAATATTTAGTTGTGGCACAAGCAATTTGGATATTTAAAACATTTGTTTCCTAAATTATTTTTAAACGCATCTCCACCATTGTTTAAATGTGAAACATGTGAATTGGCAAAGAGCCACCGTGTTCCTTTTCACCCAAGTTTGAATAAAAGTCCTTTGCCATTTACACTTGTACACTCTGATGTTTGGGGACTTGCTAAAGTTCCAACTCTAAATGGATCACGTTGGTTTGTCTCTTTCATAGATGATCATAGTCGGATGACTTGGGTATGTCTGATGAAAACCAAGTAGGCTGTGTGCTCACTTTCTAAACAATTTTATTCAATGGTTGCTACCTAGTATAAAACTTCAATTAAGGTCATGTGCACTGATAATGGCAAGGCGTTTGTCAATCATGAGATGAAGTAATTCTTACGGTGTCAAGGCATAATCCATCAAAATACATGCCCTTATTCCCCCCAACAGAATGGGGTTACAAAAAGAAAAAAACAGACATCTCTTGGAAATGGTTCGAGCCACACTATTTGAAGCTAATATGCCCCTTCATTATTGGGGCGAGTCACTTACAACTAGATCGTATATAATAAACTGTATCCCATCCCGTAGCTTAGACATACACCACTTGATACATTAAACCAAAGTTTGTCCTCACCACTCACACCAAACCTGCCCCTAAAAGTATTTGGCTGCATTGCCTTTGTACACATACCAAAACATACCCGCCATAAACTTCAACCATGTGCTCTCCGATGTGTCTTTGTTGGATATGGTCTTCATCAGAAAGGATATCGGTGTTTCCATCCACTCACTCAAAAATTGTATGTCACAATGAATGTAAAATTCCATGAACACTAGATGTACTTTCCTGCAACAAAGACTACAAATAAAGGGGAGGAAAGTTTTAACATACAGTCTCTTAGCCATCAAACTGAGAACATAAGTCACACTTTACCTGAACCTGAAACACCAGAATAGGAACCAACAGAACCAGAACATATGGATGCAGTAACTGAGCCAACAACACTTGAGCTTCAACCATGTGATCAATCTAATATAGTTGAAACAAGTGTACTACAACAACAATCGTCTCCACTTGATACTTCCATTCTTCATGAGTCACCATCAACTGATGAATCACAAGTAAACCTTGAACCTCCAGTCTGCATACTTCCTAACCGTATCACAAGAGGAATTCCTAGAGTTAGCTAAGAACCTATTCGTACTTCTACCCCTAAATACCCACTAAATAATTATGTATCTTACCATAGGCTATCAAAGGCATGTGAATCATTTGCAAATCAATTGTCTACTGTACATGTTCTTAATAGTGTGCAGGAAGCTATCAAGGACCCTAGGTGAAAAAATGCAATGAATGACGAAATGAAATCTCTCCAAAGAAATGCAACATGGGAGGTGATCGACTTACCTGTTGGAAAAAAAAACTTATGGGACGTCAATGGATTTTTTCAGTCAAATACAAAGTTTATGGTGATATTGAGAGGTTTAAAGTACGACTTATGGCCAAAAGATACAGTCAAACGTATGGGATTGATTATGCAGAAAATTTTGCACTAATGGCTAAAATAAACACAGTTCATATTCTCTTATCATTAGTTGTAAATTCTGGCTGGCCACTACATCAATTTAATGTAAAGAATGCATTCCTGCACGGGAATCTCCAAGAAGAAGTATACATAGAGCTGCCTCCAGGATGTTAGTTACAAGTTGAAGGAAGTAAACAAGTTTGTAAACTATGAAAATCATTGTATGGATTAAAGCAATCACCAAGAACTTGGTTCAGCAGATTTACAAACTCAATGAAGGCATTTGGATGTCAACAAAGTAGTTCTGACCACACTCTATTCATAAAGGATAAGGAAGGGAAGCTTACAATATTGATTATATATGTTGATGATATGATTGTGATAGGAAATGACTCTATTGAAAAGGAAGCCTTGCAAACTTATCTCTCTCGAGAATTTGAAATGAAAGATCTTGGACCTTTAAATTATTTTTTAGGAATTGAGGTCTTGAGATCTAGACATGGTATACTCTTGTCACAACGAAAATACACAATTGATTTGTTTAATGAAGTTAGCATGCTAGCCTGCAAACCTAGTAACACACCTGCTGCTGAAAATGTCAAGTTGAGTGCACTCTCAAATCAGATTCCTGCAAATAAAGAACAATATCATAGGCTGGTAGGACGATTGATTTATCTTGCACATACTTGACCCGACTTAGCATACTTATTTAGTGTTGTTAGCAAATTTATGCACTCTCCAAGTGAAGAACATAAGAAGGCAGTAATGCGTATCTTACAATATTTGAAGTCTTCTCCAGGTAAAGGAATTATGTTCACTAAAGGAGACACTCTGAATATTGAAGGCTCTACCGATGCATATTGGGCTGGCTCAATTGATGATAGACATTCCACTGCATGATACTTGACATTTGTTTGGGGAAATGTGGTTACATGGCGAAGCAAAAAACAAGGAGTTGCCGCTAGATCTAGTGCGGAAGCAGAGTACAAAGGTATGACTAAAGGTGTATGTGAGCTGCTATGAATTAAAAATTTGTTGCATGAACTCAAGATTTCACCAACATTTCCTATGAAATTATACTGTGATAACAAAGTTACATGTGACATAGCTCACAATCTTATTCAGCGTAACCGAACAAAGCATGTGGAGATTGACAGACACTTTACTAAAGAACAATTGGAAGCAAAGATAATTGAAGTTCCTCATGTTTGATCACAAGATTAACTTGCTGACATTCTCACCAAGGTAGTATCAAGTAAAGTCTTTCAACAAGTGTTACACATGTTAGGCATGCAAAATATCCATGCACCAACTTGAGGGGGAGTGTAGCATATTATAATTATCTTTTAAAGAGTTGTGATTAGAACTCTAGTTGTTGAGTTATATTCCATGTCTATCACTGTCAATATGCATCTCCTATTCTATAGGGAGAAACAAGCTTCTACTTGGAGGTAGGTGTTATTCATGTCAAATCATCAAATAGCATGAAGACGCAAGTTTGAGTTACTTTTTATCCTGACTTATCGACTTGTAGACATTGTTTGAACCGCGTTCCCAAAAAATTCAATTTTTTTTTGCTAGAATTTAATACGGTTTGTATGTTTTAGATCGTTTTGATGTACTGATGTCAAAAATAATTTTTTAAAAAATAAAAAAAATCATTAGCATGTATTTTGGCACAAAAATTTATTTGAAAAATAACTGCTACCACACTATCAAACATACTCGTAATATAAGATAGTCAAAAACATTGGAATACCTGTACACTGTCAAACATACTCGTACTCTAAGATAGTCAAAAACGTTGGAATACCTGTACACTGTTCTATGGTGTCATAAGCATGCACACATCTGCCATGTGTATGCACAAATACATAACATAAACCCACATCCCCATTGAGCGCCAGTCAACGTCTTCGAGCTGTGTATGCAATCTTAGCAGCACTCATCTCTGCTTGCTTCTTTGTTCTTGCTTCTTTTCCAGTAAAACTCACTCCATCTATCTTCACTGTTGAAATGAAAGTAGGCGCACGGGATTCACCAGATTTCTCTGTACAATAAGTTGGTAAACCACAACCTTCTCTCTGAGCCAGTTCTTGTAAAAGATTCTTATAACCAGACTCATCCTAAAAAGAAAACAATAAATTACATAAAGAAGTGTAATCATGTGTCGAAAAGATACAAACACAAAAATTGCAAGCGTAACCACCAGATTTTTGCATCTCCACAATGAGTTGATTTAGAAAAATAACCTCTTCAACTCCATTCGGCAACAATGACATCAATGCAGCTTTTGCAGCTGCATTTTCAGCTTTGTTCAATGTGGGAAAATATTCCCGACTCTCATAGGTTTGTCCATTTACTGTGACCTTGCACTTAAAGCGAATAGCATGAGGAAGACCCGCATGCTCACAAGAATACACAGGTAGACTGAAATTTCTCTTTTGAACATAGGTTTGCAGCTGGTTTTTAAACAAGTGCAGCGTACCTGTAAGCCAGGAGAAAATTCAGATGCATGTGTCAAATACTGACTTGTCATCAAAGCACAAAATAAACAGGGGCAACTGAATACACAAAATAAGATGAATACGAACAATTTTTTTTTTTAAAAGGAAGTTGGTTAATCTTTTGACGCCATAGAGACAACTGATTTAGCAAAAAAAATTCTAGATGCTGTGTATAGAACCTGTTTTCATGCCTGTCAATTTAGAGAGGAAAACCTATTGTTCCCATAACAAATGGTTGCCGTTTTGAATGCAGCCATGAGTATCAAGCACATCCAACTGACTCCACTCAAGCACTAAAAAACGGTAATGATTTTGTAAGGAAAAAAAAAAACTATACTATATTTGCTCTCACCTTCAGAACTCTCATCAGTCTTGGCAACTGCCCCGGCTTTATTTGACAGGGGAGTTGGATTTGCATCTTGTACCGATTTCCCTCCGGGAGACGGACGAGTATTCTCCCCAGCGCTTCCACCCGGACAGTCTGCAGAAACTTCAGCATAACATCAGTTTCTTCATTTCTTGATGCAGTGTAAATAAGCATAGGCACCACTAGAATGATTTATCATAAAAAGCTTCATGATTACAGGCATCAATCAATCATTCAATACATTCTATTAACAAAAACAAACATGAAAATGATAATTAATTAATCTAAATATGAATAAATTATAATGATCAAATGTTATTATGCAAGCACTGATTCTTAATCAGACATTAATTTACGAAGTAATTTCATTACATTAAAAGAGACAAAATTACGAATTCAATTACCAGCAAGGGAGGAGGAGGATGGGGACATGAGGGAGAAGTGGTTATAGGCGAGTTCAGCGGCGTCGCTTTGAGCTTTCTTAGAGGAAGAAGAGGGAGACGGAGTGGAAAAGGTGGTGGCGTTGACAGTGACAGTGGCTGAAAAGAGAGAGTTGTGATCTTGTCCTTGTTTAGTGACTTTATAGGTAGGCAACTCCCATCCTCTCTGCTGGCACACTGTTTGAAGCTTTGATTTGTACATTGTAGGCGTCCCTTGCTCCCTGCTTCTTTTCAGTGGCATCGGCCTTTGCCTTTGCCTTTGCCTGGGAGTGATGATTAAATAGAATGCATCAACAAACGTGTACGTGCTGTGCGACTTCTTGTCAGTTAATTAATTCCCTTACAAGGCAATGTTTCTTTTTCTTTATTTTTTATTTTTATTTTTATTCTTTTCTTTTCTCGTTATTTTCTAGAAAAAATGTCAAGAATCATTCTTGCTTGCGTTTGCTCATAAGATAAGGGTGATAAAAAAAAATTAAATTAAATTTTTATGTTTTTAAATTATTTTAATACGTTAATATTAAAAATAAATTTTAAAAAATTTAAAAATGTATTAGTTGAATATATTTATAAACAAAATTTTTTTTAAAAGCAATAATTACAATATTTTTAACCACCCCCGGAAACACTTGAGATGCTACAGCTATTTATTTTTACTTGATTGCTCAAGCTTTTTATATTAAGTTAACTAATACACCCTTATTTAATATTTTTACTAATAACTATATTATACATCAAACTTGGGGTGGAAACAAGCAAATCAACTTCAAAGGTAAGGTGCTTCCAAGGGGAGGTGGAGACAAGGATGCGAAATTGAAGGGACATCATTTACTACTAAATAATTTTCTTATGAAATTTTCTTCTAGATTAGGTGGGGTGGGGATTGGTTTTTACTATTGAAGATTAGTAGTACTATTAAACGAAATTAGTTGATCAAAATCATTTTGAGGATTTAATTCATAATTTATTATATTTAGCAAAGATATTTGTGGCAAACTTAGACTACTACTGGCCTGTTTGTTTTTGCGATTCTAAAACGTTTTTTTAAAAAATTTTCTTTACTTTAAATTAATATTTTTTTGGTATTTTTAGATCATTTTGATGCGTTACTATCAATAAATAATTTTTAAAAAATAAAAAATATATATATTATTTTGATAGTTTTCTAAGTGAAAAACACTTTGAGAAACAACCACAACTATACTCCCAAATAGTCTCTAAGGAATCAGTAGAAACATCAATATAAATACATTAACATCAAAAAGTTAACTTGACTGCACAAACTAGTAATGGCATTGATTTTCATCACAAGGTATGCTAAGCAATTTGATGCCTTTCACAAAACTGAAGGCATAAATAAAATACAATATGGAATAAGAGAATGAAAAAAAATAAAAGGAAAGGGAAATAAATCATTGTTAAGCCACTACCTTAACGAATGGTGGTATCAGAGTTTATCTTGAACTTGGAGCAAATAATTTGATTTAAAATAATAGAAAACAATAAATAAATAAAAAGGTTGTTGAATAACAATGCAAGAGATTGGATTAAAGAGTTTTGTTACTCATTGTTGGACCCCACGTGTTGAAGATGGTATGTACCCCTTTTGAACCAAGTGCAGGAGTGTGGCTCATGTTTGCTGGAAAATTGACAAAAGCAGAGAAGAAAGATATATTTTTTCGAACCCTGTTTGAGCCATTTTCTACTCTTTTTATCCTCCCTCTTTGCTGCCAAAAGCGTCAGCTTTCTTAGGCTGATAAGGACTCTTCATATAAATCCCTCAGAATTTGCATTTTTTAAAATAATTGATTCTCCTGCTATTGTAATTTTTTGTTCCAACTTAAACTCTGATTCTGACTTAGTTTCCTACGATATCTGACCATCCTATCTATTTTTTATCACTCATGACATGTTGAAAATTTGACCTACACGTTTATTGGGTCCTAGGGATCACTGTTCTTAGGGCAGACTCTCAGTCAGATTTGGATGCTCGGCGTTGTCAGATCAAGAAAATATTTTTTGCCAACTAGATTCCTGCCAGATTCTATTATCTAAAACGATTTTATCTTACTTCGAATCCTTCATCAAAGTTGTAGTCTGGGACGCGTGGATGAATTTGGGCTTTTGAATTGCTTGATTTCGATATCAAAAGTTCAATATATTCCTGTTTGAAATCTAGCGTGAAAACATAGAATCCTGTCATGAGAAGGTTTCCAGCCAAGTTTAGTTGCAATTCTGTTATTCAAAATGAATTTATCTCATTTTTTATCCTTCATGAAAGTTGTAGCTCTACAAGTATAGATGAATTTGAGACTTGTGAATCGCTTGATTTTGATATCAAAAGCTCATAATATTCCCGTTTGAATATCTAACGTGAAAGTAAAGAATTCTACAACAAGAAGGATCCTAACCTGAGTTTTGCACTAAAGACTCTATTTCCGTCACAAATTTTATTGATTTTTTCTTAGGTCATACTATTAGTCATATCGGAATGCTCGGCATTGTCAGTTTCTGAATTAGATCAGGAGATCCTTTTTGACCAATTTTATTACTGTCAGATTCTGTTCTCTAAAATGATTTTATCTCACTTTGAATCCTTCATCAAAGTTATAGTCCTAGATGTGTAGATGAATTTGGACTTTTGAATCGGTTGATTTCAATATCAGAAGCTCAAGATATTCTCATTTGAATATCTAATATGAAAGCAGAGAATCTTGTCGCGAGAAGGGTTTAGCCCAAGTTCGCGAGCCTGATTCGAAGGATTTTTTTTTGGACCAAGTACTGAATTGAAAAGTGCTAAAATGAGGGATTTAATTGAAGAAGGATATTGGAAGCTAGAGAAGGGGGTTGGATCATCATAAATGACGGGATTTTTACCACACCGAATAAGGAAAATAAAACTCTGCAACATACACTCTTACCCATCTGATTTCTTTCCTTTTTTCTTTGCAAATTTCTTGTTGGTTTTCATGTTTCTCTTATTGGATTAGAGAGCTGCAGACCATGTTTTTATTGCTTCATTTCAAAGGGAGCAGCTAGTGCCTCATGGTCCCAGCTATGGAAGGAAAGAAAGGAGTTGTACAACCCTCTGGGTCACTAAAACTAATTGCTGAAATCAGAATAGGAATCATAATATTTCAGTTTCCTTTTTAAATTTTTTTTATTGCAAATCAGCAGGGATTTGCATCCTAGAATTAATGCATTGAATCTTTCCTAAATAGAGCTATATTAGACTATATATAAGCCCCCGCTAATGACCTAGCAGGGGGAAAACAAAAAAGAAAGACAAGAAAAAACACAAGAGAGGATAGTGCAGATAGCAGGGGAACAAAGGTTTTCTTTCTTTGATCCTTTCATCACTATGAAAGAAAGGAAAAGGGAAAACAAAAAGGAAGGAGGCAGAGAGTAGAAAGTAGAGAAAACAAATGGAAAAGATTAAGTTTTCTTAAGATTATCAAAAGCCAAAACAAGCAGGGACTGCCTTTCGATCTCTGCCTCATTCCCTGCAACAAGATCTGCAGAAAAGAAGAGAACCGAAGCTAAAACCAGTAAAGAGAAAGGGACAAGGACACAAAGCTGAACGCAGGGGACCAACGCAAGCAGAGAACAGAGGGAAAAGAGCTGGAACAGACAAACACGGACAGACTAGCCAGCACGCCTTCAACATCGCTGCAGCTCCTTCATTTTCCCCAAGTTTGTTATTCAGTTTCTGCATGCATTTCTTGGTTGCATGTGTTACTGTTCAAGTGAAATTTAATTAACTTGAACAGTAACTCGCCACCTTTCATTAAGTTGTAACCGCACCCCTTTGTGTGAGCCGGACCAATTTTTTTATATAAAAAAAATATATAAAAAAATAAAGATATTTATTTTCTGGCATATTTATTTCAAGGTCTGAATTTTTTTTATGCTGTAAAAAATTATCAATCTCATATTTAGAATACTCGGTTTTCAACACAATGTGACAAATATACATATATATCAAAAAAAATGTTTTCATGCACACAACCAATATCCTAACATGTTTTGAATGTTCCTTTTATATATATATAAAAAAAAACACCAAAGCTTCAAAAATGTGTTTTCGCATGGATTTCTTAAACACGACAGAAATTATTTTCTTGCATTTCTGGATTTTACAACATGTTTGTAAAATTCCAAAGGGTATTGCCAATATTTCAAAAAATACAAAAATCTTATTTTCGAGGGAGAATTCATCTATTATTCACCGTTAATGTTTGGATAAAAAAATCCCAAATGGATGAATATCCAAAATATTATTGGGAATAACTTGTTATTATTCACTGTGAATATCTTGATAAAGAAACTCTAAGTGGTAAATATCCAAAATAATTTTCTAGGAATAATAAATCATCACACATCCTTGAAAGAAGCCTTGATTATAATTAAGAGCATTTTAATTTTTACTGCATGGTTTATGAGCTATGAAAGTATAAAACACTAAGGTAAAAATAGGCTCTTAAAGTGCCTTGAATTTCCTTAGATTTCTAAATTTTTGTCCCTCCTTGCGATTTATGAGTCACAAACTCTTGAAATATTAAGGGAAAAATGAGCTTTTAAAGCACATGAAATCTCCTTGGATTTCTATCTTAATAAATTTATTTTGAATCAAACACAGATTTCAAGAAATCAGCATTGGTTCTCCTTGGTACTTTGTAGACATATCTAAGAGTGTGATCCACATTAACCAAGGGTTCTTTCTTTTTAGACTTTCAATCCGAGTTTGTTCATCATAGCAAAACATATCCTAGAAAAACTGATTGCATTAGAAAACACCAACACCATAGCAATTATAAGGCAAACTAAACAACACCAAGCAGCTTACCTTAGATAAGGCATACTAGGGGTGTTAATACCTTTTCTTTACACAATTAGACCCTTGCCTTAGAATCTCTGAAAGACTAGTTAGGGTTCCTAGTGACCATAATACTAGGTGGTGACTCCCTTAAACAAAAAAACAAAAACAAAAAAACTCGACATGGAATGGAGGGTCGCCTCAACGCCGCGCTCTACCGCAAGGGTGCAACAAAGTGCAAAACTTTCATTATGAATTTCAAGAGTCTCTTCAAGAGAAGGGTATTGTTACATTCTACAAATTCTACACATGTTATAATCAAAGATGTATATGATGGAATGAAAGGAAACAGTAGCAACAGCTGGAATGAAGGATAGTAACAATTGCAGAACGGTGGAATGTTTGAAGACTGAAGAACATGTTAAACATGTGATTCATGTTGTTAAGCTTAAGTAGTTAGATGGTTGAAATTAATTCGGAGTTAGAGAGTTAGTTAGTCAAGATAGTTCAAGACTGTAGAGGTATAAATTTGAAAACAAACATTTCTTATAAATCAAATAATAATAAAACAGTGCATTTCTTCTTCTCTATTCTTTTCTCTTATTCTTTCCTTCTATTTTCTTTCAAATTCTTTCCCTCTTAAACAACTAGCTTAATAATCCGCAATTAGGGCTAACTCATAAGATGTTTGTCTTAAGAACTGCAAATATTTTATTGATTATATCAGCAATATTCTTGATTGATTGAATTCTGGGAAAGTGGATATCACAAACATGAGAGCACCATATTTCTCTCCATCATGGAAGACTTAGAAAAGCTTTTCATCAGAGGGAAAGTTTTTAATGGTGATCACATCAGCATCTATATCAATAATTGTTTGGATAATGTCATTGAAGTTAGAGTAATACACATGAGTATGGAACAAGAGTGAGCCGAATTAAATAAGAAATAAGGTATACTAATCAAAGTCAATATAAGCTCTAGATTTAGAAAATAAATCAAAGTTTAAAATAAATTTAAAAAAGTTAAAAAAAAAACCTAAAAATATAATATTTGAAAAAGTTTATAAATTTTTGGAAAACAGTATTGACAACTCTTCCTTCACTCCACCCTCTTTTTATAGTGGATTTTTAAACCAAAACTGATACAAGAATTAATTCTCACCATTATTAGCTTTGATTACCCTTTATAAAACCATAATTAAACCTCAATAATTTAGCTTTAGATTTGAATTTGTTTAGCAAAAAACTTGAGAGGTTTAAAAAGACTCTTTTGAAAGAAAACTGATCAAATTTCATGGGCTGAACTAAATGAAATAATAGGTTGGCAAAAATAGATATTTAAAGGTCACAAAAAACCCTAAAGACCCTAGCTCGAGTTGAGCCAAGCACTTGCATGTGGGTTAAACCCATACCAAATTGCTTAGTTTTTGTTATGTCACTGCAACTTCCCCTTAAATAGACTTCAAGACAACCATGTATATTTTCTATGTGTGATATAAGTTTTTGGGTTTTAATAAACATGCCAGCCAAGGGTTTTTAGATCAATTTTTTATTCACCTATAATTTATTTTAATCATGTTAATGTTCTTTATTAAAGAATTTTTGTAGAAAAATACTTTTTAACAAAGTTTTAACTCTGAAAGTGAGTGAAACCCACTTTAAATCTAAACTCAAACATGTCCATTACTATATTTTATTAAAACAAATCTCAATATTCCCTCGCATGAATGAAATTATCTTACTAGTATAAAAGACTCAAATATATATAGAGATATAATGTTTAGGGGAATCATTACAAAAGGATGAGTAGTTTTTAGCTTTAAACCTTTATTAATAAAAGACTATTAGATTTACTTGGTTAAATAATGAATTTAATGTATTGAACTATTTAGCCTTTTGTGTAAACCAATATAATATCTTTCACATGGTTTTTTATCTAGACATTTTCTTTTATTTTTCACTGTTGTGATTATTTTAGCATTGAACAATTCTTGGACTCATGAGTACTTTAAAGAATTCATTATTTTATCAGAATTTAAAAAAAAATAACCTTATTGATTACTCATAGAGGTAATCTTTCATTAAAAGTATTTCTTTATACTTCATATGGCATACCAAGATATGAAAATTATCAAAAATATAGCTCACCTTTTATCACCCTATAACTAGTGCATGTTTCATTATATGAATAAACAGGAAATAATATTTTCCAAGTTCTACCAAAAATGTTATATTACTTAGTTTTTTATTTTAATATAAATCTTAGAATCTTTGATAAATTAGGTATGTTTACCATTATTATATATATATATATATATATATATATATATATATATATATTTATCTTTAAAGGTTTAAATCTCATTCCTCTCGATAAATTATACAAAATTTATCTCAATAAACCTTTGGTTAGCAGATCTAATATATATTTTCTTTGAATTTACATACTTGATGAAAATAATTCAATTTAAAAGCAATTGTTTAACAGTGTACACACACACACTACTTTGTGTCTTTCTAATTGCAGACTGACTATTGCAATTGAAACAAATTGATAACATTGGTTGTGGTCAATATGAAATATCCTCTAAGAAATTCTGAAGTCACTTAGCTTTCTCTCTAGATTTATCAAGCACAATAAACTCTAATTTCATCATTCATCTTGTGATGGAGTTTTCTTAGAGGATTTTGATAACACAATTGTGCCATCAAATGTGAAGATATATTAACTAGTGGAATTCAAATCCTTAATATTAAATATTTTTTTAGCATCACTATACCCTTCTAGTACTGTTAGGTAAATAATATAGTGTAGTCTATAGTCCAAAGTATATCTCAACTACTTGAGTATCCCTTTTATTGCTTTTCAATTATCCATACTCTGATCATTGGTAAATCTACTAATTTATTAATCGAGTAAGCAACATTAGGTCTTGTACAATTCATGATGTACATTGGGCTTTTTTTTTTTTGAAATCTTCTAATTAGTTTATTCTCTTATATCTATATTAAATAGATGTAACCTTATGTCAATTTGTATTTTGACAGTGCTATTATCGCTTTTAAAAAATTATCGATAATTTTCTTAATATAATGAGATTGGAACAATACCAATTCATTAGATGCACTAGAATTTTTTATTCCTGGTATGACATCTCCAACACCGAAATCTTTCATGTCAAACTTATTAATTAATATTTTTTAGTAGACTAATCATGTTATCATTGTTACCTAACATTAGCATGTTTTCAAAATAGAGACATAAAATGATATAATTTGTATCTATATATATATATATATATATATATATATATATAAACATATTTATCAATTTTATTCATTTAAAACTTATCATTATTTAGGTTATTATTTTAAACCATATAATAACTTCACAAACTTATAGACTTTCTTTTCCTGTTCACTTACAATAAACCTCTCGACTTGCTCTATCTTTTTGTCAAGGTCACCATTTAAGAAAGATATTCTTACATCTATTTGATGTATTTCAAGTTTGTTGTTAGTTGTGATGGCTATTAACATTCAAATGAAAGTTATTCTAGATATCGGTAAATAAGTGTCCAAATAATCCATACCTTCATGTTGTTTGAATCCTTTAACAATAAGTGTTACTTTTTATTTATCAATAATTCCATCAACATTCTTTTTTTTTTTTTGAAGATCCATTTATGTCTTAATGGTTATTTCCAAGTGAAAGATCCATTAGTTTCAATGTATGATTTATTTATAATTGATTCAATTTCATTATCAATTTGTTTATTTTTATAAGAAGCTTTAGGATAAAATATTGTCTCAGAACATGTTCGAGGTTCATTTTCTAACATGTATATTAAAAAATCAGGACTAATCATTTTGGTTTTTATTTTTTTTTCTTTTTACTCGCTTTAGGCTCAACTTCATCATCTTTCAATTGATGATGACTACTTAAGGTAGCTTTAATCATTTTCTTCATTAAATTGTTTTCTTGTGCTTTTTTTAATGGAAGCATATCTTGAAAAAATAAAACATTTATTGATTCTATTTTTGCATTAGGATGGATATCCTTTGTTGCTCCTGACATCACAATGATCTTTAAAAAAAATAAATGCAAAGAATGCAAAAAACATATAACTGGCATCTTATTCTTAAGGGAAAATGTCTAGTTTAAGTAGTCGACACCTAGTATTATGGTCACTAGGAACCATAACTAGTCAACAAATATTCTATGATCCGAGACTGGTTACACAAAAGGAAAGATATTATCACCCCTTACATGTTCTACCTAAGGTAGTCTGCAATGCTGGTTTTGTCTTGAATTGCTAAAGATTTGTTATATTATGCTTTAAATGGTATGTTTATAATATTCCTAACTATGATGTTAGTGAATATTTTCCTATGAATATTTTCAATTCTAGTGTTAGTAAATATTGTGTAACCCAAAAATTATAGTATTCCTAACTTTGGTGCTAGTGGATAAATCTATACAATTTGAATTAAAAGAAAAGGAAACATATTTTTTTTTTAATTATTACTACCCTTTTTTAAAGAAAAAAAAAAGATGTATTACATATCATATTTGCATTTAACAGTAACAGTCCACAAATTGAATATATTGTAAAAGCTATCAAAACAAAACAAAACAAAAATGTAAGGGACCTATAAATAAATCAATGAAGAACCCTAATTTTTTTTGGAATTTTTTTATATCCAAAAAAGACTCATTTGACCAGATATCAAAAGAAAAGAGAAAGAGCTAGCTCTTTTTTCAAATAACTTTTTATCCTTTTTTATCCTTAACCTCAGAATAATATCTTCACTTATGCAAGATGGTGGTAATTTTTCAATTATTATAACCACCTAGAATGATTCGCTTAGTAACATACCTTCATCACGGATATCATGCAAGATGAGATGAAATCAACCATATAAAAATTTATTGACTATGAATTTTTTTTCATATGGGCATCTTCAACCTTGATTGAATTACACACATCATATAATGTATTGTCCATTCCATTTAAAATGTAGTTTTTGCATACAAAATCATTATAACTCCATACGTCCATAGCTACCACGATAATGGGATCAGATTATTATTTGGCAACTTTGATGCTTCCTCAGTCAAGAACTTTATTAAGTTCAAGGTGGTCAGATGAAATAATTTTTTTTCTACCACCTCTTAAAGTTCAATCTATTGAGTTTTTCAGGTTTCTCATTAAACACCACAGAAGATGTGAAATCTTCATAAATAGTACTTGTCAAAACAATATTGGCTGGGACAACCAATTCTTGAGTTGAAGTCATCATAAAATCTATATAAAAAAAGTAATAGCCATATATTTATAAATAAGTTTTGGATCCTCACATGAAAATAAAAACATCTAACATAAAGCTTGTAAAGCAAGTAAACAAACAAAAATATTCCAACTATACAAGATTAAATAAATACTTTAATATTATTTTAGTTCTTTTAAACATGCATCATATCATTATAATTTAGAATAAAAACTAAATGATATGCATGAACATACAAACAAGATTGCATAAACAAGCATGCACTAAACAAAAACAATTTTTTAGATACTTGGGGGGGAAATTGTGACATGCATCATGCATAGAAATTGCTTTAAATGGAATACATATATAATACAATATGTGAAATTACATGTATAAACTAAACAAAAAAAATACAAAGAATAAAGCCTTATGATTGTAGTCTAAAATAATTAGACAAGCAAGCTTTGATGTTTAGTTTATCATAATAAGAGCATTCTAAATAAATTATATGTTTAAGGAAACTCTAGTTTTCATACATTTTGAAACTATAAGCATGCAATTTTATATATTATGGCAAACTTGTAAATATTATAAAAACATATAAAGATTGTAGCAAACATATTGAGAATATAAGAGATTGAAAAACAATCATAGCATGTAACAACCCGGCTTTTCAAGCCCAAAACAGTAGTACAAAAAAATTGTACTTGACACACATCGTGTCGGTAATCGGCGAACCTGTTCTCTCACATCATCAAGATACAATCCATACATCAAAAATAATCAACATTTCATTTAAAAGTGAATCTTTTATAAACACATAATATTATGTTTGCATGATTAAAAATATACATACATAGACATGAGTTTGCATTCCTATCCTATTAATAGTCACCACGAACTTAAACAAAAGGATCTAATAAAAGTTATACTTTCAGTACATTAATCCATACAAAATACATCATGATTTAGAATGCAACTACATGATTTCTTGCAAAAGTAACTTCCCGTGTATTGGGTTTCCTAAACATCTCGTTGGTGTGACGTCCCTGCTGCAGTACAAAACATTTAAGAGAATGCAATTACTTAATAATAATAATGATAATTAAACGGTTTGGCAGTTTAATGAAGCATTAACATTATCCTATGTTTGATGCATGACATTTATAGTTTCTTCATATACTTGGTATAAACAACTTGTAGCACATATAGATGCACCAATTCTTGCAATCAACCATAATCTTCAACCCGACTATCCTCTCAAGGCATCATTGGCTGAGGTTAACCATTTAGTCACCTCGATCATCCACTTTGGATGCCATCAACCAAAGTTAATCAACTATTATCCCAATCATCCAATCGAATTCTTTTAGCCGAAGCTAATCAATCACTTGTCCCGATCATCCATTCAGATGCCATTAGCTGAGGCATTTGTCCCAGTCACCCCTTTAGATGCTATTAGCCGATGCTAATCAATCATTTGTCCCGGTCATCCATTCGGAAGCCATTAGCCGAAGCTAATCATTCATTTGTCAACATTTAAGTGTTTGACAATCTGATATCTATTCTAACACAATACGGTAATATTCATGATAAAGTATCTCATTATTCGTGAAAAAGGAAGGTGAAAGTCACCTACCTACTCCACCTATGGGTTGTTCTTGTCTTGACAATGGTCCAATCCCGACCGCACCACCTAAGACATCAATGGTCACAAATCAGTCCATTTGTATCTTTGAATCACATTCATCACCACACTTATTTCAAGAGTTCATATGTTCACATTCAAGTGTTCCATATTTACACCATCATACCATGAAATTGTTACTATCATTTAAGTCATTTCTGCCTAGAAGGCCTTTTGTAGAAATCGGTAGTGAAAACTGGTTTGCTGCAGGTTCCCAATTAGTTTTCGCTGCAGGCAACCAATTCAGCAGCGAAAACTATTTCGCTACAGGCATCCAATTCGGCAGCGAAAACTAGTTCGCTACAGCCAACATGTTTTGCGGCAGCGAATGCTAATTCGCTACAAACAACTCAGTTTCGGCAGCGAATCACAAATTCACTGCAGACAACTCAGTTTCCACAGCGAATATTAATTCACTACAGCAGACATAGTTTCGATAGTGAATCACAATTTAGCTGCAGAATACACAATTCGACAGTGAATGCTAATTCATTAGTACTTAAAAGTGCATATTTATCAAGGTTTTATATCATCATTTTGCACTTAAAGTATCAATAACTCCTTAACTAAAGCATATTTTATTATAACAAGTGTAATACTATAACATGCCTTAATATATGGTAAATGTTCATCTTAAATGCAGGTCTATCACATAAATCAAAGGATTGATTGATGAGTTCAAGTATGGAAATTGAAAGGACAAAGAGAGGGTCAAACTTAGAAAAGTGATGTTGGTGCAGTCCAAACTAGAACATTGTTCGGTAATTGGGTCATCTCTCGAGTTCTAGATGTCAAAATGATCTTAAATGTTTACATAAATTCAGTAAGATATAGGCCTACAACTTTCATGTGGACACCAAGATCTAAGAAGGCCGTTTCCAAGTCCAAATTATAGCAACAATGGAGAAGTTCGAATATGTCCTGCAGCCCGAACACTGTTCAGTGTTTAGCCCATATCTGGAGTTCTAGAAGTCCAAATGACCTCCATTTTTTTTCCTGCAAATTTGAGTCAATTTCCTACAACTTTCATGTTTTCAAATGGTCCCAGTTCTGATGCTAGCAATTTCGTTTTATTCAGACAAGAAGATAAGGATTTTCACAAAGTCAAGAGTTGGCCACCCACTCAACAATTAGTCATCAAATCAATAATTCTGAATTTTGGCCTATAATAGGAGGCATTTGCCATGTATTTAGGGGCTTGGTTGTTCAGATCAAGATCATGCTCTCTATCTCTCTCTTTATATTTTTTGTAATTCTTAAGTTTTGCTTTCATTAATATCTTGTTTATGCTTTTCATTTCATTTCCTTTCCTTAGTTAACTTGTATCTTATTTATGTTCTTGTTTTGTTTATTTATGTTTCACTTCTTCATTATGTTTAGCTAAGTTTATTATGTCAAGGTGAAAAGGTTACACTAATGGTGTAAGAAAAAGTATAGTGTAAACTCAACATGGACCTTAATGTTTAATATTAACATGTTTTATCTTTTGATATTACTAATTCTTAATACCTTGCTTGTTAAATGGTTAATCTAGATTTGTGTTGTATAACACTTGGTACAACAAATGCTTAGCACTCTCATAGCCCAACCGTATGGTATTACCTACACCTGTGCTATGAAAGGAACTTGATTTGTTGTTAACATAAGTTAGCATCATGAATTCCTGACAATATTTAAAAGTTTGGTGTTATGTAAATAAGATAATTACTATGATCATGTTAACAATTTATAATAAGCTATTAATGACAAATCATCCGATTGGAACCTCCTTCGTGTGTGGTTTTCAAGTTGAGTAATAAGAGTTTATACTATATTTATTTGAAATACCATTAGTGGATCCTCTAACCTTGACATTTATTTTTATCATTGTTTAATCCTTACATTAATCTTCTATCTCAAAGTTCTCATTAACTTCTTCCTCTTCTTTATTATTATTATTATTATTATTATTATTATTACTACTACTACTACTACTACTACTACTACTACTACTACTACTACTACTACTACTACTACTATTATTATTATTATTATTATTATTATTATTATTATTATCATCCTTGTTATATTTTATATACGTTAAGTATGCTCTGTATTTGATCAAGGATCCTGACATTGTTGGTCTTGCCTTGTTCATTCGCATCAGAAATCTGTTTATATTATATAATATATTTCTTTGATCTTTTTATAAAATCAGTATATAGGCTGGAAACTTGTGACCCAATCTTTTAGATCATTCTCAGGTATAACAACGCCACGTACTGAGTATTATTATTATTATTATTATTATTGTTATTGTTGTTGTTGTTGTTGTTGTTGTTGTATTGTTATTTATAATTGATACAATTAACCTCTATGTGGTTCGCCCCCGGTCTTGCCGGGTTATTTATTACTTCGACACTCCTACACTTGGGAGAAGACATCAATCTTTTAGTCGTGTCACTAATTCACTGCAGAAGACTTAGTTTCGGCAGCGAATCGCAAATTCACTGCACAACACACATTTTGGCATGAACACACACCACACATGTTGTAACAACCCTAACATATAAATTGTCACTAAATTCCAGCAGAACACACACATTGAAACCATCAATTTCAGCATATAATCTTTCATTAAATTCCAGCAGAATACACACATTGAAAACCATCAATTTCAAGACATGATCTTTCAATAAATTCCAACATAACACACACATTGAAAACCATCAATTATAGCATATAATCTTTCAGCAAATCCCAGCAGAACACACATATTGAAAACCATCAATTACAACATATAATCTTTCAACAAATCCCATCAGAACACACACATAATTAAGGCTAGCCCTCTACCATAATTTGTTATTTCCATTTTATTCATTTTTCTTTGTTAGATGTTCTTGGAATTGGCCTTATTTCGTTTCTGTTTATTTGTCCTCTTAGTTAATTTCAATTTCCTTCACAACTAGCTTAGGTCTTAGGTCAATTTTCTTAGGGTCTTCTTCTTCATTTCCGGTTCTGGGTCTTAAAAGGAAGAGGAAGGGAGTTTCATGACCCATACCTTTCGAATCTAACTAAGTTTGAGGAAGGTTTGACAGTATTCTTTCTCCTCTCCTGCTAGTTCTTCTCCTTCTTCCTCTCACGATTTCTGACGCCTTTTCCTTTTCCTCTAGGCTGCTGTCCAATCTTCTCTCAAGGTCTCATCTCTCCCTCACACATTCACAAGGTACTCTCTACTAGTTTGGTATAGGTTTCTGTTGGGAAAGAGGAAGGGAAGAGCAATATGCAGCTGGACATGCAACTGCAGTAGACAACTTTGGGAAGAGGAAGAGTCACCTTCTCTCTCTTCCTTGTATTTATACTCCCCATTAAATGAGGTGGGGTGTTTGGGGTTGGTTTAGATGTGTTCTTATCCTTGTTTTGGTCTATCCAAAACTGATTTCACCCCTCCCTGCCATCTCCTTAAGACAATTCAGAAATCGGCAGCGAAAATTGCGTCACTGTCGATTCAGAAATCGGTAGTGATGGTGGAGTCATAAATTATATATATATATATATATATATATATATAATGTATTAAATTAAACAAAACTAAAAAAGAGTATTTACTTTCTGAAGCACTTTAAAAATGATAAGGCATTGTTATTGTCAATGATATATTATTTATCCTTAAGATTTTATTGTTTCTCACTTGGTGCAAATGATATTTATAATAAGCTTTTCAAGATTCCAACAATACCACATTGTTTAGATCCACTTCTAAAGACCTGTAAACAATGTCTACGAAGCAAAGGTAATGTAATTGAGATATATCTTAACAAGGATGGACTTAACCTCTATATTTATGAGAAAACATTACAAATATGACGCAAAGAAGAGTCTAAAAATTCTTTAATATGGTGTAGAAAACTCTTCTTTCTTACCGTCTCTTTTTTATAGTGGATTTTGGAACCAAAACTAATAAAAAAAAATTATTTTGATAATTACCTGAATTAATCGTCAACATTACCCGCTTTGATTACTTGTCATAAAACCAAAATTAAACCTGGACATTTTGGCTTTAAATATAATATTTTTTTTAGCTGAAAAAAATTATTTAGGTTTTTTAAAAAAAATCTTTTAAAAAAATAAATTCTCAGATTCATTTGTTAAACTGAACAAAACAAGGGGTTGACAAAAATAGTTTTTTATAGGTTAAAGAATTATTTTATAATACTAAATTCAAATCCAAGATTAAAATAGATTCGAGGCCCATGGCTGAGCTTGAACCTGAGCTTGCCAAGTGCACACTTATGAATTAAACTCATGCAATATATTTAAGTTATTTATAACACTTCAACTTTTTATTAAATAAACTATAAGAAAATCTCGTCTATTTCGTACATGAGATAGAAGGTTTTATGTTTCACAACAAACATGTCAGCTAAAGGTTTAATTTGTCATTCATCTATAATTTATTTTAATCATATTAATGTTTCATGTTAAATAACTTGTGTAAAAAAATAATTTTCAACCAAGTTTTAGCCCTAAAAATAGATTCAATATAGATTCAATCCTTGGCTGGTTTGTTAAACAATGACCTAAGATTGCTCAAGCACCACTAACCAAAGCATGCACATAATCAGCTGGTTCCAAAAATTGAAGAAATAATCATTCTCTAGGTCAATCACTCGAAAAGGCTTCGTCCAAATCCACAACATCTCCATCCTGCACATCAATATTGTCAATGAGATTGCCCCTGGAAGGCTGGTACTGCTACTGCTTTAGATTCAGATTCATTCCCCTTTATCACCACCTTCTTGTAATTTATGGTGTCCACTTGCAAAGAAGAAAAAGTAACATTGAATTTCACTTTCTTGGTGCTATGATCCGATTCAAGGTTTTCAGGGTTATCAGTTTCTCAACTGGGGAGAAAGTCTAAAAAGCTTTTGGAATCCATGATTAATGGGATCTTTTTTTTTTTTTTACTTTTTCAGAGTTATAACATTGAATTTTGAATATTGGATGATTAGAGAGGAAGCTCATCCATTTTACTTGAATTGTTCATCTTTAAGGTTGTAGGCTGTGTTTGATTCTCGATGCTTGAGCTTGTGGCTAAATTAGTGGGGGAACCAGAAGGCAAAGAAGATGAAGTCAGGTCATGTTTGGGCAAGGAAGAGATGGCTGCGGCAGGCGATGGTGTGATGCTTGCCATAGCTGAACAACTATCTTGCCCTGGAGATGCAATGGAGGGATTCTAATTGCTAACTATAGAATTTGCTGCCAGCAATTCCAATATTTTTATTCTTTTGGAAAGAAAATGCAAAAATAGTGCTCATCAGTTGAAACCAGCAAACCTTTTTCTCTGGAATTGGAAAGCAGACAAGAAGGCATTTGGTAAATATATTGGCCCATTACAATATAGGAACAGGTAGGAAATGACATCAAAAGAAGGTTCTGAAACTAGGAGTGGTTTTCTATTCTTCAACAAAACTACGTTGAAGATTTTTGTGAGTTCATGTCAAATTATCTAAAATAGCATGAAGACGCAAGTTTGAGTTTCTCTCTATCCTGACATACCGACTTGAACTCTAAGATAGTCAAAAACGTTGGAATATCTGTATGCAATCTTAGCAGCACTCATCTCTGCTTGCTTCTTTGTTCTTGCTTCTCTTCCAGTAAAACTCGCTCCATCTATCTTCACTGTTGAAATGAAAGTAGGCGCATGAGATTCACCAGATTTCTCTGTACAATAAGTTGGTAAATCACAACCTTCTCTCTGAGCCATATCTTGTAAGAGATTCTTATAGCCAGACTCATCCTAAAAAGAAAACGATAAATTACATAAAGAAGTGTAATCATGTGTCTAAAAGATACAAAAACAAAAATTGCAAGCGTAACCACCAGATTTTTGCATCTCCACAATGAGTTGATTTAGAAAATTAACCTCTTCAACTCCATTTGGCAACAATGACATCAATGCAGCTTTTGCAGCTGCATTTTCAGCTTTGTTCAATGTCGGAAAATATTCCCGACTCTCATAGGTTTGTCCGTTTACAGTGACGTTGCACTTAAAGCGAATAGCATAAGGAGGACCCACACGCTCACAAGAATACACAGGTAGACTGAAATTTCTCTTTTCTGCATAAGTTTGCAGCCGGTTCTTAAACAAGTGCAGCATACCTGTAAGCCAGGAGAAAATTCAGATGCATGTGTCAAATACTGACTTGTCATCAAAGCACAAAATAAACAGGGGCGGTATTTAAGACACAAAATAAGGTGATTCAATATCAGGTTTTCATGGTCAGTAGATGCTACAAATCTATAAGCTACCAAATGAATTAAATTACCCAATTACAAAACAATGATTTTGATTACAGGCAGCAGATTCTCAACAGCCAAGCGAGGCACAACTGAGCACAGAGAAACTACAATAACAATAATAAACAAAGAAAAGACTGATAGAACAATTGAAGTAGAAATTCTTATGTTTTCCTCCATTCTATATTCCCAAAAAAAAAGTATTGAATGAGACACAAGGGAAATAGACACAAGGGAAGTTATCAGAGCAAGCTTAGTAGCATCTTAAAAGGACTTCCTCTAGCTCCATTTGTTGAGATTTGGGCACGGGGAAGAGTCCATTCACCACAAGTATGGCTGGAAAGCAAGATTCACGATCTAACCCATCTTCAACAATCAAGAATTTTCATAAACTCTGTTAATATGGCAGCTCAGCCATGTGGTTATGGTTACTATTTAGTTCCTTTCATTTTTCTCATAAGCTGAATACGAACAATTTTTTTTTTAAAGGAGGTTGGTTAATATTTTGACGCCATAAAGACAACTGATTTAGCAAAAAAAATTCTAGATGCTGTGTATATAACCTGTTTGCATGCCTGTCAATTTAGAGAGGAAAACCTATTGTTTCCATGACAAATACTAAAAAAAAAGGAATACTAAATTTGCTCTCACCTCCAAAACTCTCATCATTGTTGGCAACTGCCCCGGCTTCATTTGACAGGGGAGGTGGATTTGTATCTTGTACCGAGTTCCCTCCGGGAGACGGACAAGTATTCTCCCCGGCGCTTCCACCCGAACAGTCTGCAGAAACTTCAGCATAACACCAGTTTCTTAATTTCTTGATGCAGTGTAAATAAGCATAGGCACCACTAGAATGATTTATCATAAAAAGCTCCATGATTACAGGCATCAATCAATACATTCTATCAGCAAAAAATAAATAAATTATAAGAAGCAAGCGTTATTGTGCAAGCATTCATTCTTAATCAAACATTAATTTACAAGATAATTTCATTTCATTAAAAACAATAGCCTAAAAAAGTCTTTAAAATATCTGATACAGTGCAATTAAAGCACAAGGAAGTACAAAAAAGGGAAGAAATGAAGCGGTACAAAGAAACAAAAGGGATTCAATTACCATCAAGGGGGGAGGAGGAGGAAGCGCGAGAGTGGTCGGAGAAGTAGTTATAGGCGAGCTTAGCAGCGTCGTTCTGAGCTTTCTTGGTGGAAGAAGAGGGGTAAGGAGTGGAAAAGAGGATGGCGTCGACGTTGACAGTGGCACGAAAGTGAGGGTTGTGCTCTTGTCCCTCTTTAGTGACTTCATAGGTAGGGATCCCCCATCCTCTCTGCTGGGTCAGTTGTTGAAGCTTTGATTTGTACATTACTCTTTTATTATTCATGCCTCCTTCCACTCCCTCTTTCTTTCGTTATTATTGCCGTTGCCTGTGAGTGATCATATATATATATAAAGACACGCACGTGTGCTGTGTCGTTTTGTCAATCAATTCCCTTCCCTGGGAAGGAAGGTCTCTTTTCTTTTTCTTTTATTTTCTGATGATTTTCTAGAGAAAATGTCGAGTTTGATTATTCCAAACTTGGTAGTCACGGGTCATCTTCTTTATATCTATACTGTATATTTTTGGTATAGATAATTTCCATACTTTATCTGTTGAGCTGTGGGAATCTATATAGATATTTATTTTGTAATTATTATTTATTATTAACAAAATGATAAAATTATAAATATTATATATGTATATTATACACTACCAGAAATTCGCTTAAAACCAACGGAATCACCGACGGAATCTTTCTGTCTGTATTTTTCGGTCGAAATTACCGACGGAAAAATTTTGTCCGTAATTCGGTCGGTAATTACCGACGAAATATTCCGTCGGTAATTACTGACCGAATTACGGATGGAAAGTTCAGAATTAATGAAAAAAGGGCAGGTTAGCTGACGTGGAGGTTTTGACGGGTTATTTTTCCGACAGAATCGCCGACGGATTCAAAACGGGTGACATGTACGTGTGATGGGACCGGTTCACCGTTCAAAATACCGATGTAATTGAAATGGCAGATCCGTTCGGGGTGACGTGACCGGTGCACCGTCAAAAATACCGACAGAATCACCGAGGGATTTGAAAAGCAGGTTCGTGCGGTGACGTGTCAATTTCCCGTCAGAATTACCGATAGAGTCGCCGACGGTTTTATGCCGTCGGAAAAGGTAAATATATGGCCACTCTGCCGACACTCTCCTCCCCCATATCTCCTTCTTCTTCCTAATCTTAACTCTTCCCTTCTGCAAATAACCAGCCCCCCCTCGCCCCCAAATAAAAATCTTGCTCATTTTAGCACAACAAGTTGTATTTCTAGAAGTTTTGTGGTGACAGCATCCGTGTTCTGATTTACCGACGGATTTTATCAATTTTTGTAAGTAATTCTATCTATTTAAATTTTAACATTTAAATATCAATTTTATTGTTTTTTTAGTATATTTATTTTTGTTAGTAGATGTACGTGTTTTATTGTTATTTCTCAAACAAACTTGTAGTATATGAATGTATAATTTTATACCTGTTATGGTTTGTTTTAGATTTTGTAAGATTGTATTTGTTTGTAAATTGTTAAAACTTTGTGGAATTACCGAATTACATGCTCTGTTTTGAAATAATTAATAACTTGCTTAATGAGTTATTTTTAAGTTTTATCGATGGTATTACAGAGTGGTAATTTCTGCTACTTTATATATATTAATTTGTATGGACGTTGATAAATGATAATGAATATTTAATATTTATGAGAAGTTGTGATTGATTTGTTGGATAATATCGAGGTAAAGTAATATTTTTGCAAGTTTATTTACCTAACTTAGTTAATTAATACATGATGCCATCATAATTTTATAGAGGTTCGATAGAAGTCATGGATGATCGTTCATGGATGTATCTAGATTCACCCCAAGGATTGCGGAGGATGGATTATTGTAATGGGGTTCAAGGTTTCATTAATTTCGCAACATCTATTCCAAGAAATTTTACTGGAGGCGGTATTAGGTGTCCATGTAGGAAGTGTCAAAATAAAAAGTATCTGCATCCAGATGTTGTAATGATGCATCTTCTACACAAAGGGTTTATGGAGGGTTACTAGTGTTGGTATGCACATGGAGAGGTATTTGTTAGTAATAGGAGAATGAGAGAAACGGTGGTTGGGTCAACTTCTAGTGCTAGCAACGTGCATGAAGCAGCAAATGACAACATTAATCCTTACAAAAATATGGTTATGGATGCAATGAGAATGAATCAAGGTAATGTCAGTTAATGTCCAATCATAGAAGAAGAACCTAATGCAGAGGCAGCTAGGTTTTTTGATTTGTTGAAAGATTCTGACGAACCATTATGGGATGGCTGCACAAACCATAGTAAATTGTCGGCCGTGGCACAGGTGTTGACCATCAAGTCAGATCACGGGCTGAGTGAGGTCGGGTATGAAAAAATTATTGATTGGGCAAGAAGCATTTTAACTAAAGGGAACAGGCTGAAAGAGAACTTCTATGCTGCGAAGTCCATGATGAAACCCCTCGGTTTAGGATACCAGAAAATTGACATGTGCCCTAACTTCTACATGTTATACTACCTTGAAAATGTTGAGATGACCGAGTGCATGACATGTAGGCATTCCCGTTACAAACCCAGAACTGGAAGGGGAAAGACTCTAGTGGCGTATAAAAAACTTAGATATTTCTCGATCACACCTAGACTGTAGAGGTTATTCATGTCACGAAGGACTGCTGAGCACATGACATGGCACCAAACACATGATGCGGTTGATGGTTTGATGGTGAATCCTTTTGACGGCGAAGCGTGGAAACGCTTTAACAGTGTGCATCCTGACTTTTCAGCTGAATCAAGGAATGTCCGTCTTGGGTTGTGTACAGACGGATTCAACCCATTTGGGTCATTTGCTGCTCCCTATTCTTATTGGCCGGTCATACTCACAGTTTATAACTTGCCACCGGGAATGTGTATGAGGCCGGATTTTATGTTTTTATCTACTGTCATACCCGGTCCAAACAACCCGGGGCGGAATATAGATGTTTGTCTTCGGCCGTTGATTGATGAGCTGGCGCAGTTGTGGTCCTCCGGAGCTCTGACTTATGATATATCGAGGAAACAAAATTTTCTTATGAGGGCGGCTTTGATGTGGACTATCAATGATTTTCCAGCTTATAGAATACTTTCTGGTTGGAGCACACATGGAAAACTCGCATGTCCATACTGCATGGAAAACAACAAGGCATTCACACTAGCAAACGGAGGTAAAGCTTCTTTTTTTTACTGTCACCGTTGTTTCTTGCCACTTAATCATAGGTTCAGAAAGAACAGAAAAGATTTCTTTGTTGGCAGAGTTGAAAAAGATGTTACATCCCCGCGTCTTTCTGGTGAAGAATTGCATCATGTTGTATCAGAGTACGGTGACATTGTGTTTGGCCTTCAATTAGGTAAGCAAAAGTTTCCTGGTTTTGGTTTGACCCATAATTGGGTAAAGCGAAGTATCTTTTCGGAGCTTCCTTATTGGAAGACCAATCTTCTCCGCCATAACCTTGACGTCATGCACATCGAAAAGAACATGTTTGAGAATATTTTCAACACCGTCGTGGATGTGAAGGGGGAAGACAAAGTACAACATCAAGTCTAGATTGGATATAGCTTTATACTGTAACCGTAAAAATATGGAGTTGGTTTATGAGGAGTCACGGGTCGCAAAACCAAGGGTAAGCTTCGTGTTAGAGAAAAATGCACAACTGCTAGTCTATAAATGGCTTAAGAGTCTGCGTTTTCCGGATGGACATGCATCGAATATATCAAGGCTTGTTAACATAGAGGACTGCAGATTGTATGGAATGAAGAGTCATGACTGCCACGTGTTTATGCAAACACTTATCCCATTAGCTTTCGTGATTTGTTGCCAAAGGAAATATGGGATGCACTGACGGATATCAGTCATTTCTTCAGAGATATATGCTCCAGCAAGTTGAATGTAAAGCACATTGAGAGGCTTCAAACGAATATCATCGAGACACTATGCAAACTTGAGATGATATTCCCTTCTTCATTTTTTGACTCAATGGAGCATCTCCCTATACATCTACCATTTGAGGCAAAAGCTGGAGGACCGGTCCAGTATAGATGGATGTACCCATTCGAATGGTTAGATATTACAGTTGCAATGGAATTCATATCTAAAAGTATTTTATATGTTTTTCTTAATTGGAAATACTTGAATTGTAATTCAATGCAGGTACTTGTTTAATCTCAAGAAAAAGGTTAAGAACAAGGCGCATGTAGAGACTTCGATATCTGAGGCCTATATTGTTGAAGAGATCTCAACATTTATCTCGTACTATTTCAAACCTCATCTGAGAACAAGAATCAATCGCGTTCCACGGCATGATGATGACGGTGAAGTGCCTTCCAGTGGGAACTTGTCAATATTCTCCAATACTGGATGACCCACACCTAAAAATGTCGTAAGAGGAAGATATTTGTCAGAAATAGAATTCAAACAAGCACACAATTATGTTCTATTTAACTGTGATGAGCTAAGACCATTTATTCAGTAAATTTATATATGTGTAATACTAATTAAACTTTGTCAGTAAAATATTGGTAATTATATATTGTGAAATCATACACTCATTATCACTTGCAGGCAACATCGACAATATTTGCTCTCCAATAACTCACAGCTGACCGACTCCCAGATCTTTCAATTACAAGAGGAACAATTTGCCACATGGTTCAGAACACATGTAAGCACTATCACAAATTCATTCTAACTTGCAAAATTACTGTATGTATGCATGCCATTACGAGATTCTCGTTCATTTACCGTTTATTGATGTACATTACATGTATACAAGGTTTATCAAATAGGAAGAAGTGCGTCTAAGTCATTGTCTTCACTAAGCCTCAGGCCTGAAAGAAAAGTTAAGTGCTACAACGGGTATTTTGTCAATGGATATGTTTTCCATATTGAAGAATACGGGCAAGGAAGAAAGACATACAACTGCGGTGTTTGTGTTAAAGGATCCACAAGTAGTGAGTTAAAAGTTGACTACTATAGTAGATTAGAAGAGGTTGTCGAACTACAATATCATAGTGAGCAGAATACAGTGTTTTTATTCAAATGCTATTGGTATGCCACGATGGACAGAGGAATCAGAGTTGATACGCACTATGGTCTGGTCAAAATCAACTCAAAAGCTAGACTTCACAACATAAACGATGTCTTTGTTTTCGCAAAGCAATGTCAACAAGTTTATTACACATACACCCCTACATTTAGAAAGGATCGATCAAGAGTTGATTGGTTGTCCGTTTTAAAAACAAAACCACGGGGTCGTGTCGAGGTTGTTCAGGATGAGAACAAAGAAACAAGTGTGCGGGATAAAGTCTTTCAAGTTAGTGAGTTGGTTGAACCATATCGAGTTGCTCCTTCGATTGAATTGGAAGAAAATTCAAATTTTCGTGTTTCCGATGATAGTCTTGTTGATGTTGACATAGAGGAGTTAAACGTTGTTTTGAGCTCTAGCGGACAAGCAAATGTCGATGAAGAAGATGATATCCATATAGAAGATTGCGATGAAGGTGATGAGTATTCAATTGATGACGAAGAAGAAGATAATTCTGAGTAACTATCAAAACGAAGCCCTGTGTAAAACCCTTTTCTTCATGTAATTTACATTATGGATGATATATATTTTGTAATAGGAAATATATATTTATTGTTTAAGCACTGTTGCTATTGTTTTGTGCAATGGACAGTTTATCATTGAATTTTTTACAGGAAGGTAAATAGAAAATACAAACACAACATCTCTTGTACATTGAACAATCACCGACGTCCAAACCGACGGACTACATCTCACAGAGAGTTCGAAAATAATTACACCAAAATGCCACAATCACCGACGCTAATATTGACGGAACACTGTCCGCCGGCATCTCACAGAGAGTTCGGAAATAATTACACCAAAATACCACAATCAACGATGTCCATACCGACGAAGTTATCGACGTCTATACCGATGGAACACCGTCCATCGGCATCTCACAAAGAGTTCGGAAATAATTACACCAAAATGCCACAATCACCGATGTCCATACCAACGGATGGAGGTCCGTCGGCATCTCACAGAGAGTTCGAAAATAATTACACCAAAATGCCACAATCACCGACGTCCATACCGACGACATTATCGACGTCAATATCGACGGAATAGATCCGTCGGTAAGTTGTCGGTGGGCAAATTTTATCGAAAAAAATACCGACGGAATGTGTGAATTCCAAAGGGTGTGAATTGAATGCACCTCTGACCGTGTCAGATTACCAACGGAATCACTGACAGACCGTGAAAAATTTGGAGGGTAATTAAAAAATTCGGTGCGAAATTCAAAAATTACCGACGGATTTTTAGCACGTTACCAATGGATTTAATTTTAATAATAATAATTTTATATGTCCGTCAGTGAATCCGTCGGTAAAACTGCAGTATAAGTTCTTGCGGGAACCCCTTCAGTTCATTTTTCTTCTCCTCCGTTTCTAACGTTTCTCACCTTAGAATTTTGATTTTTTTCCTCTCAAATCTTCAAGCTTTGTTGAATCTCTAGCAAGCTTGGTTGTGAATCTTCATCACATTAAAAGGTATGTGTTTTTTTCTATTTCATTTTATTTTATTTATAGTTATTTTTATGCTTTTTATGGTTTTTGTTTTGTTGTATTTTTTTGTAATGTAGATAAATTTTTTGTTTCAACACATTATTAAGGTATGCATATTTCTTCCCTAAAGTCTATAGTTTTTTTTTAATTTATTAAATATTTTTTATTGTTGTATTGACATAATTTTTATTAGTTAATTTGTTGAATATTTGTTACTCTATTATTGCATGATTTGTGTTTATTTATTTTTATTGTTTTTAATTGTTAGTTTATAATATATTTTTTTATTTATTGAATATATTTTATTGTTGTATTGACATAATTATTGAATAATTTGTTGAATTATAATTGTTAATGTTGAATTTACCTTAGAATTAGTAATTGGATATGTTGGAATAATTAGTAATTTTACTCTATTATTGCATAATTTGTGTTTAATTGTTTACATTGATTTTACTTGTTAGTTTATAATTCTTTTTTGATTAATTGAATATATTTTATTGTTGTATTGGCATAATTATTGAATAATTTGTTGAATTGTAATTGTTAATGTTGAATTTACCTTAGGATTAGTAATTGAATATGTTGGAATAATTAGTATCGATTGGGTCAATTAGTTGTGGCAATTGTTAATATTTGCAGGTTTGTGGATTTGGGTAGTATCCAAGTATATGGGAGGTACTGCCGAATTTTTTTTAACATTTGAATTTAATTATATAATTATTTATATAAAATTGGTTAGATGCTGAGAATGAAAACCAGAACTTCACGTACGGTCGCATCAAGTTCGTCTAGCAGCGACGAAGATATTTCCTTAGGTGCCTCTCAAGAAGAGGCACCTACACCACTTGCGCCGTCAGCTGATGCTGCCTCTTCCAGCGATGTTTCACATCGCAGAAGCGGCGTGCCTTCGCAGCGGAATCGATGGACCCGCAAGTACAAGGCACAATGGAAGGACGATCTTTCAATGTAAGTTTGTTAAGGTTTTAGTTTTTTTAAAAAAAAAAAACAAATTTAAAACATAATTTATGAAGTCACTATTTAATTAATTTCATTTCTTTTCAGGTTCACAAACATTGAGGCCGCCCGAGTAATATCATCGGCGTTTAAATCGTCGATGGAGATTCCATTGTTTCAATGGAGTCAGATATCCAGGCATCCTGAATGGATGCCTCAAATCAATGCATGCTTTTCCAGATTTCAGGTTCGTGTTAATATATAATTTTCAGCTTATTTCTAATCAATTCTTAATATAATTGTAAATAAATTATTAACATTTTAAAAAATTATTTTTTATACACAGAATCGATTCTGTTGGAACGAGGAACATAACACTGTTGTGAGGAGGGTGTGGGAAAATCACGCGGCAACTAAGTAACATCGAAAACAATACAACTTTTTTTTACAAAAAAATTTATGTTTCGAAATGTAATTTTTGCTTGCGTTACGTAGGTTGCGTGATTTTTGGTACGAAACCCAAAAAAAGGCAAAAAAAACTGCGAGGGATAGGGGGTTCCAAGGCTGGAACGATGTTGCGGTTTGGAGGGATTTCAAACTGATATACATCCCGGAGGATATATGGTCGTACTATCTTGAGCACGTGACGTCTGAGCGGTTCACACACCGGAATCGGCCAATTCATGGCTCGGTGACAACGCACACCGGCAACTCTGTTCCGTTTGCTGCACATGCGAAACGGATGGTAAGATTAATTTAAATGAAATATATCATTCAATTAATTTGTTATTAATAAATTTTTTTCTTTATAGGCTACGTCTCTTGGACGTGAGCCGAGCCCTATGGAGCTGTTTGTGGAGACGCACGTGCAGAGTTAAGACCGCCAAAAGGGGGTGCAACAGTTCGTTGACAGCCGTGCTCAACATTTTGTGGTATGTTTGTTCAACCATTTTATTTTGTAAGTTATTATTATGTTTATTGAATTGAATATGATGATTACTTTTTTTTTTTTCAGGAGACCTATAATAATCGGTTGAAGGAGACATACGGGGACGATCCTTCGACCCATCCGGAATTTGATCCGGATTTGTGGATGAGGCTGGATCATCAGGTGGACCCGATAAGAATCGGGTTTACGGGCTCTCCACTACGGCCGACAACTTGCGGACGACCCGTACTGCTTCAACCGTCGGGAGCTCCCAATCTAAGGAGTTTGTGGCCTTGCAGCAAAAGTGCGACCACCTATCAGAGG
Source organism: Populus alba x Populus glandulosa (assembly GCA_033617975.1). Classification (NCBI taxonomy): domain Eukaryota; kingdom Viridiplantae; phylum Streptophyta; class Magnoliopsida; order Malpighiales; family Salicaceae; genus Populus; species Populus alba x Populus glandulosa. The sequence continues at coordinate 6,582,244 of CM066161.1, forward strand.
CGTACACACAACTCAAAGAACAATACAGAGCAGATTCTGAACAACAAAGAGCGGCCTATGAAGAGCTTCATCAAATGGTCATGAACATGGCACAAGGTGGAACATGTGCACCCAATCCTTTTTGGCCGCATAACAGCCAGCCTCCTCCTCCTCCTGATCCTCCTCATCCTCTTTTATATTAATTTTTAATAAACATTATTTACATTTAAAAGTTCATTTAATGTTTTTTTGAAACATTTCATTCTGTAATGAATATTATTTATCTTTTATTTTTTGTTTTTGATGCTAAATATAAATTTTATTTGCATAATTGGTTTTTATTACCATTAATTTATATTATTTTATATTATGTATTCTAAAAAATTATATAAAAAAAAATTACAAAGGGATTTACCGACGGAATAAATCTGTCGGCATTAGACAGTAGCCGCGATCATTACCGACAAATTTCCAAACGGATAAATTCGGTCGGTGTTTCATGAGTCACCAACAGATTTACTGACAGCATAATTCCGTCGGTATTATAACTTACCGACGAATTTACAGATGATATGTTCTGTCGGCATTTCAATTATGCACCAACTAAGTTACTGACAGTTACTGTCCGTCGGTAAATTGTGATATCACCGACGGAAGAAAAATCCGTCGGTATGTTTGAAGCGGGAAACTTTTTTTTTTTGCGCGAACATTCCATCTGTAAAACCGTCGGTAAATGGTTTTTTTTTCCAACCGATATAGTGACGGAATGTGGAATCATCGACGAAAGGTAAGCCGACGGACGTATTCCGTCGGTAAGTTAGTCGGTAAATAATTTACCGACGTACTCTCAATCACCCACCGATAGAATATTTCCGTCGGTAAAACTGTGAATTATGGTTGTGATATTAATATTCAATATATATATATATATATATATATATATATATATATATATTATAATCTTGGGTGGGGTTTGATAATATAAATACCATGTTAATAATTATTTTATAATTAAAGAAACTTGATGGGGAAGTTGTTGACCACCTTAATTTTATTTTATTTTTCGAAACCTTTTTTCACCTCCTTAGCATTGGCTTCACATGTATTTGGATGTAATCAATAGATTTATTATTATTTATTATTAGTATAAATAATTTTTAATTTATTTTATTAAATACAAATATAAAATTTATAATTTATAATTAATTTTTTTCTTGATGAAAAAAAAACACTCAGCACTCCTTTTTTATGTTGATAAAAAAAAAAAAGTCCTCCCTCTCGCAGCAGCCTAGCGTTAAAAATAAACAAGTAATAATAATGATGATGTTTTAGATAGCTACAACACGTGTTAGCTAGGAAATGAATTTAGGCAGTTAATATGTTTTTTAGTGACTTTAATAATCTAGTAACAAATATTTTATATAATTTAATTTGTTAATAAATATATTATATTATTTGGTAAATATAATTTGATACAAGGTAATTTATTGTAAAAATGTAAAGTTGTGAGGGTAAAATAGTAATCTTATTTACATTTTCAATGAAATATAATAATCATGTATTATAGACAAATTTTATTTCAATTAAACGAAACACATAAATATTATGCATGAAAGAATTATTTCAAAAGCACATTTAATAATCTTTGAGTATATTTAGAAATGTGATAATGGTTATTTTTTGAAATGTTTTTTTGCTTGGAAATACATTAAAATAATATTTTTTTAAAATTTTTAAAACTCATTTTTAATATTAACACATTAAAATGATTTGAAAATACACACAGAAAAATTAATTTAAAATAAATAAAAAATTATTTTTTTCAAAAACACTTTTATATATATATATATATATATATATATATGGAAAAGGAGATATTTTTGTTTTCTAATACTTTTAAATAGCCCACTACTAGCTCAAGTTCGTAATTAACTATCTTTAGTTTCTAGTTTTAATTCAATAATATGATTTGATCTACGTGGTTAATTAGTGATGTAAGAAACTTTTAGCATAACTTATTAATTGTTTGTCCTAATTTAGAAATTTTTTAATTTTAATGCCCATTTGGCACTGCAACTATGACAGTAGTTGGAAACAAATATTGATTTAAAGTGTTTGGTTAATACTAATTTTTTTTTTAACGTGGATCCCACTTCAAAATTAAGGATGAATCTCAATTTGTGAAAAGCAATTTACAATTGCTTCATGAATCTGTTCTCCGCTCTGTCATCGACTGTGCATAATCTCTAGCTCCACTGTTTGAATACAGCGAATAACATCTCCACTATTCTGCACGGACCGGATTTGACCCAAATTTAAATGTATTGGACCGTGTTTGATCAGTAAAAAAGTTTAATTTTTTTTAAATTGTATTTTACTCGAAAAACTAGTATTTAATATTATTCAATGACACTACATAAATTAGAAGGAGATCGCATGATGACATAGCATTTGTAGAATTTGATAGCAATCATAATTTCGTTCCAAATGGTATTTTACCTGATTTTCTTACACGCTCAAAAAACCATGAAAACTGTAGTCCTTATCAAATGAATTTCGTACGTGATGGAATTGTAAATAAGTTAATGAAACAATAAAAAATATTTGATATAAAAATATTATTTATTTAATGATATAATAGTAGTAGTTAAATCTGTAATATTTAAATTAAAAACCATCAATATTAATATTTTTTTTAGTTATTTAATAACCTCAATTTGAAAGGTATTTTTTACCAAATACATTACATTATTTTTTATGCAACCTCAATTTCAACCACAGTTCTAACCAAACATATATACATACCAAAATAACCTTAATTAAAAAACAAGTTTATAAAAAAAAATTTAAAAAAAACTTCCATAAAAATTATCACAATCATATCCACTTTTAATGGTCAACCAAACTTCTCCAACAAGCTTTCCTATCGTTGCTATCAAACTTTGAAAGACCATTCCTCCTACCAACGTCGAAAAACTTTATGGCTAGCAAATCCAACGCATTAACTTAATGGAATAACGTAGTTCCTCACATAAGCATAGCTATTAAATTCTATTAAATTCAGTTTGATTCTATCTAGCAGATTGATTTAAAATTCAAAACATGAATAAAAATCAAGTTTTTAATTGAATTAAATAAAATATTAACATGATAAAATCTATTGACATGGTTATATTTTTAGTAATCTAGTTAATCAAATAACTAAATATAGTCAAAACTCAACAAGAATAAAAAAAAAACATAAGGGAGGGAGGGATCTAACTTTCAACATAATTGTATCTAAATCATTATCCATCAAAACAAGTAAAACAACTTCAAAAAGGTAATGTGGAGTCGAGGTAAGGTGCTTGAATGGCAAGGTAGAGTTTCATGAGAGTGGATATCACAGACATTAAAGCACTATATTTCACTAAATCACAAAAGACTAAGAAAAGTTTTTTTATTTGAGAAAAAGTTTTCAATGATGATCACACCATTATCTATGTCAGTAATTGAATTGAAATTAGAGTAGCCCATGTGAGTATAGATATGCAGGAATTAATTAAAAGGAGTGAGTAATGCATAAATAAAAAAGGAATTAAGTAAGAAATAAAGTATACCAACCAAAGTTAAAAGAAGCTCTAGAATTAAAAAAGAAATCAAAGTTTAAAATAAATTTTAAAAGGTGAAAAAAAAAACTAAATATTTGACACAAGGAAAGTTTAGAAATTTTGAGAAAACAATGTTCAGAACTCTACTTTTATCCCATCTTTTTTATATAGTAGATTTTTAAACCAAAACTGATAGAAAAATTAATTCTCATCTTAATTAGCTTCGTTTACCTTTTATAAAATCATAATTAAACCTTAATATTTTTACTTTAGATGTTATGTATTTTTAGCTAAGAAAACTTGAGAGATATAAAAAACCTCTCCTAGATGAAAATTGATTAAATTCATAAGCTAAACTAAATGAAACAATAAGTTAGCAAAAATGGTTCTCCTTAATAAAATGGCTCAATTGATGGTAGACGTTCCACTGCAGGATACTTGATATTTGTTTGGGGAAATCTGGTTACATGGCGAAGCAAAAAACAGGGAGTTATCGCTAGATCTAGTGTGAAAGCAGAGTATAAAGGTATGACTAAAGGTGTATGTGAGCTGCTATGAATTAAAAATTTGTTGCAGTAACTCAAGATTTCACCAACATTTCCTATGAAATTATACTGTGATAACAAAGTTGCATGTGACTGACACGACCAAAAGCTTGATGTCTTTTCCCAAGTGCAGGAGTGTCGGGGTAATAAATAACCCGGCAAGACCGGGGTCGAACCACAGAGAGGTTAATTGTATAAATTATAAATAACAAGACACAACAACAACAACAACAACAACAACAACAATAATAACAATAATAGTAATAGTAATAGTAATAGTAATAGTAATAGTAATAGTAATAGTAATAGTAATAATAATAATACTCAGTACGTGGCGTTGTTATACCTGAGAATGATCTAAAAGATCGGGTCACAGGTTTCCAGCCTATATACTGAGTTTATGAAAAGATCAAAGAGATATAATATTATATAATATCAACAGAATGTAAATAATAGTAGTAGTAGTAGTAGTAGTAGTAGTAGTAAAAGAAGATGAAGATGAACAAATTAATGAGAACTTTGAGATGAAAGATTAATGTAAGGATTAAACAACGATAAAAACAAATGTCAAGATTAGAGGATCCACTAATGGTACTTCAAACAAGTATAGTATAAACTCTTATTACTTAATTGGAAACCACACATAAAGGAGGTTCCAATCAGATTATAAATTATTAACATGATTGCATTAGTTATCTTATTCGAATAAAGCTAATACTTGTAAATGTTGGCAGGCATTCATGATTATAAATTATATTAACAACAAATCAAGTTCCTTTCATAGCTCAGGTGTCGGTTATACCATACAGTATGGGCTATGAAAGTGTCAAGTATTTGTTGTACCAAGTGTTATACAACATAAATTCTCTTAGCTTTCCAGGAAAAAAAAGATGAGGTCATTTGGACTTCTAGAGCTCAAGATATGGGCTGAACACTGAACAGTGTCTGGGCTGCAGGACAACTTCGGACTTCTTCGTTGTTGCTATAATTTGGACTTGAAAACGGCCTTTTTAGATCTTGGTGTCCAAATGAAAGTTGTAGAACTATGTCTTACCAAATCTATGTAAAACTTTGAGATCATTTGGACATCTAGAACTCGCAATATGACCCAATTACCGAACAGTGTTCCAGTTTGGACTGCACCAACATCTCTTTTCTAAGCTTCACCCTCTCTTTATCTTCACAAATTTTAGTAGTTGAGTTCATCAATCAATCATTAGATTTATGTGATATGCCTGCATTTAAGATGAACATTTACCATATATTAGGGTATTTTATAGTATTAGAGTTGTTATTATAAAACATGCTTTAGTTAAGGAGTTATTGATACTTTAAGTGCAAAATAATGATATAAACCCTTGATAAACATGCACTTTTAAGTACTAATCAGTGACATAGCTCACAATCCTGTTCAGCATACCGAACAAAGCATATGGAGATTGACAGACACTTTATTGAAGAACAATTGGAAGCAAAGATAATTGAAGTTCCTCATGTTTGATCGCAAGATTAATTTGCTGACATTCTCACCAAGGTAGTATCAAATAAAGTCTTTCAACAAGTGTTACACACGTTAGGCATGCAAAATATCCATGCACCAACTTGAGGGGGAGTGTAGCATATTATAATTATCTTCTAAAGAGTTGTGATTAGAACTCTAGTTGTTAAGTTATATTCCATGTCTATCACTATCAATATGCATCTCCTATTCTATAGAGAGAAACAAGCTTCTACTTGGAGGTAGGTGTTATTCATGTCAAATAATATAAAATAGCATGAAGACGCAAGTTTGAGTTACTCTCTATCCTGACTTACCGACTTGTAGACACCGTTTGGGAATGCGGTGCACACAACGTTTCCAAATTATTTTTTTTGCTAAAATTTAATATAATTTGTATATTTTGAATCATTTTGATGTGCTGATGTCAAAAATGATTTTTAAAAAGTAAAAAAAAAATTATTGGCATGCATTTTGGTACAAAAAGTTATTTATAAAGCTTAAATTGTATGTTATGTGTCGTGTTAAAAAAGAGTTTTTGACAACCTTGTCTAAATGGATCACGTTGGTTTGTCTCTTTCATAGATGATCATAGTCGGATGACTTGGGTATGTCTGATGAAAACCAAGTAGGCTGTGTGCTCACTTTTTAAGCAGTTTTATTCAATGGTTGCTACCCAGTATAAAACTTTAATTCAGGTCATGTGCACTGATAATGGCAAGGATTTTCTCAATCATGAGATGAAGCAATTATTACTGTGTCAAGGCATAATCCATCAAACTACATGCCCTTATTCCCCCCCAATTGAATAGGGTTGCATAAAGAAAAAAACAGACATCTCCTGGAAATGGTTCGAGCCACACTATTTGAAGCCAATATGCCCCTTCATTATTAGGGCGAGTCACTTACAACTACATCGTATATAATAAACTGTATCCCATCTCGTGGCTTAGACTTTCATACACCTCTTGATACATTAAACCAAAGTTTGTCCTCACCACTCACACCAAACCTGCCCCCAAAAGTATTTGGCTGCATTGCCTTTGTACACATACCAAAACACACCTGTTATAAACTTCAACCATGTGCTATCCGATGTGTCTTTATTGGATATGGTCTTCATCAGAAAGGATATCGGTGTTTCCATCCACTCACTCAAAAATTATATGTCAAAATGAATGTAAAATTCCATGAACACCAAATGTACTTTCCTGCAACAAAGACTACAAGTAAGGGGGAGGAAAGTTTTAACATACAGTCTCCTAGCCATCAAACTGAGAACATAAGTCACACTTTACCTGAACCTAAAACACTAGAATAGAAACCAGCAGAACCAGAACATATGGATGCAGTAACTGAGCCAACAACACTTGAGCTTCAACCGTGTGATCAATCTAATATAGTTGAAACAAGTGTATTACAACAACAATCGTCTCCACTTGATACTTCCATTCTTCATGAGTCACCATCAACTGATGAATCACAAGTAAACCTTGAACCTCCACTCCGCATACTTCCTAACCGTATCATAAGAGGAATTCCTAAAGTTAGCTAAGAACCTGTTCGTACGTCTACCCCTAAATACCCACTAAATAATTATATATCTTACCATAGGCTATCAAAGGCATGTGAATCATTTGCAAATCAATTGTCTACTGTACTTGTTCTTAATAGTGTGCAGGAAGCTATCAAATACCCTAGGTGGAAAAATGCAAGGAATGACGAAATGAAATCTCTCCAAAGAAATGCAACATGGGAGGTGATCGACTTACCTGCTAAAAAAAATTATGGGATGTCGATGGATTTTTTCAGTCAAATACAAAGTTGATGGTGATATTGAAAGGTTTAAAGCACGGCTTGTGGCCAAGAGATACAGTCAAACATATGGGATTGATTATGCAGAAACTTTTGCACCAATGGCTAAAATAAACACAGTTTGTATTCTCTTGTCATTAGCTGCAAATTTCGGCTGGCCACTATATCAATTTAATGTAAAGAATGCATTCCTGCATGGGAATCTCCAAGAAGAAGTATACATGGAGCTGCCTCCAGGATGTTAGTTACATGTTGAAGGAAGCAAACAAGTTTGTAAACTATGAAAATCATTGTATGGATTAAAGCAATCACCAAGAACTTGGTTCAGTAGATTTACAAACTCAATGAAGGCATTTGGTTATCAACAGAGTAGTTCTGACCACACTCTATTCATAAATCATAAGGAATGGAAGCTCACAATATTGATTATATATGTTGATGATATGATTGTGATAGGAAATGACTCTGTTGAAAAGGAATCCCTGCAAACTTATCTCTCTCAAGAATTTGAAATGAAAGATCTTGGACCTTTAAAGTATTTTTTGGGAATTGAGGTCTTGAGATCTAGACATGGTATACTCTTGTCACAACAAAAATACACAATTGATTTGCTTAATGAAGTTAGCATGCTAGTCTACAAACCTAGTGATGACACACCTGCTGCTGAAAATGTCAAGTTGAGTATTAGGTAGGGCGTATTAGGGGTGCTAATACTTTCCTTTTACACAACCAGTCCCATGCCTTAGAATCTTTGAAAGACCAGTTAGGGTTCCTAGTGACCAAAATACTAGGTAGCGACTCCAAAAAACCAATCAAGCGAAACAAATGAAAAATCACCATCGGACGCCGCGCGAGGGACGTGCGACAATATGAATATACAAGAAATTATATTTTCTAAGTCCTACCAAAAACGTTATATGACGCAGTTTTTTATTTTAATATAGATCTTAAAATATTTGATAAATTAGGTATGTTTACCATTATTATATATATATATATATATATATATATATATATATATATATATCTTCAAAGGTTTAAATCTCATTCCTCTCGATGAATTATAAAAAAGTTCTCTTGATAAACCTTTGGTTAGCAGATCTAATATATATTTTCTTTAAATTTACATAGTTAATGAAAATAATTCAGTTTGAAAGCAATTGTTTAACAATGTACACACACACAATACTTTGTGTTTTTCTAATTGCAAACTTACTATTGCAATTGAAACAAATTGATAACATTGGTTTTGGTCAATATGGAATATCCTCTAAGAAATTCTAAAGTCACTTAGCTTCCTCTCTAGATTTATCAAGCACAATAAACTCTAATTTCATCATTCATCTTGTGATAGAGTTTTCTTAGAGGATTTTCATGACACAATTGTGCCATCAAATATGAAGACATATTAACTAGTGGATTTTAAATCCTTAATATTAAATATTTTTTTAGCATCACTATACCCTTGTAGTACTGTTAGGAAAATAATATAGTTTAGTCTATAGTCCAAAGTATATCTCAACTACTTGAGTATCCCTTTTATTGCTTTTCAATGATCCATACTCTGATCATTGGTAAATCTACTCATTTATTAATCAAGGTCTTGTACAATCATGACGTGTATTAGGCTTCTTCTTTTTTTAAAATCTTCTAATTAGTTTATTCTCTTATATCTATATTAAATAGATGTAACCTTATGTCAATTTGTATTTTGACAGTGCTATTATCACTTTTAAAAATTTATCGATAATTTTCTCAATATAATGAGATTGGAACAATACCAATTCATTAGATGCACTAGAATTTTTTATTCCTGGTATGACATCTCCAACACCGAAATCTTTCATGTCAAACTTATTAATTAATATTTTTTAGTAGACTAATCATGTTATCATTGTTACCTAACATTAGCATGTTTTTAACATAGAGACATATAATGATATAATTTGTATCTATTTATATATATATATATATATATATATATATATATATATATATATAAACATATTTATCAATTTTATTCATTTAAAACTCATCATTATTTAGGTTATTATTTTAAACCATATAATAACTTCACAAACTTATAGACTTTCTTTTCTTGTTCACTTACAATAAACCTCTCGACTTGCTCTATCTTTTTGTCAAGGTCACCATTTAAAAAAGATATTCTTACATCTATTTGATGTATTTCAAGTTTGTTGTTAGTTGTGATGGCTATTAACATTCGAATGAAAGTTATTCTAGATATCGCTAAATAAATGTCCAAATAATCCATACCTTCATGTTGTTTGAATCCTTTAACAATAAGACTTACTTTTTATTTATCAATAATTCTATCAACATTCTTTTTTGTTTTTTGAAGATCCATTTATGTCTTAATGGTTTATTTCCAAGTGAAAGATCCAATAGTTTCAATGTATGATTTATTCATAATTGATTCAATTTCACTATCAATTTGTTTATTTTTATAAGAAGCTTTAGGATAAAATATTGTCTTAGAACATGTTCGAGGTTCATTTTCTAACATGTAATTTAAAAAATCAGGACTAATCATTTTGGTTTTTTTTTCTTTTTACTCGCTTTATGCTCAACTCCATCATCTTTCAATTGATGATGACTACTTAAGGTAGCTTTAATCATTTTCTTCATTGAACTGTTTTCTTGTGCTTTTTTTAATGGAAGCTTATCTTGAAAAAATACAATATTTATTGATTATATTTTAGCATTAGGATGGATATCCTTTGTTGCTCTTGACATCACAATGATCTTAAAAAAAAAATTCTAAAAATGCAAAAAACAGATAACTCACATCTTATTCTTAAAGGAAAATGTCTAGTATAAAGAGTTGACACCTAGTATTATGGTCACTAGGAACCATAACTAGTCAACAGATATTCTATGGTCCGAGATTGGTTACACAAAAGGAAAGATATTATCACCCCTTACATGCTCTACCTAAAGTAGTCTGCAATGTTGGTTTTGTCTTGAATTGCTAAATATTTGTTGTATTATGCTTTAAATGGTCTGTTTATAATATTCCTGACTATGATGTTAGTGAATATTTGCCTATGAATATTTTCAACTCTAGTATTAGTAAATATTGTGTAACCCAAAAAATATAGTATTCCTGACTTTGGTGCTAGTGGATAAATCTGTACAATTTGAATTAAAAGAAAAGGAAACATATTTTTTTATTTTTTTTTATTATTACTACCCTTTTTTAAGGAAAAAAAAGATGTATTACATATCATATTTGCATTTAACAGTAACAGTCCACAAATTGAATAAACTGTAAAAGCTATCAAAACAAAACAAAAACAAAAATGTAAGGGACTTATAAATAAATCAACGAAGAACCCTAATTGTTTTTTGGAATTTTTTTATATTAAAAAAAGGCTCATTTGGCCAGATATCAAAAGAAACGAGAAAAAGTTGGTGCTTTTTTCAAATAACTTATTGTCCTTTTTTATCCTTAACCTCAGAATAATATCTTCAATTATGCAAGATGGTGGTAATTTTTCAATTATTATAACCACCTAGAATGATTCACTTAGTAACATACCTTCATCATGAATATCATGCAAGATGAGATGAAATCAACCATATAAAATTTTATTGACTATGAATTTTTTTTCATACGGGCATCTTCATCCTTGATTGAATTACACACATCATATAATGTATTGTCCATTCCATTTAAAATGTAGTTTTTGCATACAAAATCATTATGACTCCATACATCCATAGCTACCACGATAATGGGATCAGATTATTATTTGACAACTTTAAAGCTTCCTCAGTCAAGAACTTTATTAAGTTCAAGATGGTCAGATGAAATAATTTTTTTTCTACCACCTCTGAAAGTTCAATCTATTGAGTTTTTTAGGTTTCTCATTAAGCAGCATAGAAGATGTTGTGAAATCTTCATAAATAGTACTTGTCAAAACAATATTGGCTGGGACAACCAATTCTTGAGTTGAAGTCATCATAAAATCTATATAAAAAAAGTAATAGCCATATATTTATAAATAAGATTTAGATCCTCACGTGAAAATAAAAACATCTAACATAAAGCTTGTAAAGCAAGTAAACAAACAAAAATACACCAACTATACAAGATTAAATAAATACTTTAATATTATTTTAGTTCTTTTAAACATGCATCATATCATTATAATTTAGAATAAAAACTAAATGATATGCATGAACATACAAACAAGATTGCATAAACAAGCATGCACTAAACAAAAACAATTGTTTAGATGCTCGGGGAAAAAATTGTTACATGCATCATGCATAGAAATTGCTTTAAATGGAATAAATATATCATACAAGATTGAGAAATTACATGTATAAACTAAACAAAAAATACAAAGAATAAAGCCTTATGATTGTAGTCCAAAATAATTAGACAAGCAAGTTTTGATGTTTAGTTTATCATAATAAGAGCATTCTAAATAAATTATATGTTTAAGGAAACTCTAGTTTTCATACATGTTGAAACTATAAGCATGCAATTTTATATATTATGGCAAACTTGTAAATATTATAAAAACATATAAAGATTGTAGCAAACATATTGAGAATATAAGAGATTGAAAAACAATCATAGTATGTAACAACCTGACTTTTCAAGCCCAAAACAACAGTAAAAAAAAAAAAATGTACTTGACACACATCGTGTCGGTAATCGATGAACCTTTTCCCTCACATCATCAAGATACAATCCATACATCAAAAACAATCAACATTTCATTTAAAAGCGAATCTTACGTAAACACATAATATTATATTTGCATGATTAAAACTATACATACATAGACATGAGTTTGCATTCTTATCCCACTAATAGTCACCACGAATTTAAACAAAAGGATCTAATAAAAGTTATACGTTCCGTACATTGATTCATGCAAAATACATCGTGATTTATAATGCAACTACTTGATTCCTTGCAAAAGTAAGTTCCCGTGTATTAGGTTTCCTAAGCATCTTGTTGGTGTGACGTCCCTGCTGCAGTACAAAACATTTAAGAGAATGCAATTACTTAATAATAATAATGATAATTAAACGGTTTGGCAGTTTAATGAAGCATTAACATTATCCCATGTTTGATGCATGACATTTATAGTTTCTTCATGTACTTGGTATAAATAACTTGTAGCACATATAGATGCACCAATTCTTGCAATCAACCATAATCTTAAACCCGACTATCCTCTCAAGGCATCATTTACTGAGGTTAACCATTCACTCACCTCGATCATCCACTTCGGATGCCATCAACCAAAGTTAATCAACTGTTATCCTGATCATCCAATCAGATGCTTTTAGCTGAAACTAATCAATCACTTATCCCGATCATCCATTCAGATGCCATTAGCCGAGGCTAATCAATCATTTGTCCCGATCATCCCTTCAGATGCCATTAGCCGAGGCTAATCAATCATTTGTCCCGGTCATCTATTCGGAAGCCATTAGCCGACGGTAATCATTCATTTGTCAACATTTAAGCGTTTGACAATCTGATATCTGTTCTAACACAATACGGTAACATTCATGATAAAGTATCTCATTATTCAAAGTATGAAAAAGGAAGGTGAAAGTCATCTGCCTACTCCACCTATGGGTTGTTCTTGTCTTGATGATGGTCCAATCTCGATCGCACCACCTAAGACATCAATGGTCACAAATCAATACATTTTTATCTTTGAATCACATTCATCACCACACTTATTTCAAGAGTTCATATATGCACATTCAAGTGTTCCATATTTACACCATCATACCATGAAATTGTTACTAGCATTTAAGTCATTTCTGCCTAGGAGGCCTATTGTAGAAATCGGCAATGAAAACTGGTTCGCTGCAGGTTCCCAATTACTTTTTGCTGCAGGCAGTCAATTCGGCAGCTAAAACTATTTTGCTGGAACCAACATGTTTTGCGGCAGCTGATTAGTACTTAAAAGTGCATATTTATCAAGGTTTTATATCATTATTTTGCACTTAAAGTATTAATAACTCTTTAACTAAAGCATGTTTTATAATAACAAGTCTAATACTATAAAATGCCCTAATATATGGTAAATGTTCATCTTAAATGCAGGCCTATCACATAAATCAAAGGATTGATTGATGAATTCAACTACTAAAATTTGTGAAGATAAAGAGAGGGTGAAACTTAGAAAAGAGATATTGGTGCAGTCCAAACTGAAACACTGTTCGGTATTTGAGTCATATCTCGAGTTCTAGATGTCCAAATGACCTCAAATTTTTACACAGATTCAGTAAGACATAGGCCTACAACTTTCATGTTTTCACCAAGATCTAAGAAGGCCATTTTCAAGTCTAAATTATAGCAACAACGGAGAAGTCTAAATCTATCCTGCAGCCCAAACATTGTTCAGTCTTTGGCCCATATCTGAAGTTCTAGAAGTCCAAATCATCCACTTTTTTTCTTGGAAAGCTGAGTAAATTTCCTACAACTTCCATGCTTTCAAGTGGATCCAGTTCTGATGCTAGCATTTTCGTTTTATTCAGACAAGAAGATAAGGATTTTCACAAAGTCAAAAGTTGGCCACCCACTCAACAATTAGTCATCAAATCAATAATTCCGAATTTTGGCCTATAAAAGGAGGCATTTGCCATGTATTTAGGGGCTTGGTTGTTCAGATCAAGTTCATGCTCTTTATTTCTCTCTTTATATTTTTTGTAATTCTTAAGTTTTGCTTTCATTAATTTCTTGTTTATGCTTTTCATTTCCTTTCTTTTCCTTAGTTAACTTGTATCTTATTTATGTTCTTGTTTTGTTTATTTATGTTTCTCTTCTTCATTATATTTAGCTAAGTTTATTATGTCAATGTGAAAAGGTTACACTAATGGTGTAAGAACAAGTATGGTGTAAACTTAAAATGGACCTTAATGTTTAATATTAACATGTCTTATCTTTTTATCTTACTAATTCTTAATACCTTGCTTGTTAAATGGTTAATCTAGATTTGTGTTGTATAATACTTGGTACGACAAATGCTTGGCACTGTCATAGCCCAACCGTATGGTATTACCTACACCTGGGCTATGAAAGGTAATTGATTTGTTGTTAACATCAGTTAACATCATGAATTCCTGACAATATTTAAAAGTTTGGTGTTATGTAAATAAGATAATTAATATGATCATGTTAATAATTTATAATGAGCTATTAATGACAAATCATCCGACTGGAACCTCCTTCGTGTGTGGTTTCCAAATTGAGTAATAAGAGTTTATACTATACTTGTTTGAAATAGCATTGGTGGATCCTCTAACCTTGACATTTGTCTTTATCATTGTTTAATCCTTACATTAATCTTCCATCTCAAAGTTCTCATTAATTTCTTCCTCCTCTTCTTTTTATTGTTATTATTATTATTATTATTATTATTATTATTATTTACATTCTTGTTATATTTTATGTACGTTAAGTATGCTCTGTGTTTGATCAAGGATCCTGATATTGTTGGTCTTGCCTTGTTCATTCGCATCAGAAATCTATTTATATTATATAATATATCTCTTTGATCTTTTCATAAACTCAGTATATAGGCTGGAAACCTGTGACCCGATCTTTTAGATCATTCTCAGGTATAACAACGCCACGTACTAAGTATTATTATTATTATTGTTGTTGTTGTTGTTGTTGTTGTTGTTGTTGTTGTTGTTGTTTTTGTTGTTGTTGTTGTTATTTTTGTTATTATTGTTGTTGTTATTGTCTTGTTATTTATAATTTATACAATTAACCTCTCTGTGGTTCGACCCCGATCTTGCCGGGTTATTTATTACTCCTGCACTTGGGAGAAGACATCAATCTTTTGGTCATATCAGCAGCGAATGCTAATTCGCTACAGACAACTCAATTTTGGTAGTGAATCAAAAATTCACTGCAGACAACTCAGTTTCCACAGCGAATGCTAATTCACTGCAGCTGACACAGTTTCGATAGCGAATCACAATTTAGCTGCAGAATACACAATTCGACAGCGAATGCTAATTCACTGCAGAAGACTTAGTTTCGGCAGCGAATTGCGAATTTGCTGCACAACACACATTTTGTCATGAACACACACCACACATGCTGTAACAACCCCAACATATAAATTATCACTAAGTTCCAGCAGAACACACACATTGAAACCATCAATTTCAGCACATAATCTTTCAATAAATTCCAACAAAACACACACATTGAAAACCATCAATTACAGCGTATAATCTTTCAACAAATCCCAGCAAAACACACACATTGAAAACCATCAATTACAACATATAATCTTTCAACAAATCCCAGCAGAACACACACATGTATGCTGGCCAACCCCATTGTTAAAGCTAGCCTTCTACCATAATTTGTTATTTCCATTTTATTCATTTTTCTTTGTTACATGTTCTTGGAATTGGCCTAATTTTGTTTATGTTTCTTTGACCTCTTAGTTAATTTCAGTTTCCTTCACAACTAGCGTAGGTCTTGGGTCAATTTTCTTAGGGTTTTCTTCTTCATTTCCAGTTCTAGGTCTTAAGAGGAAGAGGAAGGGAGTTTCATGACCCATACCTTTCGAATCTAACTAAGTTTGAGGAAGGTTTGACAGAATTCTTTCTTCTCTCCTGCTGGTTCTCCTCCTTCTTCTTCCTCTCACTATTTCTGACCCCCTTTTCCTTTCCCTCTAGGTAGCTGTCCAATCTTCTCTTAAGGTCTCATCTCTCCCTCACACATTCACAAGGCACTCTCTACTGGTTTGGTATAGGTTTCTGTTGGGAAAGAAGAAGGGAAGAGCAATATGCAGCTGGACATGCAGTAGACAACTTTGGGAAGAGGAAGAGTCACCTTCTCTCTCCTCCTTGTATTTATACTCCCCATTAAATGAGGTGGGGTGTTTGGGGTTGGTTTAGATGTGTTCTTATCCTTTTTTTGGTCTATCCAAAACCGATTTCACCCCTCCCTCCCAGCTCCTTAAGACAATTCAGAAATCGACAACGAAAATTGTGTCGCTGTCGATTCAGAAATTGGTAGTGATGGTGGAGTCATAAATTATATATATATATATATATATATATATATTCTTTTGGGTTTTTACATAGTATGCATAATAATGTATTAAACTAAAAAAGAGTATTTACTTTCTGAAGCACTTTAAAAATGATAAGGCATTGTTATTGTCAATGATATATCATTTATCCTTAAGATTTTATTGTTTCTCACTTGGTGGAAATGATATTTACAATAAGCTTTTCAAGATTCCAACAATACCACATTGTTTAGATCCACTTCTAAAAACCTTTAAACAATGTCTACGAAGCAAAGGTAATGTAATTGAGATATATCTTAACAAGGATGGACCTAACCTATAAATTTATGAGAAAACATTACAAATATGATGCAAAGAAGAGTCTAAAAATTCTTTAATATGGTGTAGAAAACTCTTCTTTCTTACCATCTCTTTTTTATAGTGGATTTTGGAACCAAAACTAATATAAAAAAATTATTTTGATAATTACCTGAATTATTCGTCAACATTACCCGCTTTGATTACTTGTCATAAAACCAAAATTAAACCTGAATATTTTAGCTTTAAATATAATATTTTTTTTAGCTGAAAAAACTATATAGGTTTAAAAAAAAAACTCTTTTAAAATAACAATACTCAGATTCATTTGTTGAACTAAACAAAACAAGGGGTTGACAAAAATAGTTTTATATAGGTTAAAGAATTATTTTATAATATTAAATTCAAATCCAAAATTAAAATAGATTCGAGGCTCATGGTTGAGCTTGAGCCTGAGCCTGTCAAGTGCACACTTATGAATTAAACTCATACAATATATTTAAGTTATTTATGACGCTTCAACTTTTTTCTTAAATAAACTATAAGAAATTCTCGTCTATTTCGTACATGAAATAGAAGGTTTTATGTTTCACAACAAACATGTCAGCTATAGGTTCAAATTGTCATTCATCTATAATATCATTTTAATCATATTTTAATCATTTTAATCAAGAGATGGCTGCGGCAGGTGAAGGTGTGATGCTTGCCATAGCTGAACAACTATCTTGCCCTGGAGATGCAATGGAGGGATTATGATTGCTTACTACAGGATTTGCTGCCAGCGATTCCAATATTTTTGTTCTTTTGGAAAGAAAATGCAAAAATAGTGCTCATCAGTTGAAACCAGCAAACCTTTTTCTCTGGAATTGGAAGCAGACAAGAAGGCATTTGGTAAATATATTGGCCCATTACAATATAGGAACAGGTAGGAAATGACATCAAAAGAAGGTTCTGAAACTAGGAGTGGTTTTCTATTCTTCAACAAAACTAAATTGAAGATTTTTGTGAGTTCATGTCAAATTATCTAAAATAGCAAGTTTGAGTTTCTCTCTATCCTGACTTACCGACTTGTACTCTAAGATAGTCAAAAACGTTGGAATATCTGTACACTGTTCTATGGTGTCATATGCATGCACACATCTGCCATGGATATGCATAAATACATAACATAAACCTGCATCCCCATTGAGCACCAGTCAACGTCTTCGAGCTGTGTATGCAGTCTTCGCTGCACTCATCTCTGCTTGCTTCTTAGTTCTTGCTTCTTTTCCAGTAAAACTCGCTCCATCTATCTTCACTGTTGAAATGAAAGTAGGCGCATGAGATTCACCAGATTTCTCTGTACAATAAGTTGGTAAACCAAAACCTTCTCTCTGAGCCATATCTTGTAAAAGATTCTTATAACCAGACTCATCCTAAAAAGAAAACAATAAATTACATAAAGAAGTGTAATCATGTGTCGAAAAGATACAAACACAAAAATTGCAAGCGTAACTAACAGATTTTTGCATCTCCACAATGAGTTGATTTAGAAAAATCACCTCTTCAACTCCATTCGGCAACAATGACATCAATGCAGCTTTTGCAGCTGCATTTTCAGCTTTGTTCAATGTCGGAAAATATTCCCGACTCTCGTAGGTTTTTCCGTTTACTGTGACGTTGCACTTAAAGCGAATAGCATGAGGAGGACCCACACGCTCACAAGAATACACAGGTAGACTGAAATTTTTCTTTTGTGCATACGTTTGCAGCCGGTTCTTAAACAAGTGCAGCATACCTGTAAGCCAGGAGAAAATTCAGATGCATGTGTCAAATACTGACTTGTCATCAAGGCACAAAATAAACAGGGGCGGTATTTAAGACACAAAATAAGGTGATTCAATATCAGGTTTTCATGGTCAGTAGATGCTACAAACCTATAAGCTACCAAATGAATTAAATTACCCAATTACAAAACAATGATTTTGATTACAGGCAGCAGATTCTCAACAGCCAAGCGAGGCACAACTGAGCACAGAGAAAATACAATAACAATAATAAACAAAGAAAAGACTGATAGAACAATTGAAGTAGAAATTCTTATGTTTTCCTCCTTTCTATATTCCCAATAAAAGTATTGAATGAGACACAAGGGAAGTTATCAGAGCAAGCTTAGTAGCATCTTAAAAGGACTTCCTCTAGTTCCATTTGTTGAGATTTGGGCTTGGGGAAGAGTCCATTCACCACAAGTATGGCTGGAAAGCAAGATTCGCGATCTAACCCATCTTCAACAATCAAGAATTTTCATAAACTCTGTTATATATGGCAGCTCAGCCATGTTCCTTTCATTTTTCTCAAAAGCTGAATACGAACAATTTGTTTTTTAAAAAAATGAGGTTGGTTAATCTTTTGACGCCATAGAGACAACTGATTTAGCAAAAAAAATTCTAGATGCTGTGTATAGAACCTGTTTTCATGCCTGTCAATTTAGAGAGGAAAAACTATTGTTTCCATAACAAATGGTTGCCGTTTTGGAATGCAGCCATGAGTATCAAGCACATCCAACTGACTCCACTCCAGCACTAAGAAACGGTAATGATTTTGTAAGGAAAAAAAAAATCAACACTAAATTTGCTCTCACCTCCAAAACTCTCATCATTTTTGGCAACTGCCCCGGCTTCATTTGACAGGGGAGTTTGATTTGCATCTTGTACCGATTGTCCTCCGGGAGACGGACGAGTATTCTCCCCAGCGCTTCCACCCGGACAATCTGCAGAAGCTTCAGCATAACACCAGTTTCTTAATTTCTTGATGCAGTGTAAATAAGCATAGGCACCACTAGAATGATTTATCATAAAAAGCTTCATGATTACAGGCATCAATCAATACATTCTATCATCAAAAAATAAATAGATTATAAGAAGCAAGCGTTATTATGCAAGCATTCATTCTTAATCAAACATTAATTTACAAGATAATTTCATTTCATTAAAAACAATAGCCTAAAAAAGTCTTTAAAATATCTGATACAGTGCAATTAAAGCACAAGGAAGTACAAAAAAGGGAAGAAATGAAGCGGTACAAAGAAACAAAAGGGATTCAATTACCATCAAGGGGGGAGGAGGAGGAAGCGCGAGAGTGGTCGGAGAAGTAGTTATAGGCGAGCTTAGCAGCGTCGTTCTGAGCTTTCTTGGTGGAAGAAGAGGGGTAAGGAGTGGAAAAGAAACTTGATGGGGAAGTTGTTGACCACGTTAATATTTTTTTTTTTCGAAACTTTTTTTTACCTCCTTTAACATTGGCTTCACATATATTTGGATGTAATCAATAGATTTATTATTATTTATTATTAGTATAAATAATTTTTAATTTATTTTATTAAATACAAATATAAAATTTATAATTTATAATTTATAATTAATTTTTTTCTTGTAGTAGTTAGAAGCAAATATTGATTTAAAGTGTTTGGTTAATATTAAATGTGGATCCCACTCAAAAATTAAGGACGAATCTCAATTTGTGAAAAGCAATTTACAATTGCTTTGTGCATGTGTTCTCCGCTCTCTCATCGATTGCGCATAATATCTGGCTCCACATAGTGGAGAGTGAATTAATTCACTCTCCATTGTTTGGATACAGCTCCACTATTCTGCATGAACTGTATCTGATCCAGACTTAAATGTATTGGACCGTGTCCAACCCAGTAAAACAAATCTAATTTTTTTTTATTGTATTTTACTTGAAAAACTAGTATTTAATATTATTCAATAACACAACATAAATTAGAAGAAGATCGCATGATGACTTAGCATTTGCAGAATTTTATAGCAATCTCAATTTCGTTCCTGATGATATTTTACCTGATTTTGTTGCACGTTTAAAAAACCATGGAAACTGTAATCTTTATCGGATGAATTTCGTACATGATGAAATTGTAGATAGGATAATGAAACAATAAAAAATATTTGATATAAAAGTATTATTTATTTAATGATATAATAGTAGTAGTTAAATCTACAATATTTAAATTAAAAACCATTAATATTAATTTTTTTTTGGTTATTTTATAACCTCAATTTAAAAAGTATTTTTTACCAAATATATTACACTATTTTTTATTCAACCTCAGTTTTAACCAAACATATATAAATATCAAACTAACCTCAATTAAAAATATTTTTTATAAAACAACTTTTTAAAATAACTTCCATAAAAATTATCTGAATACCATATCCACTTTTAATGGTCAACCAAACTTCTCCAACAAGCTTTCCTATAGATACTATCAAACTTTTATAGATACTATCAAACTTTGAAAGACTATTCCTCCTACCAACGTCGAAAAACTTTATGGCCAGCAAATCCAACGCATTAACTTAATGGAATAACTTAGTTCCTCACATATGCATAGCTATTAAGTCCTATTAAATTCAGTTCGATTCAATCTAGCAGATTGATTTAAAATTCAAAACATGAACAAAAATCAAGTTTTTAATTAAATTAAATAAAATACTGACGTGATAAAATTTATTGATCTGGTTATATTTTTAATAATCTAATTAATCAAATAACTAAATATAGTCAAAACTCAACAAGAAAAAAAAAACATAAGGGAGGGAGGGATCTAACCTTTAACATAATTGTATCTATATCATTATCCATCAAAACAAGTAAAACAACTTCAAAGGTAATGTGGAGTTGAGGTAAGGTGCTTGAATGGCAAGGTGGAGTTCTACATTTCACTATATCACAAAAGACTAAGAAAAGTTTTTTTATTTGAGAAAAAGTTTTCAATGATGATCACACCATTATCTATGTCAATAATGATGTCAATAATTGATTGGATAATGTCATTGAAATTAGAGTAGCCCATGTGAGTATAGATATGCAGGAATTAAAAGGAGTGAGTCACTCCATAAATAAAAAACGAATTAAGTAAGAAATAAAGTATACCAACCAAAGTTAAAATAAGCTCTAGAATTAGAAAAGAAATCAAAGTTTAAAATAAATTTTAAAAGGTGAAAAAAAAACAAAAAATTTGATACAAGGAAAAGTTTAGATATTTTGAGAAAATAATGTTTAGAACTCTTCTTTCATCCCATGTTTTTTATATAGTAGATTTTTAAACCAAAACGGATAAAAAAATTAATTCCCATCTTAATTAGCTTTGATTACCTTTTATAAAATCATAATTAAACCTCAATATTTTTAGCTAAGAAAACTTGAGAGATATAAAAAACTCTCCTAGATGAAAATTAATTAAATTCATAAGTTAAACTAAACGAAACAATAAGTTAGCAAAAACAGTTCTCTAAAAGCCACAAAATTACTTTATAATAATAAACAAAATCCAAATAATAGGTTAGCCAACACACTAATTCAAACCTAAATACAAGACAACACACTAATTCAAACCTAAATACAAGACGTAGGACTCAGGACCCAAAAGGCAAGGCTCAAGATCCTAGCTCGAGTCGAGCTAAATACTTGCATGTAGGTTAAATCCGCACCACATTGCTTAGGTTTATTTTTATTCCTATAACTTTCCCTTAAATAAACTTCAAGATAACCATATATATTTTATGTGTGATATAAATTTTTGGATTTTAATAAACATGTTAACCAAAAGTTTTTAGATCAATTTTTTATTTATCTATAATTTATTTTAATTATTTTAATATTTCTTGTTAAATAATTTTTATAAAAACATTATTTTCAACAATCTTTTACTCTAAAAATAAGTAAAGCTCACTTTAAATCTGCCTTTAAATATGTCCATTAACTATACTTTATTTTAAAAATTCTCAATATCCCCCACCTGAGTGAAATAAATCACACATTTTTTTCTTTCTTTTATGAAGAATGACGTTTTATTACATTAAAGGTTATAAATTGTACCTCTTTAATTATATTTTAATATCGTTTTATAACATTTACATCTCTTGCATCAAGAATCAATGTATTTGTCATCGGAGTTACAAATTTTTTTAAAAAAACCTACAATTTGTTTTTTTCACTTTTCAATATATATATATAGATTGCAAAGAATGTTCATTATTTATAGGAAAATGATCCACGAGAAGGGAAAAAAATCAGTCAACCAATTTGGAAAACTTTTTTTTTTATTCCCCTACACTAAGGAAAATAATGACCAAAAGTTGTCTTCGTCATTCTTCTTCCTCATATGTATACATGATGTAAGAGAAAGATATGTATGCTACAGAAATGGAGCCAATTATCAGTTCTGACAGCTTGATGTTAAGCTACATGTGCTTGTACAGTGACAATGATTGGTAGTAACTAGCTCATATATATATTGCCAACAATTAATGCACATACTTTGCAAGTGATCCACTACAATTAATGAGTAGTCATATTAACTAAAGTATTGTTCATTTACACTCATTATATTTTTTAATATTGATGTAATTAAAAATTAAGTTTTGTAATTTTTATTTTTATTTTATCCTTTTACAAGATTAAAATGGTTTATTTATTTTCTAGGATAACCCAAGTTTTTTTTATTTACAAGTTTGGTGAAATTTGTTTTCTTTTTAATTGAATTTGATTTTGTTATTGTTTATCTCATATAATTAAAAACAATAATAGTAGAAAACAAACCATTATTACATAAAATTAAAACATGTGGGGAAAGTACATGATACTTTGGATTGTTACAGTTCTTTTTTTTTTCTTTTTTCTTTTTTTTTTAAATTATCTTTGTTAATTTTACTTTTTTAATATTGAGCTAGTTAAAATTTTAGTTTTGTAATTTTTTTCCTTTAAAATAATTTGGATTCTACGGTGTTTTTCCACATGGTTTTTTCTATTTTCTATTTTATTTTTTAAAATTATATTTGTCGATTTTTTTTAATATTGAGCTGATTGAGAATTTAGTTTTGTAATTTTTTTCTTTAAACATTGTGGATTGCTACAATGTTTCTCCACATGGTTTTTTTCCAATTTCTTTTGCGTTTTCTTTTCTTTCTTTTTTTGTAATATTTTTTTTCTAAAATTATCTTTGTCGATTTTTTTTAATATTGAGTTGGTTAGAATTTAACTTTGTAATAAAGCTTGATCATGTGGGGAAAATACTAGAGCCTTCCTCACAAAATATTGTGGATTGCTACAGTGTCTCTTCACATGATTGTTTTACCTTATGATTTTTTTAAAATTATCTTTGTAAATTTTATTTTTTTAATATTGAGTTGGTTGAGAATTGCAATTACAAGTAATTACAAATAAGGCTAAATCACGTGGAGAAGCACTGTAGCTTTCATCACAAAACACTTTGAATTACTACTGTGTTTCCAACATTTTTTTTTCCTTTTTTTGTGCTTTTTTTTATATATATTTTTAAATTGTCTTTGTCGATTTTTTTTTTAATATTAAGTTGATTAAGAATTTAGTTTTGTAATTTTTTTTTCTTTAAAACACTATGAATTGCTACAGTGTTTTCCCACATGATTTTTTTATAATAGTTTCCAAAATTATCTTTATCGATTTTATTTTTTTTAATATTGAGTTGGTTAAGAATTATAATTACAATAAAACTAAATCATATAGGAAAAGCGTTGTAGTTTTCCTCACAAGACATTATGGATTGCTATAGTATTTCTCTAAATGATTTTTTTTTATGATTTTTTTTTAAATTATCTTTGTCAATTTTATTGGGGAAAGTATTGTAGTTTTTATCACAGAACATTATCAATTGCAACAATGTTTTTCCTCGTGGGTTTTTTTCCTTCTAAAATGATCTTTTTTTTTTATTTAATATTAAGTTGGTAGAGAATTTAGCTTTGTAATTTTTTTACTTTTTATTAATAGAAAAGCTAAATCATACGAGGAAAATATTGTATCTTTCCTCATAGAACACTGTGAATTGCTATAAATCATTTTGTTTATTCTCTAAGTTTTTGATCGTATGTTTAGTTTCTATTACTTATTTAATGCTAATTTACAATTATAATACTATTAAATATATTTGTTTTATAACCCCATAACAGCACATGAACATGCCATCTAGCATGTGTAAAGACACACACGTGTCTTGTGTCTTTTTGTCAATCAATTCCCTTTCTTAGGAAGGAAGGTATCTTCTCTTTTTATTTTCTTTTCTCATGATTTTCAAGAGAAAATGTCAAGTTTGATTTTTCCAAAGTGGGTAGTCACGAGTCATCTTCTTTATATCTATACTTATATTCTTGATTGATAATTTTTTTTTAAAATATTTTTTTTTCATAAATATATTAAAATAATATATTTTTTTATTTTTAAAATTTTATTTTTGATATTAACACATCAAAATGATCTGAAAATACACACAAAAACATTAATTGAAGTGAATAAAAAATAAAAAAAAATTTCAAAAACAAAAATATAAAAATAAACAAACCCTTCTTTTATATACACACGTATACGAAAAAGGAGACATTTTTGTTTTCTAATACTTTGAAATTGGATAGCCCACTGCTAGCTCATGTTCATAATTAATTATCTTTATTTTCTAGTTTTAATTCAACAATATGATTTGGTTTATGTGGTTAATTAGTGATGTAAGAAACTTTTAGTACAACTTATTAACTGTGTGCCCTAATTTAGAAATTCCTTAATTTAATGAAATCCTAAATCAAAGTGTGAGGTGAATATATGCTCCACCAAACTTCTCCAACAAGCTTACCTATCGTTACTCTCTGTTTTTGTTCCTAGGGGCTCCACCAAACTTTGAAAGAAGACTATTCCTCCTACCACGTAGAGATGCTTTATGGCCAACAAATTCCAACGCACTAACTTAATGGAATAACTTAAAGCGTTTTTGTTTTTTTAAATGTGATTGTTATTATTTTTTAAAATATATTTTTTTTATATAAATATATTAAAATAATATATTTTTTTATATAAATATATCAAAATATATTTTTTTTAAAAAAAAAAATTATTTTTAACATTAATATATCAAAATGATCTAAAAATACAAAAAAATATTAATTTAAAGTAAAACAAATATAAAAATTTTCAATATTTTTTAAAAATATTTTTGAAATGCAAAACAAAAACATAGCTATTAAATTTTGCTAAATTCAGTTCGGTCTAGCAAGTTAATCTGAGATTCAAAACATGATTAAAAATCAAGTTTTTAATTGAATTAAATAAGATATTAACTTGATAAAATCTATGTACTGATTATATTTAGTTAATTAAATAGCTAAATATAGTAAAAACAGGAAAATAAAAACATAAGGGAGGGAGGATCTAACTTTTAACATATTTGCATCTGTATCATTATCCATCAAAACAAGTCAAACAACTTCAAATGTAATGTGGAGTCAAGGTAAGGTGCTTGAATGGTAAGGTGGTTGGGTTTTAATAAACATGTCAATTAAGGGTTTTTATATTAATTTTTTATTTATTTATAATTAATTTTAATCATTTTAATATTTCTTGTTAAAATTGTTTTATAGAAAATAAATTTCATTAATGTTTTAACTCTAAAAGTGAGTGAAACCCACTTTAAATATATTCATTGACTATATTTTATTAAAAAAAATTAAATATCCCCTAAAAAACTTGAAAAACTCTTCTAAAAAAAACTAATAAAATTCATAGGCTGAATTAAACGAAATAATAGATTAGCAAATTAGTACTCTAAAGGCCACACGATTACTTTATAATAATAAACCCAAATCCAAGTAATATGTTAGCAAAAACACTAATCCAAACCCAAATACATGATGCAGGTTAAATCCAAAAGGTGGGGACTAAAACCCTACCTCAAGTCGAGCACCTGTATGTAGGTTAAATCAATACCACATTGTTTAGGTTTATTTATCTCTCTACAACTTCCCCTTAAATAAACTTCAAGACAACAATGTATATTTTCTATGTGTGATATAAATTTTTGGGTTTTAATAAACATGTCAACCAAAAATTTTTAGATCTATTTCTTATTAACTATAATTTATTTTAATATTAATTGTTAAAGAATTTTAGTAGAAAAATAATTTCCAACAATGTTTTAACTCTAAAAGTAAATGAAACTCACTTTAAATCTGAATTTAAATATGTTCAATAACTATATTTTGTTAAAAAAAATCTCAATATCCCCTCACTTGAATGAAATTATCTTACTAATATAAAAGACTTAAATATATATAGAGATAATAATTTGAGGAATCACTGCATAAAGATGAATAACTTTTGGCTTTAATCTTTATTATTGAAATAATTTCAACATGACCCACAGTTATTCAAACAATAAATTCCTTTTTTGTTTGAATAAATTCAACGGACAAGGGAAGATTAAACTCTCAACCTTCCATGTTTTGAATTTTGAATAAAATTCATTAGACCATGGAAGATTGAACTCTCAACAAATCCTGGGTGGCTCACTTGGCACTGGCAAGCTGGGTGCGGAGGAGCTTGGCAGCATCAACCATGTTCTTGAGAGCTGGCTTCACCTCGGTGTACTTGCGAGTCTTGAGTCCACAGTCAGGGTTAACCCATAAGATGTTTGTCTCAAGCACTGCAAGCATCTTGTTAATTCTGTCAGCAATCTCCTCGGTTGATGGTATTCTAGGAGAGTGGATATCATAGACACCAGGGCCAATTCCAGCACCATATTTCACTCCCTCACGGAAGACTGAGAGAAGCTTTTCATCGGAGCGAGAGTTCTCAATGGTGATCACATCAGCATCCATGTCGATAATTGATTGGATAATGTCATTGAAGTTGGAGTAGCACATGTGAGTGTGGATCTGCAGGAATTAAAAAAGACTAAGCGACTACATAAATGAAAAGCAACTGGGAAAGAGACGCCTGACATGAATTTGAGTTGTGAAATTCCGAGTTAAGTGGATGACAAACCTGAGTGGTGTCCTGTACGCCACAGTTGGTGATCCTGAAGGAGTGGACTGCCCAGTCCAAGTAGAAAGCTTGCTCAGACTTCCTAAGAGGCAAGCCCTCTCTCAAAGCAGCCTCGTCAATTTGGATAACAGTGATGCCGTTCTTCTCAAGATCCTCCACTTCATCCTTAATGGCCAAAGCAATCTGGTAGCAAGTCTCATATCTGAAAATTGGAAAATGTATTCACATTATGAAAGATAAACCAGCTAAAAGCAACATCTTTTTGCATCTTATTTTCCCTATCTTGCTCCTTCTATGTTCTATTACCTGGGTTGATCATTTCGAACAAAGGACCAGTTGAGAATGGTGACAGGGCCTGTAAGCATTCCCTTCATTGGGCGGGCAGTCATGCTCTGAGCCAAGGTAGACCAGAAGACGGTCATTGACTTGGGGCGGCTCACATCACCATATATAATTGGTGGCTTCACGCAGCGAGAGCCATAAGACTGCACCCAACCATTGGCAGAGAATGCAAAACCTGACAATTGCTCTCCGAAGTATTCAACCATATCGTTTCTCTGCAGTAATTAATGAACACAGAAGTTGGATGTTCAAGATTAGTAGTTGAAGATACAAGAAATCTCTAAAGAAAGAGTTTTCTGTAACAGAGTGATCACCCAATAATGCTTATACTATATGAGTGTGTGTGCGCGTGTGCATGTAAGAGTAAAAAGGCTAATTTGATGAGAAAAATTCACCTCAGGCTCTCCATGAACCAAAACATCAATATCAAACTCCTCTTGAAGTTTGACAACTTTTCTAATTTCCTCCTTGATGGCTTTGACATAGTCATCTTCAGATACCCTAAAAGAAGAATCATAAAAGCACATTAATAAGCAAATTCTCGCCATAAAAACCAAACAGGTATGAAAATAACGAAACTTTAACTCACTTTTTGGCTTTGTATTCACGGCGGACTTTCCTTAGTTCCATGGTTTGTGGGAAGGACCCAATTGTGGTGGTTGGTAGGATGGGAAGGTTAAGCTTCTTTTGCTGAGCATCAAGTCTGGCACTAACATTTGTAGCACGGCGGTGATCAGAACCCTTCAAAGCAGCAGCCTGCAAAGGCCAGAATAGAAAATCAAAAATAAATACAAAAGAATGCCCCTGCTTGAAAGCATCAAAGCAAAAAAAAATCTAGCGAAGTACATACAGCCTTTTGAACAGCCTCATTGGTGACTCGTGGGGAGGACTTTCTTGAGGCCAGGGCAGCAGCATTAGCAGAGAAGATTTCCTGAAAATTGAACCACAAAAATGAGACTTGCGATGATGATAACATTTTTTTGAAAGTATAAAACAAGAAAACAAACTCTGCGAGCCAATCTAGCAACGAATTCTTCATAGTTGTTCAAGCATGGATAGAAGGAAGATACCTCGTCCTTTTGACCGGCCAAAGCCTTGGCCAATGCATTTACTTCAACAACTTTCTGAGCAGCAAATGCAAGCCATGATTTGATTTCCTTGTCAAGCTTGGTCTCATTGACAAGATCAACAGCAGTGTGGAGAAGTGAGCAGGAAGTGGAGACTACAAGCTTGTCTGTGTAGATAAAACATGAATTAGTATTATGTCTTCAATACATATTTATCATTGTGCCAAAAATGCAAGCAAGAAAAAGAAAAAAAATTACCTTTTCCAACAATTCCCTCAAGAGTTTCGAGGGTGCTGAAAGAAGCAGCAAGATCATTAGCCCAGATGTTCCTTCCATCTACCACTCCAGCAAAGAGATATTTTCCCTTAGGGAAACCACCCTTGATCAAGTCAAGGGTCTTGGTTCCACGAACCAGATCAAAACCAAATGCAGTAACACCCTTCAAAGAGGTGAGGGTCTTGTATTGCTCGGCAGGAATATCAGCAAAGTAGGTTTCGATAAGAACATTCAAGCCAGATAGAGTTGACTCTAGTGCAGAGTAGGCCTCAGTAAATGCTTGCAATTTGTGAGATTCAAGATCCATCACTAGTGTAGGCTCATCAAATTGAATCCAGGATGCACCAGCTTCTTTAAGCTCTGAAATAACCTCCCTGAAGATAGTAATGGAATAATTACACCAATAAACATATAGAGACCCGATCAATGATAAATGTAGAATAGCATTTATTTACTTGTAGATTGGAAGGATTTTTCCGAGAAGGGAGAGGAGAGAAAAGCTTTTCTCCACACCCTTTGCAGGTTTGGATAGCAACAAGTAGGAGACTGGGCCAATAAGGACTGGTACAGTGTCTACTCCAAGCTAAATAAGAGACAGAAAAACTATCAGTTTATACGGAATTTGTCAGGTAGTGCAATCAGGAATTTAGTATTAAGAAGCAAGTATAATCATGGTGAGTATAGGCTCTCTAAATTCCATATCAATATCAGGCCATTCTGAAAGTTAGATGGCTTTAAATAGACCAACTAAAAGATTTCAAAATGATTCTATCAACATTTCAGCAATATTTTGAACTTCAATTTTTAGATTGAAAGCAAATCAAATACCATTTTGCAAACCTTGCAGCTGTGCCTTAACTCTGTTTATGTTGCATTTATACTAGCAGTTGACAGATCATGATGATTAAATATCTAATTTATTAATGCATGAGCTATTAGACGTCTAGCACTGATATTATATAGAAAGATGTCAACAAATGAAGGTAGAACAAGAGCACTTACTGCCTTAGCCTCCTTGTATTCAGTCACTGCTTTGTGAGAAGCATATGAGAACTTGACATCAGGACCCAATTCGGGGACAATGAAATGGCTGGATCAAAACATCATCAAATAGTTCAGTGACCTTTTCTCTTTTTTTTCCCCTTTTTTCAGGAACATAATTTCAAAACACAATTATCATATCAAATGACAGAACTAGTCACAATACCAAAGTACGAAGAGGAGGTATCACTTACTAGTTGGTGTCAAACCACTTGGTCATTTCCATGGCGGGAACAGAGGCATTTCCTCTAGCCATGGAGAAATACACATCGAATCCAATCTCACCACCATTCCAGCCATATCTTGGTGGAACAGCACCGAGCATTGCGGTGGTGTCGAGCATCTGGTCATAGTAAGAGAAGGTGTTGCTCGGGATGTATTTGATCCCAGTATCAGCCATCTGCTTCCAGATGGATTCCCTGAGATCAGCTGCAACCTTTTGCAAATCCTCAGCACTGCTCTTCCCATCCCAGAAAGATTCCAGTGCAAACTTGAGCTCTCTCTTGGGGCCCATACGAGGATATCCAACAATGTGTGATGCCATTTTTCTGCTTCTTTTGCCACACCAAAATCAAGATTCAGTTTTTCTTGATCCAAACATTCAACTTTCATAGATCTATCAAAATTAAGCTCTAAAATAACGATTAAGCTGCAAAAACTAATCCGGTCCATTACATAGAAAACGATTTCCAATTAGAACAAATTTCAGCTACTTTGTTCATTATATAGAAAACATTTTTCAATAGGAACAAATTTCAGCTACTTTGAACAAGACAGCCAGTCACTAGT
Organism: Populus alba x Populus glandulosa; assembly: GCA_033617975.1. Lineage (NCBI taxonomy): Eukaryota > Viridiplantae > Streptophyta > Magnoliopsida > Malpighiales > Salicaceae > Populus > Populus alba x Populus glandulosa. The sequence goes on from CM066161.1 coordinate 6,613,384, forward strand.
AGCAAACAATAAATACAGATCTAACACTCAACAAATGTTGAGAAACACAACAAAGAAATGAAACCCAAAATGCAATCAACTTCTAATACGTGAATTAAGGAATGGTTTCCTCTAAGATTGAAACTTTATAACTTGTTGTCTGTTTTTATCGTTTGCTCTATCGACAATAAGCATAACCCATGTATCGTGCATTCATTCTCGCTTTTCTTCTTAAACACCACTACCCAAAAAAACCACTTACTACTTCAAATCAGATCCAATGCAATAAAGTAAGAGATTGAATCAGAATGAGATCAACGAATCCCAGAACGACAGGGAAAAAAATCAGGCACTTTAAACATCGTTAAAGTCCAAATGGGCATGAGAGAAAACACAGAAAAACATATTTGCATGAAACAAAGCAGTAAAAGCAGATCTTGTATAGTAATTACGCTTTGTTTCAATTGAAACTTACGTTTAAAGAGAAAGAAAGAAACGCAAGAGGAAGAGGGGGGAAAGGAAAGCAATAGGGGCCTGTCAGGTGCTTATTGTTGTTGGTTTATAATTGCATGGGAAATGACGGGAGAGGAGAAATAAAAGGAACCGCCTTACCTTACGGAGATAGAACAGGAAAGGTGATGAGACTTGTTCCTTCCTTCCTTTGTTAATACAAGAGAGAGAGAGGAGAGCTTGGCACGAAGAACGGTGTTTGAGCCTTTGGTTATATATAGAGGGAGGCAACTGGTACATCTGTGAGAAGTGGTTCTCTTTTATTTTCTTCTATTACTATTAGTTTAATTTTCAAGCTAGATTACTGATGGTTATTTTTTATTTATTTTTTCAAAATGTCTAGCCATCCACGCGCTATTTGTGTGTGGTGAGTCACGTAGGTATAGTTTGGTGTAGATCTTGTGATCCCATTATGGAATTGGCTAGAAATTTTTTTTTCTCTCTAATTAGTTTACTCTTGTGGTTGTATTATTATTATTATTATTATTATTATTATGTTGTTCATGTCATGCATATAATACATGCTAATTAGAAGCCTAGGTTAAATTCACAAGTCAACAAGTCAATTATTTTTACTAAAAAGATATTACTTTATTTTTAAAAAAATATATATATGGAGTTGACCTAACCAAGTTTGGATAGATTAATCAGGTCACGAGCCAATCTGACCAGCCTAACCATGTTTTATGAAGTCAATATATTTTTCAAGTCAGACTCCGGTTATAGGTTTTCTAAATCAACTCGTAAAGGCAAGTCAAGTCTAACTATAGTTGTTCTTGTTGTGGTTAATTTGATAGTAATTTCTTTTAGTCATGTATGGTAATATATTAGTGAAAAGAAATAGTAAAATAGAGTGAACTTAATAATAACTATGATTAAATAATTTATCTAATTAATATTGTATTTGTATTATGTTTTTTTTTTTGTATATACACCAATAAATGATGAATTTTTAATTAATTATATCAATCACATTATTATAAGGTAATAATTTGTTGCTTTCTAGGCATGCAAATAGATCTTTGATATCATTTGGAAATGAAAATTTTTGATGCATTTATATAAATGTATAAAACAAATCAGTATAAGCTAAGTAAACTATAATAAAAATGCATTTGTTTGTACTAGTATTTTAAATTCAATTATATAGTTTTGAACCTAGTTCTATACTCAGCTTTTTCAACTTATGTACGAAGTTGATTGATTATTTTAATACAAGTACATTTATCAAAAAGAGTTGAACTAAGCTCTTCAGCATTACTCAATGAAAAGGAGAAAGCATCGGGATATATTTAAAAAGATTCAATAAGAAAATGCTCAAAGTAGAAGACTTGTTTGAACCAATTGCTACAAAGGCTCTAGTTAGAGGAATGCATAACTACTTCTTATGAGAAAGATTATATGCATTTGGATAAATGTATAAAACAAATCACTACAAGCTAAGTAAACTATAATCAAAATATATTTGTTTGTACTAGCATTTTAAATTCAATTATATAGTTTTGAACCTAGTTCTATACTCAACTTCTTCAACTCATGTACAAAATTGATTAATTATTTTAATACAAATATATTTTTCAATTGGTATGGTACACATGAACTAAAACTCATATATGAATAAGAGTTAACTACAATAGTATTTGTTGGATAAAAGATTACAAATGAAAAAAGATATACAAATAAATATCTATAATTTGCAAGAAAGTCTATCAGATGTAGATCTTAAATATCTTTAGTCCATCTTCTTCAAATACTCTCTCGTCTCCTCTTTTATATCTCATTTAATCTCCTATTCCTCATGAAAATTTCTCCTCACTTATCTAGCAAAACAGGATCTACTTATAAAATTTAAAGAATATGAAAATCTTTACACTTTATTCACTATTTGTCAAAGAGCATCCCTTTACTAAAAGTGCAATATTATAGAGTACATGACTTTGTCTTAATTAATTACACAAAAGCTTATCTAAACTTATTAGAGATGGTGCTGAATTGTACTTTCTTATTGGAATTCTCTAAAATGGATATCCTTACTTTTCATTGTCACAAGAAAGTAAAATACATCTAGTGTATTTTATAACGATCCATTTTCCTCTATATTATAAAATGGATTTCATAACTCGTAATTTATTATTTACCTTGTTAACTATTATCATAACCCATTTTTAGGTTATTTCCCCTAAATTTACCTTTTTTCCTAGTAAAAATCAAGAACAAAAGTAATAAGATTGGCAACATGGGAAAAGCAAGCTGAGAGAGTTTCAGATATATATCGAAGAACCAAGCTGGAGTTTAGAATGAAATTAGGAGCCTAATCATGCCCAATTGTACCCAAGACTAAAAAGACAATGCAGATTCAGGGTCAAATTAAATGATTATTGATGAATCTACATAAAAATTAAGTCTAGGGAAATAATTAGATTTTTAATAGGCCAATTTGATTTAATCATTGACCAAATTAAAAGTTTAATCATGTTTAAAGATTAATTTGGGTCAAATTAAAAGATTTAATTAGGTGCAAGGATTTGATTATACTTTTAATGGGTCAAATTAATTTTATTAAGGATTTAATTGGTGAAAAATGAAGTTTGGGAAGCCAGTTTGGGCTTAATTGAGAATATTGAAATTTTAGAGGACCAAACTTAATTTTTACAAAGTCAATTGAGTGAAATCAAGGATAAAATTGCAAGAAAATCAAAGTGTAGGGTCAATTAAGGGTTAAATTGAAGAAATTCATAGCCAATGACCTTTTTGAAAAATGCAATAAACATCAGGGACTTAATTCGTTTGAAAACAAGGGTGAAATTAAAAAAATTGAAAGTTTAATGGTCACTTGAGGGTCAATTTGTATAAATCAAAAACCAAAAATCAAAATGAAAAAGGCGCTGAAATTCAGGATTGGTATTGAAGTTTGGCAAGGGTAAAATTGCATAAAATTAAAAGTTTAAGGTCAATTAGGGATGTAATTAAAAGAAATCAAAAGCCAAAGAACTACATTGAACTTTAGTCAAATCCTTATTTAAAACCCTGAGAATTCAAAACTACGTCGTTTCATTTAAAACCCTGAGAATTCAAAATAACACCATTTTGACCAACGGGGGAAAAAAAAAAAAGGCTGGATGACCTATTATTTTGTTATTGTTCATCGTCTTCTACCTTTGTACCTAAAAAAGGTTGCTCGAAGGTTACTTTTTCAAAGCACTTAATGTTTCATCTCTCAACCAAATTGTACAAACTATACACCACTATGATGGCCTAACATTGTACTACACCCAACGTAATTCTTGTTGGTCGATTACCCCTACAACTATTATAGCGCTGTCTCAAAAAGGCCAACTCGTTCAACTTTTAGCAACCCAATTTTCGCATATCATGATGACAAATTTGAGCCAACGATTAAAATCTTTTCTACTTAAATCAAGGGCTAAGATTGGTCCCCAATAAAGACAGGATGTCCCTCTTCCATCCCCTATAAATATGAGTGGATTTCAAGCATTAAGGAGCAAGAACTCTGAGTGCAAAGTGGGCAAAAAATCAACCTCTCCCCAGGTTTTTCTGCCATTACTCCTCTATTTTCCTCTATTATAGCCTTAGCCATTACAACATCACCAACACCAGTCTTCTTCATCAATAACCATGCATCTCCTCCACTAACTCATCATTTCCACCTCCCTCATAAGCAACCACGTTGCCGTGAAGTTTTTTTTTACCACAAGATAATCTCCGCCAACCTCTCCAAACTAGCCCTCTTCGTCGTCTACTTCTCCACCAACAACTCCACCATGAACCACCAGCAAGACCACCAACCAGCAACTCCCTCAGCCTAGGTAAGCTTCTTCCTCCTGCATCTATTATTCTTTTTTCCCCACACATGCAAGATGTAAATTAATTCTTGTCCTGCATAAGAGATGAGCTAGAGCTTTTTTTTACCTCACCTAGATGACTGGGTTGGGTCCACCCCAAATTGAAAAAGGGAGAGAACATTGTTGGGTCATTAGTCGACCCAACTCAATCCGACTAGGTCGGGCTTGGGCTTCGGGCTCGAGCAGCCCATTTATTTTTTTAAAAAATAATAATATAATAATACTTAAAAAAAACTTTATTTTTTTTCAAAAAACCATTTTAAAATTATTTGTGGGTCTGTCATGTGTTTATATAATAATTTTGTCTAATATCAGGCCATTTTAAAATTATTTTTTTATTGGGGGAAATCATATATTTTGCTACTAGGTCCGTATTTTACAATGTAAGTCTAAAAATAAACTTTATTTAAAAAAATAATGTTTTTTTTTTGTATACAACCAAATCCTAAAGGTTTTTCATGCATATTTTTCTAAAAAAGAGATAAAATTTACATTTTTCTATTATGTTTTAAAAATACAAAAATGGATATTGTAACCGGTTTATGATTATTCATTAGGGTTTGACCAAAATATCAAAAATTCCATAATAACTAGTTTGTTACCCAGAACATTAGGAATAGGAAATAAATACAATGATAAATCTGGAACTTAGAATAGTTAGCATTTAACCTTATACGGTAGAGACTTTCTCATTAAAAAAGATTTGTCTTGAACCTTAAATGAGACCAACAGATAAAAACATGACCTAAAAAAACACAATCGACAAGCAATGCAATTTACCTTAGGTAAGGTGCACTAGGGGTGGTGCATCTTTTCCTTGCACAACTAGTCCTCTTACCCAGACTCTCGCAGACCATTACGTTTTCTAGTGACCATAATATTAGGTGACGACTCCTAAATTTCATAATCATTACTTTATGATTAAACTCAAAACCCTCTTTAACTTTTAAGAGGCAGCTCCACACACGATGTCGTGCGCATCACGCCAACCATTACCCTAGATACTATATTTAAGCAGGAATTTTCATGAAATGCTTAAGAGACTGTGGAGTGATTAGCCTTACTCCTTCCATCATTTTTACTGCAACTAAGTGCTCTCTTAAACTACCCAGTTGTCTTTTAAAAACTAGATATGCATGTAATAAAATTAGAGTAAAATGATAGACAAAACTCATTTAAAAAAACAAGTAACAACTAAAGAAAAGGTTGATTATGAAAACTGGAAGAGAATATAACTAGAATTCTAAGTTGAAACAAGGTTGGTATATACACGTTTGGAAGTGAAAGCTAGTATATGTATAACTAAATTTTATCAAGTGAATATATTAATTAATTCAATTAAAATAACAACTTAAATCAAGTTTTTAATTTTAATTTTTTTAATTAATCCTTCAAGCTCACTCAGGTTTAACATACAACTAGATACTTGACTCATGCTTTGCCATGGGTCAATTTTTTTTTTTTCAAATAAAACGATTGTATACACGGGCTTTTTCAACACATTTTAATAGTTAAGAAAATTTGAAGTGAAAATCAAAAAGTTTATGCATACCTATAATCAAATATATCAAGAACTATATGTGTTAATAAATGAAAAAAATCATAAATGATAAATAAAAATAAAAATGGAAAAATTAAAAAACAAATGTAAATTAAGATATTTAATCTCGCAAGCCGGGATATTTACCTAGTTGTGTTTGTAAAATTTATTTATTAAAATAATTTTTTATTCAAGCAAATGATAATAGAAATAGAGACAAAATTTAAATTGATTGAATAAAGAAAAAGGAAAAAAAATTATGCAAGGCTGCACATATTAGAAAATATTATCTGAAAATATTTTTTTATTTTAAAAAATGAAGTTCATCTATACAAAAGATTAAAAAAAAATAGATGAATAAAAACAAATATTCAAAATTTAAATGTATAACAAAAAATAATCATCATTTAAAAGAGACACTCTAAACAAAATAAAAGAGAGAATAGATATTAATCTAAATATAAAAAAAATATTTAGAGAAAAAAAACCATATAAAAAAGCATTAATTTAAAAAAAGAATTGGAAAAATAAAAATGAAAAAAGCAAAGGCCAAGCGCTGTTGGGCTTGACCCATTTCGTCAAAGCCTATGTGACCAAGACCTTTTTTTCATTGCAATTAGGGCGTATAGCATGTCGTCTGATGTTTTTTTTAAAAAAAAAACATGTCACCTACTGAAGCAAATGATGTATCATCTGATTTGCCTAGATTCAAGCCATTTTTATGGTCAGAAAATTAAGGCTTATGTTTTTTTTATTCGAAACCCTGTTTTTCAATCTATTTTTGATATAAAACACTTTAAGAACTATGATAAACCTATTTGTAACCTTAAAAACCAAAAAATCATCCCAAATATCAAAATCAACCGAAAACCAAAAACCAAACCAAGCTTATATATGAGTTTTCACGAATTTTAAAGGTTAAAAACACCTTATATGAACTCTGCACGTCAAATAGAACTATTTGACACAAATATTGACCGTTTTGACGGTCTAAATTGGCATCAATGATATTTCTCTCTTTGTACCACCAAAACCCAACGATCTCTCTCAACTAGTGACTAAAAAATAAATAAAATAAAATTTTGCATCAAAATTGAATTTGAAAAAAAAATAAGGCATTGAAATTATATAATTTATGTTATTTTTAAAGTTAGAGAATCAAAATGTATCTTTCCTAAAACTTCTAGCCCGACAACTATATTTAACGTCTTTTTAATTTTGATCTATATTTTTTTAATTTTATCCTTAATAAATACAAATTAATTTACCTTTAATCAGGATTAAATCATTCAAAATAAAATTTTAAGAACCAAAATAAATTTTTTAAAAATAAACAGGATTATCTACAATATTTTGTGATGAGATGAACAATTTCATCTGCATAATATTCATCCGATGTGTTTAAATTTTTAAGTTAAAGATGTAGTTATACTTTTTAGTTTTTATGCCCACAAGATCTGGATTCGTGCGCGTGCTCTTACGCCCGAATAATTGGACATAGCACATATTCAATTTTAAATTTAGATGAAATTGAAAAGTAAACATTTTCGTACACGTGAAACTATGAAGAAGTTACAGGGGGTTGGTGGGAGGTTGGTGACTTGGTGGCGGAGGTTGGTGGAGGTTGGTGGAGGGGACTCTAGTGTACAGTTTAGACCGTGGTTAATAATTAATTATTATTAAAAAAAAAACAGCAAAAATGGAGGTGGGACCGTTTTTATTTTAACATTCTTCAAAGTCTTGAAACACCTGACGAAATATATACATGTCGATGATGGCAACTAGCTAACTTGATGTTTTTTTTTTTAAATTGCAGTTTCTGTAGCTTTTTCCAAATTAAATTTCACTTGATAGATCGGACCTTGGAAGTATAATTTAATTTAATTATTACTATATATACTAACAGAGTTGGGGTCAGTTTCAAGTCGTTCCCTAGCTTTTTTTTTCTTTTTTTGTTATGTTTTTTTTTTAATTTTATTCTCAAATTTTTAAATTCAATGATGTGATTTTATGAAATAAAATTTTACTTATAGTACAAACGCCAAAAAAAAAAACAGAAAGAGAAAAAGAAAGGATCATAATGTATGAGACATAGAAAAAGCAATGGTCAATCTTAAAATTTTTAGAATTTTAATCTTGGTCATTTTCCAATCCTTGAGTTTTAGTAAGGAGCGATAAATTATCAAAAACAATAATAAAAAAAAGTTATTGATTGATTACATTTTAAAAATTAAAAAAAAAATTAATTTTGATATTAACGAGTTTCATTCAACAAGAAACTTGATATTAAATTGTTTTTAGACCTTCATCTTACTAAAAAAAATAGATCGAGAATTATATCTCTATTTAATTTTGTGTGTTTTGAAATGATAGATTGATTTAGTAACATAATAAAAATGTTTATAAGTAAACACAGGTTGAAAATAAATTTTTATGTTAAAAAATTCATATTTCAATTTCTTGATAATCTTTTTAGTAGTTGGAAATTTTATAAATAGATGACATGTTGTTTATTTTTATTTTTATTGATATTATTTTATAAATAAACGGAAGAATAATATTTCATCTGCTTATTTTACCAAAGAAAAAGAGAGGTCATGTGCGCTTATGATTTTTAATGGACAAGCATGTTGGGCCACTTATACCTACACACTTAATCTCTATATATTTGGTCTGCTTTGCAATTTTTTCAATTAAATTTCATAAAAACAAATAACTTTAAAATATGTTAAAATATCAGTTTAAGAATAAAATTATAATTGTTTTATGAAATTATTGATTGTTTTTTTTTATTGAATAATCAATACACTACTCACAAAAACTATATTTTTTGGTTGAGAAAAATAGATTAATAAGAAAAAGAAGGATTATACTACCAAATTATTTTGTTTCATAAAATTTAAATTATTAATTTTTTATATATAAAAAAATCATTGACATATAATTGAATAAAAAAAAGTAAATACTCCCCACAACATGAAATTAGATATCTTAATATGTATTTATCTCTTAACTTCTCAATTTAGTCTTTAATTTGCTTCAAAATCTTGCTCATAAAAATATGAATTGTTTAATTAAATATATAATTATTAATTGATTTTATTAAACACACATTAACCTTTTCATTTATAATAAAAGATTTTATTCAAGCTAAAATTACATGTTTACAATGTTCGCACTTTCCATTTATACTTTAAAAATAACATTTGATCATCAACATAATATAATACAAATCTAAGATCGTTTTTCAAGGATGAGAAATTGACTATTGGCTGGATGGTCCAAAAACAAAACGCTACTCTAGGGATGAGGGGTGATTATATTTTACTACAACTTGTATTTTAAAGAAAATTTTATTATGAGAGATCTAGCCCAATTATTTAGTTTTGAGTTTATTTTCTAGAGATTATTATTTTGAGTGCCACAAATATCAAGGCTATTAAAAGTTTATCTGGTCATTAATTTTAAGATTTCGAGGAATTACTCGATATATACGTAAACTAATCTAGAGCATATATTACGTGGAGCATGCCCATCTTAAGCACAAGCCAATTATGTCTATTCAGGTTGTTGGGGTACAACTATAACTCCTATTAGGATATATGTAATATATTATTAATAATAATTATACCAAACTAAATTATAATTATATCAAATTTATTAATAATTTTATAGTTAGTAATATTAGGTGGTGTGTGAGTAGGTTATTAAAAATAATCTAACCCATATCTTGCCCTCTTATGTAGCGAGTTAGATACATAACAACCTAATCATGTATATGCTATCAAATTTGTATCATAATTAAATTTGTAGTTTAATTATTTTTAATATAAAAATGTGTATAATAAATTACATTTTTGTGTTATATTATGGACTTTTTATTTTGAGAATGTCTTGACAATTTCTTCTCTAACTTTCATAATAGGCAATGATATTTGGACATTAGAGGCTTCCCTAATATTTATGAAGGTGGTTGATTCACATTGTCTGAATCGTGTGGGAGACAGTTTGGCTTATGGTAGTGCATCCCAGTTGACATAGATACAAGCAATAAACTATTAGTTGTCGAGATAAGAACAAAGATCACTAAAATTATATATCACACTGAGATGCACATAGGAATGAGATTTTTACGGAGATGCATCCTGTTATTTCACAGGAGAACTACTTGGAGTGGTATTGGGATACCATGTGTTGAAACATCATGCCAGACCTTGAGCATGTATCTCCACGTATGGAAATGAAGTATGAGTCAAATGATTCAAAATTGCATAAATATTTGTTACTTTTTTATATATAATTAATATATGATGAACTATTGATTAATATATGTATTACTTGAATATTAGGTTAACATGTTGTTACGAAATAGTCCAGAAGCTATTGTTGATCTTCGTGATCTTGAATATGATGACCTAAGATATTACCCCACATATTTTTTATTTGATGTTTGTCACAATTCACTTGATGTATTTGGAGAGAGGTTGTGTCTTGATGATATCATGAATGAGGATAAGGTTACTCAGATGATTGAAAATAGTGTTATTGATGAAGTCGACCTGTTTACTAGTTGTCTTAAGCATAAATAAATTTGGTTATATATATATATAGATAATTTATTATGTTGTGTTGGTTTTTTAATGATGGATTTGCATTTTATATTACATGTATTTTAGTATATTTTTATAATTGTTTTTTCTTTGTTAAGTTGAGATTTTAATTTTGAATATTTTTTCAATTTTTATATTTAGGTTGTTTAAAACTTCAAATCAAGCATTCACAGGTAAATGAAAGCAATATTGTTATGTTATGTTATTACAAACACCAATTGCTACCTTATATAAGTTACACTATGTTGCTATGATAATCAAATTAAAAAAAAAATGCTCCACTTTGAGCCAAACATCAATAATATCATAAAAAAGAAATTCAATTATATGAAATTTAAACCCATGAAAGCCACCATTATCTTGCCTTTAACAAAAAAAAAAATTCTTTCTAAAAATTGATATTCAAAAGACACAAACTCGATTATAAAAAAATATGTAAATGCAAGTCTACTCTTTTCAATATAATTGTCATGTATCTTTAGTTATATTTAAGAAAAAATACCTAAAGAAAAAACATTCTTTTAAAATGAATTATGGGATTATTAAAGTATATAGTATAATATTTTCTAAAAATTAATACACAAAGATTTTGATCTTGGCTCCTGCATTCGCAACATGTGCTTTAATATACCAAAGTTACATTAATTCTTTAACATTCATTTTTAAAAGTTTTAATAATTAAAGTATAATATTTATATGTTTCATAATTAATTTATAAGTATTCATCCTCACGAGCAATTTGTTTAAATGGTTTTTGACAATGATCCCTTGGTTTAAAATGGTTTTTGACAATGAATTTGATTGTGTATTCACATTTTTAAAATTATTCAATAGACCATTACAAGATGAAAGAAAATAATTATTTTAGATCTTTTTTTTTATATAGAGATGTATAAATATCTACAAATTAGATATGTAAGTTTTCAATTAAATAATCAACTTAGAAATAAATTAAATCTATGAATAAAATAATATTTTATTAGCTTTGTCTTTTACAAAATACCAAAGACATATGGACCTTTTTGATGAAAAAAGTGTTTGTAATTTTCATCATAAGTTTTGATTTTGATAACTTTATTACTTGATTCATGGAGAGTAGAGGAGGGGGGAAAAAGATATTGTTTGTATTTTACAGTTTTGCAAAGATTATTTTTTAAAATGTTTTTTTTTAAAATATATTAAAATATTTTTTTAAAATTATTTTTTATATTAGCATATCATAATAATCTTAATAAATAAATAAAATAAAAAAATTTCAAAATTCTTTAAGAATATTTTTGAAGTAAAAATAAACAACTTAAAATAAATAAATTTAAGTACTGTTTAATACATACCTTTTTAGCCTAAAATATTAGCAAACTGCGAGACACAGCTTGGAGTCCGTTGACTTTTGTGCAAATTAATGTCGCTGTTGGACGCAGAGCATGGAAATGTGCAGATTCAGATTCTGTTTAAGTAGGAGCAGTGTCCGTTATGCTGCCGTACAACTGGCACCTCTCGTCACTCACTTCCATGCATACACACGCTCAACACGATTCATCAAAAGCTAGTTTCACGCGAGTTCTTTGCCGTGAAAAACACGCTGCATCATGGAACGTCTCGATAAGCAAAATAACTGAATAATCCCATTAATATAAATTAATCCGATATTTCAAACTAAAAAACCAATTAGATTTTTAAAAAAAAAATGCAACCATAAATTATTATTTTCAATTTCAACTTGAGAAATAAAAAACCCATAAGTTTAGTTTCAATCTCAAACTTGAAAAATTAAAAAAAAAAAACAAACCAAACTATTTTTTTAATTAAAAAACAAAAAAGCCTAAAAAGTACCAAAAAAAACCGTAAAAGGCCAATGAATTATTTTTAATTTTTAAATAAAAAATAAAATTCAACCATTTAGTTGGAACTAATTTTTTAATGTGATTCAATTCAGTTTAATTTAATTTTTTTATAAAAAAATCTATCTATTAAAATTTTAATCCAAAATATAAATAGATTTGATGCTTACCCCTTATGAAAGTGGATAATGCTCATTTTTTCAATTGCTCCTTTATATGTCAGGTTGGAACCGGAGGGATTTGATCCTTGTATGGTACCATTCAAGTTATTTATTGCTTTTCATTTTTGTTGATTGGTGATACTCAAAATTTACAACTTATCATCAAAAAAGTGTAGGAGGCTGGAGTTCTTTTTTTTTTTTTTTACAATCATACTCGGTCCTAATAGCCCGAGTTGAAATATAGATGTTCATCTTTGTCTGTTGATTGATGCCTTGAAACAATTGTGGTCATTTGATTGCTTTAACATATGATGTATCGAGAAAACAAAATTTTCATATGAAAACAACTTTGATATGGACCATCAATGATTTTCCTGTATATAGAATAGTTTTTAGTTGAAGCACGCATGAAAAACTAGCATGTCCATACCATATAAAAAATAATAAGGCCTTCACATTAACAAATGACGGTAAAATATCTTTTTTCATTGCCATCGGCGGTTCTTGTCAACGGATCACAAGTATATAAATAATAGAAATGACTTCTTTGTTGGCAAAATTGAAATGGATGTTGCACCACCACTACCGCTGGGTTAAGAATTGTATGATATGGTGTCGGGGTATGATGATATTGTGTTTGATTTTTAATATGGTAAGAAGAAGTATCATGGTTTTGATTTCAACCACAATTGGATAAAACGAAGTATTTTCTCGAATCCATTTACCTGGAAGTACTAGGCTCAATGGAAGAATGACCTTTCAATATAAGTTTATTTTCCCTTCATAACGACACTTTAATAATTTTTGAAAAATTACTTTCAATTAACAAATGCAATTTCAGGTTTATAAATATTGAGACTGCCAGAACCATAATATTGACGATGATATCATTAATAGAAATTTTATTATATCAATGGAGTCAGCTTTTCAAATATCTTGAATGGAAACCTATGATTCATGCATGGTTCGAAAGGTTTAATGTTAGTATTAACTTAAATATTTTTTTTATTATGTTAATTTGGTTAGTTTATTAACCTATTAATGAAAATTTTATTTTCCAAAATTTAACTGCAATGAAAAATTTGAATGAGATAAAGCTGACAATGTTATTGCAAGGAGGGTTTAGGAGAATCACGTTGTCACTGGGTAAGATTGGAATCAAGATAAAAAAAAAATAATCCTTTTATTCAGTTTTATTATTCATTTACTAACAGATAATTCATTTGTATCATATATATTGCGTGATTTTTGTTACGATGCACAAAAAAATCCAAAAATTATATGAAAGAAAAAGAGCTTTTAGCCTAGAAGGAGGTAGCGGTTTGGAAGGATTGCAAACCACTGTAGGTCTTGAAGGTCGTGTGGGCGAAATATATTCAGCACGTGACATCTAAATGTTTTGTGCAACGATCACACACGTGCAAATTAATGATCGTTAAAAAGGGTGCAATAGCTCATGGATAACAGAGCTTAGCACTTTGTGGTTGCTTTCAACTATTTTTCTCTTAACTTATTATTGTTTTGAATTTGTTAACTTTCTTTTTCTAGGATACATATAACACATGTTTAAAGGAGAGATACAATGATGATCCTTCAACCCATCCAGATCTCAATCCGAATTTATGGTTGGAGGCAAAATCATTTGGTGGACCTGATAGAAATCGGGTGTACGGTCTTTCTAACACTACGATTAAGCACTTGCGGATAACCTATAGTTTTTAAATAGTTAGATGCTCGCAATCATTTCCGAGCATTCAAATGCTGGACTTTGAGGCAATTTTAGACCAGCTAGTTCAAGTCCAGATGACCCATCATGATGAAGACCCACCTCCTTCTCTTACTCCAGCGCCTTTATTCTATATTAATTGTATTTGAACATATAAATGTTTAAATTTGTAATAAATATTATATATATATATATATATATTAATTTAATTTCATTATTTTTTATTTTTGTTTAATATATTATTTTTTAAAAAAATATTTTTAAATTATTATTGACGGGGTTACTGATGAACTTTGTTCGTCGATATATTTCAGAGAGTTGAAAAAGAATTACTGCAAATACCTCAATTTTTTTATTTCTGTTTAATAATTTATTTTTAAAAAATAAATTCTAAATTATTAGTAATGAGGTTATCAAATACTTAATTATGTTGGTATATTCCACAAAGTTGGAAAAGAATTATTGCAAATATCATTGCTACTGATTACTCACTAACAGCATAACATACGGTCTGTTTTAGAGTTATATGTCAAATTCACGGAAGGAAATACCAACAAATAAAAAAAATCACCAATAAAATGATATACGGTTTTCTATTAGTGATATTTTATATTCACTAATGGAATGAAGCGGGTGTAAAAATATTTTGCTCGTCTTTTCCTTTAGTAAATCCATCGGTAAAATTATTACTGGTGAACTCACCGACAAGAGTTTTTTCGATGAATGATTTCTATCCATGAGTCCGTTAAGAAAATTTATGTCGATGGATTGTGAGTATAAATATCGACAGAGAATTCCGTCAATAAATCTAACAATTTTGTTAGTGTTCTAGACTTCATTATTGTGACATTTTAGTCCTTGAAAATTTAGAGAGCATATTAAAAGTCATTTAAAAAGTTGATGGGAGAGAATTTCTTAGATAATCGAAATCCAGTGATAATAACTTTGATTTTGGAGTTTATAAATTCAGTAGAGGTAGTTTTTAATAGAGGAACTCATTAGAGATAGTTTTCACCTTTAATGACATTGAAAAATGTGGATCGGGCTTCAAGAATTTTTTTTTTTCTATTTTAATGTTAAACCAATTAAAATGTATTTTTGTTTTTAAAAATAAGGTTTTAGTGGTCACTACGATTTGTCTTCATGTTTTTATGTAAAAACATAGTTTTTTTTTTCTTCTTCCTAGATGCTATACCTTAATTTTCTAGTCACTAGAGACATGTCCAATAGTTGAAAAACTGGATAAGTAACAACTTATTATCTAGCTAAGAAGACGACTTCTCATTGCGAGTTATTTAAGAAAACTAGGCGGACAACTTGTCACGCGCCTGGTTTATTGAAAAACAATTGGTTCCTAGCAAAGTTGTCAATTCTGTTTCGATAGGTGTTTCGTTTTTTCAATTGGAACGAAATGTTTCGGTTTCGGAGTGTTTCGGCGTGCCGTTTCGGGGTTGTACTGTTCATATATATATATATATATATATATATATATATATATATATATTCCATAAACATAATTCAAATTCAAGATAAATTAATTATAAATTATGCAATACAAATATAATGCCAAACAAATATAATTTTAAAATTTAAAATATTTTTAAATAGTAAAGATTAAATAGATCTTTAACTTAAAATAATATAAACCATATATTAATTTTTTTAAAATAATATTTTTTGACCGAAACGGAACAACCGGAATGAAACCGGAACGTTTCGGCCGGAATTTGGCCGGAATTTCCGGAACGGGCCGAGATTTAAAATGAGATGGAATTTGTTCCGTTTTGTTCCGTTTTTTGAATTAGTATGGAATATTTCGGCTATTCCAGACGGAACGGAACGGAATTGACAACCTTGGTTCCTAGACCTAGTCTGCCAAACGTAAGCGCAAGGGTTTCTGTTTGTCTAGGAAAGGCTCGTGGACCTTGGCTTTTAATTAGGATTATAAAGATGAAATTTATAAATCAACCAATTATGCCTTGCTTTCCAAAGAAAATTTAATATTTCCAGGGTAATATTATCAATTAATTTATAAAAAGAAATTACATAAATTGAATATGTGTTTAGTTAATTTTAATATAATTTTAAAATTTAGTTATTATTTAATTTTAAAATTATTGAGTTAGAATTATCATAGCTTGATGTTTTTTTATTTTTATTTTTTCGATTGAGAATTAATTTTTGTATAATAATAAGTTTTTATTTTAAAAAAACCATTATTCTAGTAAAAAATCATATTTTTACTTGGAAAAAAACTTGATTAAGGAAGAATGGTTTTTGGCTATATATATTTACTTTTTTTTCACATTGATTAAAATCATTTGAATTTTTACAAATATTTATTTCGAAGCGTTAGATTTTTATTCAAAAATCATGTTACTTATATAATAAAAAAAACACGTATTTTCTTCAACATAAATAAAAATGTTTCTGAAAAAAAATGAAATTTGAATTAAAAAAATATCTTTCTATAATTTACATCATTTTAATTATTAACAGAATTTACTTTGACTATCCCATATGCAATAAAAATAGATTTTGAAAATTGTTACCCGGTAGCATGCAGGTACACAACTAGTGTATTTTTATATATTTTACCTTTTTAGTTGATTATTACACAAATTTACTATATGATTATTAAAAAAAAAAAAACTGAGATCACATCATGGTAGGCTTACATTTTCAAGAAGTCATTTTTAATTTATATTTAGTAATATTTTAAAACAGATACAAATTTTCTTATACAATCGTAGTGTAGTGGCAAATAACACGTTAGGTAGAGCTAGTGACCTTTCGTGTGTGGCTCGATCTCTTTCTCAGTCAAGCTTGTTGAAAATAAATAGGTAACGTCGATACTCCGCAAGCAGAGCAGATGTTGCCATCCCTAATTATTCACGCACAAAATAGACATTTGTTATGCAGTCTGGTGCTTATCATATATTAAAAGGATTTTCGTTTTTTTGTTTTTGTCTTTTTTTAAAATATTTATACAAATGATTTGTGGTTTATTGTTGATATTTTGAGTGTAACGGGTGGTGATTTTCCAATGCAATATAGTATGAATTATTTCAAGCGAAATATTTTTGAATTTGAAATTTACATTAATTTATGTTTAATTTTTATCAAATAAATAAAAATAATAAGATTTGAATTCGTGATCGCTTGGTCATTAAAACTCTAATACTATATAAAAATACTATCTTAACATAATAACTTAAATCCTATTTATAATATTCTATATTTTTTTTTTTTTTTTACAAGTCTTAAATCCTCGAATCACAATCAGCACTAGGTGTGCCCAATATGGCAAGAAACACAGAACTAAGAAACAAGACTCAGAAGACAGCTTCAGTAGGTGAAGACTACCAGAAACAGCCACCAACCCCAACCTAGAGGGAGAGATTTTACGGGTGGTGGAATTCGATAAAACTCCCTTTCACCACCAACCCCAGCCTAGAGGGAGAGATTTTGCTGGTGGTGGACTTCGATAAAGCTCCTTTTCACCACCAACCATCGATGGCTACATTTTACAACTCCCCCTTGGCTCTTTTCTACACATTCTCGACCACTAAAGTCTAAAGTTTAAGCCTACCATGTGCATTATGTTTCTTATTCATTTAAATGGCCAACAATTATCTATATAATAAAGGCATCGGCTCCTCCTAACCTCTAGGATTTTCCAATAATATTTCTACATTTGCTTGGAATTTCTAAAGTTTAAGTCTTGTTTCGTGCATGTTGCTCTTATGGGCTGATCCAAAGTCAATGTGGGCATCTCCTTCGGCTATGTTTATGAGTTTAGGTGGTCTTTATGCAGCAAGCAGAAATGCATCTTTGTACATATGAAGGATCTCACTGTCCAGATCTGTCTTTTTTTTTTGCTATGGTTAGGCAATCCACAGCTCTCGGGTTCGAGAGACCGTGCAGCAGTTTTTCTTACTATTACTATTACTATTATTATTATTATTATTATTTGATTCAATAAAAACAAATAATTTCTCCCTAATTTCTGTTTTTTTCCTTAACTAATTATCGTGGCATCCGATTGATGATTAGTAATTTGGACCTTATTAATAGTAATTTTGTATACATATAATATATTTTCTTAAGAAAAAATAAAAATTACAAAAAAATTGCTAATAAGAAGTGTAGAGCTATTTTTTTTGGTTCACTTGTGTACCCAAGTATAATTCACTCAAGCCTGTAGGGTTTCATGGTCTATGGGCTTATAAAACCTAGTTGTATTTTGTGTCGGCCTTCACAAGCCCACTTTGATTTTGTCCGCTTGAACTTGGATATACAATTATTCATGTGGAAGTTATTACTGTGTATTTGGTATTGTAATAGATAGGGGTGATTATTTTTTGTTTGGTTTGGTTTTTATTAAAAAAATAATAAAATTGAAATTTTTATATATAAAAAAAAAACCAAACCGAAACCGGTTCAAACCGGTTTGGCTCAGTTTTTTTTGTTTTTTCGGTTTGACTCAGTTTTTTCTGGTTTGGCTCAGTGTTTTTGGTTTAGTTCGGTTTTTTGGTTTGGCTTGGTTTTTTCTGGTTTTTTCGGTTTGGGTTCGGTTCGATTCGGTTTTTTCGATTCTGGCTTATAAAACCAAACCAGTCGGTTTTTTCAAAATTTTAATTGGTTTTTTTTCACGGTTCAATTTTTTTGGTTTTTTTTCCGGTTTTCTCAGTTTAATTAATTTTTTGATTTTTTTGTTCACCCATAATAATAGCTTTTATAATTGAGGTTTTAAAAAATTAGATTTAGAAAAAATAATTTTAATTATAGTTTTAAAAAATATGTATTTAGTTTAAATTGTTGTTGGATGAATTTTTAAATATAAAATAAATAAAATAAGTTATTTTAATTTTTACAAAATCAAATTTTGAAATGAAGTTATATATTATTTTTCTCTTAACCATTTATATATCAATTTTTTATAAACTCTACCCAACTATTTATAACCAATACCATTATAGAGGTATACCAATATTTTGTTTTTAAATGGATAACCTAGTTTATAAACAAATCAAAAATCAGGTTTCATATCCTTGTGTTTGTGCATGTATATAAAAATAGTTTAAACCCATTTTTTCCTTCTATTAATCCCAATCCTTAAGTTTAGCTCATGAGATATCAATTGAGTCAATTAATTCTCATATTATAATTTATATAATTACAATCATCTAAAGTTTATTGGGGTGTTTGAAATTGAGTTTCAACCTGTTTTTCTATCAATATATGTTTTTTTTTTAAATTAATATTTTAGTATTTTTAAATCGTTTTAAAGTGCTAATGTTAAAAATAAATTTTTTTATCAAATAAAAAGATACTATTTTAATATATTTTTTAATGAAAAAAACTTTGAAAAATAAATATAGTCACACTCTCAATACTCCTAAGTCAATTAGCAATATTTTGAAGATGATGGATTGATTTGTTAATCAGTGTATCTATTGATATGTTAAATATAACATTGACAAATTAATGAGCATCTCTAAATACTAATTTACCTCTCAATAAAATAAAATTTGTAATGAATTATTAAAACGCTTTTTATAAGTTGTTAACCCTAAGCAAATCAATCATATCCATTATTTAGGTCACGTACCTTCACTGGAATTAACAACTTTTTATTTTTTAAATTGATTTTCATTTAACTATACCCTAATTAAATGCATGGGTTTGTTTTTATACAAAAAATACAAGGAAAAAATAAGGAAAAAAAATAAATGTGCCTAATATAAAAGGTGGACTAAAATTTTAAAAGTTTTATAAAAAAAAAAATTTTAAATCAAATCAAACCAAGAAAAAATATAATTATATTTTTTCAAATCTAAAGGCTCGAAGATATCATTGTTATAAAACCCAAGTCATACCATGCTTATAAAATCCAAGCAAACTTAATAGGCTAATCTGCAACCTAGTTGATTCGGAGTTGGGACTAGGCTTGGTTGAGTATAAAAAAATAAAAGTAGGAATTGATCAAGTATACTTGCTCAAAAATCCAAGTTAATTTAAGATTAATCGCCACATATTTTATTCATAGTTCATAATTTAACTTAAACTGGCTTTAAATTTAGTCTTAATAGGGCAAAATTAAAAATAAAAAGAATAAAAAAAAAAACATTGAGTATACAGTGAGACCATAGCACACTCAGCGCACGGAGTGTGTGCCCATTGTTCAGCACAATAACAATTTACTAAAAGAAAAAACGCCAAATCGTGTAGTGTTTTATATGATAATAATCGATCCATCCATGTTTCCCCTTTTAATGGTTGAAACTTGAAAGGAAACAACAATTCAGGACTGCTTATTACTGCTGAAATTTCTTAATTAAAATGATTAAATCAATGCTTTTAGGAGGACAGATCACATGAACAATATGGTGAGCATTCATGTCATTATTGCTTAGAGACCTTCTGTGGTAATTAAAGGGATCATGCAATCCAATGTCATTTGGCAGAACAAATTGAGAAAGAAGATATCTTTCATGTTTGTGCTCATTTTCAGCCATTAGAGACATAGCTTCAACGCAGAGAACATATTTTTTTTCTTAATTATATGGTCAAATCCATCACATTTTGTTCCGTACAACATATTCCACATTTTCGAAGATGTTTAACAACATTCAGCAACAAAAATCATGGACACAGAACATTATGCTTATTTATTACTAATATCATTTTGGATTTACTCCATAGAATATTGAAATGGACAAGCTTGGCCAGATAACACTGGTAGACAGGATCTCGACATCTTTTACCCCAACTCGCCGCCTGCAAAGACAAAACCACATTTATTTAAAAAAATTGCTCAAATGATTTATTACCGGTGATTTAGCATCTATACAACAAGGGGTTCGCCATTTTTATTTTTATTTTATCTTAAAGCTTTAAGTTTTGACCTTGACATAATTTAAGAAGCACGGCATGCCACAGATTCTGCATATATTTATGATGTAAACGAACACCTGCAGCAGAAATAAAGCGTAGCTGGAGAGAAGAAACATGTATAAATACCTCATATTTAGAAATAGTGGAAGATTTTTAATCGCTGTCGCTGTCGCTGCTGCTATGGCCATCATGACCATGCTTCTTCTCCTTCTTCTTTTTCTCCTTCTTCTCCTTCTTCTTCTTCTCTCCTTCACCATGGCCATCCCCATGGATCTTCTCAAGAAATCCTTCCTTCTGTCCACTATGTTCTGGCTTTTTCTCACCATGGGACTCCCCCTTCTGCTCACCTTTGTGCTCATCAGGTTTCCCACTCTTTTGCTCTTCTTTTTTGCCTCCAATGTGGAGGGTCTCCTCAATCTTGTGCATGATTCCAGCCATTGTCGCTTTCTTTCTTTCCTTTTCTCTCTCTTTTGAAATGATTTTTGATATGAACGGATGGAAACAGGTGACGAGGGTGCATCTTTATAGGCACGGAATGGAAGTGAAGGGAAAAAGGCCAAAAAAAAAACTATGGTCTAATTTGAAATTACAAAAATGTCCATATACGTGTGAACCCCGTGTTCACTGAGTTGGTGACAAATGTAATAAACACACACCACACGTACTATTGCCTTCTTGAAGGCCTCAGATCTAATCTCTAATCTGACAGGGTCAACGTGATGCTGCAAGTTCTGAGATCACTATTTAGACACCGTTTCGCATTGGATTTAAAATGATGTTATGTTTAAATTTAAATTTTTTTTATTTTTTTATTAAAATTAAATTTAATTTTTATTTTTTAAATTATTTTGATGTGATGATATCAAAAATAATTTTTTAAAAATAAAAAAATATCATTAAAATATATTTCAATACAAAAAACTATTTGAAAAACAATTAATACCGTACTAACAAACAAGAGACACGGAATTCATTATATTATATATATATATATATATATATATATACTTTAACTCGCATCCATTTATCATGCCAGATGTTATAAAGGTGAATAGTTGCTTCACTTGTGGTGTCCACACAATGTTCATCATTTGCTCCTTTGGAAAGATAAGGATAAGTTTAGGTGACGTTGATAAATTTTCTGTGGGTAACGTGGTACGCACGATGTTGAAATGATTAAAAAACTTTTTGGATCTTGAAAGTAACTCTCTAGATCTTGAAAGTTTTGGATTTATTGGGATTAGAAATGAAAATATAGTTGGAAGGGTCGAGGAGTTGTCGATTAGTATATTATGATTATTAGAAAATATATTGATTTATAAGAATTCAGGTAAAAAAATTAATTATTCATGAGAAAAATATATAATTTCTGCATTCTACTTATAATAAACAAACTGTATTATTAATTAATTATTTTTTAAAACTATTTTTTTTTATTAATTTATCTAAAGTTCAAGAAAGATTTTTCTTAATAAGAAATATAAAAGAACTCAAGATAAATCTCCTAATAAAAAAGTCTTTATCTTATCAAGTTAAAAGTTAAAACCTAATCATTCTAAGTTTTAAATTTTAATAGTGTGTTTATATTTATTTTGTATCTTTAATACTTATTGATATACTTTAAAGTGTAATTTTATACCCCCAAATATTAAAATCTACAATTAGTTCCTAATATTTATTTTTGTCAATTCATTTAATTTAATACTGAAAATATGTATTACATTGTAAAATTCATACCTCAAATATTAATTAAACAAATTATTTTTTGTGGTGTTTTTAAAATTTTGACCAAATCCTAAAAAATAATCACAAACTTGTTATGATACTCATTAATTGATTTTTGTATTTTTCAAAGTACGATAAAACACAATTTTTTTTTTTATCAAATATGCATAAAAAATTTATAATTTGGTCGTACGCACAAAAATAAAAACATGTTTAAATATTTTTTAAATAATAAAATTTTGAAGAAAAACAGATATATTTAATATTGGATCAATATCTCACGATATAAGTTTATAGCCCAATTATTAAATGAAATGGTTGAAAAACATGTAAGGAATCCACATATAATTTTAAAATGGTCCCCAAAGTTTTCTAAAAAAATTTGAAATCATTTCGGGTTTGTTTGGCAAAATAAGAAAAAACATTTCAACAAAGAAAACCGTCAAAATCTCGTTAAGACATGTTTGTCAAACACGTTCTAAGAATTAAAAAAAATGCATTTTTTCCTTTATAAAATTTTGCACAACCAAACATTAATGGACTCAGCCATCCATATGAGCTAGGCTTCTCGATCTAAAACCCAAAAGCCTAAAAGCAAAACCCACACTTGGAAACGAAAAAAAGAAGATTAAAAGAGATTTTTGTTTGAAATTTTGCCAATAACACAATAAATAAGTTGAAGCATCCAAAAACTAAATTGAAAATTTCAACCAAATCTTGTCAAATTAAAAGCAAATAAACATTAACTATATGGAACAATCAAACATAAGTTGCATCATACAAGAAAAACAAACTAAGAATGACTTGAAATTGAACCCAACAATTATAAATATAAACCCAGATACTCAAAATTTAAAAAGAATTAATTAGCAAAAATCAAACTTCAAATGAAAAAATTGATGGCAGAGAATAATCATGCATAGATCTCACTTTCAATCTAGATATACAAGGCAAGCTAAAACACTGAATTATGAGAAATCAAAATCTACAGCTTAAGAACATTCAAATAAAAAAAAAACCTATAAATGTCTAAACCCAAAAAACAGGCATAATAAACATTTTAAACATAAATTTAAAAGATAAAATCGATGGGGAGGGGGTGTGCAGATTGAGCTACACCCCCTTCATCAAAGTTTGAAGGTATATTTTGTAAAAGGAATATTGATTCCTTCTCTGGATTATTTTCTTCTTTCCTTTTAATTTTTAGCTTCTTTTCTATCTAAGATTCATCTTGATTCTCTTATTTCCTTCTTTCTCAACTTAGCATATAATTATTATAGCTTATCTCTTAATATTTCTACGTTTCCTCTCTTTTCTCTTTGTGATTTTCTTCTCAAAAATTCACCCCTTCTACTTAAGAGCAAACACCATTTTATGGTGGTTTTTGCTAAGAGGTTATTAGGGAAGATTCTTCTTGTTTCTCTTCCAAAACCTTCCTCTTCAAAAATAGGTGGTGTCTAGTCCTTTTTTGTCTTCTTATTAACCAAAATTACATATGAGAAAACAACATTTGAGTCTTTTATGTAAAGGTAAGATTTTCTTCAATCATATATAATTAGGTTGGGTAGTTTGTTAAAATATTTTTTATTTTTTTTTTTAAATATAAGATTCTTTTTTGTAAAACAGGATTTTATAACTAATTTTTAATTTTTTTATATAAAGACTTATTGTTTAAGATGCATGAGATAAACTTATTTTTCTTGAATCAATCCATTGATATGATGAGTATGAATAGAACATGCTTTGATCAAATTTAAATTCCTAGTCTTTGAATTTTCTAAGAAAGAAAAAACAAGTTTCAAACCATTACTTTTATGACAAGTTTTGGAAGGAGTAATCATGTCAATAAAAGGAGTAGGAAGAATAACAGTATGATTAATATTAATTGTAACAACAAATAAATTTTTAAAATAAAATCCATTATTAAAAACTGATACTTTAGCTTTGTATTTAATAACCAATTTAGTATAATTTTCTGCAGAAAGTTTTTCAGAAGTGCTTTATAGAAATCATTTTGGTGCTATTCTTTCTTTAATACAATTCAAATTTGAACTTGTATCAAACAAGATAATAGTGTATTTTTAAATCATTTGAAAAGATCAATTTAATTTTGATGATATACTTTTTTGAAGTTTTTTAGTTAAAACATGCAAAAAGTCTTCAGAAACATGCTCAATATTTGAAAATACATGACTCTCTAAGGTTTGTTCTTCTAATTCTGGTTCAAAATTAGACTAGCTATCTAACTTTGTAAGAAGGTGTTGTAAAATAATAGATTCTTTTTGTTGGGCTTGTTTGAGATTTTATAGCTCAATCTTAAAGTTTTTTTTTTATTTCAGACGGTAATTCTGGTATAGTAACAATATGTTTAAATTTCTTTTTCTTGTTAAGGATTTTGATAAGGTCATATGTATTTGTGCTGGTTAATGGTAATAATGATTGTTTTTTAATAGGTGGTGATGTTTCTAGTTTATCACAAGTACTCACGCGTTTGTTTAGATTAGTTTTTTATAATTGAGAATCATCAAGATTTTTGATAGCTTCAAGAATAAATTCTTGATATTTGGATAGGAAATTTATTTGTTTTGAAGTAGTATGGGTTAAATATTTTTAGTCAAATCTAGATGTTTATAACTCATCTATTTTGAAGGGTTCTTTAGAAGAGTTGGAAGAGTTTGTTTCAGAATTAGTAGCTTCAATCAAAAGGGTTTAAATATGATGAATAACTTCTTTTTATAATTGAAGTTCATAGAGTTTGGTATTTATTCGGCAAAACCTAAAGGTATGACCTTTTTTACCACATTTGTAGTAGGTAATGTTTTTAGGTCAAATCTAGGGTTGGGTTTTAACTAAGAAGGTTTTGTGGGTTTTCTATTAGTCTTTTTATAGTAGGGCTCAGTGTTGGTATAAAAACTTTATATGTATTTGTGTGGTGGTTTATTGAGTTTTCTGTCAGGTTTGGAACAGTTTCCACCATAGGTTGGCTTTTGTATGGACAAGACAAATTATTGACAAAATATACCTAGTTCTTAACTAGATCGTCTTATCTCTCAATTAAGGTGTTTTTGGAGTTTAAGATCTTAACAGATCTTAAGACCTTCCTGTTATGTAAAGCTAACAAACTCACCATAAGTTAATTGGTTATTTGGAATGGTTTTTGTAACAAAGATGTCTTTGATTTTATTTATTTACTCTTTCTCCTAGAAGGGTTGGTAAACCAACAACAAATTTTTCTTTCCAGAATGGTTGGTTTGAGTCTTCTCGAAGTATAACACGAGTGAGAAAGTATTTTTGTACCATTAAAAATCATTGAGTTTTTTGCATTGAAGGTTTGAAAGGAGTTCATCATTTTTGTCTTTAAGATGGAAATGATCTCCTACAAAATATAAGAAAATGGTTCATATAAGGGTTAAAATTGCATCTTGAATGGTGTTTCCATCAAAGTCAATAATAGGTATTTGGTCTTCAGTCATTTGGATAGAGTTTAAGATTTTAAGAAGTTGTATTTCGATGAGAAGGTAATTCCACCATCCTTTTAAGGCTGGAAAAATCAGCTATAAGGAGTTCAACTATAACTTTGTCTGAGGTTCTAGTTTGGGTTTTGTAGACATTAATAGCCATGATCATTTGTTATAAAGTGTTTAGGATATTGTATTCATAAATTTCATATATGTTTCATTCATAAAGGGAAAAGGCATTGAATTTGTGATGGTTGGTTCATTTTGGATTGTTATATATGAAGCAACAGATATTTTAGGGTTTCTCCAAATCACTTAATTGATTTTAAGACTTTCTTCCTGAAAGGCTTCTTCATCTGAAGTTTGAATTTGGTTATTTTAGATAGTGTTGATATAGCTAATGAAGGTCGAAGGATGGTTACTAATTTGAGATATATCAGGAGCAATTAAAATGAAAGATGAAGCTTTAAGGTGGTTAAGATGATATTTAATAGTTTTAAGGAAGATATTTTTGTTGTTTTGTAATTGGGTTTTACTAGTGTTGGTAATCTGATATGGTTTGAAAATTAGATTTTAAGTTTTTAGTTAACATGCTTTGATTAAGTTTCAATATAAAAGTCTAAAGACTTTCTAGATATGCTTTCTAGTCTAGTCAATTGCTTTCCTATAGTGTTGAAGTTGGTAATTATAAAGTTATTTTGTTAGATATTGTGTTTGGTATTGATGGTAACATCTTCATTTGGGGATTTGTAAGGAGCAGCTTTTATTGTCTAGTTATTGTGAGGGATTTTGAGGTTTCTCGGAGGAGGATGCTCAGACTTAATGGAAGTGTCATTTACTAACTCCTAGATAGGGGTTTTATTTCTAAATGTAATGGGACATGTATAGAATCAATCAAAGAATAAAATTTGTATTATATATAATGCAACAAAATCATAAAAACATTTTTGTATTTCCTTTCTTTGTTGAATAAAATTTTTGAAACCAAGATCTCTTTTCAGAGTTATGATTACTATAAAAATCATCAATAAAATATTTTTTGCTTACAACGAAATTTGTTTCAAGAACATTTAACTCATTTTGGATATTTTCTGTTACAAAAAAGAATGTTAAAAAGGTTGGTAGAAAAGGTTGATCATTGTTTATATATAGTAGCTTAGGCACATTTATAGTACAATCTATGTTTTGGAAACTGGTGCAAAGAATATCAGATGTCGATTTCCTACATGGGTTTGTATGGTAAAGCATGTTTATAACATGAGGAATCTCAAAAATTCTTCCAAGATTTTATTATACTTGATGTAGAAGATTCATTTGAGAATCTAGAACTAGTTGAATGTCTATGAAAGGATAGTTTAACTTTATCATCATTATACTGGGTTATTTGTTTGAGTTGGATATTTGGTTATGGTGGTTGTAAATGTTCAGGTTGGGTGGCACCTTTAAGGATCCAGTCTTTTAATAGAGTTACATCTTTCCACTAGATAAATTTGGGTACAACTATATTTGATCTAAACAGGTTTGTTTTGATTAGTAAGATTTCACTTTTCTAGGATTGAAATTTATGTTTACTGGCAAAAACAGAAAACATTGCTTTGTAATGAATTTTGAATATCAAAGTTATAGGAATTGATCCTCTAAGCATATTGTAATTATGGGTTTTGATCTATAGAATCATACTTTAAAGGATGTTTTTATTTTTGAGGGATATAGTAAGGTTTGAATAATAGTCAAAAGAAACACGACCACTACATAAACTAGACTATATGGGACTTAGTAATAAATCTTGAAAATTTTGAAATCTAGCATCTCTAAGGACAATTAGGATGAAAGTATTTAAACCTTTTTTTTAGAAGTGTTTGATCCCAACATGTACGAGACTAATATGGATATATTTATAGTTCCAGTCTTGGTGTTTTTGTAAGGATTTTTTGGAAACGAGTTAGATGATTTCAAAATACTTTGTAAGTTGAATATCATTTTCTTCTATTTTTATTGTAAAATTAATTTTAAAAATATTAAAAGAACTTTAATAAATCTAGTTTTTTTAGAATTTTCCGATCAATATTTTTTGTAAAATCTTATAAACACACACATAGTCATGATCCCACGTGTCTTACATGAATCTTTCCATAAAGGTTCAAGTTCTTTGTAATATGATATTAAGCTATCTTAACTTTTAATATTGGATAGGTCTTGATATTGTCTAATAAATATTCTATAAATAAATATTATATAATTTGACTAATATGTAAGTGTAAATAGTGTCTCATTGTGCTTAAGGATGAAAATTAATGGATGGTGAGCTTATGACTATTCTTATGATGTATATAAAAAAAAAATTAGCCATGAATTTAACGTACAAGACAAATTAAAACATATAAATTTGCAAGAGAATTTTAGGGCGTTACAAGACATGTCATAAAAACCGAATATATCCACATATCAGTCAACACATCCCAACAAAACACATTCAAAAATCACATCCAAGAAAATCAAAGTACACCTATGCGTATAAAATCAACAACACACATCACAAGTTAATCAAAACAAATAAATCAATATGTTAAGGTTTGAAATTAACATTTAGAGAGTCGTTAGAGTGGTTGCGAAGCTGCTGGAATGGCGGTGATAGTTATGGACAATGTTGACCAGGATTCACGTGCTGCCACCACTGCTAGTGCAGTGTTGTCGCTATTAGGGGTGCGTCTTTGGGCAGATCTAAAGCACCTCCTCTTCCTCTTTCTTCCTTTATCGACAGTGCTTCACAGCGCTAGTTGAGAAGAGAGATCTAGCTAGGTTTGTCGCTGGCTTCCTCCTCCTTTCTTTGCATCACTCCCTTGTCTAATGTTGTTTTCGTTGCTTCTTGTTGTATTGCTCGGCCCGTCATGTTAAAACTGGAAATCAAGTGGTTGACGATGAGAAAATCCAAGTGATGGTGGTTGTTCTTATGCTTAGGATGGAGGAGAAGTGGCGTGAGTGTTGTTATCAATGGTTGTGTATCGAGGCTAGTTAGAAGAGACCGGCAATGTGTGGTGGTGCATGGTTTGGTGGTGGAGAAAGAGGGAAACGAGGGTTGTTTTGTTGCAAGTACAGGAGATTTGGCCGGAAATCACCCAAATTGCGGGGGAGAGAGAGAGGGTGGAGCCCGTTTCTTCTTTTCGCTTTTTTCGCTTTTTTCTCTTTTTTGTTTCTTTGCTCTTTTTCTTCTTCTCCTGAATTTCTGTTTTTTGGTCTTTCTTTACATGTTTTTCCTATCTCTCTGGTTTTCCCTCTGGTCTCTTAGTGTGTGTTTCTTTTTTTTTTTCACGTGATTTCTTCTTAATGTGATCAACTTGTGAGTTCGGGAGGAATTCAATTATATCCTGGGGTAAAGGATTCTAAGCCCCATCTTCAACCTTCAAGATGAACACATTAAAGCTTTGCAACACATCTGAACAACCTCTTCAAACTTTGTTTCCTTTTGTTCTGCAGCAGATTCAAGTTCGAAAGATTTTCAATCTCTAAAAGAAACTTGTTTTGCACGAACACCAGCACACCAATCACCATTCCTCCATGAAGATCAAACCACGTCAACTGCGAGAAAGAAGCCACACTCTAGAAGTTTCTTGAACTCGTCACTGCTATTCAAACCTGGCGACGATTTCAACGACAGCAACTATGATCATGCAACTAGACTGCATATGAGCATCATGCTCAAGCACTGTGTTCAGCACTACTCTTCATATGTTTAGCATTACTCTTCATAAAAAAAAAAATTTACTCGACAATTGGGCTTTCTAAAAAATCAAATGAATTGAACTATTAAGTTCTCTTCCAAAAAGTTTTATAGCACTCACAATTTTCTTGGGATATGAACAAAAATTTTGATGGATTGTCAGAGCAAAGAAACTGCAGCTATGAAGGACAAACTTGGGATAGATTTCCACTGCAAAATAACTTTCAATTTCAGCCAAAACGAGATCTTATACAACTGAGAAACTCTTTCCTCGGCACATTGTTGATTATCCAAGTGGGTTACTTCTATCATTTTGAACTGGGAATGCATTTCTACTAAAAGGGTCATTGTGGTCATTAGCTTGAAGCTAATTATAAAATGCATAATGGGTGAAGTCATCCAATGTACAGCAGAGGTTGCTTTTCCCAGCAGCTTTGGCCAGCCAGTACGCTGCTGCATTTATTTCTCCTATTAAGAAGGGGGTGAAGTCTCCAACTTGCTGATTTGTATATAACCATTGACACGGTCCAAACAACTGACAGACATGAACTTGAACTAAGAAAAGTAATGGAGTATAACCATGAGAAAAACCTCGTTTTAAAGGGCCTTGGGACTAAATATTCATATGCCAAGTTGTCATATTACCACTCTAAACTCAAATTTTGGTACCATTAGTCCTTGAAATACCCTTGGCAACTCTCCACCAAGACCGTACAGCTGAACAACAGGCTAAGTTTTCACCAGTATCATGTAACATATGGCAACACATCTTTGGTCACAATAATCTAAGTACTGCATAAATCCCAAGTAAAGGGATGGCCTCAGAAAACAATTATGGTCAACCATGTTTTATGAAATCTTTCCAATTCATTTTGTCAAACTATCCACAAACTAAAACATAAATAACTTAGCACATATATCCATTTCTGAAGACAAAATGATGGAAATGAAATAGATCACTCACAAATGAAAATACATCCACGTATTCTGGCACACAGTCTTGCACCAATTTTATCGAATTGCTCCAACCAAATTGGCACCATCAAGCCTTGCATCTTCCAAATGCTGTGGTAGAAACAAGATATTAGATGTTGGATTGCAAAGCAATCCCTGCAAATGCGAATCAAGACTGGAGATCTAAACCAGAATATGCACATGGTGACCAAACTCTGGATCGCATTAAATCTTCTTTGACCTAGAGCTCTCAGCTCAAAAAATCAATCTTAATTTGTTTATACAAAAAGCTTGTAGCCAGTCTCTATCACAAAAACTAATTTCAAGTAGGATTATGCAACTTGAGGAATTTGAGGTCGATCCATAAAAAGCATAATTTATTTATTTTTATAAAAATGAAAACTGGTAAGCAGAGAAATTCCAGCATACTGACATGTTACGCGTAAAAATCAGTGTTCTAATTAATTATCTGCTTGCTGGGTAACGGAACTCACACATTGTCTGAATGGTTAGAAAGTCAAATTAATCTAAATTATTGATCCCTACACTGGACAGAGAACAAATACTAACCAACAATGCCATGTTCTTGTTCTTTGACATTATTGCACTTCAAATGCACCATCAAAATATCTTTGATTCGATGCAATTTATTTTCTGTATATATAATTTCATTATACAAATTTCTGCATGTACAATTTGGTTCAGTGGTGGCAAGTTTTGCTGATATTCAAGACCTAAGCACTATCATATGTTGTGACACAAATGATTAAATCTTTATTCTGTCTCTGTCAATATCTCTGCAGAAATATTATTTATCTTGTGAAAATATTGATGCAATCCAACATGCAGTAAAAATTTTAGCATTCCCCATGAATACTGCACATGTTTAAATGTTCACCATTATCAGCATTGATATCAACATCAACAGACCTTTCTTTTTTCCTTTCCAGGAATTGGAACGCAATAGGTTTAAAGAAAAAGGGGTGTTGACCAAATGATGCAAACGATCACTTGAGCAGATTAAGAATCTAGAAATCATTGACATCATAGAAGCAAATTTACTTTAGGCACCTCGGAATTCAAGAACAATGCCATTCCATCTCCAAGTAAAGCACATATTGATTGAGAGGCTAAGTAAAAGTTAAGGTTTTCTAAACATAGAAATCAGTTGTTACTTACTGTATTTTGAAGATTGACATGTCGTAGATAAGCCCGTTGAAGATTTGCACCCTTTAGATTGGCATTATTCAATTTTGCACCCTGAAATATGTCAGTTTTAAAAAGTTAAACTTAACAGCTACACGAGTTGGGAAAGAAACTTGATTTTGCAGGGACATCCCTTCCTGCAGCCATTCATATTCTGCTACATCAACTAATAAACTGGTTCAGGCCCCATTTTTTTTCACACGTTTGATTTCGCCTCAAAAGCACACCTTATTATCATTTTATATTTACATTCATGGTTTCCTCATTGCAAATGTTTCTACCTTCAGATTGGCTCCTTCTAGATTAGCTCCTTCCAAGTTGGCATTAGTGAGATCAGCAGTCTGAAATTAGGTAACTGAACAGGTTAATATATGAAAACAGCCTCCAGGCCAGAAACAAATATAGGCTCATGCCTCATGTTTTACATTATGCGTAAATCCATAAACAATTTCAATTAGATTTTCTTCTATGAGCCATAAAGAGAAATATCAAATAACCAAATTATGGTAAAAAAAAAAAGCAAGGAAGAAGAGGCCCATTCCTATTGATATTTCTTCTCCATATGAAGCACGTTATCATTTTTGCCTCCTAATAACAATATGGACTTTTGTTTGATAAATAAGAAAGTAAATGTTTCTAGCAAGTATTTTACACATAATGACAATTGAGTTCAAGGAATAATAAGATGCTTTAGATATTACATTAGTTGGTGGTACACAATGATTATCATACGATTCTGCTCGTCCAATATTTTACTTATTGGATCCTGTAATCAGCAGCTTGAACTAGATTTCTATTCAAGCAACCAAAGCACAGAGTGTGAACCAGAATCAAGCCCTGTTCTCCCAGTCAATAAACATTGAAGGAATCACACCAGAATCACCAGCTAATTAGTATGGTCAATCAATAGAGTGAAGAGAAAACAGGTGCAGATATGAAATTCAGTTACTTCAAAGATTAACAGATGCTGAACCTGTAAGTGTGCAGAACTCAGATCTGCTCCGCAAAAACTGCAATCAACCAGACAAGCATCTGCAACAGAACATGAAATGAAAGTACGAAGTAGTTTCCTACAGAGATTTCTGTGAGCGTTACAAATTAAGCAATAGCATCTTTGATCATTATTAAAGCAAATCACACCAAGAGGATGGCGAATTTCGAGGAAAAAAAAAAAGAAAAGCAAAATTTTAATGTCAATAATATTAAACAGGCCTTAAATGGTCAGGTCAAGGTTTCCACTTGAAGGTATGAAGAATTTGTATATAAAAAAAAAAAAATCATGTTCAAGAAAATCTAGTTAGGTTAAATAAGATGCTAGAATAGTCACATAAATTAGTGATTGGATTCAAGAAATAAATTATGTCATGGAATTGAAGCCACAAGCCTGTTAATATGCAACAGTGCAATTGGCGACAGTCATAGTAGCCTTGAGTAGAGAAACTGGTTAAAGCATCCTATTCAATAATCAATATCATAAGAATTACTAAAAATATTACCTTGTAGGTTTGCACTCTTAAGGTTGGCACCTGCTAATAAAGCTCCTCGGAGATTTGCACCAGTAAATTCACATCTTCCCTAGGCATGAAACAGTCATCAAGAAAGCATTCTATAACACTGGTTTACAAATGGATCCAGTTTTGGTTTGAGTGTCTTACTCCCGCAAAGTTGCATTGTGGAATATGGAACCCTCAGCATCCACATCCTGTGATGTCAATTTAAAGGTTTCAATATGATCCATTAAAGAGATAAAGGTGGTAAAGGAGCTGATCACAGATAACAACTATGTGATATTTCTCAGATAGCTAAAAGCAGCATATGGTAAAGGAGCTAATCACAGGGAACAAATATGTGTGTGTGGGTGTGGGTGTGGGTGTGGGTGTGGGTGTGGGTGTGGGAGTGGGTGTGGGTGTTGGTGAGGGTGTGCGCGTGGGCGTGTGTTCATCAGAAGAAACACATGATCATCAATCCAGAATAACACTGCCCTCCCCAATCTTGACTCCTTTTTTCCCTATCTCAAATTGAATATCCACAATGATAAAGTCAAATCATAATTTATCCCCAGTTATTATATGGACCGTGCTAGAACTTTTGTTCTTTCTTAGAAAATGAAAGTAAACATGTAATGGGAAAGACCAGTGACTGATTCAGCTTAAACAAATAACACAAGAATTCAAGACATGCATTATAAGGTAGAGGGAATTCATTGCAATGACCATAGTGTAAGTTCCAGGGAAGTACAGTGAAAAGACAATAATGAAGTTG
The DNA here is from genome assembly GCA_033617975.1 of Populus alba x Populus glandulosa. NCBI lineage: Eukaryota > Viridiplantae > Streptophyta > Magnoliopsida > Malpighiales > Salicaceae > Populus > Populus alba x Populus glandulosa. Next base: position 6,647,837 of record CM066161.1, read on the forward strand.
TTCAGGACAGAGTGCATTAAAGGCATGTGAAATTACACTTACCCGGAATTTTGCACACTGTAGGTTTGCACGAGAGAAGAATACATTTTTCAGAGATGCATAGCTGAAGTCAACATATGAGAGGTCCTGCATCTCAATAACCACACATCAGAGGATCCAATCATTTACTTTAAAATCTAAGCAAGCCAGCTTTCTGTGATTTTTTTTTTTTTTGTCCTTCACAAGTTGTTCCTAAAACAGTTAAAGTTGAAGAAGACAGCATGTAATCACAACTGTCTTTTGACAAAAGTTATACTTTCTCTAAAAACACTCCAACAGAACAAATAACAAATGAATCTATTGGTTGATTTCAGATAGACACATCTGCCAAGGATAAACATAAGAAAGCAAGAGAAACCTTCCAAGAACTTCGAACCCAAATGACTTACCAGTTTAGAGAGATCAAGGCCAGAAAAATTAACTCCTCGAAACTTCACTTTCTGATATTGTAAACATTTGATGATATCCGCCCGTGTCAATTCAGCTTCCAACTCGTCACCTTCCCTTCTCCTAGTCAGAACAGAATTGATTCCTTCTACGAGCCCCTGATATATACGGTCACAGGGGCAAAAAAAGGAAAGTCAGAAACATTAGGGATATGGTTGACATTTCTTTTCCTGAGCATTGCTACACACATGAATCTAAATGCATGCATATGGATCTCACAGTTTTCAGGGATGAGCAACGAAGCTCATTACAGAACGATGCAAAGTAAAAACAGATTAGCAGAGAAAATAGAAAACATAAAAATTTGACTCCACCAATATAATAATTGGAAACAACTTTCCTATCAAAATCTCATGAGCTGGGACAGAAAAAAGCATACAACGCATATGTTTGTGAAAAAAATCCATTTGTTGCTTGGATCCAGTAACATATGAAATTTAGGACACACAGCAGCATCTTCCAAACAAAGGTTTATAGGGAAATGGCATGAAGAAAAGTGCGTGCTCCTTTTTGAAATTCCTATGTGCCATCTCAGGGTCATACTGTCCCACATGTCAAGAACTGCAACCTAGCACTACATGTCACGCAATGACTTCCAGTTCTTTCAAAAATTTATGCAGATATTTTAAAAAGGTGTTTACAGGGGAAGTCGTGTGAAGTTTCTAAAATCTGCATGCTCTTTCTTGAAAAGCTTGCATGCGAGCTCAGCACATCAACAAGAGGCGTGTTCTTAACACACCATCCTTCTATGAATAGGCAGGACCAAAAGGACCAGAAAATGGAATATAAAAAAGGAAATAACCACAAAAGAACAAAAGTCTAGTTATAACCACATACAAGTAGCTGATAGTATACTGCCTCTCGCATAAGCTCTGAATATTCAGCATCAGTTAGTGTGGGAACCACACCATCCCTCAACCAATTCAAAATATGCCGAAAGTGTTTCCCATCCCTATCAATGAAGACGTATCCCTGCAGAATCAAAGTTCAGAAACAATTGATTACTTAACAAGTAACATCGTCCAACATGAAACTTACTAAAGCAAATTTATAGTCTCCATTTGATTTATAAAAAAAAAAAGTAGAGGCAAGGGACACAGATGAAACCAAAAGGGAATGAGCGAAAGTCATTTCCCTTGTTCCTTATGCCTTCCTTTTCTTCTCAACATAAATAAAATATAAGTTCCTTCCCGCATTAGTTCCTTCCCTCTAAGAAAGAATGTGTCATTCCTTAAGCAAGAAATAATAATAATAATAATAATAATTGGCCTGGCAACACTTCTATCTTCAACAACCTAACCTAGGCAGTCATCCCTCGGAGTTACAATAAAAGCCATTCCACGAAACTTAATGGAAAAAAGGCAAGTTGCAAACAGATGTGAATCAATTGTTAACTGGGGAATCCTTAATTCCTCATAGCTGAGGCATTTACTGCACATTATTTCTCTAGACAAGATCAAACAACCAATGACCATAATTCAATGTTACCTTATCAGGATCCTCAGACACAGTGTGTCTTCCACTGAACATGGCCGCAAGCATGGAATCAGGCTCACGCTGTGTTAATGTATCGATTGTGGTGCAAAATTTCTTCCCTCCTGTAAAAATTATTTTAACCGCATAATTGACTTAAATCTCCATGCTAAACTATTAAAAATCAAGCACAATGAATTAAACCGATCAAAAAAGGCAAAAGCAAGCAGTAACAAATAAATAAATCAATAAATAAACTTGATCCAAGTGCTGAAGTTGAAATTTGGGAGTTGAGAAATAAAACTTATAACAGTGTGTGAGGTTAAAATAGAGAGGTAGAAGGAGTGAAATTGTTTTAACAGATGGGTTTATTCAAGGATCTGAAAATGAAGATCTCCTACAAAGACAAATTCATAGATAATTGAGAGAGAGAGAGGTGACCAATGTTGAGACGAATTAGAGAAGAGAAAGGGTGGTCTTTCATCATTTGCTTTTTGCTGTGGAACTTGCTAGAGATAGAGAGACAGAGAATTTAGAGATGGGTAGTTTTGAGAAAGGGAAGGTTTTCAGGCAGAGGAGATGAAGAGAGGCAGACAGATACACAGGTTTTTTTTTTTTTTACTTTTTGGGAATAAAAGAAATAATGAAAGATGAATATGATAAAATGGGAGATTTTGATGACAAAATAATGCATTATTAAAACCATGATTATAAGAAATGAATTGATACTTGACTTCTGTGTATAGAAGTGTGATAATGATGTGATTTAAAATGTTTTTTTATTTAGAAATGTATTTAAATAAAAATATTATTTTTAATATTAATATATTAAAATAATTTAAAAATATAAAAAAAATTAAAATTTAAAGTAAAATAATTTACACCATGTTCCAAACACATTTTCTCTAATAAAAAAGTTACTGGGAAAGCATATTTTTCATATATTAATTGATTGATTTTACTAACAGTGGAGCTGAATCTTATCCCTCCTTTTCTTATATATTTGAATAATTATCAGTTTCAATCACTAATTTTATTTATTTATTTTTCTATACCTTATAAAGTAGTTTTGATTATCAAGCTACATTTGTGTTTGTGTAGACTGTCAAAAAATATCTTGTTTAATTTTATAAAATTAAAATTTAATTTTATCAATTAAAAATTTAACAACAGGATCAAATTTAACATACGACAACTCCCTTTTTTCAAGTATGTTTGGTAGTGTGGTAGCGGTTGCTTTTCAAATAACTTTTCGTGCCGAAATGCATGTCAATAATTTTTTTTCATTTTTAAAAAATTATTTTTGACATCAGCACATCAAAACGATCCAAAACATTCAAACCGTATTAAATTTTAGCAAAAAACAAAAATTGTAGAAACGCGGTTTCAACAGCTTTTCCAAACGGTTCCTTCAACTCATAAAGCACAAAAACATACAATTTGATCCTGAAATTTTTAGTATTTACTTTTTTAGGTTTCACATTTTGATCTTAAATTTTATTTATTTTACAATTTAATCCTTAAAATTTCCAAGAACAGAGAGTATCATTGAAAAATAAAAGGGGTGGCAAGTGGTCAATTAGCTGCTTTAAAAAGAGGTTCAGTGAAATTGATATTCCTCTTTCAACATGTTTTAAAAAGTACATCAAGACTCAGAGTTTTATTATCCGACTGGATTTTGATTTAGAGTGATTATAGGTTTTTTAGAAATTTAAAAGGAATCTATTAAGGTTTATGATGTTTTTACAATATTTTTAAGTTAAAATAAATTAAAAATTAGATAAGTATAACTTTCCAAACTCCAATGGTCTGAAAGTCAATAAAAAAACGATGAGTTGTCTACATTAGGAGTGAGCAAATTCGGTTCGGTTTGGTTTTTATAAAAAAAAAAAAGTAACTAAACCGAAATTTAAAAAAAAAACCAAAACCGGTTCGAACCGGCCAGTTTCAGTTCGGTTCGGTTTTTTAGGGAAAAACCGGTTTGGTTCGGTTTTTTCGGTTTTGGCTTGGTTTTTCCGGTTTTGGCTCGGTTTTTTCCGGTTTGACTCGTTTTTTTAGTTCGGTTCAGTTTTATAAGCCTAAAACCGATACCGAACCGGTCAGTTTTTTCAAAATTTTAATTGGTTTTTTTTCTTGGTTTGGTTTTTTTGGTTTTTTTTTCTCGGTTTTTTCAGTTTCTCAGTTTTTTTGTTCACCCCTAGTCTGCATAAGTAGACAATACAACATCTCTTATTTTAAAAATAATAATTGGATAGACAATTTGTCGTTTATCCATTTAAAAAAATAAACCATGCGAGCCTAGTTTTTTAGACCCAAGCGCACCTAGCTAGTTTTTCTAAGGCACTTGGACTGGAAGGCGAGGCTTAGACATGATTGGGTTTTATACGAGATGACATACCCGCGCGCTGCCACGGGCTTATAAAATAAATGCACTTGATAGTGTTATAACTATGAACCAACGCTAGATAAGTAATAGAAATTAAAGGTATGATAGAGCAAATATTCATGACGGGAAAAAAAAAAAGTTGTGTTGGTGATCAAAAACTCAGAGACTGAACAAAATGATTTGTAGATATCTGTAATGTTTTGTGAGGAAATATACAGTGCTTTCGCTACATGATTTAGCTTTTTAGTTAATAAAAAGAAAAAAAAAATTACAAAGCTAAATTTTCTACCAACTTAATATTAAAAAAAAACCAATAAAGATAATTTTAGAAGGAAAAAAACCTATAAAAAAAAACATTGTAGCAATTGACAATGTTCTGTAAGGAAAACTATAGCGCTTTTCCCGATAAAATAAAATAAAAAACCATTTAGAGAAATATTGTAGTAATCCACAGTGTTTTATGAGAAAAACTACAACACTTTCCTCATATGATTTAGCTTTATTGTAATTATAATTTTTAACCAACTCAATATTAAAAAAAAATCGACAAAGATAATTTTGGAAAAAATAATAAAAAAATCACATGGGAAAACACTGCAACAATTCATAGTGTTTTAAAGAAAAACAAATATAAAACTAAATTCTTAACCAGCTCAATATTAAAAAAAAAATCGTCAGAGACAATTTTAGAAAAAAAAAAAAACAAACACCAAAAAAAGAGAAAAATATTATGTTGGAAACACTGTAGCAATTCACAGTGTTTTGTGATGAAAGCTACAGTGCTTCCCTACATGATTTAGCCTTATTTGTAATGACTTATAATTGTAATTCATAAACAATTCAATATTAAAAAAAAATAAAATTGAAAAGGATAATTTGAAAAAAATTATAACAAAAAAAACCATACGGAGTGACACTGTAGCAATCCACAATGTTTTATGAGCAAAGATACAATGCTTTCCCCACATGATTAAGCTTTATTACAAAGTTAAATTCTAACCAACTCAATATTAAAAAAAATAAAATGGACGAAGATAATTTTAGAAAAAAATATTACAGAAAAAGAAAACACAAAAGAAACTAAAAAAAAAAACCATATGAGAAAAAATTGTATTAATCCATAGTGTTTTGTGAGGAAAAACTTGTAATTGCAATCTTAACCAGCTTAATATTTAAAAAATAAAATTGACAAAGATAATTTTAGAAAAAAACATAAAAAAAAACAGGAAAAAACCATGTGAGAAAAAACACTGTAGCAATCAACAGTAATTTTCGAGGAAATTTACAGTGCTTTCCTCACATATTATAACTGTAATTTTTAACCAGCTCCATATTAAAAAATAAAATAAAAAAGATAATTTCAAAGAAAAAATGAAACCATGCGGAGAAACATTGTAGAAATCAACAATGTTTTAAAGAAAAAAAATTACAAAACTAAACTCTCAATCAGCTCAATATTAAAAAAAAATCGACACATCTAATTTTAAAAAATAAAGAAATAAAATAGAAAAAATATGTGAAAAAACATCGCAGCACTCCATAATATTTTAAAGAAAAAAATTAGAAAGCAAAGATTTTAACCAAGTCAATATTTAAAAAGTAAAATCAACAAAAAATAAATTTTGAAAAAAAAATTAATAAAAAATGAAAAAAAGAAAAAAATAGGAATGTTGAAAAAAAAAAGTAAATTTGAAAAAAAAAAGAAGAAAAGAAACAAAAAAAAAGAGAAAAAATTAGAAGAAAAAAAAGGAGGAAAGCACTGTGGATTACTGTTGTAATCCGCAGTGCTTTGTGTGTGGGGGAACAGTGATTCCCCCACACCATTTAGATAGTGTTATAATATTTTTTTTTATTTTTTATAAAAAAATATTTTAAATAAAAATAAATTTAATAAAATAATATTTAAATTATTACTTTTTTTATGATTATTAGTTGTTTTATGAATAATTATGTATTAGCCTAATATATAAAAATAATTAAAATAATTTTCTCATTAATATTTAACACATATATAATACCTATTTTTTTTTAATTTTTATTGAAAATATTGTATATAATTTTCTCAAAATTATTTTTCTTGAAAAGGTTTCATATAGGTGTATAAAAATAATCTATTCATGATTTTGTTTTTTATTTTTTAAGTAATCATAATAAGTTTTTATTTAATAGAGAATAATATTTTTATCAAAATAAAAAAGAAATGCATGAATAAATAAATTAAATTCTTAATTAAAGGTATACGTTTTTTTTAGTTCAAGTCTTTTAGAATTTGTTTTTCCTTATTGCTATTGCTTTTTAAATAATGAACTATGATGCTAATAAAAGAATTATTTTATTATCAAAATATAAAAAACAAACATGAGAAAAAATAATTTTGATGAAAAAACTCGTACATAATTTTATTTGTTATTTTTATGAGAATATTTATTTTTATTATTATATAATTAAATAAAAAAATTCAAAAAAACGCTCATGACAACACACTAAGGCAATATCACTAGTTAACTTTATAATGGATAAATGTGTAGATCATGGCTTCTTCTTATATTTGTTCATTTATTTAGGTAGCATATCAAATTGAGGAGATACTAGCTAATGACCCGTGTTTCATCGGGGTCAAATAATCAATATTTTATAAAAAAAAATGCTCCTAAACAAAATAAAATAAAAGGAGGTTTTGTTTTTTTTTTTTTAGTTTTTAGTTTTTAGTTTTTTAACCCGTCACTTCATTTTATTTTGTATTTAAATCAAAAATATCTATTATCCCATATTGATAAAATATTTTTATAAAATAACACATTTTTTAGTAACCAATTGGAATATATATATATAGGGTCTAGGGTAAGAGAAAAAACACATTTAAAAAAAAAATAATCCCTTCCAAATTTTTAGAGGATCTCTCAAGTTATGGGTTGACCTAATGAGTCGACTAGTTTACTCCAAGTTAATTACAGACTCAGATTTTAAATGAAATAAACCCACCCAATCTTATTGGACCTAACCTCTTAGCAGGACCCAAAGTGTTTGGTCTAGCTGTCAAGTAATATCTAATAGTTTTTAGTAGAAAAGACAACACTTCCGACTGCAATTCCTGACCAAAAACACAATAGAAAAATGCCCTATATAGCAAGACTCAACACTATTTGACATTTGTTGGAAGTGTTTCGAACCTAATTTGATAACCAGACCTAATAAAATTGGATTCAGCTGCCAATCAAAACCCAGCACTTTTGGTAGAAAAGATAATACCTTCATTCATAATTCTTGACCAAAAATACTATTGAGTTCTGGTGTGGTGGGAGGTAGGGCCAACATTGTTGGTCTTGTTTACTAAAAGAACCCGACCTTATTAGGTCCGGTTGGAGGTAGGATCCAGGACCAAATATAGTTCCTGGCTGTTGGGTTCTTGTGAATGCGAGGCAGGGCAGGGCACAAAACTATTGGACACGCAGTCCTAAAACGTGACAAATAGTAAAGGAAAATGTGAGGTTCCGATTCCCTGTCCCAATCGAATTCCATGTTAGCCCCCAAATAAATGACAGCAGTCCTCCTAATGCTGCAGAGAAAACCAAGGCAAGGGCAAGTATGTGTGTATAATGATGTCATTGTCACAGTCATTTAATGCACAATGATTCATTGTAGACGATCGATTGGAATTGTCATGATCTTTATGTCATCCATCCACAGCTAGCTTTATATAGTGTGATATTAATCCATATATATTAGCTATGGATCGACAAAAGTAGGGCTTGAAACAGAGAGTTTAACCCTCATAATTAAGTGATCATTAACTAAACTTTCTTTAATTTTTCTGGAGATTTGTTCAGCAACCTCAATGCAGTTTGCTCTGATGTTGGCTTCAAGTCCAAACTACCATGTGCTCACCGGTCAAGAGGCGGCTCACTGTTCATCTTGCTCTTAAACATGGAGGTCGGGCCTCTCACAATCCTCATTGTTTATTTTGAAATCGGGATTCTAGGTCGAATACCATATGATATTATGATTGTTTGAGTGAAGTCTCTCTGTTAATTCAGGCCCAGATAGTTTGTGGACATTGAAGAACTTAATTGATGTTCTCTAGGTGCTTAGATTTTGAAAACAACTGGTAAGCTAATGATTATAGGAAAAGAAGAAAAGAATCATTTGCAAGATTGCTTTTGAACACATCTCATTTCATATTAATTTCTTAGTTACATTACATAAGCCTCGATCTTAATCTTAATCTGGGAACAGCAACTACAATGACAAAAGGTATTTTATAAGAACCGAAGTTATAAGAGAAGGTGGGAAAACTGACATCACAGAAGGTGATTATTAGGCTTCAAGCTAGAAATCTTCTGTTTTCCTTTAATTAATAAGATTGTTTTCAAGGTAAAGCATGTTTAATGCCTGCCACTATTACCATTGCCAGAACCAATACCAGATCCCTGGCCGGCACCTGCACCAACTCCAACTCCAACTCCTATACCAACGCCAATTCCAACTCCAAATCCTCCACCACCACTTCCGCCACCTAAACCACCACCACCTCCTACACCTCCACCTGCACCAAAGCCACCTCCATGGCCTGATCCTCCACCTATGCCTCCACCTCCTCCTCCTCCTCCACCAGCACCACCTCCAAGACCACCATCACCTCCAGCTCCAAAGCCCCCGCCATGACCTGAACCACCACCAATACCACCACCACCTCCTGCTCCTCCACCAGCACCGCCTCCAAGAGTGATTGCACTCGAATGAAGAACAGTGCACAAGAAAAGTAGAAGCAAATAAACCCATTTTGAAGACACAACCGCCATTAATGCAACTTTCTGTTTATGCCAAGATAAATTACTAGCTAGCAACAAGCTTCTCTGCAATGTTTGCAAGGAGAGACTCCTTTATATAAGGTTTATCCAGTGGCCAATTTGGCAAGTCAACCAAAAAGAGCTTTAATGCACCATCATGATCGCAAGTCAAATACTTTCGAAGCCCAAAGAAAAAGCAAAGCGGCTAGCTACAGTGTAGAAATAATATAATAATAATAACATAAACCAAAAACCAAAAAAATAAAATAAAATGTCGGGAACACTTTAGCTGCTTAGCAACGCCCAGTGTTTTGTAGGAAAGCCCACATATTTTAAAGTTTTGTAGCTACGTGATCCGCGCTCTACTGAGTTAAATATTTTAATTTTGTTAAAAACAAATTATATAGATTTTTTTAATATATTTTTGTAGTTTAACAAAATATAACAAATTAAAAAATATATTTTCATGATAATCATAGTTATGAAACCCGACTTGAGGGTTGATTCGGTCAAGAGGCCAAGTCTAGAATTACACGGGTTAACTTGGGTCATATCAGGGAAATTGAAAAAAAATATTTGAGATTTTAATATTTTATATTAAAAAATTAAAAAACAATTCATGTGAATTAATGTTATACATGTTATAAAAAATTAAGTTTAAAAGATTACTTCAAAAGGTTTTCATTCCACATTAAAAAGATACTATTTTATTTTTCTAAGTTGAAGTATTTAAACCAAAAGGGTTTTCTATCCTATATTGAAAATACATAACTTTTTTGTTGTGAACATAGAGTATATATACTAAAAAGCTTCAAATCTCACATTGAAAAAATAAAACATTCTTCTAGTATTTATATAATGAACTTTAAAATGAGTTAGAAAACCAACTAAAAAATATGAATAAATACCGGTCTCTAAATAGGAGAAAAAACAAATTTGAAAGAAAAAAAAGACTATCGGTTTTTTACTAGGTGACTCGAGTTCTGAGGTGACCCGACAGGTCGACTGGTTTGCTCTGGTACAATTACAGGCCCGAATTTTAAATAAAACAGACTCAGTCAATGCTATTGGGTTCTATTGAAAAACAGGGCTTACACTCTTTGGTCCTGCTGACAAATAGGGCCCACCATTGCTGAGTCCTAATAGCCGAAAGGCCCAAAACTAGCGGGTCTTGGTGAAAGTTGGGCCCATCTTTAGTAGGTCCAAATGGAACTTGGGCCCACTGCTGTTGGGCTCTATTGTAAAGTTAGGCCCACCATCATTGGGTCTAGCAGAAGAGCCACACCCAATGAACTTTGGTTAGTTGCGGATCAAAATGCCCACCACTGCTGGGTCTTGCTAGGAAACCAACCTATTATCATTAGGTCTGGCAGTAAAGGCATATACAAGAAACTTGGGTTAGACTGCAGATCTAATTGCCCTCTGTTATAGGGTCCTGGTAGAACAGAGCCTAACTTTATTGAGTCATACTTGCTATCGGGGCCACCGCTGCTGGGCAGCCAGACCCCCTATCATTGGGTCTGCACGGTTGACACATATCCAATAAACTTGAGCCTTGACAGAAGGACCTAGTAGCTAGGTATTCATATGAGACCATTGTTGTTAGGCAGTGGAGTCCCGCATCATTGGGTCATGCTTGTCAGAAAGACCCAAGTAGCGGTGGGTCCTGCTAGTAGGCAGAGCCAAATGCTGCCATGGGTCTCGCTACGCAGCCAGACACAATTTCAGTATAATTGTTTTTAAAATTAATATTAAAAGAATAATGCAAAAGGATAAAAAAAAAATTAATTTGAAGAGAAGAAAAAAAATAAAATTTTTTAAATTTCTTGGATATTCCCTTTCAGCCAGACACAATCTCAATATTTTTTAAAAAAAATAATATAAAAACATAAAAAAAATTATTTTAAACCAAAGAAAAAAATTAAAATTTTAAAATTTCTTGGGTCTAGCGTCGCAGCCAAACACAATGTCAACATTAAAAAATAATACAAAAACATAAAAAAAAATATTAATTTGAAGTAAGGAAAAAAAAGAAATTGTCAAATGTTTTTCAAATAATTTTTTAAACGCAAAATCAAACATGATTTAATTAGAAAATTCAACCCAACCTGAAACGGAAAAAAAATTATCATCACTTAACTTTTGGTCAATATAAAAAAGTCACATCAATTTAATTAAAAAACAAACTTAAATGAGAGAAATCTAATTTCAGTGCCTAAAAATATTAAAAGAAATAATACAAAAGCATCAAAAGAATATTAATTTGAAGTAAATAAAAAAAAAATAAAAATTTATAAATCTCTTGGGTATCCCCTCTCAGCCAGACACAATCTCAATATATGTTTTTAAAAAATATATTTAAAAATAATATAAAAACATCAAAAAATATATTTTTAAAGCAAAGAAAAAAATTAAAATTTTAAAATTTCTTAGGTCTCGCGTCGCAACCAAATGTCAACATGTTTTTTTTTTAATAATACAAAAACAAAAAAAATATTAATTTGTAATAAAAAAATCAAGAAATTGTCAAAAAAAATTCAAAGAATTTTTTAAACGCAAAATTAATTAAAAAGTTCAACCCAACCTAAAACGGGAAAAAATTAGTATCACTTAATTTTTGGTCGATATAAAAAAGTCCCATCAATTTATTTTGAAAAACAAATTTAAATCAGACAAATCTAATTTTAATTCCTATTGGAGTGTCACTTCCAAGCATTTCTAGTTCCCTATAAGCCCGTAAGCTAGTCGGTTCCAAGAGAAATGCACATCCTGTTTAGGAAGCAATTAAGTAGGTAAGCAAATCAGGATATCCCTTTTTGGTGTTGAAGCTTTTCTTTGCCTTGTAATATTGATAAGAATGAATCTCTCTTTTTTAAAGAAAAAGAAAGGCTTATAGGCTTATTTATAGCATGTATAGTTGCCGATGTCCATTACCTATCAAGTGCCCTTAGCTGACCAGGACTTAATGTCTTGGGTCTAGCAACACACATTAGGTCATGTTGAGAGACCAGGCCCACCACTGGTGGGTCCTACTGCTTGCCATGGCCCAAGCTATTGGATCCTAGTTGCAAATGGGCTTAGCGATGTTAGGCTTGGAGGCAGCATGACCCATTTGAGTGGTGGGTCCTGCTGCGAGCAAGGCCGACGTTGTTAGGTCTTGCTTGTAGGCAGGGCCTAATGCAACCATGGATCTGGCTACATAGCGAGACCCAATCTCAATATAATATTTTTTTTAAAAAAATATATATGTTAAAAAATAATACAAAAATATCAAAAGAATATTAATGTGAAGTCAAAAATATTTTTTTTATTTTTGATCCTGTTAGGCAACAGAACCCAATACTATTGACACTTGTTGAAAGTGTTTTGGGCCTAGCCTTGCAGCTAGGTCCAACAACGTTGGTGTAGCTGCCAAGCAAGACCCAACAGCTTTTGGCAAAGAAGGTAACACCCCCAATTGCAATTTTTGACCAAAAACACAATAGAGGAATGCCCCCTCAGGCGCTATAGCAGGACCCAACACTATTGACATTTGTTGGAAGTATTTTGGGCCTAACTTGGCAGCCAGACTCAATAGCTTTTAGCAAAGAAGGCAATGCCCTCAGGCGCTACAATGTCGTCCACAGTGTAAACACTCTATGTCCACAGTATTTTTCACAGTGCAAAAGCAACTATGCAAGTCCACAGTTAATTGTCTCTTGGTCCATAATACATGAACAGTAAGTCCATAGTAAATTGTCTATTTGTCCACAGTGCATATATTTATAGTAGAAATCTCACATGTTTTAGAGTTTTGTTATTAATTATGAATAGTTTGGGGAAAAAAAAATACTCTTAGAAGTTCCATCTATTAAACGAACAACTTTATCTTATGAGGTAGGGGTAGTATAAGACACGTTTATCTTTGATTTAGGAAAACAAATAAATATTTGATTTATGTTATGTCATGGATTGGATCATTTAAAAAAAAAAGATAAAAATGTACAAGTAAAGGACTTATTAACATGGTTTTTAACATAAAAGAAATCAACTATGAATTCAAAATTTGATGCATATTAGACGATATCCTTTTTAAATACTGAGAATATAACATATTAGATGACATCCTTTTCTTTTTTAAAAAAAAATATTGAGATTGCAACATATTAAATCGACATAGACCAACCCTAGGTAACCTGTAAACCCTGCGACTTGGGTTATGAAGCCATGATAACTCCATATAAAACAAAGCAAAATAAACTAGGAAGTCCAATTCCCAATAAATAAAATATTGAAGGATAAACATTTAATATATATTAAATTTTAAAAAAGAACAAGAAAAGAGACTTAAATTAACCAGAGTAAACATGTGCCACTCAATTCAAGAATAAGATTATCCCATTAAAAACAAATTAAAAGAAAATATGAAGCCTAACTTTTAAGCATTTCATTTTGAAAGACGGATCATAAAAGAAGCAATTTTTTTTTAAAAAAATAAATCAACCTAAGTTAACTTATCAAACTTACGACTAAAATCATGAGACCTATATAACTTAGTAGAAAAAAAAATTAAAAAAAAATCATAAAATTGAACTCTCAATCAACTAAATGTTAAAGGCCAAAACTGAAAGAAAAATAATTATATAAAAAATACCAGAAAAAACAAAATGATTCATCGAGCTTACTCTTCAAGCCCGCAACTCGCTTCATGAAACTGAGATAACATGTAGAAAACAAATTGAAAAGAATTGCAAATCTCAATTCTCAATTCTCCAACCAACCTAAAGTTGAAGGGAAAAAATAGAAATAAAAATCCAATAAAAAAAACTTGAATTAACTAAGGTTAACTAGTCAAACCTGCAGTCCAAATTATAAGACTAGGATAACCCCATGAAAAATAAAGCAAAATAAAATTACAAAACCTAATCTCAAACCCACCAATGTTGAAAGATGAAATTGAAAAAAAAATCAATTCTAAAAAAAAACAAAAAAAAAAGACTAGAGTCAACCCTGACTAACATTTCAAACTCGTTATCTAAATCATGAGATTGAGATAACTACATAGAAGATAAAAATATATATATATATAAAACTAGATTCTCAATCAAATCAATAATGAGGGATGCAATTAAAAAAAATGATAATCCAAAACATAAAAATAAAGCAATAATTAAAAAAAAATAAAGACCAAATTTGACATTAAAATAAAATAACAAGACATCTTACTATTTTGGAGAAAATATGTTTGGAAACTAAAAAAATGAGAGAAAAAATAGAGATGAGAATAGAAATAAAACAAGAGTCACCACCACGCACCTCAACTAACAGCTTACACTGCACCACCGTGACAAACTCCGCAAGATGCTTATAGAAACACCAAGGACGAAGGTGTTACAAAATTAAAGAAAGCAGCACATGCGACAACAATGCAATGGGTTCCTTTATGCTTACGCACTAGCGCATGCAATGCTCACGTTAGCCTTTTTTCCACCACCTGTTTACCCCAATCTCTATTATTATTATTATTATAAATCAATAAAATTGAACTTTGTTTTTAGCAAAATTGAGCATCAATTGTTTGTCAAAAGTTCTTCTCGAGATTACATGATCCTAATTTCTAGGCAATCAAAAAACATTGTTAAAAATAAACTCAATTCTAAAAGATAAAAGAAAAAAAAAACATTGCGGAAGCAAAAACAATAAAATGGGGTGGAATCTTCCCCTAGCCTTGCAATTCAATCCCTGATTTAACAGCCTATTTGAAATCATATTACATGCTGAATTGAATTAAAATAAAAAACATCATTACGTGACCAAAAACAATAAAATGGGGTGGAATCTTCCCCTAGCCTTGCAATTCAATCCCTGATTTAACAGCCTATTTGAAATCATATTACATGCTGAATTAAATTCAATTTATAAGCAAATAAATTCAATTCATAAGCAAATTTGAATTTAATTGCAATTAGGTTAACCCTCGAATGGTTAATTTTGGAATACAATTTGAGGGATTTTATAAATCTTTATGGCTGAATTCTACTTAATTTCTTACCCAAAATGGGCCTCTGCTATACAAGAGTTAAAGTTCCTGGAAAAACTACATGCATTGTTTTTTCCGATTGCCTAATTTTCTTTCCAACCATGTGAGCTTGTTACTGAGCCACTTGAATAAATCTACATTGCTAGTAAATCTTCAATTCAATTTGATCTCAGCGGAACACTGAATGGCCGTGTCTACTTCTAAGCTTCAAGTCTCTGTTAATTGAAAGAAAACTTGCAGGTTGGCACCTGAACATTTCCCGGCGGATCAATTTCCAATTGCAAACATACATTAAAGACTGAGAAATCAACATTACTAGAGGCAGATTATCGGTGAGAGTGGTTAAATCATATCCTTTATCCAGTCAAGCAACTGGTACCATGGTGTCCAGTAACTGAAAGTCCCTCAGTGTTGGTAAAGTTTTGAAAATTCCCGTCAGCCTCAAGACCAGGGAAAGGGGGGGGATACAAGTCAAACCTCAGATAACTCGAAGTAGTTTCAGAAGAGTTCAATCCTACAAGTCAGCCTCTATTTTACTAAAATTGCACATCTAATATATACAGTCTTCAGTTATAGTAGTTCAGCAATGTGCATATTTTTAACTTCGATCCCCTTGCATACCTATAATTGATGCAGTTCTGCGATCCCTGGAACTCCAATTCCATGTCATTAACAACACTGATCCCTGATTGTCATCAATTTCCCCTTGCCTTCTCAAGATCAGGAAGATCTGCAAGCAATGTCTCATACAGTCAGATATGGCATCACAAGCAATAGAAGAAATGAAATTAAAGGTAAAAGTGCACACACAAAAGCAATTTTTTCGTTTGTACAATGCATACTTTGACACTTGAAATGATATGGACTGCATAATAGTGGAATAATTTTTTTTAAAAAAAAATTGTGTTTGTAGTTTTGGAATAAAAAAACTCGAATTTTCCATGTGGACTGAAAGTCAAAAAGCATTCTTTTCATTACATGCACTTAAGGGTTTGGAAGTTCATAGATTATAATGCATATAAAGATTATGAAAATTACGCGCACACTGCTTACTACATTGTTGCAGAATCCTATCTATGCATGTGAAGCACACACAGAGGATGGTAAATATGATGCAACCAAGGTCTAACTTACAAAGCATTCCTTCATCATCACTGCTCCCATCATCTTTTTCATCCTGCAAAAGAACAAGTGTCAAATAATCAAGCAGACTTGAAGTACTACTATAATCATTCTTTAAATTAACAGAAAACCAAACAAAAAAAGAAAAAAAATTACCCCAGCATTATTGTCATCAGAGGCATCAGCTGCAAGGGACAACAGAAATTTGATATCAGATTCAATCAGAAACTGAAGCTGTAAACTCTTGCATACTGAACCATATATTCTTGAGTTATTTAATACAAATCATAAAGCAGCCTTGTTATGCAGTGAACAAAGAGAAATAAGGAAAAGTTCATGCATCCCAGATTGCTAAGGATTGTGTTGGGATGCAATAATGGTTGAAAGAATAGAGACTTTATTTTCATTGAAGAGCCCAAGTGCTAACAAAACTCAAAAGCATCACCGTCATGGTATTGCTAATAAATTTCAAGAATTGTTCAGTCATTTCATGCCACACAGACCCATGGTGCACAAAACAGTCACAACTGCAAACACTTTGAAAGGTGTAAAAACTAATTAATTTTTCTATAAACATTGGAATTACATATTCTGCACATTATGGTGCTCATTGTGAGAGATAATGAATGTCAACCATACAATAGCAATATCAACATCCATGGTTAACACAATTCAATGGCTAGAATCCATCAAAATGACTCTTGAGAGTCTTTTAGCATACAATTCTTCTTCAAGCTAGGAAGATATCTAATTTCCTATATGCCTACGGTGAGAACAGGTAGAGGTAACAGAATTTTCCTCGCTAGTAGAACCTCACTAATGTGCACTTCAATTTTACATGTGAAGATAGAACAATACCTGTTCATCAAGAAACAGAAGCCAAAAATACAACCCAAGAGAAAAACACTAAGCTATTCAGCGGAGAACAGGACCACACACAAATTACAGGAAGATAATTTAACAAGGCAAGTCCAACTTGTGCTAGGCTTTTAGATATTAAACCACCCAAGTTAAATGCATTAAACAATCAAATGACAGGAATTTGGGACAGGATTAGATATCATGAAGTTCAATCAATTATAGTATCGTGTTTTGAAAACTTGAGCCCCATATAGAACTTTGAGAGATCTCAAATCATAACCCGAAGAACAGGTCGTGAGAACTTACAAGCTGACTTTTCATCATCCTCATCACACCACTTGTTCCAATCCACCTTAATGTAAGGAGCAGGCTTCCCTTCAGATTTTAACAGCCTTTTCCACCAGACTTTCTCTTCTTTCTGGATTGAGCATATAATGTTCCTCAACCCAACCTTAGTTTTAGAACCCTGCATAGTTAACATCAAAGCCTTAAAGCAAGAACATTATAACGTTTCAAAAGTTTGCAATGAAAAAAAAATGGGGAAAATTACTAGGAATTTTCATATTTAAACATTGCAATTTAGAAATACTACGCGTTGAAATGTCATATGAACAAAATTCTCAATTATGTGGCACCAGGTTTCTCTAACTAGAGCAGGTCAGTTACATGACAAAAAAGCATAAGACGTAGGAGACAATTCTAAGTATTGGATATTATATGCTACATGAAAACCCTTTGAGTAACAGATCAGGAATGGCATGAAAAAAAAATGAAAATTTTAAGATACAAGCATTTTCTTATATTCAATGCTTATGGACACTCAACAATAATTCTAGAAAATATTCCTCATGATGTTCTTGATGATGTGATGTACATGAAAACCTAAGGAATGTCTGCAAGCACAACATGGAACTTATCCTGAGTAGTAATGTTTCATCAGAGTGAATTGGAAGCCTGGCTTCAAAATGAGGTTTCATGCTAACTTGTCCATCAGAGTATAAATGTAAGACTGACTGGCTCTATGCTAATTCATTCATAAATAGTTAATCATTTACTTGTAAGCTAACCAGAGAGAGGGAGGGAGGGAGAGGAAGGAGGAGAGGAGTAACATCTCTTTGATTAGAAAGGCGTTGATTGATATTGAATTAGCAGCAAGAAATTTTTTCTGTGTTTAAGTTTTATCCCTCTGTTTCCTTTTTTTTCCCAGGAGGCGTTTAAGCAAAGGCATCACATCGGACGCGGTTCTAGAGCTAGTGGCAACAAAAACAGAATGACAGAGACAATGATGGAGAGTCATTAAAAGCAAAAGTGATAACAGCAGATAGAAAGGAGAGCTATTCTAAGGGGAGCAGTATTGATGGTTACATAGATCGACATTGGATCTCCTGTCAACTATTCTAACTTAATCCATAAATTTTCCCACCCAAAAGAAAAAAGAAAAGAAAAGAGGGCATGAAGCACAACATGCATGAGTTATCTTCTCCAAACTAAGCCAATTTTTTACACAAAAATGCATAACATGAAGATGCATTAAAAAGTACGGCCAAAAGAAATGCAATTCCCAACCTGGCTTCAAATCTACCAAATTCTAGTATTTTTTCCTTCTTGAGAACAGTAAAACTGGCATGCAGGAAGTGTTACGACACCACAGATATCAAACATGATTTTACCTCCTCTAACACAAGGACCAGCAACTTCAAAAAGAACCCATCATTAACATTCTTCTTCCAATGAAACAAAATGACTGCAAACCATCAACTACACAACTGTTCTCTTTCCAATCAAATGACAAGAACCCGCAAAATATTTCACAACTCAATGCCAAAAGAGTGAAAATACAAAGAGAAATTAAATAAAATAAATAAATACCTCAGGAACAATGTTTCCAAAGAGTTCCAAACTGAAATCAAAGGATTCGCCTTGAACCCCAACAGCAGAGAAACTAAATAACCCTTCACCTTCACATTTCACTGATACGTCTTTAGCATCAGGTAATGCAATCGTCAAGTAAACCTTGTCTGATCTCTGAGCCCACAGAACCTCTGGGTGCCGACTGCACATACAAACCACCAAAGTAAAAAATAATTGCAGAGTCAGAGTCAGAGAGAATGGGAGGACAGGAGAAATGACCTGACCTCATTGTTTCTATGGAGGGCGGGTGACTGATGGCGGAAACGAGTGGTCGTTTGAGGGTAATGGAAGAGACAGTAGCCAACAGTAAAACCCTACAAAGAAGACGACTACTGTGTCTTTGCCTGCTCTTGTCAGTGCACTGTACATAAATTATTGTACGGGGATGATAGTTTTGTTTTTTAAAATATTTTAAAAAAAAATTAAAATTTTTTAAAAAATTAATTTCAAAACATTTCTAAACAAGTTCTTACTAATGATAGTAAGTGCCCAACTACAATTTTTTTTAAAAAATAATATTAGATGTTGAGATAAAAAAATTATCATAAAAAAATCAATCATAAAAAATTTATAACCATAATAATTAAAGTCAAGTCAATCTGAAATATTTTGTTAAATTTGTGATTTATATCATGAGATTAAAATCCAATAAAAAATAAAAAGAATCATAAATCTTAAAAAAAAACACATGTTAACTTTTCAAACTCATAATATGAGTTATTAGACTTAAAACATCCAATCTAAACAAATCATGAAATCCAATTCTAAATTAATCAAAATATTAAAGGATGAAAGGAGGGGAAAGAAAGGCTCACAAGTGACAAACCGAATCACCATTGTAGACACACGTTGCACCAACAAGAAGTGAACATGATGATGGTTCTAACAACATAAAAAGGTATTTTTGGATGTTGGGAGCCACTACTCACACCTTCTAGATGGCATGGGCGCCTCTCACGAGCCTTTGGCACGCCACACGCGCAAGTTCTCATTTGTTTTTTTATTTATCCAAATACCAAAAATGCCCTTGAGCTCACTTTAAATTACAAAAAAAAAATCATTATGAAAAGACTAAGAGACCTCTTAACTCTAGGTTTAAATTTTTTGCTTTTACAGGTATTTTTGTCATTTCAGTGTGTGTTTTAATTGTTTATTATTTTTTATATTTGGTCAAATATCAAAATTGTCTTTGCATTATAATAACGAAAAAAATCATTATGAAAAGACGAGAATGCCCCTTGACGCCAAATTTAATTTTTTGCTTCTATGATATTTTGATCGTTTTACTATGCAATCTAGATGAGAAAAGACACATCTATCCATGATGAATTTTGTAATAATTAATGGGTATGTGAAAAGACTTTAATGCTTTTGGAAGATAGTGTTAAGTTTTTTGGGTGGAAAGATATAACGACCATTACACTGTTTCTGTTATAGTGAACAATGCCAGAAGGTCTGGAGCTAAAATGTTTTTCCAATGCCAATTAGGTTTTGTTAACATGAAGAAACAAATAGTAGAGTTCTTATTATTTAAAAAAATTTACAGCAAAATCATTTCTAATTCAATTTTTAAAGATGCATTCTATAATATTGCAACTTTTTATTAATAATTATAGTGGTATCATCACTTTAAAAGAATAGATGATTATTTGAATAAGTTGATGAACTAAATATTGCATGTTATATTCACCAAGCATCATCATAGCAAAAAAACTAATATTTAAAATTAGTGAAATGCATTGAATTTAGAGGCTCCAAAAATAATACCAGCATGATTCATAAGTTCTTTATGAAACTTAACGTCTAAATTAATTACAGAATTGAGATTCAACCTTAATATGAAATCAGAGACTCTTTTTGGGAAAGACAAAAAACAATTCTTTCTAGAAGCCTTGTAGTTGAACCATCAGCATTCATTGCTTGCAGAATATTGATTGAACTTCAGAGATCAATGTTTCTCTCTTTATTTTTTATTCACATCAATAATAATAATAATAGTCAAGGCATCCCTCTTTTACGCTAGCGATCCTCATGCTTTAGGATGCATTAATGTTTGGTTTTTGTTTAGGAAAAAACCAGACTCATAAACAAAACATCCAGCTCTGGTAAGTGGTTTTTTCTCCTTTTTGAATTCCATCATCTTCATTCTTCTTTCTTTTGCTCATGGTTAAGACTTCATACAACATTTGGTAGTGCAATTTTAGGTCGACAGTTTTCACCATTAACAAGTTCAACTGAGAATTCTTAAGGATCAGGGAAAATTTCTTTTGAATATTGATGTAGGGCATATTTCTCCAGTGCCACCTCCTACCAACACAGACAACTATAACATGTAGACATGGAATCTTAGCCATCTCAAGCAATCTACAAGTATATATGTCTGACATTATCATTGTAAATATTAATGACCTTATACCTATAATCACCATTATGCAATGCTCTAGATTTGAAATTAAGTTCTTTGAATTCTTCACTTTTTTCACAAATCTAAGGACCAAAGCTCTTTTTAAACCTGACTTCCTTAAACAACATTTATGTTTTTCAATATGTGCTTACTATCCTTCAACAATATGATAATACTTTTATAACCAACTTTTAATACTATCTCTTTGACCCGTTTCATGTAAATCAAGATATTTGATATCGCAATATGGGTCATATATCCAGTTGTGTTTAATATCTTTATTTCTTTAAATAAATTTTTTTTATTGAATCAAACAATTATCTATACCAATAAAACATTTTAAAAAAATCATTAATGATAACTAAAGACTAAACTCAAAAAATAAGAGATAAATATAAATCAAGATATTTGATTTCGCAACACAGGTTATGGTCACAGTTGTGTCTAGTAAATTTATTTTTTAGAATAAATTTTTTATTTAATAAAAAAATAATAGAATTGGCTTGTGCTATGCCACAAGTTGGATGAAAAAAATTCATGAACCCCAAAACAAATGTCTAAACATAGCCAACGTGTTTTTTACAAAAAAAAAATAGATTTTAACCATAAAATTTTTTATTTAATATTAAAACAAAAATATATTGGATTTACAAGGGTCAACCTAGGTTGACCTGTGAAACCCGCTAGGATAATCTTTCAAAACAATTTCAGAAAGGTAAATTATTAATTAACTCAATGTTGGAGGATGCAATTAATAAGAAAACAAAACAATACTCAATTAAAATAACTCAAGTCAACCAACCAAACTCGTGACATAGGTCATGCACGTCATTGGACTCGGTAAATTTTTTTAATCCTAAAGATTGTTTTACATTTAATTATACAACAACAAAGAGCATGATATTTTTTTTATGAAATAGTATTTTTCAAGAAAAAAACAGAACATGTTTGTGGAACTGAGATAACAAAGTAGATAATTGATAACAAAAGATGAAATTGAATTTTTTAAGTTTTAAGTTAAACAAAAAAATAATAAAAATTGTATTTTGTTTTAAATTAAGAGATAAAAAAGGCATTAAAAAAATCTAAACATTATGACTTAACTCATCTATCTGAGTCATGGATCCAACCAAGTTCAATATTCTTTTCTTAAAATTATATTTAACCTAAATATAAAATAAATTTTAAAAACAAACAAACAAAGAAAGCAAAAAAGAAGCTTAGTGTGCCTGGGCATTTGAAAGGAAATGCTCATATGCATGAGCATTAAAGCCTAGGCCCACACATTTGAGATTGATTTTTTTTAAACGAGCAAATGACATGTAGCCTACTAAGGAAAGTGACATGTCAATTCAGATTCGAGACATTGTTACTATGCTTAATCAAATCATGACAATGGATTTTTCACCATAAAAAACCTAATTTTTAAGTCATTTCAAACTACAAACACCTTACCAACACTCTTAAAACACCTATAAACCAAATCATCAACCTAAAAAATTCAATAACCCGAAATCAAACAAAGTTATTTTTGTCTTCCTCAAATTAGATTTATTTTTTAGGTAACATTGAGGCTTCAAACAACAACTATCAAACTCCTCTCATTGCATGGAACCCATGGACACCAATAACAACCATTATGGTGGTCGAAAATGACATGAACAATGACTTTCTCTCTAAATATAGAAATCTAACAATTTCTCTTTCTCTCTCCTCTCTCAAACTATGAACTAAAAAAAAATATATATCAAAATTAAATTGCAAAACATTTTAGGGACCGGATGGGTAAATTGTTTAAAGTTAGAAGACTAAAGCGAACTTTTCGTGAGAACTTTGAACTTACCACCCATTTTCGATGCCTTTTCTATATTATTCCTCCTTCTTTATATCTTATCCTTGGCAATAAATTTAAATCAATTGCCATTTAATTTGGCCTTAAAAGGATGCGATTTCCTTTTAAAAAAAAGTTTAAGAGTCAAATTAAAAAATTATAAAAAATTTAAATAGTAAGTCTAGGTGAAATATGAGAACATAAACAATACAAATGTGTACAATAATTCCCCCACATGTTTTTTTTATTAGTAGAACCATTTTCAGGTTTCATACAAATTATTGTAAACTATATTAGATTTAGCATTAATACTAAAGTAAGCTTTATATTATCATTCTCGATAGTTTTATACTTCTATCTTGTTATATTTCTCTAATTACTCAAGGTATTCATCTAATTCTTATATGGTACTTGATTTGACACAAGTTCAAAATTGTTTTTCTATGTCTTTACTATGATTGGTCTTCCTCTAATTTGCAAATATATGTTTGGCACACCACCTCTATTATAGTCTAATCTAGACTCTAAATATAGAGAAGAACATAGACCTTATCAAACATAACAAAAGCAGTAAATGATATTTCAACTTACAAACACCTTACTTGATTCTCCATTTTATACCCATAAATCCCAAAATCAAAACAAACAAAATATATAACCTATACTCTACTCTCTAAATACATCACCTCAACCAAGATTTCAAATCAAGAGGTTTGCTTAAATTAACCTCGATGCAAACCCTAGCAAAATTATCACAAGTTTTTATATAGAGTTACCTTGTCCATCTTAATTTATATCCCAACTTATCACCAATTTAGGTTAGGATTATTTTACCATATAAATTATAGAAATTCAAACCTAAGCTTATGCTTCATTAATAATAGCTTTTTTATAATAAAAAAACAATTGTTATTATTGAAAGTAAGCTAGTGATCCACTATTAATTATGGACCTTTAAATAGAATACTTGTACAAATTCCTTAAGCAAGTTCAACAAATGATAAAATATTATAAACTGGCTTTTAATTTTGCCAACAATATGCTACACTAAAATTACCTATAATAATCTTATGGGTTACTTCTTATTAGTTAATTGGGCATCCCTAAAATAGTTAGGATGAGAGGTGTTCTATGAGTTTATTATGGCTTGTGAACTTTAATAGGATCAATATAGTTATGGTTATAAATTTGCAAGCCATTTCGTCGCATAGGATGTTGAATATTTAATGGTTATTCTTGAATCTAATTCACAAGAAACGATTCACACTATCATGATTTTTAAAGGTTTTATTACTTTCTTGTTATGCTATTCTTATTGATATTAATGTTCTTAGATAGTGTTTGGTTGTTATCTCGAGAAAAACTTATTATTTTTGTCTCTATTTATCCAACCAAACATGTTTATGTCATTTTTATATATGCCTCTTGTATCTTAGAATACTAACCAAATACAACCTTATCAAATGACATTTACATTGTTATCTTCATTATGTTTCACAAGAGAATAATACTATAACAAATTATCTATCAAGGTAGGGATCACTGAATGAACTAATAAGAAAATTTGAAAAAAATTCAGTTCAATTGGGTTTTTGTTTAGAAGTCCAAAACTAAAAAAAAAACAAGATCGAACCAAATTGGTTCAACCCAAAACTAAACTTAGTATAAAAGAAAAATAGGTATAAAGAAAAATTTTTCTCAAACCCTATCTCATTAGCAACTAACAGTTGCCCCCTCTCATTTTACTCTCCTAATCTCCCTCTAAAGTTTTTTTTTTCTTCTTTTATTTTCAAGAATTCCATAATCTTTGGCAGAGACATATGGATCTTATTCTATGTTTCAGAAGTATATGATGTATGAACTTATTACTGGTCACTATCATTATAATGTGTGTTACCATTAAAAGGTGCCATCTAATGTTATTAGGTTGTTTAAAAAATTCGTACTATTCAGTGCATTGAACACCTAATAACATTTTGTTTACTTTTGTCTCTGAATATGTATGAAGACTATTAGCTCCAAAATGTGTTTTTGAATTTGGTCACCCTTATTCTTTCTAATGCACTGATTAGCCTATTTTCACTTTTATACTCTAATCGATTGGAGGATGAGACATAAGGGGTTAAAAAACTGAACAATAAATTTCTCACAAGTCACAAGGGATTTATCACTTCTCTTTCCATAGGAATTTATGTGCAAGGTTAGTAAGAAAGAGAAAAAATAATCAGATATCCAAGTTAAATTTACTTAAGCCTAGAAAAAAGCTAAACTGAAATAAATTCAGTTTAAAAGGGAAAAAACCAAACTAAACTAACAAAGGTTGGTTTGAACTAGTTTTTGGTTCAATTCGATTCACAACTTGGAAAAAACATAAATTTAGTTTGATTGTTTATTTTGGTCCAAGACCGAACCAAAAATAATCATCCCTAGCTAGTATCATGAACATATTTTCTTGCATCGTGAAGAAATCTAATTGAAAAATAAAAAGTTGCTATATGTATTTAAAAATTACATGAACAAATAAATCATGCGCTAACCAAAGGTCAAAACAAGAAACTAAAAGATAGATACATGTAATGATCTTTGACCTTGTGACATGTGATGTTCTTCAATTTTTTATCTATTTAATTATATAGTAATAAAACTGGAGTTTCATCATAAACATAGTAATTTAAATTTTATAAAAAAATATAATTCTTAGTATAATATTTTTATTAATATATTTTTTTAACAAAAAATATAACTTTCATTAGTTATGTTACATGAAAACTATAAACAATTACAATTAATATCCAAAAATATTATACCATAATATCTCTTTAATCCAAACCTCCTTCCCTTATTAATTTATTATTCTTTTACAAAATATTTTTTATTAGAATTTTTGTTTTTTAAACAAAAAATTATCATCATCCAAGCAAGTTTTATAAAATAAAATAACAAATTGATGATTTCAACATGAATATATTAAGAAAATACAAAATAATGTTGAGAAAAATCATATAAAAAATTTACAACAAAAAAATTTAAAATAAATATTTTATCCATATTTTAGAAAACTATGCATATTAGGTTCATACATAACTATTTTGAAAACAATTGTTCATATCACCATGGAGGATGCTTGTATTATTTAAAAACAATGGCTTTATGTGGATTGTTATTTAAATATTATTTAAATAAATTGATTTAAAAGTAATTCAATTACAAAATGTAAAAAACAATGAGATTTTAAACAATAAAATTAAATGACGCATCATTCATTTATCATATTTCTAATCAGCAGAGTAGGATCTAAGTTCTTGCATCTCAGAAACCCATATATCAACATTTTTTCACAAAAACAAATTGATAAAGAACATCCCATGAACCATTATAACTATGTTTTCAATAATAAAACACATTCTAATTGACCTAAGTCCTCGTAATTAGATAAAATTATTTTTTTTTAAACTCAGATCTACTTTTTTTTTCAAGATCATAAAAGGTGGAAACCACCTCTATTAAGTTTCTTGTTAAAGTTATTGGTGGCTGAAATATGATTACTCAAAAGCTTTCTCTCAGCTTAATTTTATCTAATCATTTTTTTTCTTATTTCTTGGGATGTAAATAAAAAACCCAAAATCAGAAGGCATCAAATGTAAGGGAAAAAAAAAAAACTAAGATTGAGAGACCAAAATATAGATTTTTGTGTCCTTTAAATAATAAATATTTGAAAGAGATTGTCATTTTTTGTCAATGTAAATTTTAATCCTTGTTATATTAATTTTGGTTTTTTTTTATTTTAAAATAATTTCAAACTCTTCTATGAAAAATCAACATGCCATTCAGTACCGAGACAACTCACAATATCCAAGGATCATAAAAAGATCAAATTAAAAGAAAAAAAAAGTTTAATGACCAAAATGGAATGAAATCAAAATTCATGGAAATGAGGGCAAAAAATTGCACAATAACTAATGCTATAACTAATAATAAAAATATAAGATGATGAATAGAAACGTACACCTCCTATTTTAGTTTCTTTTTTAATTAATGTCAATATTCGCAAAGCATCTGGCTAAATGATATTATTGACGTTGCTTTCATGCGAATGTAACCAAGAAAAAAAAATGAAACACATCACATGAATTGCATTTAGAATCTCTCTGTTTCAAATCTCAATCATAGTAAATGTTTTATAAACTTTACTCATTAAAAAAAAATGTAACATAACAATCACTATTGCTCAAAGATTAGCAAAAAAATAAAAAAACTGATCAAACTGAAAAAAAATAATTGAAAAATCAAACTGTAAAAAAAATTCGATTAAAATTTTAAAAAAACCGACTGGTTTGCTTTTGGTTTTATAACCTGAAACTAAAAAAATCAAACCGAATCGAACCGAACCTAAACAGAAAAAAATTAGAAAAAACCGAACCAAACCGGAAAAAATTCGAGCAAAACCGGTCTGAATTGGTTTTTGTTTTTAAAAACAGAATCAAATCGAAATTGGAGTTTTGAACCGGTTTTGGTTTAATTTTGATTATTTTTTTTTAATTTTAATTTAATTATTTTTTTTAATAAAAATTAAATCAAATTGAAAATGATGACTCATACTAATTTCATTCATTTCTAAAAAATAATAATTTCCCCTAAAGCGCCCCCTCATGTAAAAAATTCACAGAATGCACATACTCTCCCTGTTTTTACCAGTGTCCACGTGCTTTTCACTCATGTCACGTGACACAAAACTTAACAGCCTCCCTCTCCTTCTTTCCCACTATAAGTTATTACACTGAGACCACTCTCATGGAAAATGTCACGCGCTTAAATCCCAAGCTCTAACTAAACCCCCGCCTCTAAAACCCTAAGAAGATTCTCCTACCCTTCTCCCTCAGCACTAAAACGATGACCCCAAACGACGGCGAACCGGCAGAAGAAGAATGCCCCCCAAAACCCCAAACTTTACAAACCCTAACCGCTACCCATTTATCCAGTTCAATCTCGAACCTCTCCGCCTCCTCTCGCGCGATTCCGTCGAACAAAGACTTCCATTTCTACTACAACTTCGACGAATTCAAGGTCCCGATTCAGGAAATCGCAGCGAAATCTCAGTCGCTACTCGAATCAATCGGGTCTTCCTCTTCAAATGATTTATTCAAAGAGAAATTACAGTTCCCTAGCGATGTCGACATCGACGAGGCTTATGATTGGTTGGTGAATGTAAACGACGAGATTTTTGAGCGTTTTGATACTTCAATTGATGAATTCAAGAGAGTCCGAGAGGAAACTGGTCGGGTTGTGGACGTGGATAATGAGGATGGGTTTCAATTGGTGCTTGGGAAGAAGAATAAGAGGTTAATGAAGGAAGCGTTGAGTGATGACTCGGCGAATTGTGCTGGTGTTGACTCGGGAGTGAAAGTGGCGGATAACAAGAAGGGGATTTTGGGAAATAAGGCGAAGGTCCCGTTTCATATACCTACGATAAGAAGGCCGCAAGAGGAGCATAATATTTTGGTTAATAATTCGAATAGGGGTTTTGAGCATGTTTGGTTGGAGAGAAGCGAAGATGGGTCGAGGGCTATTCATCCACTGGTTAGTGATTTACACATTTTTAGATTTCTAAATTGTGTTATAGGGTTTGATTCACCTTGTTAATCTGCTTTTTCACGGTCATTATTATATTTGTAATGTTAGACTTCTGTAAAGCATGCATTCAGAATTGTGCATCTCTAAGGCTTTTCTCAAGTATTATTGACTAAAAATGTTACCAATTACAATATAATGTATGGCAGGGTTAACCCTTGTGGTGGTGAGTAGTCAATTGGATAGTAATTGTAAGGAAAGGCTGAAGGGCTGAAGTGTTAAAAATTAATTTAGATAAATTCATATTTTTGAGCAGTCTGTTGATTGTATTTGGTAAAAATTGTGCAATGTGGCTAGCATCTGCATACATGGTTGAAGAAGTGAAAAAATTCACTCCCTCTTTCAGAAAATTTTCTAATCTAATGGTTCTTCTTTTACAAATGTTTTGGGAAGTTAATTTGATCTCTACGGTTGTTTCCTTATCAAGCACATTGAATGACTTCTTATCAGTCAGCATCTCTAAATATTTTGATTACTATATAAAATGTAATCTTTGTATCGTGTCTGTATTCAAAGAAGTTTTATTGATCTTTACCATCATAAGCATCTCTTCCTGCAATCTTTACCAATGTTATCCAGATTGCTTTTTGGATCACACAATTCTACACCTTTGCATTCCAAAATTCACCTGACAATTTTACCCTCTAAAAAATTGTAATAGAATGAGAACAGTAATTGAAACACCAAACTCTTTAAAATCTCTGGCAGTGCATTAACTTATTCTCGTTATATTCTCAATTGTTTGGTAATTGAGCTTTGGATATTTGACCAAATGGTTTGAAAAACTTCAACACTGAAGAAATGTCTTTTCATGGGTTTGATTTGATTATGGACCAAATCAAGTGTTAATTTGATGGCCTTGATCAATAACTTATCTTATATATAATAACTGTGTTTTATTAACCAGCTGATTTTTCTACAAAAATTCTCTTTATATGTGACTTAATATTAAGGAATTCTGGAATTCAGTAGTTTTAATATTCATAAAAATATAGATCAAAAGTGTGGACATAAAACTCAAAGACGGGATGAGTGAGGGAAGGGTGGAGTTGCACATTTTAACTTATTCTAGTTATATTTATATTTTTAAAACATAATTTTAGTAGTATGTAAAAGTTTTCGGTATTTATGATTTGATATTTTAGACACTCCATCAAGCCTTCTTAAGAAAGTAATTTGAACAACCTTGATCTTTACCTTAAGTAGCTCTGAACACCTTAAATATCTAGCTTTTATTTCTAGTTTTTTACAATTATTTGATGTTCCTATTTCCTGTAAAATGATTCCTGAGCTGCAGACATAGTGAATGGAGTTAATTTTAATTGATTTACCTGAAACTCACTATAATCTGTTCAATATTTACCTCTACCCTTTCTCCATTTTCCTCATTTTGCTTGGAAAGAGTTCCCAGTTATTGCCTCAGGATTCATTTGTTACTTTACTTTCTAGGTGCCAAACTGCCCCCCATGAGATCTGTTGGGTGCATTGCTTACAAATTGCCCTGGCTTGTCTAGTAACATGCATAAGAGCAGCATACCTTCTAATTTGCTTATTTGGCAATATTCTGTGCCAGAAGGTTTTAATGTCCTTGAAAGGTAATTTCAATGACTGGGAAACCTTTCCTTTGACAGGAGTTGGGTTCTTCTATTTCCCTCCCGGCCTGAGCAACCTTGATTGAGGGATGTGAAGCAATGCTGAATCACCCATAGGTTTTCATCACATCTAGAATTCATAGCTAAGACAGATGCTGACTGTTCTATTCATGAATGAAATATTTGTTTGCCTTATCCATTTACATAATCAGGTGGCCTTCTCATTATGTGTGTGCTATGCATGGTTATGTATCAATTTGTAATGGATTCTATTTATCCAACAGAATATATGTTCATGTTACATCATTGACTATGTTTTGGTACATCATAAGGGTTTGAAAGGCTGTTGGTTGTATTTGTTTATATATTGATGCTGTCTGGAATTTGTTTACCAATTTGATATGGTTTGGATCTAGCTATTCATTTGTTATTCTCATTCCACATCAGTAGCTTTTTGCTTACTTCATTCTTGTATTATTTGGTTATGATTTCTGAAGAAAGAAGACTCTAATTAGCTTCTTATTATTCCTCTCTCATGTGTATAGGAAAAGCTGTCTGTTCTTGATTTTGTGGATAAAAGCATTGGGGATGTTGAGCCTGCGCCACCTCTTCCAACAGAGAGTACTCCATTTAAGCTTGTGGAAGAAGTCAAGGATTTGAAGGAGTTGGCAGCTAAATTGCGTGGTGTAAATGAATTTGCGGTAAAAACTGAGTATTTCAATTGTCATTATTAGTTATAACCTTTGAATAACTAAACTAGAAGTTGTCTGAATGCCATTTTGTTTCTTTCTTGAGTCCTCAAATGCACAACCTCGTGTTACAGTATTGCTGCTTTCCTCCTGTGATTACCTTTTTTGTTATCATAAAATTTTGCAATCACTCTTGAAGGTCTAATTAATGGGCATATATGTTACTTTATAGGATTACTTGTAAACTAACTTCAGTCATAGATGATGGCTTCATTTAATTGTTTTGTATGTCCTACGTGCCAGTTCAATGTTGACGTTTGCTTCTTTGTTTGTTTACAAATTGTGGAGTATAACCTTTTTTGATCCAATGGCTAGGTTGATTTGGAGCACAATCAGTATCGATCTTTTCAAGGATTGACATGCTTGATGCAAATTTCAACTAGAACCGAGGATTTTATTGTTGATACATTAAAACTTCGAATACATGTTGGCCCATATCTTAGGGAAGTTTTCAAGGATCCTGCCAAGAGAAAGGTCTGGTATTGAACTTCTGCTTTCTATTTCCCTCCCTCCCTACCTCCCTCCCTCTCTCTCTCTCTCTTTTATGTCAGGTTTGTCATACTTGTGATAGAATTTAATTTAATTAGGTCATGCATGGAGCAGATCGAGACATTGTGTGGCTTCAACGTGACTTTGGCATATATATCTGCAATCTGTTTGACACTGGACAGGTCTTGTACTTTGACTTTATTGCTTTTCTTAACCACTTGATTTTATTTTTCTTGCTACTCAACAGTTCTTTATTTCAACATCATATACAATGACTCTGTAAACTCGTTTTTTCAATGGTTTATCCAGAAAATCTGGGATCATAGTGGGATCATAGCTAGTTGATGGTTTGGGTGTGCCAATCTGGTAGTATGTCGTGTGATCTTGTGCAATTTGATTTTTCTTATACCCTCACCACCTTTTCTGTCATTAAATAAATTAGGCCAGCCATTTTTTGTATTATTTAAAATGTAGTTTCTTGTTGTCAATATATGCCTCTATGAATCAAGCGAGGCTAGAGGTCTTACTCTGGAAATTACAGATCAGAAGTCAATTTTCTGTGTCCCTTTAAAACAAGACCCTTATTCTTGCACATCTTAGCTGATAGATTTACCAGAATTTAATTATTTTATTTTTCATGACCTCAATAATTTCTTCTTTTCTCCTTTCTCGCTGAATGTTCATTAGCATTTAGTGCTTCTTTTGATTAACACTTTTATTTCCATCCCTAGGCCTCGAGAGTGCTGAAGTTGGAAAGAAATAGTTTGGAGTACCTTCTACATCACTTTTGTGGGGTCACTGCCAAGAAAGAGTAGGTCCCCATGTAATCACTTGATCTGCCACTGCTTATGGTTTGGTTCATATAACTTTGCACATACTTGTATGCCTAAATTTACCGGAGTACAACGAGTGTTTGTGTTTTTTTTTTTCCTGGTTTGGTGTGTGTAGTTGTTTTTATAAAAATCCCAGTAGAGTTGACTTGTCTGTTCATGGTAGATACCAGAATGCAGAATGGAGACTACGCCCTCTTCCTGATGAGATGATCAGGTGAATTCATATTTTAGAAATTTTGTCTTTTGTTTTCCAAACATGCCACCCAGAGCATATGCTGGAGTCTTGAGCAACTATTTCATGCAATCAGTGAACAAGTGTGCTGGTGAATTCAGATTAATTAGATGGATCATTTTTCCCATTTGGAGTCAATGATAGTTTTGGTTTTTGCTAGACTTGAAATATAATCAATTAGTTGGCATAGGTCGCTTTTCCAGCTATGCAATCAAGGATACTTTCCATGCGATGGTATGATACAAGAATGTGTGATATTGAAAGACTGCTAAGTAGTATGTTGCATGCTAAACCTCACCACCCCTCATAATGCTAGTGTAGTGTGACAGCTTTCCCACATACAAAGATTTTCTTGTTTTTTCTGTTTTATTCACTCATGTCAAGTGTATATTTCAATCGAAATTGATCAATTTGTATGTCTGATTTTCTATTATACCAGCCAAAAGTGTTCATCTATTGATCTGTTCTTTTGATACACAGATATCTGTTTCTGGAACAATGATGATTCTATATTTGGCTTTAATATATATATATATATATATATCGTTTAAGAAATTCTATTTAGATAATTGTAAATGTCAATTGGAGAATGAGAAAATTGAAAAGGAAATCATGGAGAAAAAAATGGGAGAAATTTTTAAAAAAGGAATAGAGGTGCAGAAAACATATTGGTTAAAGTTTTCTATTTATTAGAAAAAGAGGAAGAAAAAGACCAGTGGTGGTTGCTGGGATCACAATAGAGTGGATATGGAAATGGAAGGAAATTTCACTCTTTGAAGAGTAAGATGTTTCAGGCCTTTAATAACACATTGTTGGTATTTTATGAGAAAGTTCCATCTAGTGGTAAAGTTTCTATTGTAATAATCTTCCAGTTGTGTAAGCTTGTTCTTCATCATAAACAATTTGTTTTCCGGAAACAGGATGAATTAGGATTTGCATAGTGCTCTGAAGTCTCTAGTTTGCTCATATCTCGTAATGCTGTTTTATCATCATTGTTCATCTCTATTATTGATGTTGGTTTAGGTAAATGTAGTCGATGTTAACTCTCTACAGTTATCTAATGGGCGACTTTTTTGGTGACAGATATGCCAGAGAAGATACTCACTATCTGCTGCATATATATGATTTGATGAGGGCATTGTTACTCACAAAGCACAATGACCATGATAATGGCGATCCTCCATTGGTAGAGGTATGTTTTGATAAAAACAACAGGCATTTTCTAGATTGTTCAACCATATGAAAGAATGCGACGACAGAGACTGGGAGGATGGAATGTGACTATCATCTGTCCTTTCCTCAGTTTTGTGTGGGAGCTAGGTCTTCTATTTTGGTTGGCGTTATTCTTGCTTGGCAATATTTTTTTGTATTTTTTTTATTCACACGTCTCTGGACAAGTGAAGACTCATACCAAAAATGGCAGATTGCTAGAATTTCTGTAAAATTGAGCATTGGATTTGGCATCACTATTTTATGTGGTTACAAGTCCTTTAATGCTGCAACCTTGATTTCTTCCATGTTATCTTTGATGGGAACCGGGAAGGCTTTCTTTCACCTGATTACTGGAGTCGATTATGATTTTAGAAATAGGTTATGGTCATTGTTGACTACAACATTACTATAACGAGGGAGTGATTGTTGATAACAGGTCTACAAACGCAGTTATGATGTATGCATGCAGTTGTATGAGAAGGAGCTTTTCACTGAAAATTCGTATCTCAATATGTATGGGTATGTTACAGACCATTTTACTTTAAGATTATATGTATCATCACATGAACTGTGTAATATTTTGTACATCAATGCTTCTTTTTTCCCCTGTTAATTTGGTTGTTTCTGTGCCTTTTCTTTCTTTGGTATTTACATTATCTTGAACATAATCCATCAGTGCTTAATTTCTATACTTTATTTCTGAGGTGCTGTTATGTCTTGATTTAGGTTGCCTAATGCTGGTTTCAATGCTCAGCAGCTTGCCATTGTTGCAGTAAGTAGTTGCCTTTTGTCATTTACTTAATTTGTCAAATTGAGTGAACTAACACTGCAATAGATACATCTTTGTTGCTGAGTTATTATAGACTCCTGTTTGGTTTAAACTTGGATATTTTACCTTCTTCATTTATTTAATTTCCAGGGGCTTTACGAGTGGAGAGATGCCATTGCCCGTGCAGAAGATGAGAGCACGGGTTATATATTGCCAAACAAAACTCTTCTTGAAATTGGTAAGAATCTTCTCAAATTTGTCATAACTTCAACTTAGTCTGTTTGCATTCTTATGGTAAATGTTGACTCTTAAATCTTCTTTTGTTTGGAAATGGTGAAAGCCAAGGACATGCCTGTTACGCCTAGCAAATTACGTCGACTGCTGAAATCAAAGCACTCATATATTGAACGACACCTTAGTTCTGTTGTTAGCATCATTAGGCACTCCATGCAAACCTCTGCTGCTTTTGAAGCTGCTGTTCAACATTTAAAGGAGAGACGCATGGAAACAGTAAGACTTGCTGCACATATTTGATGATCTCCACATATATATCATAGAGGTGTCTCAGCACTGAATTTAGAATTCATTATGAATCTTAACTTACAAAGATGCCTAAATTACGAGTTCATGTTAGAAATGGATTTAATAACTATTTAATTGAGGGCCATGTCCCCCTCCCTGGATGATGACAGGCTGAGAATTCAACCTATCTCGTGTGGTGTTGCTTTGACTACAGTTTTGAAGAACAAAACTGTTAATATTCTTGAAAAAAGAAAAAAAATAGTGGGTTTTGATGCTCTAGCCAAAGTACTGGGTCTTATGTGTTTAAAGTGAAGCGAACCTATTCACTTGAGATTAACAGAGTTGCACTCTAATTTGAAAAGTTGGGCAAGCAGAATGAGTCCAGGTCAATCTGAATTGAATGCATGGTTGGGTTTGTTTAATAACTGCTTGAAATTCTGATGGTCCTTGGATGTAAAGTTGTAATCATGTTTCCCACTAAGTTGGAGAGTTGCTTTTACTTTTGTCTCCCCTTAGTGCCCTGTTTATTTGATAACTGAAAGATGTTTTTTTGAAGGCCTCACAAAAAGATACAGAAGTTAATGAGGGCTGTGAAGAAAAAAGCGTTCATGGTGGCAATGAAATGAATGGCAGTGTGGCTGCTGAAACTTCTGTGCAGCTGGAAAGGGGGCTTCTGAAGCAGGGAAGCAGTATTGTTGAACTTGGCAAAGGTGGGCAAGAAAGCTCTGCCAAGCATCATGGTGAAAATGGTGGGGTGAAGACTGGATCTAGTAGTTATATTTCAGATACATCTCCAGCAGCAAAGGTTGTAGATATTTGATAAGTAGATCGATATTTGTTAGAGATCTTTAGACTAACATGTCCACCTTTTTCTGCTCAGGTTGCTGGAGCAACTGTTCAGATTCTAAAGAAGCCAACTGGTGCTTTTGGGGCCCTTCTCAGGGGCGCAGCAGCAAAGAGGAAACTTGGTACTGATAAAAAGGTGAACATTCTACCCTTGACTTTGCTTCCTCTTCAACAATCTAGACAGCGTTCACATAACCCAGAACATGGTAATGGATCTTTCACTAGGGTGGTCTGCCTTGTGGTTGAGTTTCTGAGCACATTAATTTTGAAAGGCATTAAAATCAGTATAACACACTAAATGGAGCGTGCATGAATGGAAATGTTCTTGCCCATCTATCTGTTATTTTTCTTTTTCCCACTTGAGAGTTTTTTTTTTTTTTGGGTGGGGTTCTGTTACAAATTCTTTTTGAACTGTCCGCATTATTTAGCATGTTCCTTTCATACCTTTGGTAATTCCACCACTACGCATTTATACCAGGGAACACAATTTGTGTGTCTTAACATGCTTTTAACTTATCAAGTCATCTTGATGCATCTAACTGCCTTTTATTCTCGTTTAAAACTCCTTTTATTCTATTGTTGACTTCTGGCTGACATTATTTTTACAAATATTTAGGTCGGGGAAGAGCTCAAGTTAGAAAAGATAAGATCCTCAGTGAACCTTCCATTCCATTCATTTATGCCCAGAAATGAACCTCCAAAACCAGTAGTAGAAGAGCCCATTGTTTCAGAAATTTCACATCCTGAAGAATCTTTGGCTGTCCCAGCTACTGGTTCTAGTTTGCAAGATATAATAATGTTGGATGATGATTCGGATATGGAACAAGACACTCGTATTGGAGAACCAGAGAGAGATGATTCCAAGACCACAAATGTCAACAGGGATGACAAATCTTCAGGAACTGCTTTGGAAACAGACAAAGTTGAGGAACCTGTTTCTCTGTCAGATTTGTCTACGAGTTCCCAAAAGCGCTTCCAATCCAGCAATCAAAATAGAAGAACTGCAGAAGGTAAGGAATCTGGAGAATCAAGTAGTGTTATGAAGCTGAAGCCATTTGATTATACTGCTGCACTCAGATTTGGTGTAGGCTCGACAGAAAAGTTGAAAGTAGGGAATGACAAAAATCAGAGGGACGCGCGTGTTTCTGTGGGTAAGATAAAAAGTTCTCCAGGAACCCCGGTACAAAAGGATGATGAGACAGGAGAATTTCGCGAAGGCAGAAGACGTCAGGCCTTTCCCGCAACT
Source organism: Populus alba x Populus glandulosa (assembly GCA_033617975.1). Taxonomy (NCBI): domain Eukaryota; kingdom Viridiplantae; phylum Streptophyta; class Magnoliopsida; order Malpighiales; family Salicaceae; genus Populus; species Populus alba x Populus glandulosa. The sequence goes on from CM066161.1 coordinate 6,685,235, forward strand.
GGAAATAGGAGTGCAACATTCCGATGAGTGCGTTAGGAGTCTAGTTGTAGAAAACAATTAAAGATAATATCTTGTACATTGGTGACAGCTTATGTTTTCATGGAATTCTTTCCGAGTGGCTGGTAGGCTTGTTATGCTATAGATTAGGTGTGGAAAAGGGATCAAGTTGGATCGGCAGTGATGGTGGCGGTAGGCATGCTCGTGGTGTTTGTGACTGCACGGGAAGGTGGGAAGCATTTATCACAGCGGCAGTCCATCCTCTCGTCGCGGTGGGAGTGAGATGAATGGTTTCTGCTCAAGGCTTTGCATTGCCGATGAAGGCTGAAACAAAAACTTTCTCATCACGTTTCTTCTAGATTTAAGGATGGGTGGAAGGAAGGACCTTTGAAGAATCTTCGGAGACCGACTCAAAAAGCAGAGACTGGCCGGTGCCGATTCCATTATTTACGTTTCAAAACTCTCTGAAGAGCATTTTTCTTGTACGGCGTGAGTATTTTATGAAATTCCCTTTCTTTTACTATATTTGAAAGTCAACCATGAGCAGATGCGTGTGAGTCTTAGGTATTAAGAGGCCTTGTGCTCGTTTTCGCTGCTAGCTGGATCAAAAGTATGTGATTGCTGTTATTTTTTTCCGCATATGATAAAATATTTGAAATGAGAAGAAATAACATAACTAGTATATCTGACTAAAATTAATCGTAAAGTAGTTGCCTTGTTTAAATGGTGATTTGATTTAAAAAAATAATCCATTGTTTTAACCTCTAACTAGGTGCTTTTAGCTTAAATCTAAAACTTCGGACAAGGATTAAGGTGGTGTTTCCGCTCGTGTTTCAATTGTAGTTTTGTATATTTTTTATTTAAATTAAGTGCATGTATGAAACTATTTGGTATTATGGTATTTTTTTATCCACTTACAAATAGAAAATTTTTTATTAATGAAATAACTTGTATTTTTTACATTAAACTCCACACATTATTGCTTTTCAAACCATAATTTTATAAAAGGTAAAATAACTAGTTTTATCTATAGAGATGTTTTTTATTTAATTTACATGCAAAATTTATTTCATACTAGTTTTAACCATACTTGTATTATCTATATTTTAAAAATCTCAATTAAAAATAAATAACCTTCATGCAGTTTATAAGTTAGAGATGGGTAAAAGTAAATGATTTATTTTTCAATTACCATAGGTGTTTGGCTAGTTTATACGTATCTCGATTAATTTTATGGATTCTAAAATTAACAATTATGTAAGCTTTCAATGGTCTCAAGATTTATAGGATTCGAATTGGTGATCTTCGAAGAGCAAATCTAAAACTTGACAAATTAAATTATATCCAATTAAAAATAAATGATTTATTTGAATATGAACATGATAAAGGATGTAGTAATAATTTTTTTATAATGATTATACGCTTTATTTATCGTACATTATTTAGAGTAGGTGGAGGATGAAGTCTTTATATATATATACAATTTTCATACGTATTATGTTTATGATATTTTTAATATAAATTGTGGGGTTTTATTTTACCCTTTAATATTACATTTTTTAATTTTGATTAATACATGTAATAGTTTTTTTTTATATCCCTTGATGCTTATTATATAATTTATTTATTAAAAAAAATCATGTGAAGCCTTCATTGTATGCCAGGATTGAAAATTTCAGGCGCATAAAAATAAAGGGGCAATGAGGTCAGGTGGCATCATCAAGAGACGCACGCGGAGAGAGAGAGAGAGAGAGAGAGAGAGGGCACTCCCTACCTCGTGTTTCTGCTCATTAATAGTATTGTCATGTTTCCGAAACCCCAGTAATAAATATTTATATATAATAAAATAATGTTTTAATTTTTTTATTTCCATTTTTTTAAATTTAAAATATTTTTAATTTTTTAAATTCAAAAATAATTTTTAAAAAATAAAAAAATATTATTTTAATATATTCCTAAAAAAAATAATTAACTATATAACCAGATAACATTTTATGAATGTTGAGGTTTATATGCCCTAACCTCTGCATCTTTTAAAAACACTAAGAAAAATAACAGGAAGAGAAATAGATGTCAGTTTACAAGATTTTTATGCTATATAATTGTTTATATTGTTTAATGTAAAACCTCATTACTCTCAATATTTGTTTTTTGCATGACAGTCCTATATTTAAGTTATTGTAAAAAAGAGGAGAAAATCTTGAATTTAAGGTAGCGGGTAAATGTTACATCAACTTTTGGAAGCATGCGTATAGTAATATGGATTTTCGTATAATTTTAAATAAAATTTAGCCTATACTTTAAAATGCGGGAAAAAAAAAATACTATGCAAGTACTGTAAACATAAATTTATTGTACCATGAACCACACGTTGTCTTATATGTTTTGATTCCAAAAGCTGCTGAAATACTCTTTGAAAGTGGCATAGGTCCCAAAACTTCAAATTTTTCAAACAAAAGTGACTACACGCCTCGTATAGAGGAAAGTCAATGATTGATGAAGAAAAGTTACAGAAAATTATTGGATATGGTTTTTATAGCCAGATTCAATGTATTGGGTGTGGCTTGGATAGCACTTGGGGAGGTGTTTTTTTTTTTTTTTTTTCAAAAATTAATGTGCTTAACATTATAGTTAGATCCAATGTTATTAGACTCGACTTTATAGACTCAAGTTTATTTCTAAAAGCTGTTACGTCTGACTTAAAAGTCAGATCCAAATCGCTTCAACACAAATATAAATGCTCATTTGAAAATGGCATAGGTCCCAAAACTTTACATTTTTTAAAAAAAGTGACTATAAGCCTCATATAGAAAAAAGAGAAAAGACAGTAATTGATGAAAAACACTGGGAGAAGATTATTGGGTCTGGCTTTTCCATCCGACACAACTAGCCAGACCCAAGAATATTAAGTCTGGCTGGACCGTCAAATATTTTTAATTTAATTTTTTTTTCTTTTTAGATTTTTTTTCTTTTCTCTTATTTAATTTTTTTTATATGGTAAAGAGGAAATAAATTGATAGGATTTTTTTTATTTTATACAAAAGTTGGGTGATGATAATTTTTTTTTCATTTGAAGTTGAGTTGAATTTTTTTATTAAAGCATTTGTTTTTGCGTTTAAAAATTTTTAGTTTTTATTTTTTTCTTTTTTCTTTAATTCAAATTAATATTGTTTGAGGTTTTTATATTATTTTGATGGGATGATATAAAAAATCAATTTAAAAAAATAAAAAAAATATTATCTCAATATATTTTTTAAAAAAATAACCATTACTTGATAATATAATAATTAATATATTGGCTTGCACTCTGTAGTGGGCTAATAATTGTTTTTTTTTTTGTCAAATGTAAAAGTGAATATAAAGAGTATATGGAATATTTTAAGTGTTTAAGGTCTGACGACCATGCAAACTTGAGTCTAGCTATGAAGCCAAACACAATGCTATTGGTTGAAGTTGTGGTGGACATAGAAGGAGTGGATGAAGCGATGGTTAGATGTGTGTTCGGTTTGGTGGAGGAGAGTGAGCGGTGAGCTATGAAAGTTTTGACTATGTGATTATAATGTTAAGAGTTCTAATTTTTAGGCTTGCTTCTATAATAAATCAATTTCTTTTTCTTTAATTTTTTTAAAGATATTTTTAATTTTAATTTTTTTAGGTTATTAGGTCTGATTTCAACGATCATACTTAAGGATATTAGATCTGGCTCAGCAGCAAGATCCAACCACTAGGTCCAATGTTATTAGGTTTGATTAAGTGACCAAACTCAAGGTAATTAAAATAGTATTTATATTATTTATATTTATTTTATATTTTAAAAAAATTGTTATTAGCTTGCGGAGCGCAGACCAGTAAAAGTTCAAACCATGCCTGGTTTAGAGGGCACAATGCAAAGCTCCGGATGTTCCTAACACTTGTCATCTTCTACTTTCTCATCAGGTCAAGTGGTTGAAGAGCTCTCGTGCTTTTCATTTTGATAGATGTCTGTGTGTTGCAAAGCTAAGGAATTTGTACAAACACTTGAAAAATGCAAAATCTTAAAAGATTTTAATTTTTATAATCTTATAAAAACTCAAGAGTCTCATTCAATTTTGCTGCAAAACAAATCAAAAGAGCGAGATTGCCGCTTTTGTTCTTTCCCCCCCTCTTCTTTTGGCACTGATTGTCGATTTTTGGATGGTCTTAGCACTAAGCAGAGATGGGCTTCAGGTCTTCAATTTCATTTCTTGGTGAGATTTTATTATGTGCTTGCAATTCCTTTAAGAAGCCTTTGATCTCTACTACCCTTCTTTTATTCCCAGTTTTGATCATTTCCCTTTCCCTCACTGACTGAACTCATCCATGGTCGACCGCTGCCAGACCCTCCGGCACTTCCCTCACAGTGATAACCGGAACTCGAGAGATTACACAGCTAGTCTCGATCGAGAAATGCATTGATGAGATGTTATACAAGGTAACGAATCAGAAGCAAAGTTCGCATATTGGAATATGGAAGGACAGTGGCAACAATGGTAGACAGTACGTAGCAGGTTAGCATGGATTGGAAGCAGCAGCAACAGCAGCATGAAGGCATATATTGTTGGGGAATTCAGACTGGTGATGTACTGATAATTGCTCATAGGAAGGGAAGCACACTGACACAATATTTAACGTGGTTCGGCAAACCGCCTACATCCACAGGAGAGAGTTCATATTATTTAGAGATAGAGAAAGAATACAAAACAAATACATGGAGGAGGAGGATCACTTCACTCTACTCTACTCCCAGCTCTCATTGCTGCAATGGCAGCAGGGGCAGCAGTTCATCTTTCTCTCTTCCTCTTTATTGCACTCACATGCTCTCTAACTTCTCTCATTTTGCTCTCTAAAATCATGCCTCTTTTATAGGCATCAATGGCAGCTCCTCTTGCTCCTTTGTCAGCAATGGTGGCTGTCAAACTCCAGCTCTTCTTCAATAATGGTGGCTGCTAAGGATGCAATGGTTGGTGCCGTCCATTTGCTGCACATTCAATGGCAACCAACCCAACAATCACCCCATTTGCCATTCATGTCGGGCAACTGTCCTCTTGCTTCTTCAACACAAGCTTGCATCTTGCAGCTCTTCCAAGCTTACTATTCTGAGAGCGTCCGTGGCCAAGTTTACAGGTACTCGCCCAACCTTTTAATCACCAGAGTCACCAAAGCACACCTTTTCTCACACAAAAGGATCACTACAACCAGATGGTCTACCACTTCACATCTGAAGAGTGTTAAAGCTTGTCTCTGGGATACAACATTCCCCTTCGAGCGTATCAACCATGCTCGGTCCGGAATGATTCATCAAGCCTCACACCAAGGCTTACAACACCCTCTCAAACAGAAATTTCTATTTTCAAGTGCGACAGTCATTATCCGAGTATCTCAATATGATCACGAGCTCACCACTCTTCCAAGAGTCTACTCATCCAGGAGTTGCGCCTGCCCTCTGTTCCATCCTAGGAACCACGCCTTACTTCTCCATGAGTCTCTCGCTCTTAGTCTCAAGAGCCCAGGTAGCTCTCCACCTTTAACCATGGGGACAACCCATTAAGGTTGATCCATATCTGTCTTGATACTGTGAGTATTACATTGCCTTCACCGAGCTCACCACCTTGACAAGAGTCAACTTGTTCCCGGAACCTACGCATGCCCTCTGCTCCTTCATAGCAGTCGCGTCTTAATGCTCCACAAGTCATCCACTTATTGTCCAAGGCAAATGTCTGCTAGCTCATTGATCTTTAGCATGGGGGCAATAGCCATGAAAGTCAATCCTGCATTTGTCTTCATACTCATTATAGCCACTTCATTGGCTATACACCTGTCCACTCATATCTAGCCATCACATTGGCTCTAGGGCGTTCTGAACTGGGGCTCCTTCATGGCCCTCACACCTTCTCCTAAGGTGTCTTCGCCCGTTGTCATGGGGCGGTCTGATCTTAGGCTCATATCATGGCCCTCACACCATCTGAGGTGTCTCCACTCGTCATCATGCAGCGGTCTGAACTAGGGCTCTTATCATAGCCCTCACGCCTTCTCTTGAGGTGTCTTCGTCCGTTGTTATGGGGCGGTCTGAACTGGGCTCCTATCATGGCCCTCACACCTTCTCTTGAGGTGTCTTTGCCTTTTATAGGCAGTCGCATCCTCCGTCAGCTGGGATGCTTTAGTGGCTCCAAGATTCTCTACCACCATGTGGATTTGGGAGAGATTACTACCACTAACTACATAGAAAGAGAAAGTTGCAGTATACTCCTCGCAATCCTCCACCTCGATTTCTATGTTTGGAGCTTCTATGCCTTTCTGCTTGACAGCTCCACCCACACCAACTCTCTTTGGTGTCTTCGCCTTTCATTATAGACGGTCGCCTTTTATCACAGGCGTTTGCACCCCCTCAATTAGGTTCCTCTGCAACAGCTCATCTTTCCATCCTTGCATGCATTGGAAAGGTCCTCGCGTGTTGTCTTCATCAAGAGCATAAGAGACTTCCTGTTGTATAACTTCTAACAGTCTCTGCTCTGAGCTTCATCTGGGAACTCTTCTTCTCCGTGCACCTGTTGTCTCATTATAGTACCTCGTTAGATCCTTCGGGTACTCCTGCACAATCTCCGTGTGCCCTCGTGCAATTTATGTTCTCCAGATTTCTCCCTATTCCTTGCTTATGTTGACAACAACTCATCCTGTCACAACACCTATCCAAGTCAAAATAGGGTGTCAATCTTCATCCCCTTGCTGTATTTCTCTTCCATTATCAGGGTCTTCATCAATTCTCCCATCGAGAAATCACAGTTACCGAATCTACCTTCTTTGGAGAAATCACCACTCCATCAGATCCTTGATCATACGGAACCCAACTGTTCCCCTTGTGCCGGCATCCTGCTAGTCTTCACCAGTTTCATTACAAACTGTTACATATACAAAAATAGTACCGTATGGCGTATGGATAATCCTTCCACTAAGCAAGTTTCCAGGAAAGATTGGAGGGGTCACACTGGTCCCACTTAAAACCCAATCTCCTAGACAGAACTTCTTAGGCCATATATATCCATCATATTGTCTCTCCGTATATACAACCATTTGCTAGCTTTGTTGCGGCTTTCCTTTACAAGTGATCTGGAATATACAGGTTTAATACATGATTTCTCAACATCTAGCGAGAGTACTAGTGCTTAGATTCATCAAGATTGGTTTTCATCAGTTTTCACTCTCCACCTCAAATTGTCCACATCTCAGGTGTCCAGAGTGTCCCAATTTTTCCTTCCATCAAGGCAATTAAAAATTTCCCCACAAAACAATTTAGCACATGTAATTGGGCAAACATGTGCACCTTCTTCTTCTTCATCTCTATCGACCACCATGATGACCTTCAGATACCTCCTGATCGGGCAATCTCTTTTTAATAATTCACCACTGCTATTTTTTGTCTCAAATCTTAATGATCTGACCGTACCACTGCATCCAGAATGATCAAATTAGCTGGAAACATGTATTGAATCGTCCAAATCGCACTTCAGACGGCTAAGATTTGATCAAAACAATTTTGGCCTGATCAACGGCTCAGATTCAATCTCAGATCTGGTTGCACGTAGGATCAGCTACACTAACTCCTGTCCCTCGGCTCGACTCCAACTCGACTCAGCTCAACTCGGCTTAGCTCGGCTCGCGGCTAATGATGTGGCCGGTGGGTTCCACTATGCTGATGTAGCTGTTGACTGGTCAATGTATGCTGACGACATCATTACATCAGGCTGATGTCATACTCTGCATGCTACTGTTCATATTGTTCATGGGTCAGGGAAACTCATCCAGGTGAAGAAGACGTATGGGGCGCGTGGGCAGACGCCTTGCCGGAGAGTGATGGAGAGTGTGGCCATATCTGACGTCCGATTTTGACGTTGTTTTCACCGGTGGCTTCGCCTCTTCCTCCTCTATACAGTGGGATGGTCAAAACACCATTTTGACAACTTTTATTTTTGAGCAAAAAATCAAACACCACTTCAAACCATCAGCTCTAATACCAATTGTTGGGGATTCCGACGACCAATGATGCACTGATAATTGCTTATAGAAGAGGAAGCACACTGACACAATATTTAACGTGGTTCGGCAAACCGCCTACATTCACAGGAGAGAGTTCATATTATTTAGAGATAGAGAAAGAATACAAAATAAATACATAGAGGAGGAGGATCACTTCACTTCACTCTACTCCCAGCTCTCATTGCTGCAATGGCAGCAGCTCTTCTTTCTCTCTTCCTCTATATTGCACTCACATGCTCTCTAACTTCTCTCATTTTGCTCTCTAAAATCATGCCTCTTTTATAGGCATCAATGACAGCTCCTCTTGCTCCTTTGTCAGCAATGGTGGTTGACAAACTCCAGCTCTTCTTCAATAATGGTGGCTGTCAAAGTCAATGGTTGGTGGCTGCCACCAACAAGCCACCATTATAGCCTCCTTCTTTAACAATAGTGGTTGTCAAGGATGCAATGGTTGGTGCCGTTCATTTGTTGCACATGCAATGGCAACCAACCCAACATATATAGCAGCAAGAATTAAAGGTAACAGTAGAAACAACAGTTAGCTTAGTTAATACGTAGTTGGAAGGTAGCGAAATCTTGCATACAAGAAACGTGATTGTCAAGCAATAAAGTGAATACTTGTTTCTGTAACTATCTCTCGTATCTTTCTTCTTCTATTCTTCTCTGTTTCTGTTGAATCCTACAGTACTTGCTAAGGGAAACCCTACAACAGTTGGTATCAGAGCCAATCCAAGATCATCAATCAGTTCTTGCCTTGCTTAGAACTTTACAGATGGTGGAGAATAATAAGATGAAGGCTGTGGAAGAACAGTACTGTAGAAGGCTTGATGAGCAAATATATACCAGGCATCCATGAAGAACTTCAGGAATCCATAGCTGATAATCAAAAGAAATGGCAGGAATCCATGTTAGAGAATAAGGAACAAAGTAGGAAGACTGATCTAACCAACCTACAGATGGGATAATTCCTGGTTTTAGAAACTACAATCGTGGATAGGCAATGGAAAACCATGATTTCCACTGGGCTAGCTGGATACAATGTAGCCTTGCCGAAGGTTGATTTATACCAACTCTTTTTAGAGAGACAATATTCCGAGGGGTTGGATATGGAATTGTAAGAAGTTGATCGATCACAGAGATATTAAGTTTTGAATATCCAATAAACATGTTTAACACCTATATTCAATAATTTTTCAAATCTTTAACACTGCGTTCCTTGACATTTCATCTCCTACTAGGCTTTGTGCCCCCACTTCGCTCTCTGTGGAATAAAAAACATATATTTGCATTAAAAAAATATAAACATTCTACATCCCGATGAAATTATAATTGAAAATCACCTCCGTTATTTTAGTCTCATCATAGCTTAATGCAAAAATAAAAAACTAACCAAAAAATAAAAAATAAAAAACCTGAGGGAGTGAAATGAAAATACGATAACAAACTTTATCGAATCGGGTTAAGTCGTTAAATTTACAACCTGTATAATAAACACAACCATAATGAGTTAATTTATTTGGATAATTTATTTTTATTTTTCCTTTCCTTATTTTCTTCATAACGGGATCTTCATTGAGTTTTAATTGACCACAAATCGAATTAAATCAAGAAGTAAATCGAAAGAGTTATAAAAGAATTTCAACTAAAACTTTAAAAGGATGATATATTATATTGATCTCAGTTAACTTTAATTAACAAATAAAATATAGAATCTAGGTAAAAAAATTATCCCAATTAGGCATAATGTTTTTAAAGTAAGTGAAAAAAATAATAAAATTTCATTTTTGTTTTATTTTATGTTAAATAAAAAAATTCAATGATAACAAAGGGTCAAATTATATTTTAAAAAAAAATTTAAGGGAAAAATTCATAAAACAATCTCTAAATGTTATCTCATAACTCGTCAAATTAACAATTTGCGCCAATGACTCAACTAATCTAATATTTATTTTAATAAATTTATGTTGCCCCTTAATAAATAATAAAAAGAAATGAAAAATAGGCTTCAAGTGCACAAGCCTATTAAAAAAGAGTCCGTACTTTTGGGTTTGGTAGCCTAAACCCATACATCTAGGCTTTATATTTTTTTAAGTCGTTCATCCCTTTTATTTAAAATAAATAAATTAGATAATATATCACTTACTTAAGCAAATAACATGTTATTTGTTAATTTAAAATTAGCTCATTTATTTTTTATGCTATTTTTTTATTTGTTTTTTTTTTAATTTTGGCCCTAGCACATAAATTTAAAGCAATTGGGTGCTAAACTTGCAATCAAAGCACACAATAAAAAAAAGAAGCTAAAAGTAAGAAAATTAAAAATAATGCTGCTCAAGTCCATAGTATATATGAGTGTCTTTCAGAGTTGCATCACACCCTTCCGCTTTCCTTTTAGTTTGTTTACTTTATTATTAAGGCCGAACTACATGCAATTTAAATATATTACGTGTGGTTTTGATCTCCTGCCCCTTGGAATGCAAAAGAAAGGCTGCCGCTCGTAAGACGCTGAGAAATGCCCCCTTCCCTTTCTTCTCGAAGTGCGTCCCAACCAGCAAATTAATGCTTCGAACTAAACCTTATCTTATAATACAAAGCAAATTTGTTTATGTTATAAAACTTCTTTAACTTAATGTATTAATTTAATGATTCACTGATTTAAAATTTAGCCTTGACTAAGTTATTATTAAAAAACTTGATTTTTTAATTAAAATATTATTATTTTAAAATTTAAAATATCTGAAATTTAATAGAGTTTGTAGTTATTTCATCGCGTCTTATGGTATGTATTTCTTTTATTTTATTATTTATTGGGTTGAAATCATTGGCTTGAATCTTGGTTTGGAATTGAGGTTAAACTTATTTGTTATTAAGATTTAATTTTTTTATATGTAAAACAATTTCTTAGCAATGTAAGAAATTAAAATTATTTTTATTATATTTTTATATTTAGTTAGTGTCATAAATCTAATTTTTATTATAAAACTAATAATTATTTTGAGTTAAAAATATAATCTTTATGATAATTCTTAATTTGAATAAAATAAAATTGATATTCTAAAATTAAATTATCACATGTAAAAAATATTGAGATGACTATTATAAATATAATTTTGTTTTGTTTTATAAAAAATAGTTATAATTTTGATGTATTTCATATTTTTTTTTAAAAGATACTCATTTTTTATCCTCAATAAATAAATACATTTCTTAGTATTTCAATGAAAAAAAAAATTGAAAAGAGAAAAAATAAAAAATAAAAAAATAATTTGATATTGGTGATCATAAGCTAATTACCTATGCTAAACTATGGGTGAGATTTCAAGTGAATCTTTTAAGTAAGAAAACAATGTGCTAGTATTCTAAACATATTTTCTTGCATAATAAAAAAATTAATTGAGAATAGGAAAGTTAATTCATGTATTTAATAAAATAAAATAAAAATAATTAAAGGAGTTGTTAATGTTAACTAAAGATTAAAGTAGAAAATTTAAATATCGATGCACATAATGATTTTTGACCTAGTGATATGATGTGGGGTTTGTTTTTTAAAAAATTTCTATTTAACTATGTAACAATAAAAACAAAGTTTCAGAACAAATGTAATAATGCTGTATAAAAAAAATATGATTGTTAGTATAATTTTTTAACCAAAAAAATTAAATTTCATTACCTATGCTGTCTATTCCACAGAAACAGTAAGCAACTAAAATCAACATGTAAACAAATTCTAATAAATTGATATAAGGATAAGAAAAAAAAAATGCATTTCTTTAACCCCTTTTTCTTATTAATTGTTTTTTTTTCCAATATTTTTTATCAGGAGTTTTTTGTTTAAACAAAAGTATACTATAATTTTAAAAGCAAGTTTTAATAAAACAAAATAATAAAATAATAAATTGATAAATTTAACATAAATGTATGTATAATAATAATGTTGAGAAGAATTATATAAAAAATTCACAATAAAAAAATAGAGAAACTTAAAATCAAATCAAATTTAAAAAATTTCTTAGTTTCCAAATCTATGTTTTGTGGCATTATTAAAGGTGCGCATCACCTCCATTAAGTTTTTTTTTTTTTTTTGAAGATAAATCTATAAACATTAAAATCAAAATTATTGGTAACTACTTGAAAGCTTTCTCTCTTCTTAATATTTTTCTGTAATTTTCTCTCCTCTCTCTTAATATCCAAGAAGTACTTAAACCCAAAACAAATGAAGTTTGAGACCTAAAAGAATCCAAAATACTATGGGACCAAAGTAAAACAAAGAGTAAAATTAAGGGATCAAAAAATAAATTTATGTTCATTTCAAACAATAAAAATGAAAAAGGTTATTAATTTTTTGTCAATGTCCGAAAGGTTTTTCTCTTCTTAAAATTTTTCTAGTAACTTTCTCTATTCTTTTTAAAGATCTAGGGATTTAATTAGAAGACAAATGAAGTTTAGAGCCTATGAGAAAAATCCAAAATACCATGGGATTAAAGTAAAAAAAACTAAAATTAAGGTACCAATGTGTATATTTATGCACATCTTTTGTCAATGTTTTGATTTTTGTTTTTTTAATTTTATTTTTGACAATAATTTCAAAACTTTGAATGGAAAATGACATTCAACCTTGAAATGATTTACAACACCTAGGGAAAACAAGATTATATGCAATTTAAAGAAAATGAAAAAATCCAGAGAAACAAAAAGGGACTTGTCAAGAATCAAATTGAAAAAAAAAATTGAATGATCAAAATGGAGTATAATAAAATTTTGAGGGACGAGGGAAGAAACTTCGCAAAGTGAAAATTACTACGCACCATTGCATTTGTGAAATGGGGTTGATAAAATTTTGAAATTTTATTTTTAAAAAAATTATTATTTTATATATATATATATATATGTGAATTAAAATGTGCTGATATAAAAAATATTTTTTTAAAAAAATAAAAAATATTTTAATATTTTTTTTTATATATAGTTTAAGACGTGGCAAAATCAGTGTAGTAACGCCACGATTTAAACTATAGCTCCAATAAAAAGCATAAAAAAACAGTGTAGTAAGATAGGTTCTTGCTAGGAAAAAGTTTATATATGATCACGACGAGGTCTTAAGTCCAATAAAGACGAACGAGTCCTCTTACGACCCCAATTAATTTCCACGTAGCACAACCAATGGATCGAATGCTGCTTCCTAGTAGTTTTCTCAGCACTAACATAAAAAATATATTTTAGAAAAATATAAAAATATTATTTTGATATATATTTAAATAAAAAACATTTTAAAAATTAATTATTATTACATTCTCAAAACACTTTTAAAATATAAAAGGATCAACAATAACAAAGACTACTGAAAAACATGATCTGCTTTAATTTTTTTAGTTAGTTAGCACTGTTTAGAGATGTAGTTACAAGGTTGTCAAAATCGCGTTTTGACTCGTAAAATTGTACGTTTTTACGAGTCAAAACATGCATTATGGGTTGAATCGGTTGATAAAATCAAAAATGGGTAAAATCGGGTAAAATCGGTAAAATCGGATAAAATCAGGTAAAATCGCGATTTTATACCCGATTCCACGATTTTGCTCTCTTCTCATTTCACCGAAATCCAGCTGCCACCGTGCCACGTGTTGCCTGCCTATTGGCTTTACCAAATCACATTTCTCTCTACAGTCTTCTCATTTCAATCGCGATTTCACCAAAATCAGGTTGCAGGTTCTCACATTTCTCTCTTTTGCTCACTTCTCAATGAGAAATCCTTAAACATAAATGAGAAATCCCTAAAATCAATCTCTTTCTCACTTCACATTTCACCGAAGGTCCGAATTTGAACAACCTTGGTCCGAAACATAACAGAAATGAAAAATCCCTAAAATCAGTCTCATTTCTCATTTCACCAAAACAGAACAGAAATCCCTAAAATCAGCCAACAATCAACCACCGTCCACCTCCACAACAGCCGTCGCCGCTCATCGTTTTTGTTTTTCCACCATCGACGACGTCCTTTTCAGCAGACACCGTGAGAACCAGAGTCGTTGACAACGGCGTCTCTCCATTCTTCACCAGGTAAGTTACTCTGTTTTTCCCTTCCGTTTCTTAAGTTGATGTTAATATTCACTGGTACTTCTTGGATTGAATTCGCAGGCTCCATCCTTGACTGCAATATTGATCTGCATCTGCTCAGCCTCGACCCTCGGTGCTCATTGCTCAGAACAGAGGTAAGCTTCTCTCCAATCGTTTCTTACCATGTCTGTTTCTTTACAATTTAATGATGATAATTGTTAAAGAGTAATATTTTGATTCAAAGTTTCTGTGGCTCTGTCTTGAATCGGGTACTGAACTAAATTGAATCGCGGGTTGATCATTTTGCTGGCATATAGGATGTGAAGTAGAGGGTTGGTTGTTGATGATCGAAATACACAGCTCACTCGCCATAACATGGATTGCAGTTTGCATCGAAATACTAATGATATTGTAATCGGTTTGCAGTTTGCACCGTAACATGGATGACAGATTTAGTTTGTGAATTTTAGATTTAAATGTATACTGTTTTTATTTATGTATAATGTTCAATGAATTAGTATTTTGTTTTGTAGAGGTTGGTTGGCTGTGAATACATAGAAGATGATTTATATATAAAAAAGTTTGATTTAATATTGCTTGCTTTTTTTTCTTGCATCTGTTTCAATTTTCACCCCTGCCTGCAGATTTCAAAGCACTGTCCATGGTAGATCTGTTTGGCTGGATTTTTAGGAATTGGACTGAATTTAATGCCATTTTAGTATTATAGGACTGGATTAATTGGACTGAATTAATGGGGTGAAAATTGAACTGAAAATTGTTGAATTTGATTGAATTGAATGCCATTTCAGTATTATAGGACTGAATTAATTTTGTCAATTGTTATGTATAACAAAATGGTAATTATAATCATAAAATGTATGACTTTTATTTGAATCATGTATTTTAAGATGCTTGAACTATATATGAATTTTTATTTGAAGGCTTGAAATATGCATGAAGTTTTATTTGAAACATGTTTTTTAATATGCTTGAACTATGTATGAATTTTTATTTGAAACATGAATTTTTTTTAATGTATTTCAAAATTCCTTACGATTTTACGATTTTACGATCCGATTTTACGATTCAATTTTGTGAAGGGCTTTCCGTTTCGTTCTAAAATCTCGATTTTAACAACCTTGTGTGGTTATATATATTTTTCAAAATAATTTTTATTTAAAATAATATATTTTTTATTTTTAAAAATTATTTTTTATATCAATATATCAAAATAATTTAAAAAAATTTAAAAAATATTAATTTAAATAAAAAATTAAAATTTAAAATTTTTTAAAATATTTTTAAAATATAATAATAAATAGGATTAATGTGATAATGGTGCAGGGATGAAGAAAACCGTGACAGGTGCACAACACAGCCTGCCACGTGATGAGAAAATCTTTATGCGTTCTTCACTGAATCAGACCCGTGCTCACCTTGTGGATGCCACGTGAAGGCGGCTGCACCCTTAGTAAAGTCAGATATTACCCCATCTGCCATAATGTTTTTTTTCTTTTATCATTAATGTTATTCTGATGGTTTAATTATATAAAAAAATGATTTAAGAAAAAATAAAAATATTTAAAATATATCAAGTTAATAGTACATTACCCATATATAATTTGATCTATAATAGATTTAATTTAATAGTATCCTTTTCATTTATCACTATAAAATAAGTTTGAGTGAAGAGTCATTTACTATTTTTAATCAATTCATTTGTTTTTTTTTTATGAATATTTAATCTCTTTTATTTTTTAAGCATAATTCAATAATACATAAAGTTTAATAAATACATTTAAATAATGTGTTACGGGTGTTGAGGTTGTGTTTGGAATCGTGGGTCAATCTGTGTTTCTAATAAATTTAATTTTTTTTGTGAAAAATTAATATATTTTGGTATGTTTTGGATCATTTTGATATGTTAATTTAAAAAATAATTTTTTAAAAAAAATATATTATTTTAATATATTTTAATATAAAAAATATTTTAAAAAACAATTATAATTATACTTCGCTGTTAACAGAACTCATTAGCTTTTTCCAAAAGGGATGTGTTTCTACTTTTGTCCTTTTTTAAAATTAATCAAATCTATATTTAAGATATTTATGTTAAAAATGAAATTCTCTGCCGTTTCATTCCCAAGCTGCTGCGTCCAAGAAGGGAAAGCTAGTGGGATAATAATGGCGTGCTTATAATCGTGTTAAATGTGCAGATTACAATCTCTTGTCAAAAAAGGCCAGAGGGCAGTGGAGATAAATGTTGAAAATATGGATTCTTTTTCTCTCTTTAATTTAAGAAAAATGATCATTGCTATTTTGTTCACGGAAAAATTAATCAGGTACATCGCATCAGATTAATTTGCGATGATCAGGGTACGCTAAATCACCAGGAGATGTTGTCGATGTGACAAAATTGATGGATCACAGAGATATTAAGTTTTGAATATCCAAATAAACATCTATATTCAATAATTTTTCAAATCTTTTAACACTGCGTTCCTTGACATTTCATCTCCTACTAGGCTTTGTGCCCCCACTTGGCTCTCGGTGGAATAAAAAACATATATTTGCATTAAAAAATATAAACAATTGTTATTTTTTTCTACATCCGATTGAATGATAATTAAAAACTCGACCATCAATGTATGAAAATAAATTAATCGTAAGTCCACATAAAATTTAATAAGAAAGAAAAAAATAGCATGACTTATATGACAAAATTAATGAGCAAATAAATACTAGATATCTCACTCAAATGTTGATCTGGTTTTAAAAAAAATAAAATTGTATATGTCATTTTAGGCTTGTCTAACCCTAACTTAAATGCGAAAACAAAAAATTAACAAAGGATTAAATAAAATAAAATAAAACTCGAGGGAGTGAAATAAAAATACAATAACAAATTTTATTGATTTGAGTTAAGTTGTTAAATTTACAATCTGGATAATAAACATAACTATAATGAGTTAATTTGTTTGGATAATTTATCTTTATTTTTCCTTTCCTTATTCTCTTTATAACTGGATTTTCATTGGGTCTTAATTAATCACAAATTAGATTAAATCTAGAAGTAAATTAAAAAAATTATAAAAGAATTTCAACTAAAACTTTACAGGATGTCACATTATATTTCTCAGTTAACTTTAATTAACAAATAAAATATAAAACCTAGGTAAAAAACATTATCCCAATTAGGCATAATTTTTTTAAAGTAAGTGAATTTTTTTTTCATTTTTGTTTTATTTTATGTTAAATAAAAAAAAATTAATTATAACAAAAGGTCAAATTATATTTTAAAAAAACTTTAAGGGAAAAATTCATAAAAAAATCCCTAAATGTTATGTCATAACCCGTCGAATCTATGATTTGTGCCAATAACTCAACCAGTCTAATATCTTTTTTAATAGATTTATGTTGCACCTTAATAAAAAGTAAAATAATAATAAAAAAAGGCTTAAAAAAAAAACCTAGTGCGCAAGCATATTAAAAAAAGATTCATGCTTTTGGGCCTGCCTAAGCCATCACATTTAGGCCTTATAAATTTTAAAGTTGTTTATTCCTTTTATTTAAAATAAATAAATTAGGCAACACATCACTTATAGAAGTAGATGACATATTATTTATCTATTCAAAATCAGCCTATCTATTTTTTATGTTATTTTTTTGTATTTTTTTATAATTTTATCCATAACTCATAAATTTGAATCAATTGGGTGCTCAACTTGCAATCAAAGCACACAATAAAAAATAAAATTAAATGTTAAAAGTAAGAAAATTATAAATAAAACTGCTCAAGTCCATAGTATACATGAGTGTTTTTCAGTGCTGAATCACACCCTTCCGCTTTAGTTTGTTTACTTTTATTATTAACGCCGAACTACATGCAATTTAAATATATTACGTGTGGTTTTTGATCTCCTGCCCCTTGGAATGCAAAAGAAAGGCTGCCGCTCGTAAGACGCTGAGAAATGCCCACTTCCTTTTCTTCTCGAAGCGCATCACAACCACCAAATTAAGGCTTCGAACTAAACCTTATCTTATAATACAAAGCAAATTTGTTTATGTTATAAAACTTCATTAACTTAATGTATTAATTTAATGATTCGGTGATTTACAGTTTTGCCTTGAATAAGTTAGTAAAAAAAACCTTGATTTTTTAATTAAAATATTGTTATTTTAAAATTTAAAATACCTCAAATTTTTGGTTAGATCTTATAATAATAGAGTCGTAATTACTTCATCGTGCTTTTTAGTACGTGTTTCTTTTCTTTTATTATTTATTGGGTTGAAATTGTTGGCTTGAATCTTGGTTTGAAATTAAGGTTAAACTTATTTGTTATTAAGATTTGATTTTTTTTATGTAAAACAATTTCTTAGCAATGTAAGAAATTAAAATTATTTTTATTATATTTTTATATTTAGTTAGTGTCATAAATCTAATTTTTATTATAATACTAATAATTCTTTTGAGTTAAAAATATAATCTTTATGAAAATTCTTAACTTGAATAAAATAAAATCGATATTCTAAAATTAAATTATCACATGTAAAAAATATTGAGATGACTATTATAAATATAATTTTATTTTGTTTTATAAAAAATAGTTATAACTTTGATGTATTTCATATTTTTTTGAAAAGATACTCATTTTTTATCCTCAGTAAATAAATACATTTCTTAGTATTTCAATGAAAAAATAAAAAATTTGAAAAGAGAAAAAAAATAAAATAAAAAATAATTTTATATTAGTGAACATAAGCTAATTACCTATGCTAAACTATGGGTGAGATCTTTTAAGTAAGAAAACAATGTGCTAGTATTCTAAACACATTTTCTTTCATAACAAAAAAATTAATTGAGAATTGAAAAGTTATTGCATGCATTTAATAAAATAAAATAAAATAAAAATTATGTGAACTAAAAAATAATTAAAGGAGTTGTTATCGTTAACCAAAGATTAAAGTAGAAAACTTAAATATTGATGCACATAACAATTTTTGATCTTGTGATGTGGGGTTTGTTTTTAATTTTTTTTTATTTAACTATATAAAAATAAAAATAAAGTTTCAGAACAAATGTAATAATCTAAATGCTGTATAAAAAAATGTGATTGTTAGTATAATTTTTTAATAAAAAAATTAAATTTCATTAACTATGTTGTTTTTTCCATAGAAACAATAAGCAACTAAAATCAATATGTATACAACTTCTAATAAACTGAAAAATTCTAATAAATTGAAATAAGGATAAGAAAAAAAAAGGCATTTCTTTAATCAATACCTCCTTTTCTTATTAATTTTTTTTTCAAATATTTGTTTTCTCAGGAGTTTTGTTTTTAAAACAAAAGTATACTATAATTCTAAAAGGAAGTTTTAATAAAACAAATTAATAAAATAATGAATTGATAACTTTAACATAAATGTATGTATAAAAACTAACAATAATAATGTTGAGAAGAATTATATAAAAATTTTACAATAAAAAAATACATTATAATATTTGGAGGAACTTAAAATCAAATCAAATTTAAAAAATTTCTTAGTTTCCAAATCTATCTTTTCCGGCATTATTAAAGGTGCACACCACATCCATTAAGTTTTTTTTTTTTTTAAGATAAATTTATAAATATCAAAATTAAAATTATTGGTGACTGCTTGAAAGCTTTCTCTCTTCTTAATATTTTTTTGTAGTTTTCTCTTCTCTTTCTTAATATCCAAGGAGTACTGAAACCCAAAACAAATGAAGTTGGAGACCTAAAAGAATCCAAAATACTATGGGACCAAAGTAAAACAAAGAGTAAAATTGAGGGGTTAAAAAATAGATTTATGTGCATTTCAAATAAATAAAATGAAAAAGGTTATTAATTTATTGTCAATGTCCCCAAATGTTTTTCTCTTCTTAAAATTTTTCGTGACTTTCTCTATTCTCTTTAAAGATCTAGGGATTTAATTACAAGACAAATGAGGTTTACAGCCTATGAGAAAAATAAAAAATAGCAAGGGAACAAAGTAACACAGACTAAAATTAAGGTACCAATTTGTATATTTATGGACATCTTTTGTCAATGTATGATTGTTGTTCTTTTAATTTTATTTTTGACAATAATTTCAAAACTTCAATGGAAAATGACATTCAACCTTGAGATGATTTACAACACCTAGGGAAAAAAAGATTTTATGCAATTCAAAGAAAATGAAAATATCCCGAGCAACAAAAAGGGACTTGTCAAGAATCAAATTAATAAATAAATAAATTAAATGACCAAAATAGAGTAGAATAAATTTTTAAGAGATCAAGGAAGAAACTTCACAAAATGAATATTACTATGTTTTATTGCGTTTAAATGGGGTTGGTTAAGTTTTGAATTTTTTTTTTAAAATTGTTATTTTATATATATATATATTTAAATTGTTTTGATGTTCTAACATAAAAATTAATTTTTTAAAATAAAAATATTTTAATATTTTTTTATATATAATTTAAAACGTGGCATGATATAACTGTATAGCATGCCACGTTTTAAACTATAGCTCTAATAAAAAAGCATAAAAAAACAGTGTAGTAAGATAGGTTCCAGGAAAAAGTTTAAGTCTAATAAAGACGACCGAGTCCTCTTACGACCCCAATTAATTTCCACCTAACAACACAAGGATCGAATGCTGCTTCTTGTAATTTTCTGAGCATTAATATAAAAAATAATTTTTATAAAAATATTATTTTAATATATATTTAAATAAAAAATATTTTAAAAATTAATTACTATCACATTTATAATATTTTTTAAAAAATAAAACGATGAACAATAACAAACGTTACTGAGAAACCGTGACAGGTGCACAGCACAGCCGGCCACGTGATGAGAAAATCTTTATGCGTTACTCACTGAATCAGACCCGTGCTCAACTTGTGGATGCCACGTGAAGGTGGCTGCACCCTTTGTAAAGTCGATATTACCCCATCTGCCATAATGTTTTTTTCCTTTACCATTAATGTTATTATTATGGTTTAATTATATAAAAAAATGAATTAAGAAAAAATAAAAATGATTTAAAATATATCAAGTTAACAGTACATTACCCATATATAATTTGATCTATAATAAATTTAATTTAATAGTATCCTTTCCATTTATCACTGTAAAATAAGTTTGAGTTAAGAGTCATTTACTATTTTTAATCAATTCATGTGTTTTTTTTTTAATTTTAAACACTTAAAACCATTACTATATAAAATAATAATTTCTTAATATCACTATTGTTTGTATGAATATTTTATCTCTTTTATTTTTTAAACATAATTCAATAATAAATAAAGCTTAATAAATGCATTTAAATAATGCCTTACCGGGGTGTTGAGGCTGCGTTTGGAAATGCGGGTTAACTCGTGTTTTTAAAAAAATTTAATTTTTTTGTGAAAAAATAATATTTTTTATATGTTTTGGATCGTTTTGATGTGTTTATTTAAAAAATAATTAAAAAATAATAAAAAATTATTATTTTAATAAATTTTAATACAAAAAATATTAAAAAAAAACTGTAATCACATTTTTCTGTAACACTTGTTAGCTTTTTCCAAAAAGGAGGTGTTTCTACTTTTGTCCTTTCTTAAAATTAATCAAATCTATATTTAAGATATTTATGTTAAAAATGAAATTCTCTGCCGTTTCATTTGCATGCCAGCACCGTTTCATTCCAAAGCTGCTGCGTCCAAGAAAGGAAAGCTAGTGGGATAATAATGGTGTGCTTATAATCGTGTTAAATGTGCAGATTACAATCTCTTGTCAAAAAAGGCCAGAGGACAGTGGGGATAAATGTTGAAAATATGGATTCTTTTTCTCTCTTTAATTTAAGAAAAATGATCATTGCTATTTTGTTCACGGAAAAATTAATCAGGTACATCGCATCAGATTAATGTGATGCAGTCTCCATAATTTACGATGACTAGGGATACGCTAAATCACCAGGAGATGTTGTCGATGTGACAAAATTGTTGGATCTCGATCAGCCACCATTGCAACACCTAATATTTTAATAAAAAAAATTTTTTTCATGCATTCACACTTGAAAACTTATCAAAAAGTTTTTATCAAGACTTTTAAAACCTTAAAGTCAAGATTAAAATGATTGAACTAGCTCTTTACCTTTTCATTTTAGCAAAATCACAACAGACAAAAACAACCATTGCAAAACCAGCCTAGTATAAAAGCTTTTGGTTATCAATTTTTGTCCAAAACCCTCTCATTTTGATAAAAGAGTTAGGCTTTGATCAATTTTTGATTGAATCTAAACAAAAAACTAGAAAAAACCTATGGATACCCTCTGAAAAATAAAAAATAAAAACAAGAAAAAAGGGTAGAAAAAAAAAACATGTGGAGATCCCTTAGACTTTATTGTGAAGGTTTAAGAGCCTAACATCAAAGGTCTAACAAGTTTTGAAAAGAAAAAATAGTGAAAGGGAAAGAAATAAGGAAAAATAACAATCTATAGTTAGCAAGATTGAAAAAGGTATAACCATGTAAAAACTCAAAGGTATAGTCCATGCGGTCTGCCCATTCATGTTTTTTTTTTAATGTTTAATGACAGGCTTGTTTTGGTGTCACATGGTGTTAAGTTTGGATGTTGTTTAATGCATGAAAATATAGTTTTTTTTGTTTGATATTACTTTGAGTTAATTATTAATGTTTTCTGAATGTTTATTAAACAAGTAGTTGTTGTTTTTGCTTAGATAAAATGATTTTTATAATCTAATAAAAGTGACAATGGCTGTTTGATGACTATTTTTAGGTTGTTAGTTCATGTTTTTGGTTTCTAATCTTGTTTTTTTTATCCTAAAGAGTCAATTTTGGATGTAAATTTAATGCATTGGTTTTTTTTCAATAGGGCTACAGTTTTGGTTTTAGGAATTACATGTATGTTTTCCATGAATTGTGGTTTTTTTTTATAATTTTATAATTTTTTATGTTTGTTTTGATTAAAATGTATATGAATATATCAATTTGATTTGTTAAGGTAAAAAATTAGAAGTTTAAAGATTCAAATGGGCATTTCTCGGTTTGACAACAACTTAAGCATTTTTGGGTTTTTACTGTTGAATGTTCTTCATGTTCATCTGAAAAACATTATCTTAAGTATTAGTTTTATGTTTTGTTTTGATTAAATTTTGGTTTTTGCATGTTTGTATGACTTGTTTAATCGATAATCTAAGGTCTTTATGCATCAATAACAAGGTTTTTTTTTATGAATTTTTAATTATAGGGTTTTCGTTTTGAACTAAAACTAATTTTGACAAAATCATGTTGATTCTTTGATAATCGAATTGAATGAATACTTGATTCTTGTTCCATGCATGATTGTTAATAAAATCTTGTCTTTGATTGATTGAAAACTTGTCTAGATTGAGATTTGTGTTGTTAGGTTTGGTTTGAATGTTCATTAATGTTCTTTGTTTTTCTGAGTTTTGATCTTTTTTGACAAAAAAAATTTTAGTTTGTGTTTTGTTTTTTAAGTTTGATTCATTTGGGTTTCTAGTTTAAGTTTTGGTTTGTTTTTCAGGTTAAACTAGTGGTTTTTGGTTTGATTTATGGTTGAATTAGGGATTTCAGGTCAAATCATGGCTTTTGGTTTGATTCATGATTGAACCTGTGTTTTCAAGTCAACCCGATTAATTTTGTTTTTTGGGTCAAGTACTTAAGCTTTGTTTGGTTGGTTATTTTTTTGTTGAGAAATTTTTGGCCTAAGGGGTGGTTTGACAAACATACCCTTAGACATATTTTAACAGTTTTGTTTTGAATAAAAATAGTTTTTTTGCCAAACATACCCTAAATAAATTCCTAAAAGATTCTAAAAATTTCAAGGACCATTTAAAATTATCTGTGGGTCATTCACATATTTTTCTCGCAATTTTATTTAATATCAGAGCGGTACACTTACACTGTAAGAAGTTAACCTAGTATTAAAATACTCACTTTTCATCAAAATCTCAAAAATTTCTGAAAAAATCTCTCATTTTAAAAATATAAATATGTATTTTATTTGATGTACGTTCGGCCAAATCTCTCAAAAGATAAAAAATATATTTTGCTTAAAAAATAATATATAAACATATAGTATGATTTAACATTTTTTATAGTTATACAAAAAATAATAAAATATCTTTTCATACACATTTGAATTTAATAATTAATTTATTGAATCAATGAGAATTTGGTCAATATTTAAATAATTCTTACAAATTTTAATTCATGAGAATTAATGACCAACATTCTAATATAAATATTAGACCTACAAGTAAGTTGACATTTAAATACTAGAAGTTGACTAGAAAATTTCTAAAATTATTTAGAGCATTTATCAATTTTAACTGTAAGTATTTTTCACCACAATATACGAGTTGTGAAAAACTTTTTTACCATTTAGAATAGGTGAAACATGTTAGGGCACCTACATGAATTCTCCCCATAAGAATTTATTTCGGCATACAAGCCCATAATAAACTCAAAATGCCAGATTTATTCATGAGAATAAAGCTTTATTCTAAGCAATAGATGAGTCATCAGTTAGGAACCCATCAATACCTTTAAACAACTTTTAGACCAAGTAATACAGCTTACTTCAAGTAAGGTGCACTAGGGGTGCTAATATCTTCCTAACTATAACCATTCATTTACCTTAGAATTTCATACAAGACTAGTCTACCCGAGTCTCCTAATGACCTTGAACTAAACAATTAAGTGACGACTCCTTGATCCTGACACTATAATGCTCCAGGTTCACGTGTGACAACTATATTGTCAAGAACTAAAATGATTTAACAAAACAGACATACTACATGCTATATAATATCCAAATTAGAACATTCTTGATGAAGAAATAATAATTACACTAAGAAACAATTCACTGAAATGTTAAGTCAGAGCACTTATAACTTTTTTAATATTTAAGGGATTATGACAAGTTGCTAGATATTATACTTGATCTTCCAATATAAGTCAATCAATTCTTGAATTGATAATAAAATAAATTGTTTAATTTATTTAATCTTATTTTATAACCGAATTATGATTTATATTCAGATCATGACAAGTTGCTAGATATTATACTTGATCTTCAAATATAAGTCAATCAATTGTTGAATTGATAATAAAATAAATTGTTTAATTTATTTAATCTTATTTTATAACTGAATTATGATTTATATTCAGATCAATTTATTAAGGAACCTAATAAATCACCCACATAATAATCACTAGTCAAAAATTAAAATAGGATGATTAATTATATGTGACTTGATTGTAAATAAATTTTATAAATTAAGGCCTATAATGTAATTAATACATGAGATTATAATTTTAGACATAGAAAAAATCAAGTTGATACTTGATTGAATAAATTTCTAAAGTTATCATAGAATAATATATATTTAAGGGGTCTCCTAATTTCTAAAAAATTTGATCAAAACAAAGTCGTTTTAATTTTTTTTATTAAAAAAGATATTTGGGATCAACTTCCATTTTACATTTTTTTGAATTAATTTCTCAACAACTAATAAAAAAGAAAACCATGTTTAAATACTGAATAATAAAGAAAAAAACTACGTCTGGAGTCCATCACCTATTATTTCGCCACGCAGATCTACAGATCATGAGAATATGGAACCTTCTAAAGGTGTTTTCTAGTGGATGGATAAATTGGTAACTTGACGACTTCATTATGGAAACACGACTTTTGATAGAGAAGCATCTCTTTATCAAATCGAACATTACCATCTCCTGTATTTGTTTGTCATTAGGAAAGTTGGTCAACAGAAAATAATTTTCGGTCAGCGGAAAACACTTTCCGGTCAACGAAAAATACTTTCCAGTCAATTTTAGTAAAAAAAAAAATTGACTTGGTTTTCAGGAAAGTGTTTTCCTTTTAGCTGTGTTTGTTTTCCGGAAAGTGGTTTCCGGGAAAGCACTTTCCAAACTTTCTTGTGTTTGTTTGTCAGTAGGAAAGTTGATCAATGGAAAACACTTTCCTGTAAAAGGAAAATTTGGCTTGGTTTTCAGGAAAGTGTTTTCCTGAAAAATTTGAGGGGAAAACACTTTCCGGAAGTTGTGAAAAATTTAGAAATGTTATTATTTGCTAATTATATCAAATTTGATCCTCAAACTTTTGATTGCTATATATATTTTGTTTTGAATATTTATTTTTCAATTTCATCTCTTAAAATTTTATTTTTATATTAACTTTGGTCCTTATTTTTATAATTGCTATTTGCTTTTTTCTTATCATTTTTTTATTGAAATTTTTTATTTATCAAATTTGATCCTCATTCTTTTGATTGTTACTTATTTTATTTGAAATAATTTATGAAATGTTGATTATTATTATTTTAATTTCTTCATTTTTAATTTTTTTTAATTTTTTAGATTTGATCCTTATTATTTTGATTATTATTTGTTTTATTTGAGATCATTTATGAAATTATATTTTTTTTTTCAATTTCATTCTCATTCAACTTTTTAATTTGTAAGATTTGTTCCTCATTATTTCAATAAACTTGAGAAAAATAAAATATTAATAAGTTATTTTCCAGCTCATTTTCCATGACATAACCAAACACTGGAAAGTGTTTTCCAGTTTATTTTCCATAACACTACCAAACATCGGAAAATATTTTCCCGGAATTCACTTTCCCCGGAATTCACTTTCCAAAAGGAATTCACTTTCCTGCAAACAAACGGAGCCTATGTGCATCTTCCTATTCTCAAACAGCAAGCTTTTATTTTTATATTTTAAAAATATTTTATTTTTTTAAAATTTTAAATTGATTTTTTTCATTTTTTTCATATCATTTTAATATATTAGTATTAAAAATAATTTTTTAAAATAAAAAAATATTATTTTAATATATTTTTAAATAAAAATTACTTTAAAAAATAATCTTAAATAATGTGAACGCTCATCGGCTGGTTGGGAAGACAAAAGTGATCAGTGGGCTGAGTTTTGTGTACTTTCTATGTATAAATAAATATTAATTTATCTCTCAAAATTCCTTACATGAACCCAGCTTGAAGAGAAAATATCGTGTTCTTTGCCTCTCCACCCTGTCACAATCCAAAGCTGTCTGAAAAGCAGACTTTTTCTGACAAAAAAAAGAAAAACGACAACATCAAGTAGTTACGATTTCTTAAAAAATAATATCACAAAAAAAAAAACAACACATCCAATAGAACATTATATTTAACCTCTGATGGATATAGTTAAATTAGTTAAATTTTAAGATTTAATTTTTAAAAATTATTACTAAAAATTTATATGATCATTAACTTTAAAATTCATAAAACTAATCAAGATACATACAAGATAATTTAAATATTTATATTAATAAAAAAATCACCATATTTATTTCTAATAGGCCGATAAAATTATGCCATTATAATAAAACCAAAGGGTTGTATTACTAAGAATAACATGATTTTCTTAAAATAAAATAAAGAATTGTATTACTTAAATAACATAACATGATTTTTAACATGCAACCCTTGCAAATATATGGCACTTTTAATAACACAACCTTTAATTTTGTTTTTGTATTTTTTAAGGATTTTTCTATCTCAAATAGCACAACTACGTACCTGAAATTGTCTCTAATTGTACTAGTTTGCAGATTGTCTCACTGCTCCAGAAACCTTGGGAGCACTTCAACATATTCTGTACATTTTTATTTCTTACAATTTTATAGAAATTTAATTTAAAGAAAACAAAAAAAGAAAAGCAATTCTCTGCCTAAATAAGTGTAATTGTAGTTGTTTTTAAATATTATTTTTGAGATTAATTGATCAAAATAATCCAAAGCATATATATAAAAAATAATTTTTGGTAATAAAAATAATTTTTTTTTAAATAGAGGTTGACTTGCATTTCTAAACGGGGTATAAAAATCTTTAAATTACTTTTTTGGGATGTGGTTTGGAATTCTGCACGCATCCATGTATAAACAAATTTTAACTCAGAATATCAAGAGAGGTTTTTTAGAGGGGGAGACTTAAATTTTAAGTAATTGACCTAAAAGTAAAGTCAAAGGGAGCTCAAATGAAAGAGTAAAGTTTTTCCAAAAAAAAAAAATGTTGTTTAATTAATTAATTTGATAAAAACAAGCCTCAAAATGTGGAGCAATCTCACGACAAAAAACTTCCAAAAGAGAATCAATGCACTTAATTGCCATCCTCCAAAATAAAAAAATAAAAAATATATATTTTTAATTTTTGTAAATAACTTAAAATAATTAAAACCACAACTCTAAAATAAAGGCCTTGTGAGTAGAAAAAACATGAAAACGGAAAAGAAGAGCAAAGGCAGTGGCGTTTTGGTGAATATGTAGAAAGTGAAGTGTTATTGTTTGAGATGAGGAGGTCAGAGAAAAACAAGGGGTGATCCTGAAAATCCAGCGGTTTCAACACTCAATCTTGGGGGCGGGAAGTGGCCTTCCCTGTCGCCGTCACAACCCCAATATTAGATAACCACATTTTGAAACAACGTTCTTTCTCTTCACGCTTCTCTTCCTCTCTCTCTCTCTCTACCACTAGATACTTTCAAACCATCTCCTCATGGCCCCTGGTTTTTGCTCTCCATTTCTTACTGTATTATATGTGTATATATAACACAAACACCATCTCCTCCTCCCCCCCTTATAGTTTACCCACCTCCTCAAAAGCCTGGCCACCGCCAATCTCCAATCTTGTCGAACCATCATCTCATGATTTGAAAGAAACCATAATTTATGCTGTTTTTCATGGAGGGTTTTTCGTTTCTGTTCTAATTAAACATTCCTTGACCAGCTTTTGAAGTACACATATACATTAACTGCAGCCATCTTAATAGTGGTATGCAAAAGAGATACAGATTTTATACGTCGAAAGTATTTTAGTGGTGTTTTGTTAATGACCATTGAAGCTATGGTGGAGCAAAGAAGAGAACCAGTTGCACACGTGCACAGGGTTGGATATGCCAATCGGGCTCTCCGGAAGAAGAGATGCAAGAGGACTAAAAAGTGCGCATCGACAGTTCCCATGGCACTGCAGGATCTGTTTGTGTCGTGCAGACAAATGTTTAAAGGTCCTGACACTGTTCCTTTGCCTGAAGAGATCAAGAGATTGTGCAACATACTTGGTAAGTTCTTGTATTTGATGGTCTTTATCTTGGTTCCTTTTGTTTTATTCTTTTCAAATGCACCATACTACTCTCTAACTAGTTAATATTTGAGTGATCCCTAATTATTTAATATGATTCTGAACCTGGAAACTGGTCCTATATAATTAAAATGGTAAAATGGATCATATCTTTGTAGACATGGTACACGTTGTTCCCTGTTATAGATTGGCTTAAATATTGAAGCTATGATCATACTGTCTTGCTTTTATATAACCCTTCATTTTCTATAAAGAATTGCACTTTTAACTTGTAGATTTCTGGAAATGTAGTGATAAATAAATATCTTGTATTCTCTCGGACAATGGTTGATGCATGGGTTTAGAGAAATGTCCGATGAGTAGTGTAAAGATCCGAGTGTCTTTCTAAGATACCCGGATCAAATCTCGCTAGCATCCAAGATGGGATCAAAGAGGAGATCAGCCTTTGTTGTCCAGTGCTAGCCTTTGTTGTCCAGTGCTAAAGCCCCAACAAAAGAAAAATCATGTTCTTTCTGGTTGCTGTTTTCCTCTTTGTTCTGTTCGATCATGTTCTTTGCGTGTGGTATGCTACAACTGTGGTCTAGTTTTGGTATTCTTGATCCATGAATTGGTTGTTAGCTCGAATTCAAAGGGCTCGTCGAAGCACTTCCAATAAGATTTTCTAGTTAATTATGGGAGAAATCATTCACAGCCTCAGTGGAGGTACTCTCTCCCTGCGTTCATATGAAGTGGACTTGTATGGCTCGTCTATAAATTAACGAGGCAAGAGATAAACTACATCCACTTGTATGGACATAAAACCCATTTCTTTTCAAGGAATTGCATGTGAAGAAAATTACTAAGCATTTTTGCTGTCAATCTTTACATTTGTGGTAGGAATCAATATCTTAAACTGGACATTGAACATTTTTCTGATATGATAGTTTTTTTCTTTTTATAAAATTTAGGTTCTATTTATAAGATGTAAGTGTGTAGGTTGAGCAAGCATACAGCCACAATTCCTTTCGTAGTTGAAAAAGAAAGGAAACTTCTGGATGAGTCTTTTCTGCATGCCAGGCTCGATAATTGCAGACATTGAATTTGATATCCATTGTCAAGGCCAAGACAAGTTTTAATCAACAGGGTACTTATGAATTCTTTCCTTAATTCGAGATTTGGTACATAAAAGCATATATACCATGGTCGTGGGGACTAGCATTCATAAACACTGTGCATATTTTAACTAGGTGACAAAAATACGTTTCAAGGTCATAAACTAATGCAACATGGCTGCTTCTTTTGGCCTACTATGGCTAATGGGTTCTGCTGGAAGCATTTCTATATTAAACATTTAGTTAAATATAATATTATCCTAACGTTATGCAAATATAAAACTTTCATGGCCTATTAAAGTAATGGTGTGATTGTACTCATTGTCCTTTCCTTAACGTGCCTTCTCTCTTGCTGTAGATAACATGAAGCCCGAAGATGTTGGGCTAAGTAGCGAGCTGCAATTCTTCAAGACTAAAGCTGCAGTTAAAGGGACTCCAAGGGTCACTTACACGACCATTTACCAGTGCAATGATTTTTCGGTGAGACTAGCTGTTGCTTGTTTGTTTATTATCATTTTCTGGTCATTTGTGCTGGAATTTGCACATTGAACCATTTGAGTTCCTTGAAGAGCATAGGACATGGCAGTCCACTCTGTTATATTGTTGACTGCGTGATCATATTAATCTTCAGCAGGGTATAAGACCTTCAAAAAACTTGATTTGAAGCTTTTCAAGAGCATTTTGAATAGTTGATCCAAATAGGATTTTTCGCTGTGGCCATATGATTGTTCATGTAGAGTCTGAAATTCTCGCATTCTTCAGTTTGAGCTTTGAAGTTCCTACAAGAGCATAAAGTCTGGATAACCAGCAGATTTTAAGATTCCGAACATGTGTTGGTCCTGCATACTTGTTTTTGTATAGAACGTAAAATAGTTTCAGGAAATAAAATTTATGTTTCAGTTGTTGATCAGTTTTCTTGTCATGTTTCTCTGTGCAGATGTGTATTTTCTTTCTTCCAGCAAACGCCGTCATCCCTCTCCATAACCATCCCGGAATGACTGTCTTTAGCAAGCTTCTTCTAGGGAAAATGCACATAAAAGCATATGACTGGGTTGATCCTCCTAGAGCAGATGGGCCTGACACTCCAATCCAATGTGAGCGTCTCTTGCTCACATTCACACTTCTTTTATAATTTAATGAATTAGCAGAACGAGCCCCGTAACCAAAATGCATGTTTTTCCAGTGCGGTTGGCGAAACTGGAAGCGGACAGTGTTTTAACAGCTCCTTGCAACACCTCAGTTCTATATCCAACAACAGGTGGAAATATCCATCAATTCACTGCTATCACACCTTGTGCATTTCTTGACGTGCTTGGACCTCCCTATTCCAAGGAAGGTGATCGAGATTGTTCATACTACAAAGACTTTCCGTACACTGCATTGTCGAGTAAGTGATCTCCACCGTTCTTTCCTTCTCATGCCAAGAGTTTTGTGCAAATGACACTTGAGCGAAGATCCTTTAAAAATGAATAGTTTTATTTTCAATCCGGACTGCTAAGGGAAACTAATCAGTTCATCACACATTCACGTTTACACGGGCCACGATACACACACAGATGAATAGGCAACATGTTTACAATGCACGGGAAAACATTGATTTAAGTTCCTCGTGATGGGAATTCATTGAGTTAAAAGAGGGGTTATTGCATAGAGCTTCTTCAATTCTCCATGGCATGGACATTGGCCAGGACACCTGAACGTTGTGGTGTTGTTTAGGCATTAGCCTTTCCGAGTCTGCCATTTTAATGGGAATCTTGCTTGATGTGCAAGTGAACCGAGCATGTGTGACATGTAAATTCAATATGAAGTGGTGTTCTTGAGAATGCTAGATGATTCTGTGATTTGTTTGTTTGTGTGGCATCACTCCTCCCCATGTGTTTGTCACCTAGCATCCTGTTTCTTGAATGTTATGAACATCCCTGTATTTACCTGCCAAGAAATCAATGCAGATGGAGAGATGGAGCTGAAAAAAGAAGAGGGTAGCTGTTATGCATGGCTGGAAGAGACGGAGGTGCCAGAGAATTCAAAAATGGATGGAATTGAATATTTAGGTCCAAAAGTTGATGAAAGCAGGTGCTAGATGCTAGATAGGTGCCTTCACACAGAGTTCCTCTGTTTCTTCTTCTTTTCTTTTCATTTTTCGAAATCTTTGATGGTGGAACTTTACTTCTTTTTTTTTTTTTTTTGTAATTTTCGTGTGTATAGAAACCTCACATGATATCGCGTTTTCTGTCTGCTGTGAAACCAGGGGCTTCAGTTCTTAGCCCTGCCAATGGTTTATGGTTTTTCTAGCATGTCTAGAGCCCAAAAGACTTCATACTATACTGCCATTGAAGGGTGTCCTCAATCTTGAGCAAAAGCTAGCCAATCTAGATGCTTCATTTTTTTTTCTAAAAAGAAAAAGGATAAAGAAAGGAAATCTCTTCTCTTTAACAGCTCATTGCTACGCAACCTAAAGCCCAGATCTACATCAACCGAAATTGCTAATCTGGGTCGGCCACTTTTGTATGAACAGTGAATTTTCTGTCTTTTATTTTATTTTATTTACTTTTTCTTCAAACTATTCCTTTTTAATTACCTCCTTTTATTAAAAAAAATTACTGAGAAAATATATTACTTATCCTAAATTTATAATAATTTTTATTTCGATTTAATTTTTTTAATTTTTAAAAATTGTTGAAACATAGAAAAAATAGTTGCTTGATGTGATACGAACAACAAAAATAATCTAATTTGTTATTGATAAGTTTCATTTAACGAGGAGAATTTGATAGGGTGACCCTCCCATAATTATTATTTTAATATTGAGTTGATTTTGACTTAGTCTTTATTTTTTTTATCATATAATTAAAATAAAAAAAATTATTGAACATATTGAAATCCATAACATAAGTCACAAGTTTAATGAGTTAACTCAAGCTAATTAGAATAAATCCAATATATTATTGTCTACATGTTAAAAAAATTTAATAATATGTTTGTTTTTTTAAAAAGTCAACTCCTTTTTAATGGTTATCTAGGGTGACCTTGAATTTGCTTGT
This sequence comes from Populus alba x Populus glandulosa, assembly GCA_033617975.1. Taxonomy (NCBI): domain Eukaryota; kingdom Viridiplantae; phylum Streptophyta; class Magnoliopsida; order Malpighiales; family Salicaceae; genus Populus; species Populus alba x Populus glandulosa. The sequence goes on from CM066161.1 coordinate 6,718,640, forward strand.
CTAATCTTTTTTTATGTTATTTTTTATCTTTTTATTATTATTATTATTATTATTATTATTATGAGACCTACTAAGTTGACAATGTCACATGAAAACAACTCTCATTTTATTTAATTGAAAACCCAAACTTGATAAAGACTCAAGCTAGGAGTTTCACATTTGATTTACTATATCGGGTTTAATAACATCATAAAATTCCTCGTAACTTGGATATTCACCTTTTATGTTTGTTTGTTTTTGTCTAAGCAGCAACATAGCTCAGGTATTTTACTATAGCTCCACCAATATTTATATTTTATCCTTATTTTTTTTCAATTACATTCTTCAGATTGACAACCAATCAAAGTGTGAAACATAAAGAAATCTCATAGTCAATCTGAAATTTTTGAGATAAGTTTATTTTAGTCCTTATAATTTTTTTTTTCTTCGTTAAAAATCCCTATAGTTTTTTTTAATTCAATTTTAATATAAAAAGCTATTTTTCTTATTTTTCAATCCTTGAATTTTAAAAAGGAAAGAAAAAGTCACTGGATTTCAGTGACAAGAGAGAAGTCATTGGTTGTCATCAATTACAACCACTAAAAATATCATTTTTTTTTTTATCAATGACTTCTATTTAATGAGAAGAGTTTAGTGATAGTTGTTTTAAAATCCAATACTACTAAAAAGATAGATCGAGGTCAAGAAATAAAAATATTACCCAGTTTAATTTTATATTTTTGAACCCTTTTATGGGTTTTTAAAATTGATAAATTAATTTTTTTTAAAAATATGTTAATTAGGTGTTTTTAGATGAAAATAAATTTTTATTTAAACAAAATTTACTTTGATTTTTCGGCCACCAGTGTAGTGGCTTAAATATGAATAGACAAACAACAAATCTTCATCGTCATCATCTTTTTCTTTTTCTTCTTCTTTTTTTTTGTTAAAAGGTTTGTTTAAATAAAATATTAAAGTAATTGAATCAATAATTGCCCTTATGTCCAAATGGTTAAAGTGATGGACTAAAACTGTGTTCATCTCCCCCGCATGTTCAAATCTTGTTGTTTTTCCCAATTTTCTTTCTTTTCATTCTTTTTTTAGAACTTTATTTGTTCTTTTTTTCTTTTCTCTTCTTCAATGTTCATTCCTTTTTTTTCCACGTGGACCACTTTTTAAGTTCTTTTTTTCTTTTATTTTTTAGAAAAGTTTGGGAATTACATTATAATAAAATATTTTAAAATTATTAAAACAAAAGCTTAGATGAGTGTATTTTATTATACAACTAAATTAAAAAAAAAATTATTGAATCCAATAATATGACATGTTAACTTGAATTGATATAAATATTTTTCTTAAAGCATTATTAAAAATAAAATTGTTTCAAACACACACGAAGTTTTTTCAAATTTGAAGCATTATTAAAAATAAATTTATTTCAAACATGCATAAAATTAAATATAATTTTTTTTCAAATTTGATGTGATAGACCAAGTTTAATGATAATACTAAAAAACTTTTCGTTACTTAAATATTTTTTTTACATTCATTGTTTTTGGCCTGTAGTGAGAGAACTAATGAGCTAATTGTTTACAAATATTTTTTTCAGGATTACTTTTAAAAATAAATAATCAAGAGAGACTACAACACAACTGGTTAAATGTCCACCTTTTCTTTTTGATATTTAGGGGAAAAAAAGCAAATTGTGTTGGAAAAATTGTTTCAGGAAAGTGATTAATAAGCATATTTGAAGTTAAATTAAAAATGTAGTCCATTCACTCATAGGTTAAAAAGTACCTTGAATTTAATTTTTAACATTAGTTTTTTAACATAAAATATTAACATAATTAAACATTTTATGGGTCAGTGAAAACTTAATTTTAAAGAACTTGGGCTGGCATGTTCTTTATAAACTAAAAAATAATTTTAAACCCTAACCTGGATAGAAAATAAACAAGTATTTATTGTAACTTATTTAATCGCCGAGTGAAGAGTTAAAATTGGGGTTGTGGGGCTTTTACGTGCCAGGGTTTGGGTTTGCTATAGGAAAAATTTCCAGGCTATAAAAAATTTAATTTTTATTGTCAACCTATCTTTCTAGGCTTGAGTTTTGATTTATAATTATTTGTTTCATTAATAATTATTAGCCCAAGAAAAGAGTCTAATTAGTTTCTTTAGTAATATGAACAATTTCTAGACAGTTTTTTAACAAAAAAATATCAGATTTAAAGTCAAAATTAGTATACATGCTACGATTGCGTTTTAATATCATGTGTGATATGATATATTTTTAGTATGCGTGCTATATATGATTTTAGTTTTAATTACAAGTTTTCTATGATATATATATATATATATATATATATATATATATATATATATATATATATATATAAAAGCTTATAAACTACATTTGTATGATCTCTAGTTTATATTCAGACATTTTATTAAATTAAAATACTCTTGTTATCATAAACTAAATTTTCTATGCTCACAAGACTAATTTTGGACAACAATTTGTTCATTTTATTGTATCGCACAACACAAGTGCTATGTCAACCAAATCTTAATATGTATTATGAATTCAACCGTAGCTTAATTGCCTCTCTTATTTATATGGAGTTCTTCAAGGTTTGACAATCCTTTATTTTCCCTGTGTTTTTCTAGAAAATGATATGAAAGTTTTTTTTCTTTTGTATTCATTTTATTTTCTATGAGATAAATAGGTGCAATTGAAGAAATTCAATCGAAGATCCAGCTTGTATTTCATAGGGGAATATAAAAAATAATTGACAAGCATTTCACCATCAGCATTAATATCTAAACCTATACATGGTGTCATGAAGTGGCCACGATGCTATTGAGTCTACACCTCTCCTCCTATACAACCAAAAAGTTATAATGTTAACACAACTCAACTCATTAACATCAGATAATGTAGATATTATAGAGGATAATAAATTAATTTTTTTTTTAAAATATAGATATAACAAGTCGGATTAAAATTTTTAAAAAGCGATTAGCCCGACCTAACACATAAACCCTATGCTTATTTTTTATTTATATTTAATGGTTTATGGATTGAGCATTTATTTATCTCTATTTAAAAATATTTCGGGTTCGAAGTTCTTGTTAACGAGCTTCTTATTAGATTTCTTTATTGTAACAAAAAGAGACTTGTCTCTTTACTAAAAAGAAAGATAAAATAACTAGAATTCAATGATGGTGTAAGGTATGAAGAATAGATATAAAATTAGTGGTGTTGACACCTATAATTCATGTTGCTGGTCTGCTTTTAAACTATGAAAATTAATAATATAAACTTAACATGTGAATATCTGTAATATCCACATAAAAATTGGCTCAACCCGATATATCCAACCTATTTGAGTCGTGAAAGGTTAGGATCTTTCTAAAAATTCATGAAAGGTTGGGGACTAATATAATGTTAACCATGTATAAAAAACATGGCCGCGTGACATTTCGATTCTCAAGAATTTTTGGCCATTAATGTTTTAACTTTTAAGTTCTTAAAGGACGGCCATATCTAATATTGAAATATTCTTGAAGTGAATTTTCAATAATGAAGAATAGGACCTCTTGAATTTTCTTGGGAAATAATTCCACCTATGAAAGTTACAGGAAAAAGGAGAGGACATGGTGTGTGGGCTGAGCAGGAACTCACACCTTTTCTTTTCTTACATTGCCATGATAAGGCTCTCAATTTCATGCTTGGGATTCGTCTACTTGGTTTTTTTTCCACTTTCACAAGTGGGTTTAGTATTTGTTTCTTTGTTGAAAAGTTTTCTCTTTTTTTTTTTCAAAGTGATTTTTATAAAAAAATAATTTTTTATAAAGAATTAATTTTTAATATTTATCAGTGTCATGAAAAATGAGTTGAAAAATATTTTCTAGTATTTAATTACATTATAAAAAATAAATTAGAAAATAAACTTATTAATGATTTAATTTATTTTTTAAAGTTTATTACAAGAAAGAAAATTTTGAACGATCTCAAATAAAATAAATAGTAATCAAAATAATGAGGACCAAATATAATAAATGAAATGTTGAAGGAGGATAAAATTAAAATATAAAACAAATAATAATAAAAAAATAAGGATCAAATTCTTTAGATAAAAAAGTTGAAAAATAATAACATTTAAAAATAAAATAAAAAGAGATTTAAAACAAATATATAGCAATCAAAAGATTAAAAATCAAATTTGATATATTGAAAAAATATCATGATAATTTTTAATTATCTCCAGCTTCTAGAAATCATATTCCGTTCAAAATAAAAAGAAAACACTTTGCTAAAATCAAGCTAAATATGTTTTTGACCGAAAAATTATTTTCTAGTTAATAATTTTTTGTAATGGTGGAAACAATTAAATCTCTAAAAACCTACCTATTTGTTTTTGCATTTTAAAAACGCTTTTGAAAAAATTTAAATTTTTTTTATTTTTTTCTTTGTTTTAAATTAATATTTTTTTGGTATTTTCAGATCATTTTAATGCGCTACTATTAAAAATAGTTTTTTAAAAATAAAAAAATATATTAATTTGATACATTTCTAAGTGAAAAACACTTTAAAAAGCAATCGCAATCACATTTTCAAACATTTTAAGTAAGTAACTGATTAAATAAAGAGAAGATTTTAATACTCCTAATACACTCTATCTAATATAAGATGCTTGGTGTTTAGTTTATCGTATAATCTATACTAAAACATATTTTAGATTTAGAAGTATGTGTTTGTTGGGTTTGTAAGACACGTAGAGGTTTTTGAGAGGAAAAACATTCTCGTGGTTTTGAAATGTTCTTAAAAATACTACCTGTTTGTGATATTTAGTCACTAAAGGCCTGTTAAGAGATCTTTTGTAATGCAAGAAATAATTCTGGTGATTTGTTTCCTGTGACTGATAGTGCCTCTTTCTTGTGTTTTCACCGACACATCGTAAGTTACTATAGCAATCGGAATAAGCATATTATTAGGGACCTTCACTTGTTTATAAAGAGCATTGGTGTTGTGTGCATTTCGTCACCCTACTTTCATTTTTTATTTTAGTTTAATTAGTCTTTTAAACTTTTTTTAATCACAAAGTCATCCCTCAACTTATTGTTTCTTATACCATTTAGTCCTTCCATCCACTAGCATCAAAGACCATCACTTGCAATAATTGTCAAAATATCATATCATATATATATATATATATATAAAATGCCCCAGAAAGACACTTCAAATTATTTCAAAGTTTATTGCTGAATCTCTTATAATTACTCTTTATGGCCCAGCACCAATCAGTCAATTAGTTTCGAGAAATTTCAATTATTGAGGAAGGTACAATTATTAAATCCATTGCTACCATGCAAAGGATAGTTTATTCATCGGCTAGGCTATTCAATATGCTTTTTTTTTTTTTCAAATTGTTTTTCATATTAAAATATATATTAATTTGAAATTAATAAAAAAATAAAAAAATTTAATTTTTTTTAAAATTACTTTTAAAAAACAGAATCAAACAGGTGATTAGTACACTCCTGTATAAGAATAATCTTCTAGCTTTGAAGATTGGATCCCCAGCATGTGGGGAATAGCTGGAGTTTCCATGAGTCTCTGTATCTCTCTGACCTTCCCTTCCCTGACAACGCAGACCATTTTCCACTTTCTGGAATTTTATATTTGTTTCCCAAGAAAAAAGAAAGACTATATCTGTAATCAATGCATTTCTTAGTACATTCCTGTATAAGAAAAAAGGTATAAACTGTCTATGAGAAGAAATCCAAGAGTAAAATCAAAGGTTGTTAAGATGCAGCTACAGTTATTTCAAGGATAATACCAAGTTGCAGTGTCCTTTCTCTGCTTTTATATATAGCATATTAGCTATGCTGCATCATTTCAAGATCACAACCATGGCTGATAATTAATTAATAAGGACATGATGCATGTGGGATTAAATATACTAAAAGAATAATACAAAGGGAAATTAAAAAAGAAGAGAACAAGTGGTTGGAGTGAGCTGCAGAAAGCGATGGAGCATTGCTTGCTCCTGCTCCTTTGATAGTAATTGACAAGCATCATAAATTTAAAATGAAAATATGAAATGCTTTTACTGTTAGTTGCAGAGAAATAGCAAGCAAGGATCCAAAAGCTACAGCTCTACACATGTAGCCATAGTGGGTCCTCAATACAAGGTGACAGGACACTAGAGAGCCAGAGCTTTGCCTGACCCAGAAAGTGAAAGCTTACATTACAGTCTGTCTTTTTTTTTTTGGCTAAGAATAATATGACAGAAAATGTTTGGAAAAAAATAAAAAATTTAAATCACAGCTGAATTGTTGCATGCAAGGAATAAAGGTTTCTCTTCTGCTTCTGCAACAAGAATCTTTGCCTTTATCTTTTTCGTGGCCATCTCTTTAGACTTCCGAAAGAAAGCACATGAAATAAATAACTGCAAAATAATACACTTAAAAGAAATGCTCTTGGTGTTCTTTTATTGCTCCTGAGAGTAAAAGAGAGAAAGAAAAGTCGTGGCATTAATTAGCAGGTATGTTACGGTTCTTACAAGTTTTCTCAGAACCCCTGTCATTAAATTGCCTGTCTTCTTATGTAGAAAGGAGCGTGTCAGTAGGATTTAGAGGATCCTCGTTGACATGTCTACGAGTGTATGGTTGCAGAGCTTTTTTGAGTTTTAGTTGAAGTGGCCTGTGGATGGTCTTACAGAGTGTGATGTAACACTTGAGTCGTCTTCTTAAATTTCCTTCTTTTTGAGGATTGGGAAGGAGGTTGTTAGTTGGGCTATTGGATGTTGCCAGGTGTGAAATGCAAGTAAATGTTCGTAGTCTGAACTGGCTTTGAGGAATTTTTGAAGATTAATTTTTGTCCTGATTTTGGAGATTCCTTTGTAGCTTGTTGAGGGTTTCTTATCTTCTCTATGAAGTCATAACCATCCATTAGTCTGCTTTTTTATTTTTTGCTACAGGGCTCAAGAAAAACTTGAGGGTTTGGATTTGATTCTACTTGTCTTGTATTCTTGAAGATTTTTAGAGGGATGGAATGGGCAGTAGTTTCGTTTCCAGATCGTTTTAAAGGCTTCTTCACCTCCAGTATGATCCCAGAAGTGAAACTGGTTTGAATATCCGCTCTGTGAGGTAAGCTTCTCCATTGAAATTTGAACATTTCTGTGAAACTAAACAAACTTCTCAAACATTTGTTGTTGTTATCTAAGAAAAGAGTAACAATCTATAAATTGTTTACAGTGAAAGGATAATTGTTGTCTTCTATATTTGCTATGATCTGCTATAAATAGTTGGAGCTCTAAGATTTTTTAGTTCATAGCACAACACTCAATACCAACCTGCTGTTTTTAATTGCAAACTTGCAGCTGATGCTCATTTCCCAGTTCTTGAGAGCTCTTCAACATCTTCTATGCCTTGCTCCTTGTGTTGATTCTTTATACACAACAAATGGCTAAGGCATTCCAATGCTCTGCAATCCTACTTTGCGTTGTCCTTGTGCTTTTAATTAGTGGTTCAGAGCAATTACAATCCTCCCAGGGTGAAACCCTTTTAAGAATTCAGAGGCTTTTGAACTATCCATCTGCTCTAAGCAGTTGGAATAGCACCATTGACTTCTGCAATACCGAACCAAATGCTTCTGTAACTGTGGTATGCTATGAGAATAGCATAACACAGCTGCATATTATTGGCAACAAGGGAACTCCTCTTTTGCCTAGAAACTTTTCAATTGATTCCTTTGTCACAACGCTTGTTGGTCTGCCAAACTTGAAAGTCTTGACATTGGTTTCTCTGGGTTTGTGGGGTCCCTTGCCTGGTAAAATTGCACGTCTGTCTTCATTGGAAATACTTAATGTGAGTTCAAATTTCCTATACGATGCTGTTCCTGAAGAAATTTCATCACTCTCTGCCCTCCAATCTCTGGTTCTTGACGATAATATGTTTGCTGATGAGGTGCCAAATTGGATCGGTTCACTTCCAGTTTTGTCTGTCTTGAGTCTCAAGAAGAATATGCTCAATGGTTCATTGCCAGATTCATTGAGTAATTTGGATAATCTTAGAGTTCTAGTGCTTTCACATAACTACTTCAGAGGAGAAGTACCTGATCTTAGCAGTTTGACAAACCTTCAAGTGCTTGATTTGGAAGATAATGCTCTTGGACCGCAGTTTCCTCTGCTGGGAAACAAGTTAATTTCTCTTGTGTTGAGCAAGAACAAGTTCAGGGATGGCCTTCCTGCTGAAGTGACCTCATATTATCAGCTTCAACGGCTTGATCTCTCAAGTAATAAATTTGTGGGACCATTTCCACAATCATTATTGTCATTGCCTTCAGTAACTTACTTGAATGTTGCAGACAACAAGTTCACAGGGATGCTTTTCGAAAACCAGTCTTGCAGTGCTGACCTTGAGTTTGTGGATCTGTCCTCAAATCTTATGACTGGACAACTGCCAAATTGTCTTCTGCAAGACTCCAAGAGAAAGGTCTTGTATGCCGCGAACTGTCTGGCAACCGGTGACGAAAACCAACATCCTATTTCCCTCTGTCTTAATGAAGCATTAGCTGTTGGGATTTTGCCGCAGAGACAGAAAAGGAAAGCTTCTAAAGAAACTATTGCATTCGGTGTCATTGGAGGGATTGTTGGAGGAATTGCCCTTGTTGGTTTAATTTACTTAGCCGTCAGAAAGGTGAAATCAAGGAAGACAATCAAGAGACCAAATACTAGACTAATTGCAGAGAGCGCGTCAACAGGGTACCCTTCAAATTTGCTCCCAGATGCAAGTAAGGTTTCATCTCTGCCTGTGCTTATGCTCTTTGTCTACTATATGTGGCTATAGATTTGCATTGTTTTATAAAGTCATGCATACATAGTAGCGAAATCTAAGAATTCTGTCAGTAATAAGGAAATGTGAAGTATAACTGAGATGGAATGATGATTGCTCAACTAGTCTCCATTTCAGATATCCCTTTTCTATCCCCAAATAAGTATATTCAAGTGAATCCCTTGCCAAATGTATGAAATTTAGGTGATGAGAATCTTCTTCTTCTTCTTCTTCTTTTATATATATATATATATATATATATAAAGAATGCCTTAATCATCACTTCAATTGTTAGAGAGTGTAGTTTATTGCTCCAAATTCATTCTCATAAGAAAGGACTTTACATACATTTTGCTGACATATTTTCAGGCAGCCCATCTAAAAGTGTTCTTGAAAGAAAAGACAAGTTGGTGAGGTTCTAGCACGTTATAAAACATAGAAGGAATACGTAATAATTTACCTAATAAGAAGAGCAGAGAATCTTACAGTTCTTTTTTCTTTTTGGCAAAAAATGAAGGGTATATTTCTCAAACAATGAAGCTGGGAGCACTTGGCCTGCCACCGTATCGTACTTTTTCACTAGAAGAGGTAGAGGAGGCCACAAACAATTTTGACACATCTGCTTTCATGGGTGAAGGTTCTCAAGGGCAGGTAATGCAAATCCGTTGTAACATATTCTTTGTATTTCATTCAGTTGAATTATCCTGTGATACCCTCATAATTTCCTCCGAGCATGAACTTTTTTAAATTCTTCAAGTAGTCGGGGTCAGCAGAATTCTTTATTGCTGTTCGTTTTGTGGTTTCAGATGTATAGGGGGCGGCTTAAGGATGGTTCCTTTGTTGCTATCAGATGCTTAAAAATGAAAAGAAGTCACAGTACCCAAAACTTTATGCACCATATAGAGCTGATCTCGAAACTAAGACATCGGCATTTGGTCAGTGCTCTTGGACACTGCTTTGAGTGTTACTTGGATGATTCAAGTGTCAGCAGAATATTCCTAGTTTTTGAATATGTTCCAAACGGCACGCTAAGAAGCTGGATCTCTGGTGAGTGGTAATCCATAAATTTTCTCAATTACTTTGTCAGGATGGAGAACATACTGGCAGTGCTGTGATTGCTTAGCATGCTTTTGATGCGAGTTAACTTTTGATCAACCTCTCGATTGTTACTGCGAGCAACTCATAAATCTTTCACAGCATAGTTCCAACTGGATGTTATTTTCTTTCACTACTCTGTCTCTGTTGGATTTGATGACAGACATTTCTTCTTTTTTTATCCCAGGAGGACATGCCTGGCAAAAACTACAGTGGACACACCGTATAGCTGCTGCAATCGGTGTAGCAAAGGGCATCCAATTTTTGCATACAGGGATTGTGCCTGGAGTATATTCAAATAATCTGAAAATAACAGATGTTTTATTGGATCAAAACCTTGTTGCAAAAATTAGCAGTTATAACCTACCCTTATTAGCAGAAAACAAGGGAATGGTACTTTCTTTCCCCGTCATGAAGGCTGTTTTTCTTTTCCATCAAGCAACACTTAGAAGCTGATACCTAACAAATTCATTATTGCAGCTTGTCCATGGAACATCATCTGGTGCATCCAAAGATCTTAGCACCAGTGCAAGGTGAGATCTGACTGCTGATATGTTTTGAGGGTTAGGCTGGTTCAAACTGATAAAATAGTTTGAGTTTATTATTTTGTCGCATAATTCGGGAGTCAATATAGACAAAACACAGCGGCATTTACAATGGATGCAAAATTTCACTAGTCTGTTGAAACTGGTATATCAGAAAGCTAAACACTTAAGAGTCATCAGTCCCATGATGATTTTTTCTTCGAATGTTGTTATTGAACAGGATAAATCAAGACCAGAAGGTTGATGTTTATGACTTTGGATTAATATTGCTTGAAATCATTGTGGGGAGATCATTGACATCTAAGAATGAAGTGAGAGTTCTAAGAGATCAGGTGACAGATATTTCTCTTTGATTTATGTATTTTAATCTGCAGAAAAACGTACTTCAGTTGATGCCCTCTTCCTAGTTTCAGGATTGTCTTACAGTTAAATATTTCTGTGTAAAACTTGTGCAGTTGCAAGCAAGCATTACAAGTGATGATACTGCTCGAAGTAGCACAGTTGATCCAGTTGTGCGAAGATCATGCTCAGATCAATCCCTAAAGACAATGATGGAGATCTGCGTAAGTTGTCTGCTTAAGAACCCTGCAGATAGACCCTCCGTTGAGGATATACTATGGAACTTGCAGTATGCTGCTCAAGTTCAGGATCCGTGGCGGGGAGACTCCCAGAGCAGTGAAGGATCTCCAGTATCACCTGCCATACGACCGCGTTTACATATTACCATTCATTAGCAGTAACATTCATGTTTTTACAGTTTCTCTCAATGAAATCTCTCTTCTTATTTTACTTTAAAGTATGGGCTTTGTCTCTGATACGAGAATTTAGTAGCGAAATACTGGTATGTATACGACATATCTTCCAAGGTGTTGGGAAAAGACATCATTATAACCAAATTCACAATTCAAAGTACCAATTCTTTTTTTTTTTATGCAATTAATACATAGTTAACCAATCAATAAGCTAAACAAAACTAAGTAAACAATCACAATAAATTAATATACTAAGATTTCTTCTTTATAAAAAACCCCAATACGAGAAAAATCTCCATATCATAGTCTATCTAAAAACTTTCACTAATAATAATAATAATAATGGATATACAAGTATTATTTCTTAGTTAAAACTAGGGGATGTAACATAAATAATTAAAAACAACATTTCTTGGGATACATCAATATTAAAGAGAAAAATTTAAGAAGAATCTCACAAAACTGATGATCATATTTATATAAAGAACAAGCCAAATTAAAAATGGAGTTAGATGTCTGGAACTTGTTGTCAAAACTCCAACGATAAATCAACTATCTATCGAATTTTGAACAAAGACTATTCAAGCTACTCTTATGTAAATCCCGAGAAAAAAAAAATCAAGCCTGGATTAAATTAAAGGAAATAAACTAAACTAGAAAGAAGTGGGGGCAAAACAAATACACTTAAGAAAAATGGGGCCTAAATGCAAATAAGAATAATTATAAAGCACAAGTACTCCTCTTGTCACAAAAAAAAGATCTGCAGATAACATAAAGAAAGAAAAGAGGGAGTTTTATGTTCATTTTTACAAATCAAGATAGAAACATCAAAATTTCAAAAACCCGTCCAAGATTAAGGGTTATAGGTAGAATAAACACTGGTGGAAAATGGATTAACAAAAAGAAAAAAGGGGAGGGCCGACTGTCATTAGAAACAAAAAGGAGGGATCAAAACTTTGATTCATACTAGGTAAGGTATTTTAAACCTAATCTTATGAGTCATTTCAAGTTTATTATGAATTGATACCTGGATGTTAATTTATAGATTTTAGTTCTTAGACTTAAATTGAGGAAAAAATATGAGTTGCTAAATTAAAGAACTTCATGTGTTGTGTCTAAATGGAAAGGCTGACGAATCTGGACAGTTTCGTCTCTTGACTTTCAGAGAGATTTCGGGTAGGAGGATGAAAGAATTAGGATCAGATTCCTTATAGAAATTGTAGTTTTGAATGTTGGCTAACTAATGAAATTGGTCTTGCTGAATTTGGAGTTATAGAACTCCAGCTATAGGTCACCAACCGAGACAATAACAGTTCAAAAAATGAGACAGTGACAGTTCAATGTTTAGACAGTAACCGTTGGACAATGACAATTCAATATCTAGGTAGTGACAGTTCAAAAACGAGATAGTAACAGTTCAAAAATGAGACAGTAACAGTTGGATAGTGACAGTTCAATGTCTAGACAGTGACAGTTCAAAAACGAGACAGTGACAATTCAGATTTAAGCAGAAATAGTTCAGATATATATATAAAAGAATGATAACTACAGTTGCACAAAGAATGACAATATTAATGGGTGAAATAAGAAAAACATAAAATATTAAAAAAAACATTCAATAAGTCTTTCTTTCAGTCATCATTTTTTTTTAATATTTTATGTTTTTCTTATTTCACTCATTAATATTTTCATTCTTTATGCAACTGTAGTTATCATTCCTTATATATATATATATATATATATATATATATATATATATATATATATTTAAAAAAATGATGACCGAAAGAAAGACTTATTGGTTGTTAATATGTTTATAATAAAACATATCCTTGAGTAATTAGAACTTATGGGATAAACCTGTGAATTTTAGGAGGGACCACAGGTATGGTGCAACAACAACAACAGCAGCAGGGGAGTACGAGTAGAGCTTCTATTGCAGGTAGGTGAATCGCACCTATACTTCCTAGTTAATTTCCATGATTTATTTATATTACCAATGTGAAATGTGAATTACTGAATGTCGTATTCAAGGTGAAAAGTTGTGTAAATTGCCAAATGATGATACTGACAAAGGAAATATGAGAAGTACGATTTGAGGCGTAAACTAGCATACATTTAGTGTATGTTAGGATCCCGGGTAAGGGGATCACCACAATTGGACTATTATACATTTAGTGTATGTTAGGATCCCGGGTAAGGGGATCGCCATGATTGGACTAGCATACATTTAGTGTATGTTAGGATCCCGGATAAGGGGATCACCTTGCATTGACTCATATGGAGTGATGATGATGGTACTAGTGAAATTGGTTTCGGTAATGTGATAAGCAAAAATAATCATGTTTGATCTCATAAAGTCTGGAATGAAGGTTGAAAGTGGTAGAGGGAACAATTAATAATAGTTGGATAAGGAAGGGATTCTAATAAAAACTAGAAGAGAGAAGCAAATGAACTATGAATACATGTTACCCTGTTAAAATTGTTAGATGTTCGTGTTGTCATATTTATTGTAATATTCACCTTTCAATAATGTGTATTTTGTTTCAGGATCATCACATGCACGACAAGAGTAGATCCTAGCTTATGTTCCCCTCTTGTAATCTAGTTTTTAGGGAGTATACCCTTGTATTTTGTAAACATGAAAAATGTTTGTATAACTTAATTTGTATAATTAATGTTTAAACTTGACTGAATGAATTTAACCATGTAGTTCATATAACCATACTTCATGCCTATGTAATTATACTTAATTATTTTTATCTATCTATAATGATATTTTGTTATATAATGCATATCGTAAATATTGTGGTTGATAGGTGTGAGTATAAGTGTGGAAATTGAAAACCCAGGATGATTGGGTCGGGAATTGAGTTATGAGATGCGAGCTATTAGAAGTGTAAATAAATTCATGTCAATAACTTGGGACTTTCCGGTATATGGGGGAACTCCGTCGAAATTCTGGTAGATTTTAATACGAAGACCATGAACATATATATATACAAAAAAGAAATTATTATGTCTTTTTTTTTATTGAGATGAGATTGTCATTTTACCCCGGAATGGGGGGATGTTACATCTTATCTCTTGTTTTCCAACTTCAAATAAGCCAAAATTTATTTATTTTTTATACCTATTCATCTATATGACCTAAAAGTCTTTAGGCTTTTGTTTGTTATTTTTCTTAGTTTATATGAGGGGTTATGGTCTACAGAAGAAGGGACCACACCCAATAGTTCCCCCCTCCTAACTCATTTAGGGGGCTTTACCAAGCGTGCTTACATTCTATACAACTTAAACTTTTTTTACGTGGTATTACTAATGGCATCTTAACCACGAATCAACTTAAAGAACTTATTAAGGGAGCCATCAAGGACCAAGTAGAAAGCTTAGTTCAAGCCTTGTATTCTTATTATAACAGCCCGACCCAACTAGCCATATATTGTCCGCTTTGGGCCTTATTGCCCTCACGGTTTTGTTCGTGGTGACGTGAACCCATATCTGAGACTGACATCCCAAAACATGTATGACAAGTTAGCAACCAACACTCTTAATAAGGCTAGCTACCAATCCCTTGCCCGCCAATGTGGGATATGACAATCCATCCCCTTTAAGAAGCCCGATGACCCCATCGGCACAACCGGACAACTAGTGGGGTCGGCTTTGATACCAAATGTAACAACCTGACCAAACTTGCCATATACTGTCCACTTTGGGCCTTACTGCCCTCACGATTTTTTTTGTGGTGATGCGTGCCCACATCTAAGCATGATGCCCCAAAACATGTATGAAAAGATAGTAACTAGCACTCTTAGTAAGGCTAGTTATCAATCCCTCACCCGCCGATATGAGATATGATACTTATACAAAGCCGTACACCCAAAGAATCGACTTGCTAAGAATACCTTTAAGCTATCAACCACCAAAGTTTCAACAATTCGATGGCAAAGAGAATCCTAGGCAATATGTAACTCACTTTGTAGAGACTTGCAACAATGCCGTAATTGATGGTGATCTCATGGTAAAATAGTTTGTTCGTTCCTTGAAAGGTAATGCCTTCGACTAGTATACTAACTTGGAGTCCGACTCAATTGATACTTGGAAGCAATTGAAACATGAGTTTCTTAACTACTTTTACAACTTTAGTTATGTGGTTAATGTGATTAAACTCACCAATGCATGTTAATGGAAGGAAGAGCTTGTCATCGACTACATTCATCGATGGAGAAACCTTAGCATCAACTGTAGAGATTGGCTCACCAAATTTTTTGCATTCGACATGTGTATTCAAGGGATGCATTAGGGACTACGCTATATTTTATAAGGCATCAAACCAAAGTCTTTTGAAGAATTATCTACTCAATCACACGATATGGAACTTAGCATTGTAGCGGCTGAAAACTCATTATTATTTATGTAAGAGCCCAAAAGAAATAAGCTTGAAGGTTGTAGATTTAGAAAGAGCACTCTAAAGGTTGAGGAAAAGCAATCTTTAGTGGTTAACTCTGCTATTATAAAGGTACCAACTAGAGTTATGAGGAATGATTATGCAATATCGACTACTTTTCAAAAAGGTATCCATTCTCTGACTTAAACATATCTAGAATGTTGGATGATCTTCTTAAGGCAAATCTCACCGAGTTACCAAATATGAAGCATCCCGAATACGCAAACCAAGAGGACAATCCAAACTATTGCAAATATCATTACTTGATCAGCCATCTTGTGAGAAGTGTTTTGTGCTAAAAGAAAAGATCATAAGGCTATATGACAAGGGGATATCATTTTTTATGATGAAATATCAGCCTCTAATATCACAACCATTGTCAATTTAGGCTCACACCATTCGCTCCCTGCAATCAGTTTCGACTCCTTTGAACTTATAACACTTGGCATCATTTTGCTTACGAGCTTCACCGTATCCTCATGTCAAACTTCAAGTTGGCAACTTGAAACCTGATCCATCTAAAAATTATGATGACAAAGGATGGACTTTAGTCACATGTAGAAGAGGAAGGAAGAAGCATATGCAAATGACAAAGCCAACTATAATGGGAATCTTAATGGCGAGGAAGCTAATTGGTGAGCCGATATGCCGAAAGATTTGACAAAAATCCATACTAGTTAGAAAGGAGGTATTTCTAGCTCAAGACTTAAGAAAGCCCATTATACTGAATGAGTACATGCCAATGGAGATGAGAAGGATGGAAAATGTACTTGTTGCTTGTTATCATGTTGATGAAGAGAAAACTTCCATTGAACCTTTTATAAAGAAAAGTCATGATGACTTTTCAAACTTGTCTCATGATGTATGCACCACAAAGATATCCTTCAACGATGAAGACTTGTTACTTGGATCAAAACTTTATAATCAACCTCTTTTCATTAAAGGACATGTTGATGAAAAGATAATGAATTGTATATTGGTGGATGATGGTTTGGTTGTCAAATACTACCTCTTAAGACTATAAAAAAGCTTAGGATTCCTATAGATGAACTCTTCCCAAGTCATTTGATGATTCAAGGTTTTAATCAACAAAGACAAAACATCATAGGAAAGATAAGACTTACAATACACATGGAAGATATGGAATCCAATGTATTTTTCCATGTCATAGATGTCGAAACTACTTACAGCATACTACTAGGACGACCATTGATACATGAAAAATGATATCATCTCCTCAACGCTCCACCAATCTTTTAAGTATTGTTAAGATGGACAAGTGAGAAAGATAGTGGCAAACACTGACCCCTTTACCATAGCTGAAGCCCACTTGATCAATGCAAAGTTCTATTTTAAATCAATTATGATGGAAGAGCCATGATCCCCACCTGACTATCCAGGAGAGGGGAAAGTTGACTCTAAAAGCTCAAAAAGGTATAAGTCATCTACAAGTGAGGGAGTGACTTATCCAACAAAGAATAAAGGAAAAGAAAAGGTGGTAGAAAACTTTGTTAACAATAAGGTATCATGTAAAGTCATGGTACTCCAATATATCCTAGTTCAGCAATGAAAAAAGGTCAATATTCTTTTACTAAGGATGAAGAGAAGGTCAACATGGGGCTCGAAAACTTGACCTTGTTAGCTATTAATCTCATATTGAACAATGTCTCAAAACCTTTATTAAAAGGGTATGTTCATCAAACTAAGGTGGTGGTTACAAATCTTGAAAGACTCCTTAATAAACAACAAATGGTTTTGATCTCAATGCTTATAAGCTTTTAGCCAGGGTTGATTATAGTCATGAGGACATCAATAAGTTAGTAAAGAATGGCGATACGACTCAACTCGAAGATAAACAAGTTTCTATAAAGACTAGGAAGGCTTGGAGAGATAAGAAAACTTCTAGCAAAACCTTAAAGGATGGTCTAGGGTACGAGTCTTCCACACCGTTGCAATTTTATATTAGTAAAGAAGCCTCGCAATATATAAGTGTGGAAGAAGTGAAAGACAAATAACAAAGTCAGCTTACACCTCTTAGAGCTTTAGTTTGGGATCGTCTTGGTGTGACTGTAACTCGTGCTTCTATTTTTGTCAGGATTGGAACCCAAAAGAATTGAATGGCACTAAAATGCACATCAGTCTTCACAAAACTTGGACAATCCAAGTCAAAACTTGACAAGCGTGTACTCGATCATCAACCAAATTTGATAGATGGCTCAAAGGATCCTCATAGCAAAATACCTTCATGTATAATGAGATAATGCAAATGGGTGGCGAGTGCTGAGGTGACATTGAAAAGGAAAAAGCATACGATAGTGATCACAAATCCCTCTAACGAAGAAAAAGAAAAAGAAATAATATATCTCACTTTAAATTACATCACTATTGAAGAAGATTATAATGATGAGCTTATCATCGAAGAAAGCTCTTCTCTCCTTTGAATTAGAAAATAAGCCTTTAGTGGATGAGCTTAATGAGATTAACTTAGGAAATGTTGAAAACCCACACACAACCTTCATCAATGTAAATTTATCACTTAAAGAGGAAATGAATTACATGAAACTTTTGATGGAGTATCGAGATATCTTTATTTGGTCCTATGATGAAACGTCAGGTTTAGATCCAAGGGTTGTTTTCCATCAATTAGTAGTAAAAAATAGGGTTTAACCTATAAAACAAACCTAGCATCGTTTTTCGCCTGAACTCATCTCACAAATTGAGACTGAAGTCAACAAACTTATCCAAGCAGGTTTCATTCGTGAGATCAAATATCCTACATGGATTTCAAATATCATGCCAGTAAAAAAAAAGGCTAAATTTGTGTTTGCGTGGATTTTCGAGACCTTAACAATGTTTATCCTAAAGATGACTTTCCTCTTCCAATCACTAAGATCATGGTTGACACTACCACCGGCCATGAGAGATTAACCTTAATTGATGGTTCATCTGCCTATAATCAATTTCAAATGGCACTCACAAATGAGAAGACGACCTTTCGGTTCTCTAAAAGGGATATATTGTTATAAATTCATGCATTTTGGCTTAAAGAATACAGGTGCCACTTGTCAAAGGGAAATGCAAAATATTTTTGATTATATGCTTCACTAACATGTTGAATGCTACTTTGATGACCTTGTGGTGAAATATAAAGAAAACAAATCATTTGCAAGATCTTTATCTAGTATTTGAACGGTTACGTTGATTCTAACTAAAATTAAACCCACTAAAATGCATATTTGGTATCTCCTCGGGCAAATTCCTAAGGTTTATTATTGGACATCGAGGAAATGAGATTGACCCGTCTAAGATTGATGTTGTTCTAAAAATGTCAGAGCCAAAAAAATCCATGAGTTAAAGAGTCTCCAAAGGAAATTGGTTTATATATGGGGAGTCACTTTTAACATAGCAGATCAATGTCAACCATTCACCCACTTGATGAAGAAGGATACATCATTTTATTAGGATAAAACCTGTACTAATGCCTTCAACAAGATTAAAAAATACTTATTAAATCCATCTGCTTTACAAGCATTGGTATTGGGATGCCCACTTATCCTTTATATTAAGGCTTAAATACGTTCTTTAGGAGTATTGTTGGCATAAAAAAATGATGAAGGCAAGGAAAGTGTTCTTGACTACTGTCATAACTCAAATTGTGAACAAATAATTAAAATTAAATATAGTTGACAATGGGGTTAAGACAACAAATTTTGAAGTTTAGGGATGTAATTTGAGAGTTAATTGATCAATTTTGAAAGAATTAAGGACCTAATTGAATAATCCAGGAATTAAGGATTGTTTTGTAAACAATGTACCAATTTAGGGATTTAATTGAAATTAATCAAAAGAGGGAAAAATTAAAAGAAAATTTTAAATTGCTTAGGGGTCCAATTGCCGAATTTCCCAAGTTCAGGGGTCAAATTGAAAACTCCCGTTTTCCAGCCAAAACGGCACTGTTGCTAAGGAACAGCCGTGCGTCTTCTCCATCTCGATTCAACAGGAGAGCTTCCGATTCAGCAGGGGAGCTGATAATCTGCAACAAATCTGATCTTGGACCACGTCTCTTGCCAATAATCTTGTTCATGGATTCCATAACACAGTCCTGCAAAGACAGGACTGGTTGCAGGGTTGGCTTCTCTATAAAAGGGAGAAGAAAACCCAGCACCGAGGAGGCCGAAAATCAGAGACAAAAACCCAGAATAACAGGGGGGACGCAAGCACACCAGAGGAGGAAAAACCGAAAACCAGTGAGGAAACAAGCAGAGCAAAACAGAGCATAAACACATAAAAAAAAAATACACAGAGAGAAAGGCAGAAAGGAGTTAGAGATCAACCCTGCCATCATCTTCATCCCTGCACAAAAAAAATCAACCCAAAAACAGAGCCAAGACACAAACAAAGACAGAGGGGAGAGACCCAGAACGCAGAAGACTGAAACAGAGAGGAGAACCGGTTCTGCCATTGCTTTCATCCCTGCAAAACGACCCAAAAATCAGTATCCACAGAACCAGGGGAAAACAAAAGGAGAAAAGGGGAAGGAAGCCAGGACACAGACGAAGACGGGGGATTTTTTTGGACCAAAAACCAGAAGGAGGGGAGACAAAGAAGGAGCCACGAATGGCAGAAAATAAAGAGCACAGGAGATCGATCAAATACCAAGAGCACGGGAACGGACCATTCGTAGAATCATAAGAACAAAGAAGAAGGGAAAAACGGGCAGCAGACCAGGTAAGCAATCTGTTCTTCTTGTGCTCCTTTGTTTAAATTGCATTTGCACTGTGCAAGTGAATTTTAATTCACTTGCACAGTGTAGCAACACGTGTGGATTAGCACGCGTGTTGCTAGCCCAGCCGGGCCACTGGCTTGGGCCAGTGGCCGGGCTGGCTGAGCTGGGCCCAGTCCAAAAAATCATGTGGACTGAGCTGGGCCCAGCCCCAAAAAAAATAAAAAAATAGAAAAATAAAAATAAAAAAGATAGAAAATAATAAAAAAAATGTGTATGCATGAATAAAAAATAATATAAATTTATTAGTTTATTCACTAATGCTAGAGTCAGGAATAAAAATACTCGGTTAAATTTATATTATTTTAAATTAGCTACATAAAAAATATGTGTGCATGTGTAAAAATAAATTTATTTTTATTTGTTTATTCACTGACGCCAGAGAATAGGATGTCAGAAATCCATTCTTTTTCAAAAGATTTAATTATTTTTAAGGCCGCCGCGATGTCGGGTGCGACTACTACCTTATTAGGACATTAAATGGGGTTGAACTAAATTATTCTTCAATAAAGAAGGCATATCTAGCATTAATATTTGCGATAAAGAAGTTAAAGCATTACCTCCAATCGCATTCAATATGACTAATCTCGCGAGCTGACCCTCTCAAATATATCATCTCAAGGCCAGTACTCTCAGGAAAATTTGCAAAATTGGCTTTATTTCAAGAATTTAAAATTATCTACGTCTCATAAAAAGCGATCAATGGGAAAGCACTAGCTAATTTTCTCTTATTGATCATCTTATTCCTGATGAATAGAAGCTCTCTAAAGACCTGCCTGATGAGGATGTTTGTTTATTGAAATGTCAGAATCATGGAAAATATTCTTTGATGGTGCACGCACGACAAGATAGAGCTAAAGCTGGGGTAATATCCATCACACCAAAAGGAGAGGTTTTGCCTTTCTCCTTTTCACTTACCAAATGTTGTTCAAGTAATATGGCCAAATATCAACCCTTGATTCTTAGGTTGAAAATGGAAGTGAATATAAGATGCGTCATTTTAAAGTTGTTAGGGGTTCTCAATTAGTCATCAGACAACTCCTCTCACTTTATGAAATCAATAAGTTAGAATTCATCTCATATCACAAGTATGTACTAAAACTAATAACATCACTTGATTATGTTACTTTAAAACATGTACCATAAGAAGAGAATAAACAAGTTGATGCCATAACAAATCTGTTGTCAACATTAGCATCTTGTAGTGAGGAAATAAAAGTCATTGTATGTCAAAGAGGGGTTGTTCCACCAATAACTCATGATGTAAAGGAGAAAGAACAAGTGGGTGCAATTTTTGTCTATAAGATTAAAAAAAAAAAGAGGACTAGCACTAAATGTTTATTGACTATTTGAGACATGATAAGATACCTAAAGACTTTCGTCATAAGACAGAGGCAAGGTGAAGGGCTTCTCACTTCATATATACTTCCAAGGCATTCTTTATCGGTGCTTTTTTGATAAAGACCTTTTGTGTTGTCTTGAAGAAGAAGAAGAAGAAGCTACAAAAACACTAGAAGAAACACATTTAGGGATCTGTGGAGCACACTAATGGAGTCTTGAACTTCACATTCAAATTAAAAGAATGGGGTACTACTGGCCTACAATGGTGAAAGAAGTGCTAAAGTTGTCAATTGCATGCTAATTTGATCCATCAGCCACTTAAGCCCTTACACCCAACAATTTCTTATTGGCACTTTGATGCTTAGGGGCTTGATGTGGTAAAATCATTGTCGAAAAGCTCTAGAGGGCATCTTTACATATTGGCCACAACAAATTACTTCTCAAAATGTGTAGAAGTTGCAGCATTAAAAAAGTCAAGAAAGAAATAGTTGTAAACTTCATTCAAACAAACATCATCTACTGTTATGAGGTACTGAGATATATCATAACTGATAATGAAAAAGAGTTCTATAATACAGTTATGAACAAGTTGTGTGCACAATTCAGTTTCAAACAACATAACTCTTCCATATATAATGCTCTAACTAATGGCTTGGTGGAAGCTCTTAACAAGACCTTATGCAATATTCTAAACAAGTGGTGAATTGCTCGAAGAAATATTGGCATGATATAATTGGAGAAGCGATATGGGCTTATCGTACTATATTCCAAACACTAACTTAAGTTACTTTATATTCCTTAGTATATAGGGTTGGAGTTGTTCTTCCACTATATTGTCAAATTCAATCTTTAAGAATTGCAATCCAAGTACTCTCCAATCAAGACAATATTCATCTATGCCTCAAAGAACTTGAAGCTTTAGATGAAAAACATCTTGAGGCACAACAATGATTAGAATGTTATCAAGCATAACTTTATAGAGCTTTCAACAAAAAGGTGCGACAATGTTTGTTCCAAGAAGAAGATATTATCTTGGCAGTACAAGGCCCGATAATCATGTCAAAACATATGGACAACAAGTTCCTCTCCAAATGGGATGGCACTTATGTGGTTCAAAAAGTTTACACCAACAGAGCTTACAAAATTATCGATTAGAATGTATTGAGGATTAGGCCTATCAACGGTGAATTCTTGAAAATATACTATAATTAAAATATGATGTAGCTCACAACCCACCAGAAACTAAAACTGTAAAAGGAAAAAAAAAATATATGAACTACATTATAGCTTGATCCTTTATCCATAAAGGTAAATAGGCAACTTGGAATTCGTTCTAAGTACAATCAGGCAGAAAAAAAAACTCATTGACAAAAAAAAAATCATTTCAACAACGTTGTGACATGATCCTTTATCCGCAAAGATACGTATGCAACTTAGAAATTATTCTAAGTACACTCACACCATACTTTAAAACTATTCGAACCCATATGATTATTCACATAGAAAAAGAGGGATAAATGAACCTCAAAACACAATAATAACATGGAAATCAAGATAACAACACAATAATAACATGGAAGCTCTTTATCATGTGTCTTAAAGGATGATTTTATCTCAATCTTCTTGCTCTGCAACTTCATCACTTCATCAGTTGTTCCTCTATTTTTTTTTATCTCATCATGAGTGGTGGAAATAGATCTAAATGCCTCCTCTTCAAAAGCTTCAGAATTTTTTAGCTACACTTCAAGCTTTTCAATGTCTAAGGCTCGTTGCACTAATGTTTTCATACAAGTCAGTGAAAACTTTAAGTGGATAAACTTTTTATCATCTTCAATCACTACAGTCACCATTCTTTTGATAGAGAAGCAATCGACCTTTATATCTTTTATAGAGTGAAGGATCTTCTAAACTTAACTAGCTAAGTTAGGAATATAATGGACCGGTGTACGAACAATCTTATTTATAATGTTCTCCCAACACTTGATAGCAAATTCAGATCTTATCTCACTTATTATGGCATTAACACAATACCTAATAACTCTTAAAGGCTCAAAAGCAATAGCAGGTCCAAGAATACACAAGTGAGTCCCTATATTATTAAGGATTGGTAGAAGTGGTGTTGTAGATCGATGACTAGATTGTTAATGTGGTAAACTAGATGAAGGATGAGAGTTTCCAGTCCCATCAACTAAAATATTGAAAAGATTAGGGCTAGCGACAGAAGTAACACTCATTTCCGACCCAATATACATATCAAAGTCATTCCTCAGGTCCTATAGACCAAGCTAAAACAAGGAAGAATAAGGAAAAAAACAAAGGTTAATATATGACAAGTGATATGAATTGAAGAGCAAATAAAGTGTCAAACCAATTTATCAACATTGTCTGGTATGATTGATGCACTAGACACTCCATGAAAAAAACTCGGTCCCCGAATATTAAACACCTTATTGATACATTTTAAATGTTTCCAATGATTATCACTATCTTTATGTTCATTGTCCTCAACATTTAAAATTGCTTCAACATCGTCTTCGTTCTCCAGCTACATGTATATCATTACGAGCATCTTAGTAAAAAAAAGAGAAAAACATTAATGAGACATAAAAAAAGAATAAGTATTTATTTACCAATCATGGAGAAAAAGATTATGCAGTCCTTTCCTTTCCCCTCGAGGAGTTAGTAGATTTCTTCTTGAGATGATATTTTGAAGCACTCACTCCTTTCATGCTAGGAATCACAAGTGGTGTCTTCTTTATGTGGGCACATGTTTGGGCACCATCCTTCTTGCCTAAATCAACATCAACTACCTGCTTGTCTCTTTTATGGGTAAGATAAATTATTTTCTTCCTTGTTAAATAAGGTCATTCTTCTTTTCTTTTTTCCCTTGAGATACTGTAGCAATATTAGCATAACTTTTGAGAATGAGTTTCATCTCTGGAGGGCAAACTTTAGACCACTTTGGAGTTCATTAGTCCATGTAGTGTTTACTCACCAAAGGAAGTTTAGCACTTGGGGAAAATGGAAGCTTTCATTGATAATAAGTGTTGAGTTTAGTAAAACTATGTCAAAGTTGAAATGCATCTTCTAATGTTGGAACCCTAGTTCTCCCTCTAAAGTTATAGGGAATATGTTGGCAAAATTCAAACTGTTTGTTGAATCGATCAGGACAATAAGGCTTAATAATAAAAGTATTATCATAATGAAGAGTCAAATAGCTGGATCGAATACTCATAAAGTAGTCACTCTTGAGGATCGACAAATTGCCATCATCACGCATGACAACTAATTTTGCCATGAAAAGTAATGCAAGAGATATGGTTCTTTTGGGATTTCTGAAAAAAGCATTAGCTTGAGATTTATTAAAATGTTTTATCAACCCCATGCCAGCATATTTTTTTCATCCTAACTAACTTGGCATGGCTAATGGCTGTTTGATAGGTGCCAAAGTTTTCTACAAGCCAACTACTAAGAAAATGAATAGGAAATAGGATGTCTCATGCAGTCACACTTAATGCAGATTGAACTTCCTTTAGACCTTTGAAGATACTTGCTAGAATTGGTATCGCAAGAGAAATTGCTTTCTAGTCACCATCATAGATGCTACTTTGAAAGTACTGGGACAAATGAAACCAATATCTTTACTAAGAAATACAAATTTGCATATCTGACACGATCAAAATATTGATGTCTTCTCCCAAGTGCAGGAGTATCAAAGTCATAAATGACCCGGTAAGACCAGGATCGAACCACAAGGAGGTTAACTATATAAATTACAAATAATAATAATAATAATAAGTTAAAGAGGACTTTGAGATGTAAGATTAATGTGAGGATTAATCAAAGATAAAAGCAATTGTCAAGGTTAAAGGATCCACTAATAGTATTAGAAATAAGTATAGTATAAATTGTTTTTATTATTAATCAACTGTAAACCACACATGAAGGAGGTTCCAATCGGATGATTTATCCTTAATAGTTCATTATAAATTTTTAACATGATCATATTAATTATCTTATTTAAGTAACACCATACTTTTAAACATTGTCATGAATTCATGATGCTAACATATGTTAACAACAAATCAAGTTCCTTTTATAGCACAGATGTATGTTATACTATACGGTTAGCTATGAAAGTGCCAAGCATTTGTTGTACCAAGTGTTATACAACACAAATCTAGATTAACCATTTAACAAGCAAGGTATTAAGAATTAGTAAGATAAAAAGATAAGACATGTTAATAACAAACTTTCTTGGATATAAACATTGAAGTCAATGTTGAGTTTATATTATACCTATTCTAACACCATTAGTGAAACCTTTTCACCTTGACATAATAAACTTAGTTAAACATAAGAAAGAAGAGAAACATAAATAAACAACATAAGAACATAAGTATAGTAAAGGAAATGAAAAGCATAAACAAGAGATTAAGGAAAATATAACATGAAATAAAACTTAAGCATTACAAATATAAAGAAAGAAATAAAGAGCATGATCTTGATCTGAAGACTAAGTGCCTAAATGCATGGCAAATGCCTCCTTTTATAGGTCAAAATTTAGAACTATTGATTTGATGACTAATTGTTGAGTGGGTGGCCAACTCTTAACTTGGTGAAAATCCTTATCTTCTTGTTTGAATAAAACGTCATTGCAAACATCTGAACTGGAACCAACTGTCCTAATGAAAGTTATAGGAAATTATCTTAACTCTTCAGAAAAAAAAATTAAGGTCATTTGGACTTCTAGAACTCGAGACATGGGCTGAACACTGAACAATGTCTGGGCTGCAAGATCGATTCAGACTTCTCTATTGTTGCTATAATTTGGACTTGAAAATAGTCTTTTTAAATCTTGGACTCATGAAAGTTTTAGGCCTATATCTTATTTTTCCATCCATATAGAAAAAAAACCTAAATCAAAGATCTACAACTCCAGATATGACCCAATGACCGAACAATGTTATAGTTTGGACTAAACCAACATCTCTTTTCTAAGTTTGGCCCTCTCTTTGTCTTTTAAATTTTAGTAGTTAAACTCATCAATCAATCCTTTGATTTATGTGATAGGCTTGCATTTAAGATAAACATTTACCATAAATTAAAGGTATTTTTTTAGCATTAGACTTGTTATTATAAAACATGCTTTCGTTGAGTTATTGATACTTCAAGTGTAAAATGGTGATATAAAACCTTGATAAAAATGCATTTTTAAGTACTAATCAATAGTCAACATGAAACAAAAGTCATTAAATAAACTTCATCCTGCATACGAGGAGGGATATTAAGCTTTTTAAGGGGATAGATGAATTTTTCGGAGTGAATATGAGACTTGTCAATTGAGCCAAATGGATAAGTAATCTTATTGGCTTCGCTAGACTTACCCATGAAGAAAGGTGTCTTGTATCTCAAGTCATCTCGGAACTAGAAATCTACCTAATCTTGAAGAGTCATTATATAATCACCAACAACGATCTCACATTCTTTATGAAAAAATAATAAATAGTTACTTACAACTCTTTGGAAGAAAAGAACATCCTTTCTTATTAGCTTTATTAAGTTCATCAGCAGAAGGGATGACTTCATCATAAAAAGTTTTGAAAATAAAAAGGTCGCTACATGATTTCAATTCCCAAAGTAACACAAACCCCTCACCATTTGGGGTAGATAACATGTTAGTAGCAGGATTCTAATTATTGTAGAAATAAAGGATAACATTCATCTAACAGTCATATGTAAAAAGAGATGCAAAAATGGTGTCTTGAATAAGTGCCCTTTCGACGATCAACTCGTAGTGTTTCAAAATATCTTTTGTTCATTCTCAATACTTAGGAGTATACTCAAGTGCATCAGAGATTAGGAAATAATCCTTACAAGTAGCATCTCCATCATGTTTATGATAGTCTAATAACGGTAAATCAGGTAGAAAAGTGGTTGAAAGTGGAAATGAGGACTGAAGTTGTAAGACTAACTGAGGCAAACCACTATGACCATAAAGTTAATAAGAAGTCTCCAATGATCATGAAGTTAAATGCTTGATGCTTTCGGAAGACCACTCTTAGCGAATAAACCAATAGTGGGTTTGTATACGCGAAGGCTTGTCCTACGATACTTATCCTCAATTATCAAGAACCTTTTAGAAAAAAGAAGAAGAATTCCTGAAAAAAGGGATACAGAACAAGATTATAAATCCCATGGTATTTGTTGCATGTCACCCCGCGCGGTTTCGGCTGGTGATTTTTCTGTTAATGCGTTGCTTTGATTGGTTCGTTGGAGTCGCCACCTAGTATTTAATTAAGGGCTACTAGGAAACCCGAATCTACTAGTCTTGTCGGAGATTCGCGGGTAAGGGACTGATTGTGGTTAGGGAAGGTATTAGCACCCCTAACACACCTACCTGAGGTAAGCTGTTTCGTTGCTTTGATGTGTTAAAGAAGTTTTAATAATTGTCTTTTCACTGGATATTAGAAATATAACTTACATATAAGTTAACAATTCTTGACCGCGAGAAAATCAAAATAGTAAATTCTTCTTTAATCTTTGCAATTTTATCATATATAAAAAAAACATATTCATAAAAAATACAAACAACACATTCACTTTCACTATATTTTTTCCTTTTTTCTCTTTTTCTTTTTTCCTTTTTTTTTACATCTACATTACAAATTATAAAAATTCAAAACTAACAAAAAAATTACATTTAACAATTTAAAAATTACAAAACAGCCCCTAAAAACTCCAGGAATTGCAGGGAAGTTCTTCTGGAACTGCAGGAACAGTAGCGGCGCGTCTCCTCCACGCACCACCGCCACTAGCGGCGCATGGGCTTACATGCCGCCGCGAGAAAATAGATGAAACGGGTGGATCTGCCCCCATTTCTTCTCCTCTTCCTTTCCCCGCTAGTGGTGACACCCACCATCACCTGCAAAAGAGGAAACCAACTTATATGTTGGCCCCAAGGTTCATGATAATAATGGTGACGATTCAGTGGTCTTAGCCCTCAAGGTTGTCTCTGCTTTTGAACCCGATGTAGTTCCTTGTGCCCCTTGTCCAGTTCCTCGCCCCTTGCCTCCATCTTCACCTTATGATGTGGGTCCTCCCCAACTTGCTTCAGCGATGGTGGTTGCCTCTGGTTCTAGACATTTGGAGGCGGTTTTGGTGGAAGATTGCACTGTTGGTTCTGATGATGAGATCCTTGATGAGGATCAGCTAGATTTTAACTTTTCTGATGAAGAGTGTGATGATTCCCCTCAAGCCCCTGCTATGCTCCCTGCTTCGAACTTGTCTTCCCCTCCCCCATTGCTACTTACTGAGCAGTTACCTTCCCCTTTGCTGCAGCAGAGTGCGATGCCTTTTGCTCCAACTTCTGGTAGTCAAGAGCCTGCATCCCTCTCCATTGCAGGTAACCTTTCTCTGCTCCTAGCAGTAGCAAATGGCGGGATCTTTTCTTTTCCAATAGATCTACTATCTCATGCACCAAACTTCAATTTTTTTCTCTTAATAACCTTTCCAAAACCTGTGCTATATCCCCTGAGAATATTCAGCCACAATTTGAAGTTTGGAATTTTTGTGCTGTGGGCTATGTTTCTGGAAAAGGTCTCGGCTTCAGAGCTCTTAACAGTATTATCTCCACTGTTTGGAAATGTGAGGCCACCCTCACCATCCATGATTCGGGCTGGCTGATATACCGCTTTAAATCAGAGGAGGATAAACTTACAGTCCTTCATGGAGAACCCTATCTTGTGTATGGCCGGCCCCTTGTTCTTAGGCCTATGACAAAAATTTTCGACTTCTCCAGTGTAGAGATGTCGCGGGTGCCAGTTTGGGTAAAGTTTTCAAGCCTTCCTTTGTGCTGCTAGTCCCCAGTTTGTTTATCAAAGATAGCCAGCGTTATTGGAAAGCCTATTCAGTGTGACCAGCTTACCTCAAATCTTTCCCATATGTCCTATGCACGAGTGTTGGTGGAAATTGACCTTCTTAAGGAGCTTCGTCACTCAGTGAACGAGACTCTGCCCAAGTATTGCAACTTTTTCCATGTCCTTGGCCACACTCGTCTCCTCTGCTCCAAGGCTGCTACCACTACTAGCAATGTTCCTTGCCCTCAACCCCAGGCTCAGGCTGTTGTTGATAAAGGGACTGTTTTTGGCAGATTGGGTCCCAACCTCCACCCTATATTTCTCCTCCAACGGTGCAAGGCCAGTCCCAAGACAATAACATTCAAGAGGCTTCTGAGGAGACCGCTAGGCCAGAAGCTGCTCTTGAAAATTTTGCTGGTTGGGTTACTATGGACTCGCAAATCTAGCAAGCAGCGCAAGGGGAAGGCTGCGGTTGGCTCTGAACCAGTGCTAGCTAACAACTCCTCTGCTCCCCCCTCTCCTCCTATTTGCATAGGCGTTGTTCAGCACTCTCCTCGAACAAATCCATTGGTGGCAACCTCTTGTGTTGGAAAAGTTCGAGATTCTTCCACTACTCTCATTGCACCATTGGTAGTGCATTCTTGTAATGGTGAGGCTCACAACTCCTTCCCTACCAGAACAAATATTTTGGCAACTACTACTGGTGATACTGTTGTGGTTGGTAATTCTGTGAATTTTCCTTTACTATATGTGGCTGACCAGTGTGGGGTCAGGACTCGTCACCAAAAGCAGCGTTGTCATAGTGGAAGGGTCTCCCTTCCCCTGCAAAACTATGATAATTTACAGCTGGAATATCAGGGGACTAAACAATCCCCTGAAGCAACATGAGGTAGCTAGCCTCATGAAGAAGCATAAGATGGATGTTTGTGGGTTGCTTAAAATAAAAATGCTCCCTTCCAGAGTTGACTCTATGCATAAATTTCAGCTTAGGCATTGGCAGTATCTTTCCAATGCAGATATAGCCCACACTGCTAGAATCGTGGTTTTTTGGAATCCAGTTACAGTTCAGGTTGCTTTGCTTGCCTCCTCTACGCAAGCTCTATATATTTCAGTCACCTTCTTAATCTCTCATATTAGCTTTATGGCTACATTCGTTTATGGCTTTAATACCATCTCTACAAGACGTCCTCTATGGGTGAATTTAAGGCGTTGGAACTCCAGCCATCCCTGGCTAGTTCTTGGAGACTTCAACTCCTTACTTTCCTCTACTGACAAACACAATGGTGAGGAAGGAATTCCTAGTTGCTTTCTTGGCTTCAAAAGTGCAAAAGCTATCTCCTCTTATGAAATCTCTGATTTTCGAGACTGTTGCTTTGATCTGGGCCTTCGTGATGTTAACTACACTGGATGTCACTACAGTTGGACAAACGGTACTGTTTAGAGTAAGCTCGACAGGGTTTTAATTAATCCCTCATGGTCTTCTTTGCAACGTTCTGCTCATGTGCACTTTGAACCTCCGGGTGCATTTACTGATCATTCCCCTGCAACAGTTAGGTTGGATCCATATGTGTAGGGTAGGCATAATTTTAAATTCTTTAATATGTGGGCTACACATGATCAGTTTCTGGAGGTGGTCTCTTCTTGTTGGTCCTCTCCTGTATATGGCACCCCAATGTATATTCTTTGCCGTAAACTCAAACTCTTAAAGGCGCCCTTAAAAGAGCTCAATTGTCTTCATTTTAGCCATATTCCAGAGAGAGTTTCTCTTCTTGAGTCTCAACTGGAGCATCTCCAAACTGTATTCCAGCAAGATAGGGATAACCAACTTCTGTTTAAGCAGGACAAGCTTCTATGCTCCAAACTCTCTTCTCTGAAGTTTGCGGAGAAATAGTTCTTCAGTCAAAAAATAAAATGCAAGTTCCTTAAGGACAGTGACAGAGGCTCTAAGTTTTTCCATGCTCTCATGGGGCAGAACCACCGGAGGAACTTCATTCCCGCCATTATATGCAGTAACGATCGACTTAGCAGTTCTCTCAAGGAAGTGGAGGATGAATTTGTGGCATATTATCAGCAGCTGCTTGGCATTTCGAAGACCACTATTCCTCTTGACAGTGCAATTATTCAGTGTGGGTCGTGCCTCCCATCTAGCTCTCATGGCTTTCTCCTCTCCCCAATTTCTCACGAAGATATTCGTCTGGCTGTCTTTAGCATTGCGAATGAAAAGGCCCCAGGTCCTGATGGGTATTCCTCCTTCTTCTTCAAGCAAGCTTGGTCTGTGGTGGGAGGGGATTTTTGTGCGGCCATTCAGGACTTCTTTCATTCTGGCCGGCCCCAAATTAGAGAATGTCTCCTCCCTATCTGACTTTAGGCCTATTTCCTGCTGTAATGTCATTTACAAAGTGTTGGCCAAGATTTTAGCTGGCCGGCTTGACCAAGCATTACAGGGCATTGTTAGCCCCATGCTGAATGCTTTCTTGGGTGGGAGGTATATGAACGACAATATAAATCTGGTTCAAGAACTTCTCCGCCAGTATGGTAGGAAACGCTCGTCTCCCCGATGCTTGCTGAAAGTAGATTTTAAAAAGGCATTTAACTATGTTCAATGGGACTTCTTAGAAAGCCTTCTTCGCCACCTTGGTTTCCCTGCTCATTTTGTCATGCTTGTAATGCAGTGCATTTCCTTTGCCTCCTACTCCTTAGTAGTAAATGGCGATATACATGGGTTCTTTTCGGGTCATAGTGGAGTTCGACAAGGAGACCCCTCATCCCCGTATATTTTTATATGTTGTATGGAATACTTCTCAAGGCTGATCACACTTGCTTCTTAGTAGGAGGGTTTCCGGTATCATCTCAAGTGTGCAGTTCAGGGTATCACTCACCTTGCTTTCGCATATGATGTTCTACTTCTCTCTCGAGGTGACCCATCATCAGTTCTTTGCATTCTCCAACAACTCACTCTCTTTGGCCAGACTTCGGGTTTGGACATTAATCCACAGAAATCGTTCATTTTCTTTGGGGGAGTTGGCTTTGTTCAAAAGCAATCTATCCTCATAGCCTCCGGCTTCAGAGAAGGGCAATTTCCTTTCACCTACCTTGGAGTCCCACTTAGCCCTCATCGGTTGCTAGCAAGTCAATTCTCCTCGCTTCTATAGGACCTGTAATCGTCAGTCCAAAGATGGATTGACAAACATCTTTCATATGCAGGGCGTTTGGAGCTCCTCCGATCTGTTTTATTTGGGAAAGTCCAGTTCTTGTTGAATATTTTCCCTATCCCTGCAATGGTGATGAAGCACATTATTAGTATATGTAGAAACTTTCTTTGGACTGGCGATGCCTGTCGTGGTTCCTCAGCCCTTGTTGCCTGGAAGACTGTATGCTTACCTAAAATAGAGGGTGGTCTGGGTTTTTGTATCTTTTCGCCTGCAACAGAAGTTTTCTTGGTAAGCAACTATGGCATATTCATCTTAAAACAGACCATATGAATCCCTTACCATGGCCCAATGAATTTCACAGCTTAGCAGCACCATAGAAATTAGCAGACCATATGAATCCCAGTGAAATCCAACTAAATAGATTAGCAGCACCATAGAAATTTCAACCACCTAGGTTACCTATGCTGACTAAAAGCCGTAAACATGAAAAAATAGACTCCCTTGCACCACTGGAATATCATATGAATCCCTTACCATGGCCCAGTGAATAGGAATTTCAAGGCAATAAAGCAGACCATACAAAATCCACCAGCTCTTTCTTTAACCAGTTTAAGATGCCTTCTTTCACAGCTTGAACTATTTCCAATATTGTATATGCTTACCTTTTTTGTGCATGACAAAGTAGGTGAACTTATAAGTTATCGGAGGATGAAATAGATAATTGTCATCCTAATGTTTATTCTTCTGTCAAATGAAGCAAGCAATCTCATTATTATCTTCTTTTTTATTTTTTTTTCTTGACCTTCATTTCTCCTGACCTCCTCTCATTTCTGTAATACAAGGTTGATTTGTTGAAGAATAAGTTTGGCTTTGATGATGCTTTCAACTACAAAGAAGAGCTGGACTTGGATGCAGCTTTGAAAAGGTTAGCGGTACACTTTGCTTAAACTGGACCTGTAGTGGTAAAATGACACCCTACTAAAAAAAATTGCACACAGCTGTAAGATGTTAGGAAAAAAAACCTGTAACATCTGTTTCAAGCTGTGAAAAAAGGCATCTTAAACTAGTTAAAGAAAGAGCTGGTGGATTTTGTATGGTCTGCTTTATTGCCTTGAAATTCCTATTCACTGGGCCATGGTAAGGGATTCATATGATATTCCAGTGGTGCAAGGGAGTTTATTTTTTCATGTTTACGGCTTTTAGTCAGCATAGGCAACCTAGGTGGTTGAAAACAGACCATATGCCAACCTGGGATTTGTTGGATCCACCATTTTTACTTGAGCAGTGGCACCATTTGGTCTGTCTAAGCGCATCATTCCTCTTCCCCGTTGTGGAAAGCAATCATCTCTATTCGGGACATTATCTTTCAACATTATGGGGGCTCAAAGGTGGAGTGTGTCTCCTTGATGAGTAACTGATCTAATTCTGCAGGTCCCTTTCTAGCCCATGCATATGATTTCTTCATACC
This sequence comes from Populus alba x Populus glandulosa, assembly GCA_033617975.1. Classification (NCBI taxonomy): domain Eukaryota; kingdom Viridiplantae; phylum Streptophyta; class Magnoliopsida; order Malpighiales; family Salicaceae; genus Populus; species Populus alba x Populus glandulosa. The sequence continues at coordinate 6,752,902 of CM066161.1, forward strand.
AGTTGGTTCCACAATCTCATGGGGTTGAGTCGTTTGGGAGTAGTGGTCCTTGCCTAAATACAGTTTCATACTATGGCTAGCGGTCATGGGTAAACTTCGAACCCGTGACAGGTTGTGGTTCATCCCTACTGACCCCTTTTGTGCTTTCTGTCGGTATGAGGCAGAGACCCACGCTCATTTGTTTTTCACTTGAAATGGACGGGCAGTTTGTGGGCTAAGATAAAAGCTTGGCTTAGAATTGGTAGGAGGATGTTGACCATCAACAGTGCACTTCGTGGGTTATACTCGAAGAGATCCAATCTAGTGTTTCGGATGCGCAGAGTCTCATTGGCCATCACAGTGTATCTTATCTGGGAAGAAAGAAACAAACAGGTCTTTGATGCAAAGTCTAGAGGAGTTGATACCATCTTCAGGAGATTCCAAATTTTGTTTTATATCGTGTTTCATTTTCATGAAAAAGATCACCTTTAATTGGTTGTCGGGTGAACATCTAGGATGGTTGGCTTCAGGTCTCATCGTTGAGTGGCGGGGGCTTTTGCTCTCTGGCTTGGATTGCATGGTGCAATTTTGGGTGTGCATGGTGAAGGTTTTGTCATGCATGCATTTATACGTGTTTCATTTATTGTCGAGCCCACCACTTTATCTTGTATCCTCCCTGTGCCTGGTGCTCTCGGTTCTCTCCTAAGATACATTGCTATGTGACTGCATGGCTCATGCAAATGGCCTTCACATGGGATTCAACTTATAGCTTAAGGGTTCTTTGTATTAAGGATGCTAATTATATGGTTATGGCCTGTTCTGATGGTTAGTGATGGCATTTACATTGCTCGGTTATCCCTCGCACCTGTACTGTTTAGGTTCCTGAAATAACCGATGGCCTTTTTCCTTATGTTGTATTTCTTTTGTGCTAGCTGGGAGCCTGTTCCTACTGGTTTTTTTTTGTTAATGTGTACTATAGGCTTGCTAACTTTCCAGTTAGTCTATCTTTTTTATCTATAAAATTCTAACATTTGATCAAAAAAAAAAAAAGAGGAAAACAACACATGCAGTCAATTTTATTTGGTTATTTCTTAGATCAGTTCAAAAACTTTTCGGATCCTTAACTACCTGAGAAAATGAGGTAGGCTCTCTTTGTATGGTCATGTTAGCAGTAAAGGTTCTATGAGGGGAAGAAAGATTAGCATAAAATGTGACATGAGATAGGCTATGAACCGTACCTGGAGAGATGACCTCGTTCGAGGAAGCGGATGGATCGAGGCGTGAGGGGAGAGTTGCATCAATATGAAAGCCCTGCAGTACAATTGGAAGCTTTATGGCTCGAGAAGACCTGCATGGTTGTGGTAAAGACGATTATAGAGGATGCAAAGGTGATGGAATGGAACTAAAAGATGTGTCAAGTACAGGATTATTGGCAGAAGTTGTGAAGGAATTGATGTTGGTAGGAGAAGGAATGAGTGGAGTGGAAACTTGATCTGAGGGTGGAGCACTATCAGGAGAGTGATGGTCAGCGGAAGATTGGGGATTTTAAGGATAAAGTGTAGGAATGGAGTTATACATGGAATATGGATGAGAAATTGCAAGAGGGAAAATTGGTGAATGGGGTAAAGAATGGGAAGCAGAATTTGTTTGGAAAGGAAACACATACTCAAAGAAAATCACATCCCTTAAAACGAGGATTTTCTTAGTTGTCAACTTATAAATCTTATACCTTTTTTTGCCATGTAGGTAGCCAAGAAAAACACACCTGTTGACCTAGAATCAAATTTGCTAGGACGGGTTGGATGTGTGGACAAAAAGTATTGACAATCAAAAACCTTTAAATGAGAATAACTTGGTTCCTCATGAAAAAGGTTTTCAAATGGTGTTTTCCCTTTAAGAATTGGATTCGGTGTCTATTGATCAACTAAGCCGCAGTGAGTATGGCATCCACCCAAAAATGTTTTGGTAGAGTTAGTTGAAAAAGGAGAGCTTTAGCTATATTTAGTAAATGTCGATGTTTGCGCTCAGCTACGTCATTTTGTTGTGGTGTGTTGACACTACTAGTTTGGTGGATAATGCCTTTAGATGAATAAAATTAAGGAATCTTAAATTATATCCCATTATCACTCCTTACGACCTTAACACTTTTACCAAATTGATTCTTAACCAAGTGAATAAAATGAATGAGTAGAATGCGTGCTTTAGATTTCTGTTTCATCAGATATACCCATGTGCTTCATGAATGGTCATCAATAATGATTAAAAAATATTGTGTACCGGAAAAAGATGGGACATGATAACCACCCCAAATGTCAATGTTAATTAAATCAAAACAAGATGCACTATGTGTAGTGCTTAATGGAAAAGGTTGTCTAGTGAATTTTGCTAAAGGAAATACAAGTTTTATTGGCAAGGAATGGAAATAATAAAGATGCTTTATTTAAAGGGTGACCAAGTCATTGATGCCACAAGTTGTCTGTGATGGTGTGTACCGCATTGCATGTTCCTTTCTTTGAGTAATTGAGGCAGTATAGGCCTTCCTTCTCAATTCTTGTCCCAATCATCTTCCTCCATCGTAGGTCTTGTATGATACAAATTTGTCTAAGAAAGATAGTAATATAGAATGAGTCGAATGCTAGTTTGCTCACATAAATCAAATTAAGATAGAAGAATGGGTCGCAAACATTATGAAGAACAAAGTGGGACGAGAAAGCTATTGTGCCAATATGAGTAACATGTGTTGAGGTTCCATCAAGAAGCTTAACCCAACGATTATGGATTGCTTTTAGCAAGGTAAGCAAAATTGGGTTACAAACAATATTATCACTTGCACCATTATCAAATATCCATGTTGTCTCTTTACTACTTTGTGCAAACTGAAATGCTTTACCTCAGAGTTCCTCATAATTTGGAACGTTACTGACTAGGTTGGTTGAGGCAGACTTTGTTTTTGTTAAAAGTTGACTGAGAAGTTGATGGCACTCTTCTCGTGAAAAGGGGAAATCAGTCAAAGCTTCCTTACTATTATTTTGAAGGGTGACATGATTTGCTTTCGATCTTGTTTGTCCATCTTCAGTAGCGTTCTTTCTCCTTTGGTAATAATCATAGGTATGTCCTTTCCATTGCAGTATGTGCATTTGAGATTAGCTCTGCAATTCTTTGTGTTGTGATTATTCATGTTGCATTTTTCATAAAATTTAGCTTCTCCGTTTGTAGGATGAAAATCACAAGTCATCTTCTTTACTACAAAGGCTTGTGCTTGCTTCTCATGACGTAACACCATTGCATAGGCTTTGTTCAGGTTTGGGAGAGAATCCATGCCTGTTATATTACTTCGGGTTTGTGTATAGCCTTTGTTAGGCCCCATCAAGAACTTCATGGTCCTTTGTGTTTCCATGAAAATCTTAACCATGATAGCTGCCTCATAATTACAAGGAGGAAACGCACAGAGAGCATCCTTATCCCACAGGCTTTTGAGCTTCGTGAAAAAGGATGTGACTGAATTTGTACCTTGTTCACAATCATGAATAGCATTTTCTATATAGAACATGAAATTGTGTTAGTTTGAGAAAATCTATCTTTCAACTCTAGCCATATACCTCTTATGTCCTTGTAATGGATGACACTACTTCAGATATCCTTCGACATGGCTCCAAACAGCCAGGTTTGTACAAGAATGTCATAGCGGTTCCATTGTTATTGTTCATCATGATTGTGAGTCAGTCTCTTAAGGGTTCCATCTACAAAGCCCTTCTTGTTTTTATACTAAGTGCCATGCTCGTTGACTGCACCCATGTTGTGTAATTGTCTTCCATCAGCAATTATAAAACGAGGATGGTGCCTGGTTGATCTGAGTGATGCAGAAAAAGTGGATGATTGGAGTTCTCCTATGGTTCTAAGGTCTTGAAAGAGTTTGAGCTTTTGTTTTGGTCAAGAAGCTTTTGGTCTTCGTCACCGAACATGAGGTATTTGGTTGTGTGGATTCCTAGGTTGTATGGATTTCTGGGTTCTCAAAACCAGAGCTCCAATACCATAAACAGAGTGATGATGTGAATGTTCTATGTATTTTCTATATTGAATATTCCAAAGATGCACGGCATATACATATATATATATATATATATGTAGTTTACATATAATCCAATCCACTATTCTAGGATTAACTTTGGAAAATTATTCAATCTCATTGATTACAGTATATCACTTAATTACTTAGGATTCTTTCCTTCAATAGAATCTATCTATAATAGACAATGCATCCAATTTCATAGACTTTTGAATCTGTCTACAACTCAGAATCATGTCTTACATATACGAAAGTAAAAAAAAACCTGCAGTTGTAAAACAAATGATGAAAGGAGGCATGCATTCCTACACTGCTAGGAGGAGGTTGCATAAGAATTGTTAAGTTGAGGCTGCAATACTAATAAAAGAATAGAAGAAAGGGTTGCGTGGTTTGTAACAAAAAGAAAGGCAATGTAATGTTCTTTTATTTCCATACAATGAAGGATTTTTTTTCTTGATTACAAAAGAAAAAAAAATATTCCTACTGTGTGAAAGTAAGGTCGGTCTGCTATTATTTTCCTCTTTTAAAAGAAATACATGAGGAGATATTAAAATTCTTTCCTGTTTCAAATCATGGTAAAAGGAAACAAAAGAAGAAGAAAAAAATCTTCTTGTTTTGCTTTGGAACTTTAGTGGTTACTAGGTTGATCGTACAAACTATCACCTTATAAGTACTATGAGGTGAAGGAATAAGCAAAAGTAGTAACTTAACAAAGTGGCTAAGTAAGGAATTTTATGAGCTTCATGTTGCAAAAAAAAAATGACTAGCACTAGCAAACCTGAAGGAACCCTTTGAAAGGGGGCAAAATTTGAATTAGCTCTCTGAATAAATGATAATGCAACTAAGACTTCTAATGTGATCACTAAAAAAAAAGGGACAGTAATAGAAAGTACATGTGAACACAAGGAGCTGGAATCCGGCACTTAAGGAGACTATCAAAAAAATCATCTCAACCCAATAGGTTAAGCTTTTAGGTTACGTGCCACGATATGATTTATATTATTCTCTAACACACCTCCTCAAGTGAAAGTTTTTTTAGCTTAAAACTTGCACAAATCTACATTACATTGTGCTTAACTTTTATTAAATAAATAGGGATTGTGAGATTCGAACTTATGACCGTTTGGTCATCAATGCTCTGAAGCTGGAATCCAGCACCTAAGGAGACAACCTTTTCGGTTGTATCTTCTAAAAAGGAAGTAGTGGAGATGACTTTGTATCACCTGGCAATGCCTACTCTACAGCAATAAGTGTTCTTTTTTACTTGGTCGTTTTAAATATGGGATGGACGCCTTCCATCTCTGATTTTATTGCAAGCCATTGACTCTAAAATCAATCAGGTTCTATCATAAATTTCACTTTAAAGCTTCTTCTCCCTGTCACATGAAGTTGCTGGATTGATAGGAGTTGGAGTTGATTGTAGTCTTTATCTATTCTTCCCCAATAAACATGTGATGATCTACTCAAAATGTCGCCAATACATCAAAGGATCTATTTGTGGTTTTGGTGTTATACATCAATTGTAAACATCAAGGCAATGGTAGTATTTCTTTCTTTGAGATACTTTCTTAATGCACCAGTGTTTTTTCCAAGTATAAACTTGAGGATACATTTGTTTAGAGTGTTAGCAGTTGTAATGGTCCTGCTAGGATATGTCTAACAAATTCTACTTTCACTCTACATGGGTAAAGCCTGGTCGTGCATGCTTTTTGTTTATCGTAACACAAAATATAGGCTTACTTTAAGCAACATTGACAATATGAAATAAGTGATCAAAAAAATGCCTAGGTTGTTTCAATGTTGAGTAAAAGGCTGGAAGTTAGCCTATTTAGGAGTGTGGTCGTGGTTGTGGTTGTGTTCTTCACTCAAAAAAGAATTAAAATTATGTTTTTTTAAAAAAAATTATTTTTGATATCAGCGCATCAAAATAATATAAAAACACTAAAAAAATATTAATTTAAATTAAAGAAAAGAAATTAAAAAAATTCATTTTTTTTCAAATGCTCTTTTAAAACGCAAAAATAAGTAGGGTCATTTGTGAACGTGATGAGCCAGATAAAACTTGTGTTTCAAAGTGGTTTTTGATTGGGCAAATCTCAAGAGCTATATCTTAGTCATCCGTGTAAACGTGATGTTATCATGCCTGCAATAATGAGTGATTCTGAATAGTTAGTTATAGCTCTGCCATAACTAGAGGGGGATCTGCACCAAACAAATTTCTTGAATTGCTTAACAAATACATTTATATACTAGTGGGATATGTCTATAGATTTAGGAGGAGGTCTAGCCATGTCAAACTAAAATAACGACTAAAAAATGCCATAATTATTTATCCAACTATTCGATCGTGATTAGATTTTTTTTTGTGTCACTGCATGAATCATTAGATCTTTAGAAATTAAAAAATATCTCGTAAAGGCCTTCTAATTTTGGCAGTTTTGTGATTTTTTTCCCTTGACTATTTTTGGATTTTTATGCTTTTTAATTCTAGATTTGAAAGCCCTTGATCGACATAAATTCTCTGTAAGACTCTCGAAAATGTTATCTATGATCTATATGGTATCTATGATCTTGCACAAGCATAATAAAGCAAAAATAAGAGGCTTTGGAAGCCTCATATAACAACAAAATCATTGTCTAGAAACATTTTCGGTGGAACCTACCTCCAATCAGATTTCATGCACTTTATAAGGTCATATAGGAGCTATGACAACAACACCATATTACTAAGTATTGTTGGGTTACTAAAACTTTTTGTGCTATAAAGATGAACCTTTGCATTTTACCTATTTAGGTTTTCAGTGTTAACGATTTCATCAAAGAAAATTTATGAGAAATATAAGATCATCATAATCAAGTTAGACACGCCCATTTATTTTGTATATGAACCTGTCTAGAGAGCGCATTTATAAAAACAAAAAAAAATTACCATTCAAATTTTGCTATATGGTGTTTTTATTTTATTTTTACATGAAATGATAAAATAAAATTGAAATAAATGACATAGAAAATAAATGAGCATTCATATAGTTCTTGGCTAATAAAAGGTTGACACTTGAGAGAAGATATTCAAGAAATCTTGTAAAAAATGCAAGATCTCATCAATAAAGATCAACCAATAAAATCATGTCATATGGCATTGAAAAATGACATGAGAGCCCTTACAAACCTTTATAAACAAAGGACCTCAACCTAGAAAAAAAAAAGAATAAGGAATTCTCAAAGATACAAATTTTCTTCATGACAAGCTCTTCAAGCAATGAAGTTCTCTCAAAAGTTTTCAAGCCTCCTTCATCTACAAAGAACAAAAATCTATTGGAACAAGCCTAAACGCCCCATAAGAGTTTTTCAACAACACTTTAAAGAAAAATCAAAAGTATTCTTCAAAGCATCAAATCATCAAATCTTGCTTCGCAATACACGTCCAGATTCGTGTTCTTGCAAAGCACAAATCTTTTTTTATTTCTCAAATAAATCGAGTCACCATATATCAAATCCAAGGAAAGAATCAGATGATTCTCTTATTCTATTGAAAGAAAACTTTACATAGAGATTGTATCCGGTCATATATTTAATAAAATCATATATTTATACACGTGTACTTGTTTAATTTCAAGTGCTCAAAATTATGTCTACAAGGACATATAGCAATGCTTGGACATTCTGACATTTTTGTTCCATTTTAGAAGTTTTTATATGTCATTTTGATGTTGCTTGTGATGTTAAATGAGCTTGTAGACTGATTAAAAAAATTGATGCATGTTTGTATGTTAACAGTATGTTATGGACTTTGATTCCTATGCATTTTAATGTTTACATGTTTATTGTTTCTTCTGAAGATTTAAACATGTAAACATGAGTGGATTTGAGTTGCATGAAAGGTTTTAGTCCCTTATTCTAGGTTTGGGTGCATTTTTTTGGGTTTAGTCTTTGCTAGGCATTTTTCGGTTTCTAGGTTAATATTCTTCATATGAATTTTGCTTTAGGTTGTTGATTTCTGCATCATTTTAGTTTATTGATGGCTCTTATGTGTATGTACATGTTTGTTGATCATTGATCTAGGATTTGTATGGCTTAAAAACACTGATTTAATGGTTTTTAATCTTTGATTATTTCATCTTACTTTTTGCATGAAATCAATTAATCGTGATGATTGAGTGTTTATTGTTATGATACAGCCTCAAATTCTTGTTTAAATGTTGTTCTTACATGTCTTAATGCCTCCAATTTGAAGGTATCTAGTCTGGTTTTGGATTTACATTTTCTATGTTTTCTCAAGTGTTCTTTATATTATTGAGTAAATTCAAATGTTTTTTTCTCTTTTGATCTTTATTTTTTCTTTATTGATTTTGGGTCATGTTTATGGGTTTAGCCTTTAGGCTAAAAAACATAGCCCACGTGGTTGGACTAAGTCTATTTATGTTAAGGTAGTGTTTGGTTTTTTTTGAAATTTTCAACAGAAAAAACACAATATTTTGTCCATAAGGTGCGTTTGTCAAAAACAGCCTTATAAATGTTTTTAAGCCTTTGATTTTTAGTTAAGCCAAACACACCTTATTGATTTTTCAGGAGTGGTTATTTTCTCTTTTTTATGTTTTTGCTAAGTATACCCCCAAATAATTCCTAAACATTTTGAAAAAAAAAATCCAATGATCATTTTAAAATTATTTATGGTCCCTTGTGTTTTTTTAAAATCATTTTATTTAATATTTGGACTCTAAACTTACATTGTAAGATACTAAACCGATATTAAATATACCTACTTTTCTCTGAAATTTCAGAAAAAAAAATAAAAAAAAATCCAAAAATTTTTTCTTTATTAAAAGTACAAAAATAAATTTTTATTTTTGTGTATACGGTCAAATTCTAAAATTTCATACATATTTCATAAAATATAATAAAAATTGCATTTTTATCATACTTTTGAAAAATACAAAAACCATTAATAGATATCATAACAAGTTTGTAATTATCCATTAGGATTTGGCTAAAATTCCAAAAATACCATAAAATCATATGTTTATTTAATTTTTATAATATGTATTTTACATTAAAAAAAAATTAGGCCTTTAAACTTTCTTGAACTCAAGATAGATCAACGAATAAAAACATGACTTTAGAAAAACAATCAATCAATAATACAGCTTACTAAGGTAGAATGTATTAGGAGTAATAAGTCTTCTCCATGCAAAACTACTCTCTTTACCTATACTTTCATGAACTATTAGATTTCCTGGTAAACCATAAACTAGATGGCGACTCCTGAATCTTATTAATCATATTATTTTATGATTAATCACAAAACCACCAAAGCTCCCTGATCCAGAAGCCATACCCTCCATTCAATGTCACAACAATAATTGAAAAATCATGAGGAAAATATGAATTTGCTCTTGTATGTCAGTGTTAATTTAATTTAATTTATTTTTTTTACTTTTAACAGCAACGTAGTCACTTTGTTATGCTAAATAAAAGTAAAAAACTGAAAAGCCCCTAGACCACAACTTTTTAAAAAATAACATTTAAGGGTATTTAAGTAATTTAATTGTTTTGAAAAAGAAAAAAAAAGACTAAAATATCCATGTATGCCAGTTTAATTTTTTTTATTTCAAGGATAAATATATTATTTTACTTTGTAAAAAAAATATAAAAATATCACTCTATGCCATTCAATTTTGGTAAAACCAAATAAACCATGTGAAAATATCATTTTTCCTTTTCAGCATCACATATTTGGTTTTATAATGGACAAAATTGTTATTTTATTGTGCAACATGAACAATAAGACATTAATCCCTTTTAGTTTTTTCTTTGATATAAGTTAAATTATAAAAAAAAATTAATTAAAAAAATTAATATTAATGTGATAAAAATAATAAAATGACATATATGACATCTTCCTGCGTAAGAACAATATAGATATGAATAAAGAAGATGAAAATTAAGATAAAACACGAAAACCTAATATGGACAATTGTTACCCATTTTTTGAATGATGTTTCTTTTTCCTTTAACCAATACTTATTCAACACAAGAAGTATATTTTTATTTTTTTTTCAAGTATCACGGTATTGATTATACTAAATAAATATATATTTTGCATCTTTACATAAGAAGGAAGCCTTATAAATTTGAACTCCTTCCTTTGCAACTCACCACATATTTAACACAAACTCGTAAGAGTATATAAATTTACAATTTGTTTTTAAATTATGAAGTTAAAGATAGGAATATGCAATTTGTCCTCCAGAATTTCACTCTCTTAATACAGATCAATTGATACAAATTATATGAAAATATATAAGGTAAATTATTATTTGTTTTAATTAAATAAGTTTTATTATTAATTTGGTGGAAATGAAAGGTGATTTGTCGTGTGTGTGTGTGATTGATATGAGAAAATAAGAGAAATTAAAAAAAATCATAACATAAGATAATAAACTTGTGACCTATTTTACAACTTTTATAATGTTTTTATTTTTTATTTAAAAAAAACAGATTTTCAGTATAAAAAGGAGTTTTTCCAAATACGCAAAGGTTGGATTATATTTAATAAACATATATTTTGTATCCTTCTCCAAAGCTAGGTTGGAAGGCTTTCTAAGCTTAACCTACGGTTGTAATTCACTATAGACTTAGCTGAAGCTAAGAAAAGCATATTCCCAGAGTCACAATTATTATATATAAAAAACAAGAAGAAATTATTTAGAAAGTAGGTTTCACTCTACTATCAGTTTTCTAAGACATTTATGTATTGATTTAGACTAATAGAAGTATACTTAGATTTGGGTATGTTATACGCCGGGGTTGTATTATTTGTTTCATAAAAAATGATATTTAGGTTACATAAACGCGTTTTAAAGAAATTAATTGGGCAGATTAAGATGTTTGGGTTAAAAAATTGTAAATCTATCAAATTTGACCTTTACGTACTTTTTAAGCCATATACGAAGCTATATATATAAAAAAATTTCGACTCTAGTTGAGATCAAAACTAGACATCTCGAGTTTTTTATTCATTTATGGTAAGCTTAGTAACTCATTCAAGCGAGAGAGAAAAACATGTTTGAAATCAAGCTTAAAATCTACATGCAAACAAGAAAATTTAAAAATTAACTATTTTCCATATTATTTGTGAATTCTAACAAGGTAAGGATTTATTTACACGTAGAATCCTTAGTTTTCATGGATTTCTAACTTTTTAAGAAGAAAACATTAAAATTTCATATCAATTATACATCAAGAAAATCTTGCAATAAAGACCAGAAACTATTGTGTGGAAATTGTATTTAATTTTCTAGTTGGTTTAGGATTATTTTTTCTATTCTATTTAGAAATCTTTTGTTATTTTTTCAGCTGTATTTAGAATATTTTACCTTGTATAAATAAGGTTATTTAGCTTCTATTTAGTTTTTTTTTTTAATATCTTTATGTTCTTAGATGACTAAGGGTTTACAGGTACAGTTAGCCAAGATATGACTGAAACCTTTACATTTAGCACATTGATCTTTTGAACTCTTCCTAGACATTTCATTGATGACTCATTTGTCTTTTTCTTCTTTATAAATTTAGCCACTACTAGAATTAGATCTACAGGGTGGAGCATTTAATAAAGTGTTTTGATGTTTTTTCAATTGACTCTTTGTAAGCAACTCATAATGTTGCGTTATAGTATAGGCTTGGTCAAGAATAAAAGCATCTATGAGCCTAACCTCTTTTTTAAAATCATCATTCAAATTTTTATAAAATCTACACAAAGTCATGGTTTTATTTTCTCTTATAAAACATGTCATCATATAATCATTAAACTATGTTATATATTCATTAATAAACTTGTTCCCTTATCTTAGATTGTTCCATTAGTCTAAGAGTTTATTTCTATAACTCTGGGGTAAGTACTTCTTATATAGTTTTTGTTTTATTTTAGTTCAATCAGTTATGTGAGATTTACCTCTCATCTCTAAATAATCATCAACATCTCTCCAAAATTGGCTTTACCAATGAGCATCATTTTATAAAATTTAACTTTTTTATTATCAGATAAGTTGTGTCACTTAAAAAATTGATCAATGTCACAAATCCATATATTAAAGATCAAAAGGTCATGATGACCGACAAAAATGGAGGCTTCTATTTTGTTAGGGCTTACAACTTGCTCACCAAGATCATCGTGTGTAGGGTAAGCTAAATGATAGTCATGTTAGGACGCTTAGGGAGAACTTACCTTTAATAGTTATTCCTGTAATATTTATTGGTCTTTAAATGACTTATTCAAGAACTCTCTTGAGACTCCATTCTTTTAAACATGTTTACAAATAAATGTAGACTTAAGCTTGGACACTAGATAATCATGATACAAATGCATGCAACATTAACTTAGAAATGGAACTAAGATCACATATAATTCCTACAAGTGAAATCACAATACAAAAATAAAGTTAATTGTATTTTTTTTTAATGTGGAGATTAATCAAGAACAAAATACACCAAAAAAAAATCAAGCATACATTGCTAGACCTTTAAATATAAATGATTAATCAAACACATTGTCACAAGCAAAGATTCACAATTATCAAAGAATACAAGATACTAAATATCAATAACGAAAGAGGTTATAAATAAAAGTTAAAAGATAAAAATACATGGTGAGATTTAGGTTGTAAGACCATGATAATCTGGAGAAAAAAAAAAGTAAAATGAAATAAATTACGAGGTCTAATTCTAAATTAATTTGATATATTAAATGAAAAAAAAATATTAATTAAAAAAAAATCAAACTAGTTAACTTGTTAAACCAACAACACGGGTATAGGACTAAGATAATTATATAGAAAACAAATCTCAATAAATTATAAAACTCAATTTCTAATAAATTAAATTTTTAAAAAAAATAGCATTATAATGAATAGTATTCTATATGGTGAAACACCTAAAAAATCATCATTTTTTAATTTTTACAAATTTTAAGTTTCACTTTTATTCTAGTTATGTAATCCTTAGAAATAAAAAAAAAATTATAAAGTTTTTGGCAGTGCCGACTCTTTTCACACCCACGTTTAATGGAATCGTCGTATTACTGAATCGACAAATTTTAGAATACAAGAATTCCTATGCGAAAAAAAAAAAAAAAAAAAAAACGGAGGCGATTACGTAAATAAATTACGATGAATAGGTCCAGTTTCTTGGCTCCCGTGGTCCACAAGATCCGCGGGCCCACCCACAAGAATAGACAATCTTTATGGGCTCCATCTGACAGTTGTTAATAACTTGTTACAAGTATGGATACAATTATTTTTAAATTATTTTTTATATTAAAATATATGATAGTGAATTTTTTTTATTTTAAAAAAATTATTTTTAATATTATTATATCAAAATAATTTAAAAAAATTAAAAATATATTAATTTAAAGTTAATAAAAAAATTTAAAATTTTTTTAAAACATATTAAAAAACAATCACATTACTCAATTTTTTCAGCTTATAAATAATACATTACAATATGTTAGAACTTAAATCCACTTGTTTAATCCTGCTAAGACTTTGTAGAAAGAACTGGAATTGGCTTCCTATGTCGATCACATCTTCAAAAGCATATTTATGGTAGAATTAAAGATTCTCATCCTAAGAAACCAAGAAGATTTCACACTGCATATTTCTTTTTCTTTTTTTAATCCATTTTGACGCTATATTCGGCCGGCGAGATGGAAGAGATAGCACGAACTACGAGGAAATGATGAAATAACTCGTCCCCTGTTTGATGGAAGAATTCAGACAAACGCTAAAAAATAAGAGGAAAAAAAAATGTAATTGATTTCTTAATTGAGACATTTCAGGGGTGTTTGAAAAATCCTGTGAATAAACCCACATCATATGAATTGGTACCAGATATTATGCCCTTGTGATGTTATGGGCTTTTGTATTTTCACGGGTTTATAAAAAAAAATCATAAAAAAATAAAAAAATAAATCATATAAAGAAAACATGTTGATCTACAGTATTTGTAAGGAAAAACTATAAAAATAAATTTTTAACCTGTTTAATATTTTAAAAAATAAAATAAATAAAAATAATTTTTTAAAAAATAAACATAACAAAAAAAAAATCATACAAAAAAACACTATAATAATATATGATTTCCGTTGAAAATGATCATTTTTTTTTAGATTTTGATTGTAAACAGGACAAGACAAATAGAAACACTTTTTTTATGCACTGTTAATATTTTTTTTCTATTTTATGAAAGCTTCTCATAAGATTTAGAGTTTATTAACGAGATTGAAAGTTAGGAATTTAAACAAGCCCATGAATCATTTAATTGTTAGAATAATAAAAAAAATAAAAAAAACCTCTGGGACAAAAAAAGAGTTAACGTCTAATAAAAAAGAAAATAAAAAGCTAAGAAGAGAACGAGAGAGAAAGAGAAGGCTAGAGAAGAAAAGAATGGGAGTTGAAAAAACATGCAACTTTTCAAATTTTATTTAATTCGTTAAAATTATTTAATATTTAAAAAAATAAAATATAAATATAAATAATAATGTTTACATCTAAAAAATAAAATTACGTGTTGTTTTGATATATAATTTTTGTTAGATAAACTGTGAATAAGAAATTTATTTTATAATTAATTTTATGGATAATTCTTAATTGTATAGACATTAAACATGTCTTTTTTTTTTTATCAAAGGAAAGAATAGAACAAAAATTTGTGGAAAAGATAGTTAAATAAGAGATTTGAGATGTAGGGACTTCACTGGAAGCAAAATTCATGCAGGCATTAAATTGTATTTACTGCAAAATACAAGGATTGAAAAACTTTCAAATAAGGACTTATCGATCAGAAAAAAAATACGTGTCAACGAAAAAAATTTCAAAATTCAGTGACAAATGAACAAGCAGCATTTTTTGTTTTCTTTTTGTGAATTCAGGTCACCATTGTGATCGACTGTTCGGAAATACAAAGCATGTAGAGATCAAGGAGTTGAAAGGCATTGAGTTCACACTTGTAACCAAAGCGTTGTAGAATTTTTCACATGATAAAAAGAGAGGTAACGGACCCTTACAGGAATAGAAAATTATGGAAGAATCAGGAGAAAACATCCAGAAAATCAACAAGTTCCAGTTGAGCTGTCTAAAAGACAAGAAACAAATCATCCAAAGAGAATCCTCTAAGATCGATGCACATCAAAGCATATTACAGAGCACAGCACTACCTCTGAGTTCAAAGGAGCGCACTTAAGGTCCACCACACCACTCTAATTGTTTCCAACATCAAGAGATTATATGGAGGACTATCAGTCAGCCGTCCAGCTCTGCTCCACTACTTCACGAACTCTGCGGTTGTACTCCCGCTTAGTCTCACTGAACATGCGAGCGGCTTCAGAGTTTGCTGGGGAATTTGGGTTTGGATCACAGAGCAGAGACTGGGAAAAACACAGAATAATCTTTTGTTAGTATATACTACAAACTTTCAAAAAACATTTCTCTGAGTGGCAATAATATCAATGACGATCAGCAAACTATTACATCAGATAAAATATTGACATGCGTGTGAAAGCCTATACTAGTTGCCAATTACAACTGGAAAAAAAAAAAAGTGCAGATCATTATTTATCTTGTGTCCTGCCGAAGAGGTTCCCAAATTGCAATCAACATTTTTTTTCCATGAACTGGTGCTCATCAGTTCCAAATCAGCAACCTCTTGATTGCAGACATCAGATGCATATCATTGCACTTAACAATTCCACTCAGTAATATAAGCAGAGAAAAAAAAGAAATAAAGAGGCTTATTATCTATGCCTAAATTAAGGATATTTATGGACTAGAATAAACCCGTATTTTTTGTTGGTTGTGTTTACTACTGTATATTCAAAACAAGTTTGCCGATCCAAGGACTGAAAATACTGGACCATCCTCCTCAAACAGTGTCATAAAGGGAATTGCTAAGAGAATCAAACAAGCCAATTGTCTTTTGGAAATAAAATAATCAAATGAGCAAAATTTCAGGATGATAACAACTTTGAAAAAAGAAACATTAAAGATGCCAGACTTCTCAAGTGCAACTCAAAAAAATTTGGGGTGAGATTATTTGAAATACTTAAATGAAATACCCAAATGCTTAAGCTTACAAACCAATGCACAGCAGACAACAATCCAAAGAACAGCAAGCAAATAAAAAGATGTGAAAGGAAAGCAGTTAAAAACAAATATAGAAGGTTTGGGCACCTTATTTCTTTTTGAAGCCTTGGATATTTTTCTACCAAAACCACACCAGAACACAACACCCCTTCTAACATGGAAAACCCTAAATCTTCATTTTCCAAGCTCTAGCCTAGCCCATGCTCAAATCCATCACTACTTGACATAACTAGTATTGTGCTGTTCAGATTTTGTTTGTAAATACTCTGAAATTTTTTTAAAGTCAGCAGTTCACGTCATTATGCTTGGATTCTGCATTGAGTCTGAGATAGGCCAGAACATGATCACTTAGAAGTTACAAACATGCAAATCGTAGGTGTACTATGGTACAATCATCTTGTATATGAGCCGGAAGCCAAATGATGCAAGTATGTACTGGTCAAAACTTGCCACTATTTAGTTGCATTCAAAGTGAACAGATCTGAGAGTATATGTCTATACTATGCGACACCATTGAAAGTCGACTCATTCATGATTCATAACAAACACTCAGCACATATCAAGATGAAACAGAAAGAAGAAGAAAACTTTGAGCTTGGATTCTGCATTGATTCTGAGATAGGCCAGAACATGATCACTTAGAAGTTAGAAACATGCAAATTGTAGGTGTACTACAGTACAATCATCTTGTATATGAGCCGGAAGCCAAATGATGCAAGTATGTACTGGTCAAAACTTGCCACTATTTAGTTGCATTCAAAGTGAACAGATCTGAGAGTATGTCTACACTAAGCGACACCATTGAAAGTCGACTCATTCATGATTCATAATAAACACTCAGCACATATCAAGATGAAACAGAAAGAAGAAGAAAACTTTGAGCAATATGAAGGTAATCTATAATAGCAAGGTAAAGGAATTTATCTGCTGAAAGTCCCCTTTATGAAGGTTCTTGGGAGACGTGACCTTGACAGCCCACCCTTAGGTTTTTTTCCCCCTTCTTTTCTTTTCTTTTGTTTTGCTAAAGTAGCTGCAATTAAGATTTGTGGATTGTGATTCACAACCCTACCCTAAGAGATACTATCTAGAGTTTGTCTAAGTTTTTTAATGGATAGTTATTCAAATATTGCTCATGGTTTCTCAATCTCAAAAGTCAACCACGTGAATCAAGATAGTTAAAACACAACATGAATAGCAACTAATGAGTACAACACAATAATTCTTCATTACTAATATAAAAAAAGAAACGAGCTGTAGAAATTCGAACCTGGATGGAGGTAAGTATAGCAGCAACATCATATATCGGACTCCACTGATTTTGTAAGATGTCCAAGCATATACTTCCATCTGCATAAACTGGTGATACCAATTGAAAAAAAGTCAAACAATCCAGACAATTGCCAATACTCCAAAAAGAAGAAGACAATCTTTATGAAGAAAAGTCACGTGCTAGTTGATTTCGAGAAAGCAAGAGAAAATTACTTGTCAAAAAGAAACAATGTAAGGAACCAGTTCACTGATTTACTAATGCAAGCAAATATACAAGTAAAATATCAACATACTGTTTGGATGAAACATCCGTGAAACAAATCGGACTGTTGGAGGTTTATTCGGATAATCCTCTGAGAATTGAAGAGTCAACTTAAACGTCCCTGAAGAAGATTGAGAAGAAGTTAGACACCATAAGAGAATGCTATAAGCAAAACAGTATGCACATAAAATGTGTGGCTGAACACACACCCAGTTACTGGGGCATGTATATGTCCAAAGGTCAATAGAGCGCACATCCCAGAACGGATTAATTGTAATAAACACATCACTGTTTAACAAAAAACATGAGAAAAGACTTCAATTACAACCTATTCCCAACTGCTTGATCGTGCAATTACATTAAAATACTTGTTGATACACATGAATCAAGTGGATGCCTTTATATTTCATAACTCATCCAAATCTTTCTCGTTCCCCTTCATTCCATTACTCCACTTGCCAACCAACCAACCAACCAACCAACCAACCAGAAGGATGGGTACCTTTCAGCTTCCTTCCTCTAATTTTTTATCTCCAAACTAAACACAGCGAAACATATTTACATAACTTCCAAAATCTATTACTTTCCGATATTCCATATCAAAATATTTGAAGATTAGGAGTAGTAGTCATAGCGTCCAGGGTGTGTGTCCTTGTTCAGTATATACCCTATCTTAAACATGATCGAGACTCCTAAAATTGCAGGACTTAAAGCTGCCCAATAATAAATATAATAAATGTAATCAATCAACATACAACCATATCCCATCGTCCAATAACACGAAACAAAACAAAACAAAAAGGGGGTAATATAAAAAAAGATTAGATATACTGAAGAAAAAGCAAGAATCAGAATTACCCACCTCCATCCCATGGAGTATCATCAGGTCTACGAATAAAAAAAAAAAACAGATTAATAAGAAATCAAGAAAAGAAAACAAAAAAAGAAAAGAAAAGAAAAGAAGAAAGAAAAGCGTACCCGAAAATAACAGCGTTCCAAAGCATGATGTTGTTGTCTTGGGGGGCACCACTGATGCCGGCAGGTGGATCCTGCTGCAGCCTCTTGAAATCCCTCATCAACCTCTTCCTGGCTGGGGTTGACATCTTCCTGTTTCTTCTTGTTGTTTCTATTTTCCTCTTCCTTTACCTTTCTAGAGAGAGAGATCTGACGATTATAATGATGTGAGTAAATCTATCAAAGAACAAAGATCCATGAGAGAGATATAGAGGAGGAGGAGGAGGAGGAGGGTTTGGCTTCTTTTTTCTTTTCCTTTTTTATTGGTGGGGTGGGGTGGGGTGGGGTTTGTTCTTGCGTGTTTCGCAAAAGTGGTCTTACTAAGCTCGTCAAGAGACTTCTTTCCGTGTTTAGTCATTCTCTCAACACATTGTTTACAAAACACCCCCTAAACTTTAACCTTATTCTGCACTTGCTTCATTTGACTCTCTTTTTTTATCCTTTTAATTTTATCAAATTACACTATTTGTTTTCTTCTTTCTTTTTATTTTTCAATGTGGATGGACTAGACTGATTTATCTATCAAATTTAAGATTAGAATATGGTTTCGCAATGAAATAAAATAAAATATGAATTGTTAAAATTATAATTTATAAATAACTAAACATCATATTATTAACATCGATAATGATGACATGATGATATTTATTAGAAACAACAAGAAAATAATTAATATTTATTTGTGATCATGATGGAGAAAGAAGTAATAAACTATAAAGTTAATGGTGAAACTCTATTTATTGATAAGAGATGGCAAAGAATAAAATTAAAGGAATGGATGAAAATAATTAAATTAATTAAATCTTAACTATATTTGAAAGAACAATCGATCAAGATAATAGAAATTTTAATAAAAATATAAATTGGATATTCAAATTTTTATTATTTCACTTAAAAATTGAAATCTTTTAAAAAAGATTAGCCAAATATTATAGTTCTATCTACACCTATAATCTACAGATAAAAATCCCATTAATATTTTTTTTTGTTTGCAATTTTTGAACCAATTTAAATAATTTTGCATGATCATATGATCATTAATTTGAAATATTGATCTAGAATCAATTTGCAAGCTTTTATATTATTCTTTAATTCCATTTTCTCTTATAGCACACATTTAAATATTTTTTTTTTCTTTTTCTGTTGAAAGTTTATTATTCATCTTGCTCGTCATTCCATTCAAGCTGGGCAACTTTTTTAATAAATTATTGAAGATAATATTTGTTGATAAGCCTTTATATTTCCTTCTTCAATGCAGAACAATTCTCAGATTACATTGATGTTGAATAACGCCTCGTGATACAAGTCATTCTCTTTCCTCCTCTATTTTGGGTTGGGCATTTTTTTTGATAAATTATTGAAGATGGCTCTAGTTAATAAACTTTTTTATTTTATAACAGTCCTTTGTATTATTAATATTTTTTTGGTTATGGGTATAAGGATTAGCCTTCATGAGAGGGGGTATTGTATGAAATCAGTATCCTACCCATTCGAATTCATCTCAGTAGCCCTGGACTATTTAAAGACCAACCACACTTGTAGGACTCCTTTCACTTCTGAAAGTGTAGGTAAGAGTATATTTCTAGACTCGTTTTTTAGGATACTTATGTTAGGTAATGAGCTTTGCACAAAGATTTTGGATATAGGATTATATAGGCTAACCCTTGAAAAATGATAGGAAAATCATGCAAAGCTATGCATATTTAGTACACTTTTCTTTGGTCTATTAGCCTATCATGGTTGTTTAGGTTTATTTTTATGGAGATAAAAATATCTCGAGAGACAAGTATTTAATACATGTTTGGCTAATTGAGAACCCCTCACTTGGTAAGGATATACACTTATACATCTAACACTCGTATCACCACAAACTTGACTTTGCTCTAGGCTCTTTTCTTGTCCACTACCTGAGGAAGGCACTAATGAAGAATGGTGGTGATGGCGGTGGTTGCTCCTATAATTGTGATTATATATTAATTTATCATTTGAATCTTTTTTACCATGTTTAGAGTATCCACTTCAGGAACTCTCTTTATAATGTTGAGAATGATTGTTTATGAGGGTTGTGGGATGGATGATGCTCTCTCCTACTCTTTTATATCTCATAATGGCCTATTCCCTCCTTAAACTAAAGTTGTTTGCACATGTAGTTGTATAATAAATGGAGAAGCCATTTAACGTGAAAGAGGTAATGCCTTTAATTTATTTTATATAGATAAAAATAGACTCTATAAGTATTCTAATTTGCTGGTGGAGTACTTGTGGTGGGAAGGTATATGACCATCTCATGTCTCGAAGTTTATGAGTTGCTAGTCATGACAAGAAATGAAAGATATGTTAAAATAAAGGAAAATTAAATTATTTTTGTTCAAATTACTCATATATAATACTAATGATAAGGTTTAGGAAAATTCCCAGAAAATTAAGCACATTTCAAGGTTTATAAATGGGTTGAACTATTGAATTTAAACTTCTAAACTTGAAAATCATGAGCACTTAAAAAACAATTCTCATGTTGGGTTCAAAAGACCTTCTGATGCTCGAGTTAACACAAATATAAAAGAAATGAAGTCTTATAGATTGTGTGATGTATATGTTTGCAAATATATAATTAAAAAGATGATAACAATATGCACTGATAAATCTGAAAATAAGAACATCTTTACTTGGTGGTTCGTAAATGTTTATATAGTCATAAATCATGCTAACTTGTATAAAGATAAGTGTAGAATGGAAAATATATGTATTACATGATTTAATAGCAAACATTTGAGGTAACAATTCCTAAAAACTAGTGGTTCAATATTGATTGAAAAAAATATTGTCATATGGGTCATCCATTACATATGAGTATTCATAATGTCACTTTATTGACATAATTATGACATAGGGAGGTAGGGGAATTTAATTTGAAGTACCAACAATACAAAAGGTGAGTAAAGTAGTTTAAGGCTAGGTTCTCTTGTTTGGACTTGTGTCTTCTAATAGGTTTATCCATCTACCTAGGTATGTTGTCTTATTGAGCTATATGGATACCCCGAGCTTGTTTTAGAGACTAATATATTGTAAGCTAGTTGGGTCAACTAGGTTTCTTAAAAGTTCACTTATACCAAAAGAGCATTGAATCACATGGCATGCCCAACTTGATACATTTCATGATCCATTAGTTTTTGTGCTATAGATTATGTCTTATACTCTGCATCATGTTTATGATATCTAGGGTTGTAAATTCCAGATCCATCATGCAAAATATTCTAATTACTTAAATTATTCTAATTAAAATGCAAAAGAAAAATGAGAAAGGGTTGTTCTTATTTTTATTGGTTTTATCTTTCAGTGGATAAGAGTCAAAATACTTCATATTCTCTAATTTCTGGATTTGTTTATGAGAAATAATTTACAAGGAATCTTCTCATTTAAATATTGATTGAATAAAAATCAAAAGCAAGTGAGATACACATAATTGTATATGAACCTTAAGAATATGTAGTTCTATATATTTTGTTGATGTAGAAAATCATATTTATATAGTCTTTAACCCTTGAAACCTTTAGAATATTGTATAGGACTAAGGAAAAATAGTGTAAATGTATAAAAATACAGATACAAGTCTATATAGAGAGTCTAGAAATAACATAAAAAATCAATCAATTTTTTGTAAAATTACTCGGTGAAATATTACTCATTTACTTCAATATTTTTTTCATGAATAAAGAAAAAAAAATCTCTCTTGCAAAGTTCAAAAACAACATCAATAAACAAACACATTTCAAATTGATTTGTAAAAAAAATAAAAAAAAAATGGCAAGGGTGATATTTGAACGAATGATTTTGGAGTGATTTGATTAAAATATTAAAATTTTCAAAAGGAATATTCATTTAAAAATTTTAAATGCTATAACATAACTTCCTTTGAAGGCTAGAATTAAAACAAAAATAGAAATTTTACTCAGTATTTCAATATAAACTAAGAGAGATAGTATTATGGATTTCAATAATGTTTTTCTATTTTTTTGGTCTTTAAAGTATTTTCTATTTCAATCTCTTATTTTTTTTATTTGGAATTTTGTTTGTGTTGGCTAGAAATTGGATCAAATAATTTATTTAGATTAACATGCTATAAAATTCTCAAGGTGTCAAAAAATATCCCGACATCAAGTTCATATTTTATTTGCCAAAATATAATTCAATTCTATTGCTTAAAATAAATTGAGTTTAAGAAGACCAAATTTAACAATAAAACAAAAAAGCAACCTCTTTTTTATTTTTTTTAATATACGCGAGGGCTGATTTAAAAATGTTAGCCTCAAAAGTTTTTTATTTTTATTTCTGGTTATTTTACTTTAAAAATTTTATATTTTGATCCAAACTTTATTTTTTTTTATTTTAGTTTTTGAATTTGAGAAAGAAGAGGGATTTACTAGAAAATAGGGTATGAGAAAGAAAGTTGTCAGTTGTTTATTTTTTGGCAACCAAAAATATTGATCTCGACATAATAAGATTCATTTGATGAGTGGAATTTTATTTAGGTTTTATTGACCCCTCATCTTGCTAGGAAAATAAGACTTGAGCTTGAATTTGTTTATTTATTTAGAATTATTTTTAGATTTTTTATCGATTAAAGGTTGTTTAAGGATTATAAAGTTTTTTTTTTTTTTGCCTTTTCAGGTGGAAAAGGTGTTGAAGTAGGTTTTTTAGTTTTAAGAAGGTAAATCATGATTTTTCAGCTGCCTCATATGGCTGAAATAAAACTAGTTTTTTTAAAAAGAAAATAACAAATAATGCATCATCCATCATTAAAAAAAAGAAGAAGAAGGATGGAAAGACGCATAAGCATGACCTTATAATCTCACCCACCTACTTTTTTTTATGGGCTAGTTGCATTGGCTCACCCAAGCCTAAGTATTTGACCTTTTTTTTTCCTTTTTTTTTTTCCTTCAATTTTAATTATAATTCACTAAAATAAATTACTTAAAAATATAATTGGGGCATTACTTTGTTATATATTGTTTAATTTTTTTTTTTCGAATAAGATTATATTATTAGCAAACACTCTTTTTTTATCGCTACTTCAATTTTATCTCATAACTTTCTTGCATGTTTATTTTTATTAATATAATTTAATAAAAATAGATTTCAAAAAACAAAATTATTAAATTCAATCAAGTTCATGACTTGGATCGTGATTTTGACGGGTAAACTAGGATTGACTCAGGCCAATCCAAAACATTATCTCTTAATATTTAAATAAAAAAAGTTATAATAATGTCATTTTTTTAAAATAAAGTTAAACTAAATTTTGATTGGGACAACCAAGTCATGTTTAGACCCTTTAAGTCAATCGGATTATAGTGAGGTATCTCCTATCCGGTTTGATACTAAACACGATCCAAGAAAAGGGGCATGTTCGGGGGTCTTCAAGTTGACTCGCCATGTCATACCATGTTTAATGACATTATCAAAAAGTTTTCCATGGTAATGATTAAGTAGTGTATCATTCTTATACTTTTTACTATATTTGCATCAAAATTATCAGAATATTTTTATTTTTAATTAAAAATTTGCCTTTGTGATTATAATAAGATGTTTTCTAAAAAGTAAATATTATGGTAAAAATGAAAAAAAAAAAGACCATGTTAATAAGATAAAAAAAAAAAGAGGTTTTAATTAGAGATATAAAATTTTACCTATATTTGAAATCATACAAGTTTTTTAAAATATAAATAAGAAAAGAAGGAATCATATTATAAAATTATTTGCTTTCAATGAAATTTAAATTATTATTTTTTTTATAAAAAAAATAATTATTTTCATATAATAAAATAATAATGTTTTGAAAGCATCCCTACATCTCAAGACAAGATATCCTATATATATCCATCTCTCAAATTTCATACTTGGTAGCATTAATAACTCTTTTTAATATTTATTAGTACCTATGATTATTTTTTTTATTAAATATATGTATCCAATTATCAATTCACAATTAAAACTTTTTTTCATCCTAGAAAATACATTGACAATGCCTCTTTTTTTGGCGTTAATTTTCTTTTTCATCTAATATGTAGCGAGAAGAAAATTTATTTCATTGAATGTATATGTATATATTAAAAAAATCTTATAAGAAATATTTAATCTCGACCTGAAACAATAATATCCTAAGCATGGCACCAATTCCTATTGTTATTGAATTTATATTACCGTCCATCCTTAATGAAAACAATTGAAGTGACTAATGTTTGTTTCTTTTTATCTTTTAAAATTAAATAATTTTTTACTTATTTTAAATTATTTTTTAAAAATATTTTCAGATTATTTTGATATTTTAGTATAAAAAATAATTTTTAAAATTAAAAAAATATTATTTTAATATATTTTAAAATAAAAATACTTTAAAAAACAATTATTATCATATTTTAAAATATCATAACTATACAGTTTACCCATTCATTAACAATCATAATTAGGCTTGTTTGAGAGTGTGATTATGGTTGTTTTTCAAAGTGTTTTTTTTATTCAAAAATGCATCAAAATAATATATTTTTTTATTTTTAAAAAATAATTTTTGATATCAATATTTCAAAATGATTTGAAATTATTAAAAAAATATTAATTTAAAATAAAAATAAAAAATAATTATTTTTTAAAATATTTTTAAAATATAAAAACAAATCGTGTTTAATGAGACAACATACCACCATGCACGACAGATTGAATAGATAACGCTTCATGGTGTGATGATCCAGGATAACATCAAAACCCCCACGACTAGTAGATGAGTTCAAGAAAGTCTTGGATATCACTTATCGATAGACACTCTTTCTCATCATTATTATTAATAAAAAATAAAAGACATGTTTTTTTTTATTATTTTAAGTCTGTTGTTTTATATTTAGTTTATTAAAAATTATGATTTATAATTTATTATTACTTGTTGTTTTACATAGTTAACTTAGTTTTATAATCCGTGTTACGAGTTAATCCAGTTAATTTGGTTTTTTAATATGGACTATCGATCGATACTCCTAGTTATCATTATCCACCACCATCATTATCAACAAAAAATAAAATACATGGTGTTTTTTTTTTGAAAAAATATTTTTATTTTTTTAATATTTAATTTATTAAAAATTAAAAATTATAATTTATTATAATTTATTTTTATAAAATTCTTTTAGTATCATGATCTGTGTTACGTGTTAATCCAGTGACCTGTTTTTTTTTCTTTTTTATTAGTATTTTTTTTAATTTTATTATTTATCATTGAGTTGATTATAAATTAAGTTTTATTATTTATTTCAGTTTGCTTTCTACGAGGTTATATGAGTATTATGTTCCAAGTTGTGGATTTCGCAAGTTAATCTAAGTTGAGTCGAATTGTTTTTTTGTCAATTTTTTAGAATTAATTTTATTTTTCAACATTGAGTTGATTAAGAATTAAACTTCAAAATTTGTTTTGATTTACTTTTATATTAAGTATTATAATATTATGACTTAAGTTGATCCAAGTCAATTTAATATATTATTGTTTTAATATTTTTTTAAAAAATCATTTTAATTTTTTTTTAATTAAATTATATTTTAATTATTTACCCAAAATTTAAATTAATTAAACCTCCACACAACTTTCCTTTTTTTGTTTTACTAAAAATACATGAGTCCAAACTTCTTTTTTTTTAATCGACGCAGCTCAACCCTAAATTTGTAAATTATTAGATTGACCGGATCAGGATTATGACTCCGTTTGTCTACGCGGCTGCGTTTTATTTAAAACGCAGCACGCAGCCGTTTGATAATACGAAAAAGCAATTCATTGTTCATGGGACCCACACAATTTTTGCGTTTAAAACGCTGAAAAGGAAAAACAACGAAAACATGCTTTTCACTGCACTGTTCATCCTCTGCACGTTATAAAAAATAAAGAACAGTGCAATTCACTGCACTGTTCACTTTTTTTTTTTTAAGTTTTAATTGTATTAATTTTTATTTTTTTTAAAAAAATAGTTTAGAGAGTTAAATTCATTGACAAAACAATATTTTTTCCTCGAAAAATTAGTATAAAGTGAATTAAATTCACTCGAACAATAATATTAATTTTATAGTTTTTATCGAATGAATTTTGTACGTAATGGAATTATAAATAGTTTAATGGAATAATAAAAAATATTTTATATAAAGTATTATTTTTTTCATGATGTAATAAGAGTAATTAATTTTACAATATTTAAATTTAAAACCATCAATATTAATATATATATTTTTAAATTATTTTATAATCTCAATTTCAAAAGCATTCTTAACCAAACACATTAAACTACTTTTTTTTCAACCTCAATTTTAACCACAGTTTTAACCAAACACCTATTTTTTCAAACCAACCTCAACTAAAAATACTTTTTATAAAAACAATTTTTTTTAAACCACAACCACAACAGTTACCGCAATACCAAACACACTTTATAAACATCGCCTCGGAAAGGTACAAAATGAACAATCAATGGACAGCGACTCAACCGCCATTTGGATATTCTTGACAGTTACTAAACCTTGCGTTATTATTCAATACACTAAATGGATTATTGCTTAGTAGTTAGGTAAAAAATTGAACAATCAGTGGACACTTCATGCTGTCTGGAAGTGTGATTTTAATTATAATTATTTTTTAAAGTATTTTTTATGTTAAAATATTTTAAAACAATATTTTTTTTTATTTTTTAAAAATTATTTTTGAAATCAGCACATCAAAACAATTAAAAATTTATATATATAAAAATTAATTTTCAACAAAAAAATAATTTTTAAATTTTTATAAAACACAAACTATATTATTTGAAAACACGGTGCAAATCACATGCACTTGTCCATTGATTGTTCATTTTTTACCTAACTACTAAGCAATAATCCATGCAGTGCATTAAATAATAACGAAAGGTTTAGTAATATTACAATTAAAAAAATATCTAAAATGGATTAGAAAAACACTATTATCATTAGAGAAAACATGAATAATATTTTTTTTAAGTTTTTTTGAATTCTAATCGTTAAATGTTTTTTTTTATATAAATTTCAACCTTAAATATTATATCAACTAGATCTAGGGCCAAAATTTTCTTTTGATTAACTTATTATGGGATTTTTATGATCTTAAAATAATGTTTTAATGTTTAGTTGATGTTCAATTTTATATAATAAAATTTTATTTTTATAAAAAATTCAAGGATTAAATTAAAAAAAATTATTTTAAACATCCTATAATTTGTTTGTTTTTTTTTTAATTTACAATAAAATTTTTAAATATTACATTTTTAAAATTATCAAAGTAAAATTTGAAAATTAATAAAATAACAATAATATCCTCAAAGCATGAAAGGTAATTACCATACAACTCATTTTTTCTCTTCGTGCTAACTATCTCTTCGCTTTAGTTTTCTATCTGTCAAACACAAAGGAAAAACCGAGGCACAAATCCAGTAACTTCCAAAACTTTTCCCTATGCCCTCTTGCTTAAACTACTTTGGAGAGAATCACACACTTAGATTGTATATGCATTCAGAGACGGAGCTAGGATTATTTGTCAGGAAGGATTAAAATTAATATAATAAGATATAATATTTATTTTAATTTATTGTACATGAGTTGTAAAACCCTACATAATTTAGTTTTATTCAAATAACTTACTACAAATATATAATGGCCTTTGTCTAAGGTTTTGGAGTAATACCAAATTGAGTCAAAGCAATGAAGTTAATTTCATCTTCATAATATATTCATCACTTTAATGTTGTTGGTCTTTATACCTATTAAATATAAACATACAAAATATATAAGAAACATTAGCTAAAGAGAAGCATTATTTATGTTTGATAAACTTTAAAATAAAGTAAAAAATAATAAAGAATGATTCTTACATATTTATTTTAATTGTACTCATCGTTCTTTCATAAAATAGAAATCATCGATTATCATATTAATTGTGAATTTTTCAGCAATTTTTTTTTTCTATATAGACAATCAAATAATTTGCAAGAAAACCATCATTTATCCGATTGCGAAGTCTTGTTTTAACAATCTTCATCATTGAAAAAGTTCGTTCAGTAGTTGTTGTCGAAACATGAAAAGTCAAATAAGTCGAATCAACCTGCCAACTAGTGGATACATTGTTGATTTTCCTGTTTCAACCAATCCTTGACATAACTCAACAATCGATGACATGTTTTTTTAACTTTGGATGATTGGGTACATCAAGTTAATAATGTTGCCACTGAAGTCTTAAATAATTTTTTTTTCTTGATCAAAAAAATTTTCAAAATAGAACTTGTCATCAACAAGTAAGCATATATCTTCAACATTGAATAATTTATAACTATTTTTAGGATCTAAAGTTGTGCTCAACTTAAGAAGCTTGATTGCCTGCCCATTGAATTTATTATTTAGCTTTTGCAATTGTTGATTAATAATAGCAGTAAATATATCAATTTGATAGTGATGTTCAACTGTTACTGATTTTTTTTTACGGCGAGATCGTCCGATACTAGAAAAACAAGCATCCATATTAGGAACTTCAATGTCTTGATGCTTATAAAATGACGTCACTTCTTCTAAAAGAGTTTCCCAACCATCATCTCTTAACTTTTGAATTAAAGTCTTTGTGGTAGTCACCAAATGCATAGCATTTAAAATATCTTGAGATTTTTGTTGTAGAGCTTGGCAAAGCACATCAGTAATTCCCATAACATTCTTTTATTTTTTTTATCAAATGTAAGAAATAATATAGATCAAAAAAAGCAAGACAAGCTTGCGATACAAGCTGGAAACCAACAGAACAAAATAAGCATCATAAAAGGGAACAGACTCCCTCAGAGAGCAAGACAACAAACCATTGGAAAAATAAAACAGCAGTGAAAAATGAACAAAGGTTAAGAGAGGAACCCAAATATACAATGTTCCCAACCTAACATAATGAGAAACAAATCAACGGTGCTGAAAGACCAGAATAGAAGCTGGAGAGATGAGCATCCACAGTATAAAGCAGCAAGCCAATAGATATCAAGCAGCAAGCCGAGACAAGGATGAGTCACCCGCAGCTATATGACACCCAGAGCCAAGAACAAACAAGCTGTGGCCCAGAACATCCAAGCCGATGTGCACAAGAAGAAGCCATACAAGCCATGCAGAAATACCAGACAAATGAAGAACGATTGGGTAAGCATGCCACCAGATTGAAGTCCCCACGTGGAAAGGGACCTCAAGCTAAGAACCAGCCAATCAGGAGACATGCAAGACCATGCAGAGATTCTAGCAGCCCCCGACAAAGAGCACATCTTGCAAACAAAACTAAAGAGGATCGACCAAATCCAACACCTTAACCAGCAGCACAACAGGGAAGACCCCTCCAGGCAAGACAACAAAACTCACACAACAGGTCAACAACCAACATGGAGAGAAAAGTGATCCTGCTCATGGAAATGGAACACTAAGAAGAACAGAGTCTGAAACTCGCGGAATAGAGAAGGAAGAGAAGTGCTTTTGCAGTCAAATAATCGTTCGTTCCTCTCCTCCCAGATTATATAAACAAGAATACCAAGTGATACACGCCTCATTCTACCATGCGTATTATTTCCAACTCGACTCAGCCCCCGAATGGCACTACTTAAGGAAGACATGCGTCTTGTTATATGCAGCCAATTTTTAATCATTTGCCAAAGATGGGAGATCCAAAGGCAGCTAAAGAAGAGGTGATTGTGTGACTCCTCTTCATCCTGGCAGAAAACGCAGGTCAAATCAGTTTGGAGGAAATGAAGTCTATCTTTGGTTTGAAGTCTTCCCAATACTACCAACCATAGAATAAAACTGTATCTTGGCATAGACCAAGGCTCCCAGACTATTTTCCTCCAATACACAGGATTGCTACTAAGCCGCAAGAATTCATAAGCGTTGGCTGTGAAAGATCCAGTAGAGCTGCACCAGTTTTCCATCAAGGAGAGAACTTGGGACTGGCCACCACCCATCTAAACTAGTTTGTCCCGAAAGTTGATGATTGATTTCCACAAAGGAGAAGAATTTGGGTGAGCTTCAGTGTCCCAAAAAGATTGGGAACGTATATAGTAATGATGGACCCATTAAATCCAAATTAAATCATCCTTAAGATGAATATTCCAGATATGTTTAGCTAGAAAACTGTTATTTCTAGCTCTGAGATCAAAGAAACCCAGGCCACCTTCATCCTTAGGAAGACAAACCGTATGCCAAGCTACCAATGCATATTTGTTCCTGGAGGCAGTGCCAGTCCACAAGAAGTTGCGGTAAAGACAAATGATTTGCTTAATAACACTATCAGGAACCGGGAAGATGTTCAGCCAGAATTGAATAATGCCATATAAAACAGACTTGAGCAACTCCAGCCTCCCAGCATAACTGAGATGCTTGCTCATCCAACTTTGAATAGCAGAGTCGAGCGTATGGATGAGAGGTGAGTATTGGCTGGCTAGTAGTCTGTGAGGGCTGAGGGGAACGCCTAGGTAGCGGAAAGGAAAGGACCCTTCAGCAAATCTCGTGTCTGAAAGTATAAGCTGCCTTATACTATCTGAAACACCACCGAAGAAAATTGATGATTTGGATGCATTAATTTCCAGCCCCGAGGTCCTCCCAAAGGTATGCAATTGCTGGAACAAGGTGGATACAGAATGACGATCTCCCCGGGAAATCAAGATGACATCATCAGCAAATGCAAGATGACAAATGCCCAGTGAGTCACATTTTGGATGGAAGCGGAAACCAGGAGAAAGAGTTGCAATTTGGAGCATCCTGGAGAGATATTCCATGCAAACAATAAAAAGATAGGGGGATAAAGGATCTCCTTGCCTAATACCATTCATTCCAGGAAAAAACCCATAAATATTGCCATTGACAGCCACTGAATAAGAGACAGTTTCGACACATTGCATTACTAAGTGTACGAAACAGTTTGGAAATCCAAGCAACAACAGAAGTTGACAGAGGAAAGGCCATTGAACAGAATCAAAGGCTTTTCTGAAGTCTATCTTCATCAGACACCGAGGCGAAGCTCGTTTTCGCTCATAGTTTTTTGAGCAGCTCTTGAACGAGATGGATATTATCTGCCATCAACCGACCACCTAGAAAGGCATTCTGCAATGGACTAATAATAGGCACAAGAGCATGGGATAATCTCATGGCTAGAATCTTGGCAATCACCTTATATATCACATTGCAGCATGAAATGGGCCGAAAATCTGAAGCTAAAGTAGTGTTGGCTGATTTAGGAATAAGAGTAATGATGGAGTGATTAATTTGCTTGAGGAGGGCACCAGACACAAAGAAATCATGCACAACAGCACAGAAGTCCCCACCAATAACATTCCAGGCCTTTTTGAAAAAACAAGAAGAGAAGCCATCAGGGCCTGGGGCTTTATCATCATCTATAGCAAATAGGGCATTCTTGATTTCCAAGTCAGTAACAGGAGCAAGAAGGGAGGCATGTGAAGCATCATCCAAGATCGGGCCATGCTGAACAACGTTGGAGTCAAGTGGAAGAGTTTCCTTTGGAGATCCAAGGAGCTGCATGTAGAAGTCAACAAAAGCGGCCCCAACCTCATCAATGGAAGTAGTGACAGTGCCATCATTCCGTTGAATTGCAGGAATACAAGACTGCCTATGTTTCCGATTCATGAAAGAATGAAAGAATGAAGAGCCTTTGTCACACTCCTTGAGAAAATTGCATTTAAGCTTTTAGGAAAAAAAGAGCCTTTCTGCTTCTTTGAGACGAAGGAGGCCCTGTCTAAGTTGCTTGTCAACTGCCTGAAGATGAATATTGTCACGATCATGAGAGATAAGGGTTTGGTGAGTATCCAGAGCAGTCTCGGCTCGTGCTACCCTCTCGAAGATGTGACTGTAATGCAGTTTATTGAGATCCCTCAGAGGTCGCTTGAGGTTTTTTAGCCGCTTACAAAGGATGAACATGGGGGATCCATAGACACTATAAGTCCAATGAGCTGCAACCAATTCTAAGAAAGTAGCATGGTTAGCCCACATATTAAAGAATTTGAAGCTCTGCTTACCCATCAATTGTCTAGTAAAGAAAGCAACCGTGGAAGGAGAATGATCGGAAAAAGCCCCAGGATTATCAAATTGGACGTGGACTGAAACATTAGCAAGAGACCAAAGGGGATTGACAAGGACACGATCCAGTTTGCTCCAAACTCTACCATTGGACCATGTGTATTGGCACCCAGAGTAGTTTAAATCTGTTAGACCAAGATCAGAGCAGTATTGTCTGAAATCAGTGGTCTCATAGTTGGACACAAGTTCCCCATCGTGCTTGTCAGCTTGAGAAAGAAGAGAATTGGAGTCACCGAGAATGAGCCAAGGTGAAGTAGGACTCCAGCTCCTCAAGTCATCCCAAAGAGTTCTCCTAGTGATAATTGTGTTGAAACCATAAACAAAGGAAGCATAAAATTTGAACTGATGGACCAAACTATAAATGAGAACATGAAGGCCTTGAGCTGAAAAATCAAGCAATTCAACATTGCAGTTGCAGGATTCCAGAAGACCATAATTCTAGCAGTTAAAGCCGCTGCTGCATTGGAAAAGACTTTCCATTTTTTCAGCCTGAATTGTTGCATCGAATACACTTTAGATGGCACCAATTTAGTCTCCAAAAGACCACAAACATCTAATTTATTTTTCCGCATGAGGCTGACAACCTCATGCTGCTTCAGAGGGCTGTTCAACCCTCTGATATTCTAACTTTGAATTAACATAAAGGAGGGAAGGGGGCAGGCAGCCCCTCGCCCCTACCAGGATCATCACTGGTGTGTTGTAGAGTCTTTCTCTTTATGGGAATGTCAAGAGGCTTAGATGCAAGATGGCCTGGTGCACTTGATATAACCACCGATTTCCCCTTATCAGCCCTATGGCCAGCTACATCTGCAGGAACTGGAGAAGATATATTGCAGGCAACTGAAGGTGGCGGAGAAGGCAGGCGTGCCCTGTGAACCATATGAGAATTCTCTTGGCCTACCCGAGGTGTAACATGAGTGGACCCGGATGAATTCCTTGATGGGGAAGACTTACGCCTTGCTTTTTTTCCTCCAAACAAGCTCCCAACCACCAGAGTTAGGCATAACAGTTCCATTTTTAGAGACAATCTCATCCACAACTGGTACTGGATTAGGCCCGCAATTAGCAGGCTGATTTGCTTCTGAACATCCAGCTACAGAAGTGCCTCCTTGAGGTCCCAACCGGTTAAAGACACTATCCCTGCCTTTGGTAATATTGGGAACATGAGCAACTGAGTCATTAGCCCGTGGTTTGCTGGGAACATTAGAAGGCTGGGATTTAGTGCAACTTGAAGTAATGTGACCCAGCTTTCGACAATGTTTGCAGAATCGTGGTAGTGTCTCGTATACAACTTACTGATGCAGTATGCTACCATTAGGTAAGGTAACCTCAATGGAATAAGGCAAGTCAGAAAGTAAATTAACTTCCACCAACACCCTGGCATACGATAGTCTTGCCATAGAAGAAGTAAGCATATCACTTTGGACAGGTTTGCCTAGAACACTGGCTATTTTAGATAGGCATTTAATAGACCAACATTTAAGTGGGAGATTAGGGAATTTAACCCAGACAGGAATAATGTACATATCAAAAGATGAAAAATCAAAATATTCGGGCATGGCCCTGAGAATTAGAGGCCTTCCAAAAACTAAATACGGGCCACCAGATAGCACATTCAGTTTATCATCTTCTTTAGCAAATTTAAAAATCAGCCATCCAGATTCATGTATAGTCAAGGATGCTTCACATTTCCAAGTGTTATCAATAAGATTCTGCAATGCTTTAAAACTAGTGTAACGTCCAGCAATATAACCCACAAGACACAACTTCCACAATTCAAATTCACATTTGGTATCTATATCATCATCAACCAAGTTACATCCTTTAGTATCAGTGAAAGTAGAATAGTGAATGAGCCTAGGACAACTCACAGTATTGCGATTATTGGCGAAAAGATTACGCCAAGGATTAAATGGAGGCTCAGAGGAATTAGGAATTTCCCTTACTGGATTAGCTGAAGGAGCAGTCCCCCGCATTGGAGCAATAAGGACAAATATGGCACACCCAGGGGCTGCAACATGAGTTGGCATGGCATAAACAGGGGATGTAGCTGGAGCTGACACAGCACATAAAGGAGAAGCAGCTGGAAGAGATGTGGCACATGGGGGGAGAGCAGCTGTAGGAGACGTGTCACCCACAGGGGAAGCAGCTGGAGGTGGAATGACGCTTGTAGGACAGACAATAGGGGTGAATTGGGAGCCTACAGGTGGAGTGCTGGTACTGGCTGCCAATGGCGAAGAAGTGAAGAATTTGGATCCATTCACATAATCCTCCCCACAGTAATCTAAATCCGCTTCCTCTTCAATCTCCTCGTCTTCAGAGTAATCGTCCACAAAAATATGATTAATGCTAGGAGAATGCTCACCATGATTAGGAGAGTCATGGACGAGAACAGTAGTGGGTACGACAGCAGGCGATTTGTGGGGTGAATTTGAATTTGGGGGAACAGTGACATGAACAGTGTGAGGTAGAGGAGGAGCCTCTAATGCCAAAACAGAACGATCGTTAATTAACTGAGAATCTTGTTGTTTGAGCTGCGATCTGTGGGACCCAAATTTCTTCTTTTTGTTGGCCATAGTCAGGAAAAGACCAAAAGCCAACAGATCTACACAAGGAAGAAAGCAAACAATGGCCAGAAATCTAAATCACAAGGGAATAACTTCATACGAAGGAGAGCATCTCTCTCTAATTTCTCACTCTAGATTTCTCTTTAACATTCTTCATTATATGTAAGATGAATGCAAAATCAAATGACATTAGCAACTTAAATGAAAAGGCCGCATCACCACGTTGAGAATAAGCAGATCTATCTAAAGCAATGTTTTCAAGAACCAAGCAAGTTGCCCCCATACATTTTTATTAAACTACAAATTGATTTGAAGTGCAAACTCCATCTGTTATCTCTAGGTCGTTGCAAACCACCTACTCGATTAACTCCTTTACCCGTTTTAATCTCACCAATATCAACTAAATGTTCAATTGTAGCTTATTGAAAAGCCCGTAATTCATCATTACGCTTACAAGAAGCACTAACAATGTTAATAATAAAAATCATATTCTGAAAAAAGTGTGAATATCAGATATTTATCTAGCTGCAACAATAAAAGCCAATTGTAATTGATGAGCTAAGCAATGTACATAATATATATATAAGGACAATCATTGATGAATAAAGCTTACTAACCATTCCACTATCCACACATATTATTAGCACCATCATACCCTTGGTCTCTAATATTTTGAACATTAAGATTGTGATGAGATAAAACAAAGGAAATCTCTTCCTTAATAGTTGAAGCAGTTGTACCTTTGACATTAACTATATCCAAAAATTGTTCTCATATAAATCCACCTTTATCAACAAACCCAATAACAAGGGCCATTTGCTCTCTTCTACATTCATCTCGAGCTTCATTAACAATTAAATAAAACCTTGCATCACCAATCTCATGATGAATTGAAGACTAAACATTTCTAGCAAAGACATGCAAAATTTCTTTTTAAATTTGATGTGAGGTGTATTTAGCATTTTGTGGAGCATTACCTAAAACAAGAGCACTTACTTGTTCATTGTATGATGCAAAAAGTTTCATCATTTCAAGAAAATTACCTCGTTTTATATATATATATATATATATATATATATATATATATATTTTGGACGTTTATCATGCCCTCTTCTTATTTTGTTAGTGGTTCAACCTAAAATCAAAACATATATCATAGAGGTGAGGAAAAAAACCAAAAAACTGATTAAACCGAGAAAAATAGAAACAAATAACTGAAAAAACCAAACCGTGAAAAAAAACCCGGAATAAATCGATTAGAATTTTTTAAAAACCAACTGGTTCGGTTTGGTTTCGGTTTTATAAGCCTGAAATAAAAAAAACCAAACCAAACCAAACCCACACTGAAAACTGAGCTAAACCAGAAAAAACTGAGCCAAACCGGAAAAACTTAGC
The DNA here is from genome assembly GCA_033617975.1 of Populus alba x Populus glandulosa. Taxonomy (NCBI): domain Eukaryota; kingdom Viridiplantae; phylum Streptophyta; class Magnoliopsida; order Malpighiales; family Salicaceae; genus Populus; species Populus alba x Populus glandulosa. The sequence goes on from CM066161.1 coordinate 6,789,727, forward strand.
CAAACCGGGAAAAAACCGAGCAAAACCTAAAAAACCGAGTCAAACAAAAAAAACCAGTTTGAACTGGTTTTTGTTCTAAAATAATCGAACCAAACCGAAATGGGTCGGTTGAACCGGTTCCGATTTGGTTTCAATTTGTTTTAGACCGGTTTGGTTACCTTTTTTGATAAAAACCAAACTGAACAAAAAATACTTACCCCTAATATATCATAAGAAAAAAAATGATAATTTTGGTGGCTCTACTAAAAACAAAACATAAAAAAAAATTCAAACATAATCAAAACAAACCAATAAAATATATCTAATTAATTAGAAAAAAATCACTATAACAAGAATTCAAAAAACAATTGGTAGAACTAGCAGATTTGAGAAAAATAAAAGAGCAAAAATGGTAGAATTATAAAAAAACCTTGTTTGATGAAAGATGAATTGATTGGTGGTTTTGCTTCAATCTTTCTGCAGGGAAATTCCGCTTGCGATTTGTATTTTTATTTATGTTTTTAACCTTTTATATTAAGGCTACATGGATTTATATTAGGCCTGCAAGGAGAGAAGATAGCAAAGTACATTGATGACTTTATATTTTTTTCATAGTTATTAAACCCGGCTAAGGGGTCGGGTCTCGGGTTTTATGGGTCAACCCGGGTTAACTCGGATGAACCCAGAAATTCACTCCCTTTTCTTTCTTTTGACAGCTGTTGACAACAGCTTCAACACCTAAGAAAATTAATATTCCCACAACTTTGTAATTTACCTTCTCTTTCAAGTAAAGCATGTTTCCATATATTCCCAGCCAAATGGCTCCAAAAACTACGGGGAATGCCCCACATTGCAATTTAATATATTTCCTGGTCAACTAAAACTTTTGAAGGAAAGACACACAAAATCTAAACTTTTCCCTTTCTTTACCAAATAAAATAACAAGTCGCCGCTCCCCCTGCCTTTAGATTTTCTCTCCCAAAACCAACCTCTCCCAAAACCAGCCAAAGCTTCCCTTTTTGCTTGGCCAAAACAGCTACCATGCGCGATTGACTATCAAAAATTAGAAGATAAAAGACATTTTCTTCCATTTTTTCTTCACTCTCGTTCTAGAAGGCATTCCGTCAAGCAATATGGGATGAAGACCCCAACCATAACTTCCCTCATCCCTCTCTCAGTCAACCCCCTGGTTTTTTGGCCAAAACTAGAGAGCCCCTCCCTTTTTTTTCCCAGTCGCCTCCGTCTCTTGGCCAAACCAGAGCTGCCGCCCCACTGACACAGGAAACCAACCCGACCAGCCTCTCCTTCGACCAGCCTCCAACGACAGCATCCCTCACTCTTCTTTCCTCTCAGCTGCTGCTAACAGCAACTCATTGTAAAGAATATGATGAAATAAAAAGGGAGGTCGAAGGACAGAAACCACATTTGAAAAGGGAAAAAAACCAGGTCTCGTCCGAGTCATAGGTCGACCTGCCGAGTCGACCGGGGTTTGCCGGGTTGTTGCACTAGCTGGTCTTTTAATAAACTCGAACCGGTCCAGGTCCCAGGTCAACCGGGTCGACCCACCGAACCGGTCCGGATTTAATAACTATGATTTTTTTCTTTTCACGTAGATACCATAAAATCAAGAATAAAGTCAAAAGATAGCAAATATATTTTCTATAAGAAGTGCCCACCTCTTTGAAAGAAAAAAACATTACACCTCCTCACACTTAATTACCAAATAAAAAATATTGAAATGTCTCGAGGGGCCGGCCCTGCTTGCCCCACCTTAATTCCGCCCATGAGAAGAGGTTGGGTCTCTTCTACATGTATACCGAGTTTGCAAACTTCTCTGTGAAAAGACGAGGAGTAAATGGGTTTTAGAGGGTGATAGCTGAAAAAGGACTCCAATTAGAATTTGTTGGACCTGTGAATGATATGTTAAGAGTACATGTAATCTCATCGGCAACCGGTGCTTCAATCTAGTTGCTATTAATTTTCTGGGTTTCCGGTTAGAAAATATTCTTAAGATGAAAGAGACTATCAAGATGAGAGGGCTGCTTCCTTGTTCGATTGGATGACCATGTATTTTTGGTGATTTGACATTCGAGGATGAAGGTGACAATGTCGATTTTACGATAGGAAGGAGAAAGGTTATTGTGCATAAAATGGAAGAAATGGGGAGACATTGTAGAGATCGTGGTTCACGGCGGGAAAGATAGGTGAGAAAGACTGCTCTCTTTCTTTCTTTTTCTTTTTTGATGTTTTTTTAGTGATATTTTATTATTTTTAAGCTTTATAGCTTTTTAATTATTATTTCAAATATAATTTCATAATTAAATAAATGTTTTTGTTGATTTTTTTTATGTTAATTTTTTTTTTATCTAAACCCCGGTATTTATAAGTTTACTAGACCTTAATTAATCTGGTTGAACTAACTTAACTTATTAAAAAAATAAACCTCTCTCAATAATAATTTATTTTATTTACAATGTTTGAATTTAAAATCTTATTTAAAAAAAATAAATGTGAAATTATTTAAACAAATCATCATTGAATTTTTTTATCACATTTCAAAACTCACGATATAAGGTATAATATTCAAAATCTTAATTACAAAGTGAAAAATAAAAAAACCAACCAGGTAATTTTCCATCACAATTACAAAGAGAAGTAGAATCCATGGATGTTTCCTTGTAAATGTATAGTCAAACTTTATTTTTTAATTTTTCTTATTATAAAATTATTCTAATTTTATATTCATGTCTATGAAGAGTTCGTTTTTTTATATATAATTTTATTTTTTAATATTTAATTATTTAATAATTTAAATAAACTTAAATCTTGTTTTTTTATTATTTAAATTATTAATTAAATTCATAACTTAGTTCTTGAATTTTTTTATTTTAATATATTTTTTATATTAAATTTTATTTTTACTGAATTATAGCATAGTGCTGAAAACAAATCTAGATGATGAACCTACAAGTATAAAGTAGAAGTTCAAAGCATCTAAAAACTTGTTTGACAGTGTTGTTACGATTATTTTTTAAATAATTTTTCGTGTTAAAATAAATACTAATAATTTTTTTAGTTTTTAAAAATTATTTTTAATATCAGTACATCAAAATAATTTGAAAATAATAAAAATATATTAATTTAAAATTAATAAAAAAAATAAAAAAATTTAATTTTTTTTAAAATATTTTTAAAATATAAAATCAAACCTGTATTAAAGCTTAGAAACGATGCTTACACGCAAACAACGAAAACACAAAACACGGCGTATGGTAATAATTTAAAAAGGAGTCGTTACTGATTTGAAACAGGCTTTCACTGCCTTTCGCTTCTTCTATTTGTTTTTTAAATATAAATTTCCTTAATTAATAGATAATAATAATAATAGTGAGAAAGAGCAGCAGCAGCAGCAGCAATGGGCTCCTCTTCTCCTTCTCTCACCCTTCTTTACTCTTTGATATTTGCCTCCTCTGTGCTCCTCTCACGTGCCACTCTCAAAGGTAATCATCCTTCTTACTTACTTTGTTTTGCTCGTTTCCTGATTGATTATCACGATCTGTTGTGATATTTGGAAATTAAACTGCATGTCGCTGTCGGGTCCTTTTCTTCTTTTTCTTTCAAGCTTTTGGAGATGAGGCTGCTGGCATTTCAAATCCGTACAGTATATTATTTAATGGGATTTAATGTTTTTATTTATTTATTTTACGCTGTGATTTTTGTAGTATAGTGAAGAAGAATTAATTGGATTATTTATTAGGTCTTATAAGATATCAATTTTTATTTATGGGGTTTTGTTAGAAATCACTACAGGCAGGCACGCTTGGTATTATTATTAAGTGGATTTGATATTTAAATCAGATGATGAACGTAAAAATATTTCGTTCGATAAAGAAATGTTGCTGTATTGTGGCTGAATAGGTGTCCTTTTCTTATGCCATTTGAGTTTTGGAAGGTTTAAGGGGATATGAAATTTCTTGATATCATAAACTTTGGAAGAAAACTCTTATCTGGGTGGTTTTCTTTTGGGTCTTCATTGGTAGTTCTAGCTTGCCTTGTGCTGTTTGGCTAATTTATTTTTTTCTTCATGTGACTGAAAGCATTTTCTTTGAATTCTCAAAAAAAATAAAAATAAAAAAAACACTTGTTTTGAAGTCTCTAACCTTCTATTGTACTTTTAAGTGATTTTTTTTTTTGGCCTTTGAATGATCATACTTAACAATGCTTTCTACAATTACAGTTCTTGATCCTGAGAATCCAGCTCTGGATGTCACCCCGTCTCGCTTGCATGGGCATGTGGTTAGCCGTGATGTTTTCTTTTGTGAACGAGTTAAAGTTTCTGGTCACTCGAGATGGAAACTCAGTAGTTATGCTAGTTCATTTCGAGTTACTTTGGCTCCATCTGCAGTAATACCGGAGAGATTGCATAGCAAAATTCAGGTTTGCTTTCACCGGTAAGTGAATTTCTTGACTCTTTTACTTCCTCTCTTCTTTCTCAGTTTGATATACTTCCTATTGCAGAGTGAAAATTTTATGTCTCATCCATGGAGCACTCGCAGGAATGCTTCCCTTGGATTATGCCAGTGTGAAAAGGATAATTGGATGGCTGTTCAGAAGGGGCTGTGGAGAACTGCCATGTCTCCTTATGAGGAGAGATATGTTGATGTAAAGTTCTCTGGTGATACTTCTGGATCTGTCTCAATCGCTGTTGATGAAGGTTTGGTTCCCCTTGTTCCCTGTCATGTTCGTTTTTTCACTGTATTGAAATTTCCTTTACTGATTCTGATTAATTGTCGTTTCCGCAGATTTACAGCAATGGCGCCTCATGTGTCTAGCAGCTGGATTTGTTTTTCTATTGCTGGCATCAATTGTCAGCAGTTGGGTTCCCTTTTATTATAGCACTTCAATGGCTATTGGGTTTTTTCTGGTCATGATATTCCTTCTTTTTCAGGTACATAAGTTTGGTTTTGTTGTTTTCATATCTTCCTCCCCCTTTCTCCAATGTTTTTCTTTGTTCTCTCTTTGCCAATGCTGGTATCATCTTAAAATGCATAACCCAAAAACAGTTTTCAATAAAAATTCTTGAGCATGATGATTACTTGAAATTATGGTTAAGGTTCCAAATATGCCATTATGTCCCTGATTGAGTTATGGATAAATAGTGATAGATATGGAACCCGTCTATGTCCCAAACAAAAGATTTAAATGTTGGCAAATAACATGTTGCATCAAAACATATAAATGTTGCCACTAGCTTTTTGTGATCAAGTCATAATTTTGTAGTAGGATATAAATAGTATCAATGGTGGACACACCTCTAAGCACAACCTTTCTTCTAATGTCATCATTTAAGCCTTTTCAAAATCTACTTAGAATCATCACTTCATCCTCCCTAACTGCACACCTCATTCTATGCTTCATTTAAGCCTTTTCAAAATCTACTTAGAATCATCACTTCATCCTCCCTAACTGCACACCTCATTCTATGCTCATCAAATTGTGCCACATATTCATTGGCAGACTTGCCTCAAGTTATTCCACTAGTTCAAAAGATTTTCTCTATAAGAACGAGACAAATACTTTTCTTCTAACTTAGTCTTCATTTCAACCCAATTATTGATAGGAGGTCGACCTCCCCTATCCAAAGACTCTTCTACACTTTCCCAATAGAGTTGAGCGGTTCCACTAAGTTTCATCTTTGCAAATCTTACCCTCCTATTCTCAGATAACTTAATATAAGTCAAAGAATTGATCCATGTCACGAATCCATCTATCAAAGATCCACAGGTCAAGTTGACCCTCAAAAGTTGGGGTTTCTACCTTGATATGCCTTATGACTCGCTCATCAGGGTCATCGTAATCATGATGACCTTGATTGCGATTGTATTGACGGTTCCTAGGATGAGCTGGTTTTTGATGGTAATCATTGGAACGCTCACTATCATTAGAGTCAACAAAGTCATTGTGACCCTGGTGTTGGTTATGGCGACGATTCCTACGAGGAACTAGTCTTTGAGAATTCCTATAATTGTCATTAGAATGCTCACTCTCACTAGATTGTTTTACTTGCAAAGTTTATATGGGCTCCATCCTCCCAGAAAGGTTGTTCATTTGATTGGACATGTTGCTCATTTCCGTTCGCATAAGTTGTCATTGTTCTTGAATATCTCTAAGAACATTACTAGAGTTCGGGGCCATGGTAGCTATGACTTCTAGATTATGTACTAGACGACCACTATGTAAATGCATGCAAAAACTAATCTTGAGACTAAGATCACAAATAACACTTGCAAGTAAAAACGCAAAATAAAATTATAGCTAATAAAAAAAAATTTATTTATTTATTTATTTTAAATAATTTTTTTTATTATTATTATCTTGAAAACTAAGTAATGACATATTTATCTAGGAAAATGCGCAAGCAAGCAATGTAAGTCCTCTAAATGCATACAAGGAATCCAAACACATTGTTTCAGTTTCCCACTAATTTAACCAAGCTTCACAATTAATGAAAATGATCAGATCTTCAATGACTCAAAATTAGAGTAATTCAATTTAAAAGTGGGCTATGTAATTTAGTTATGGACAAGCACAGAATAATATTAATGCTAAATATTGGTTAACAAGTGTAAAAGCATACCAGGAATGATGATTTTCAATGGTTAAAAATTCTGATTGTATGATATGGCAGTGAAGGATTACGTGGCAACAAACATGACAGGATATGTTCGCAAGACAAATGACGTGGTGGGATATGCTGACATGACAGAAACTTACGACTTGGTAGACGACGTGGCAATAAATGATGTCGTGGTCGATGACACGGAGGCTCTGACGTGGCTAGGTTAATTATTTTACCAGCTTCTGTTTTTTTGCTTCCCTAGCTCCTGTAAACTGTTGTCGCCATTGTCAGCGATGGCACACGAAGCAGGGCTTCGTGATTTTGCTTGGGCTTGGCGGTGCGAGGGAAGGGGCGATGGTGTCTGTGGTGTCGCTGCTAGACAGGGGCCTATTAATCCGTTGTCGCTGCTGAAGGCGAGGGCACTATGGATGGTGGCGTTGCGGCTGGTGCTACTGCTAGTTTGTAACACTGATTTGGAACTGAAGATAAAGAGCTACTGTGGTTTCGGCGCTGCGGGTTGTTGAAGGCAGTAAATTGGCGTGTACTTGTGTCTAGGTTGTGATCATTGGATGATCAGTGTTGATGTAGAATGGACGATCGCTCTGTGGGACTGATGTGCAGGTCTTCTCGGTGGCGGGTCTGCCGCTGTGATTGGCTGATGGCGGGGTGTCGTTGCTGAAGATCGTTGTTGTTGATGATGAACAATGTTTTATTTTTAGATCAATCTAGGGTTAAACATAAACATATGGATCGTTTAATTGTAAGAACAATTAAAAGCCATGCTCTGATACCAAATTTGATGCGAGACAATAAATAATAAGAAGTAAAGCAAGAAAAGAAAGAAGCTTTAGAGAAAGAATAAAGCTAAAGAAGAGAAGAAAGGGGATTGGAGGTATGCAAAGTCTGCAATATTATCATAAATCATCAAAAATTGTCTCATAAAATAACAGAGAAACATATAAATAGTAAACCCTAAAACATCTCGTTATTGGACTCGGCTGGTGGGGACACCAGACCCATACCACAAACAACACGAGTATATGGACGGAGACGACGAAGGATGACCAAGCCTATCACACTTTGGTTGGGAAACTAAGCCCATTTGGGCCTATCTCATTGTTATTATATTTAGCCCAATTGAGCTTGTCTCATTGTTATTATATTTATTTGAAACTATTTATGTTAAACAATTTGATTTGATGGGCCTAGTCCAATAGCGAGATGTTTTAGGGTTTACTATTTATATGTTCTCCTGTCATTTTCTGAGATAATTTTTTTTATTAATGAAAATATTGCAGCTTCTGTATATCTCCAATTTCCTTTTTTCTTTTTTTTAGCTTCTTTCTTTTCTTGCTTTAATTCTTATTATTTATTGTCCCGCATCAAATTTGGTATCAGCTAGGGTTTTAATTGTTATTACAATTAAACGACCCATAATGTTTATGCTAAACCCTAGATCTGGTTTGATCTAAAAAACAATCGTTACAGTTGAAACAAAAAAAACACCTACTGTTCTGATTATAAAAAAATCATTGTTCATCATCAAAATTATGTGCATCAACGCCTATTGGAAACTCTGCCTCAACGTCGGTCACACCAAGACCCACGGTGACAGATTCTCCTACAGAAGACCCCTCCCCGCGCCACCAACAGATTACATCAAATCATCTTCAGCGGCGCCTCCACAGAACCACAACAGACCTGCAACTTCAGCAGCCAAACTAGCAGCCACAACTAACCACAAACCTATCACTATCGGTACCAACTAGTGGTTCCTCCCAGCAAAGGTAGCACCTCAGCCAGTGTCGTCCTCTTCGGCGCCAACGATTAAGCTTTAGCTAGCACCGTCCACAGTACCATCGCTAGCCACCTTTAGCAACAAACAGAGCAGTAGAACCGACCACCAGCAACCACCACCCCCAACAGACTGCAGTGGTCCTCGCCTTCAGCAATCTGGCCGCGCTGCCAGTAACAAGAAGTAAGGAAGCAGGGAAGATAGAAACAGAAGCTGGAAAAATAATTAACCTAGCTACGCTAGAGAATTCGCATCAGTCGCCACATCAGCAATTATTGCCACGTCGTCTACCACGTCAGCAAATCCGACCACGTCGGCGTATCCTGCCACATCATCTACCTTACCATCATAGCCTGCCATGTTAGCTGCCACGTAATCCTTCACTCCACATCATATGGTCAGAATTTTTAACCATTGAAAATCATCATTCCTGGTATGCTTTTACACTTGTTAACCAAGATTTAGCATTAATATTATTTTTTATGCTTGCTCATAACTAAATTATATAGCCCACCTTTACATTGAATTACCTTAATTTTGAGCTTATTTAGCATTGAAGATCTGATCCTCTTGATTAATTGTGGAGCTTGGTTAAATTAGTGGGAAGACTGAAACATTATGTTTAGATTACTTGTGTGCATTTAGAGGACTTACATTGCTTGCTTGCGCATTTTCCTGGTTTAATCTGTCATTACTTAGTTTCCAAGATTAAAAAAAAATTATTATTTAAAAAAAAATTATTTTTATTATTATTATTTTTTATTTATTAGCTATAATTTTATTTTGCGTTTTACTTGCTAGTGTTATTTGTGATCTCAGTCTCAGGATTAGTTTTTGCATGCATTTACGTAGTGGTCATCTAGTAAATAATCTAGAAATCATAGCTACCATAGATCCAAACTCTAGTAATGTTTTTAGAGATATTTAAGAACAATTACAACTTATGCGAATGGAAATGAGCAACATGTCCAATCAAATGAACAACCTTTCTGGGAGGATGGAGTCCATATAAACTTTGCAAATAAGACAATACAGTGAGAGTAAGCATTCTAATGACAATTATAGGAATCCTCAAAGACTAGTTCCTCGTAGGAATCGTCGCCATAACCAACACCAGGGTCACAATGACTTTGTTGACTCTAATGATAGTGAGCGTTCCAATGATTACCATCAAAGACCAGCTCATCCTAGGAACCGTCAATACAATTGCAATCAAGGTCATCTCGATGACCTTGACGAGCAAGTCATTAGGGTTAACTTGACCCGTGGATCTTTGATAGATGAATTCATGACATGGATCAATTCTTTGACTGACATAATTTATCTGAGAATAAAAGGGTAAGATTTGTAAAGATGAAACTTAGCGGGACTGCTCAACTCTATTGGGAAAGTGTAGAAGAGTCTTTGGATAGGGGAGGTCGACCTCCTATCAATAATTGGGTTGAAATAAAGACTAAGTTAGAAGAAAAGTATTTGCCTCGTTCTTATAGAGAAAATCTTTTGAACTAGTGAAATAACTTGAGACAAGTCTGCCAATGAATACGTGGCACAATTTGATGAGTATAGGATGAAGTGATGACCCTAAGTATATTTCAAAAAGGCTTAAATGATGACCTTAGAAAAGAGGTTGTGCTTAGAGGCGTGTCCACTCTTGATAATGCTTATATCCTAGTACAAAATTATGACTTGGTCACAAAAAGCTAGTGGACGAGATGTCAAGACATTCGTAGTACCCCTTCTAGATCCCAACTTGGTAGTAATAACTTCATATTGGGTGCCCCACCTTGTAAACCCAATCCTTTAATTTCCCAGATACCTTGAGAAGACAAGGGTAAGGGTATTTTCCATGAAACACCTAAAACTTCAAGAATTCAGTGTTTTAAGTGTCAGGGTTTTGGTCATATTTCATCTAGCTGTTCTAATAAGACTTTGTTCATCAAGAGGATATGGGTGAAGAAGATAATTATGATAAGGTATATGAACCTAATCTTGATGATTTTCAATATCTAAATGAGGATCTAACTTGCTAGGATGTGTTAGGTCTATATCCACTCAAATGAAGACAATCAGGTTAGGTATGGTTAGATGTGCTTTAACACAATCTAAAGGAACTGCTATTTTTTACATTTACATTAAATGTGGAGATAAAGGGTATAAGATCATCATAGACAGTGGTTGTTGTATCAATGCAGTTTTCTCGGGTAGTGTAACTCGTTTAAGCTTAAAGTCTATTCCACACCCTAAACCCTATTGTGTATATTGGGTTAATAATACATTAATAGCGGTCAAAGAGATATGTCTTTTTCCCATTAAGAGTTTTGACTATCATGATGAAATTTGGTGTGATGTCATTCTCATGGATGTAGGGCACGTCATTTTGGGTAGGCCATGATTATATGATTTGGACATTACAATCTTTGGACGATCAAACTCTTGTTTATTCACTTTTCAAGGTAAAAAAATCCAACTTATTGGATTACCTCCAAGGTTTAATAATAATAGTCAGAATAAGAATAAAGTGAAAGAAGGACTTAACATAATAAGCCCTAGGGAGTTTGATAAGAAGATTTGTGAGGAGTCTATTGTTTTTGTTGTAGTGGCTAAGGAGATTGTAGAAAACTTTTTAGAGGAGCCACCGGAAGAGGTAAGAGAAGTGTTGAAAGAATTTCTAGATGTTTTCCTTTTTGAACTACCTGATGCCTTACCCCCTATGTGTGATGTTCAACATGCCATGGATTTTGTTCCTAGAACCACATTACCAAACTTGCCTCACTATATGATGAACCCGAGTGAACATGCTGAATTGTAAAGGCAAGTATGTGAGTTGTTACAAAAGGGATTACCAAACTTGCCTCACTATAGGATGAACCAGAGTGAACATGCTGAATTGTAAAGGCAAGTATGTGAGTTGTTACAAAAAGGATTACCAAACTTGCCTCACTATAGGATTACTAAACTCACTTATACGAGAGAGTTTGAGCCCTTGTGCAGTACCTGCATTGTTAACGCTTAAGAAAGATGGATCATGGAGAATGTGTATAGACAGTCAAGCCATCAATAGGATTACAATCAAGTATCATTTTTCAATTCCTCGATTAGATGACATGCTAGATATGATGGCAAGAGCGCAGGTCTTCTCTAAGATTGACTTAAAGAGTGGCTATCATCAGATTAGGATCCGTCCGAGAGATGAGTGGAAAACGACATTTAAGACTAAGGATGATTTATATGAATGGTTAGTCATGCCTTTTGGTCTTTTCAATGCACCAAGCACTTTTATGAGAGTAATGACATAAGTGTTTCGGCCATTTATAAGAAAGTTCTTGGTGGTATACTTTGATGATATTCTTATTTATAGCAAAACTAGCATTTCGATCATCTTATTCAAGTTTGTACCACCCTAAGAAAGGCAAGTTTGTTTGCAAATGTCAAAAAGTGTTCCTTCTTTACAGATCAAGTGGTCTTTTTAGGGTTTATAGTGTCATGGAAAGAAGTCTCTGCTGACCGCCAGAAAGTCCAAGCGATAGTAGATTGGTCGAAACCTGAAACTATTCATGAGGTTCATAGTTTTCATGGGCTCACGACTTTCTATCGTCGTTTCATTAAGGGATTTAACACCATCATTTCGCCTATTATAGATTGTTTGAAACAAGGTGAGTTTAAGTGGAGTAAGGGAGCTAATAGAGCATTTAAGGAGGTTAAGAAGAAGATGATAGAGGCCCCAGTAAAATGGCTACCTGATTTTTTTAAAGTGTTTAAAGTAGAATGTGATGCTTTGGGAGTCAGTATAGATGGAGTACTTAGTTAGGAACGTCACCTTATAGCCTACTTTAGTGAGAAAATGAGACAAAACAAAAGTACTCAACTTATGATAAGTAGTTTTATGTGGTGGTTCAGGCCTTGCGTTATTGGCGCCATTACTTGTTACCACAGGAGTTTGTTCTTTACTCCGACAATGAGGCCCTCCGCTATCTTAAGTCCCAAAAGAAGCTCAATCACAAGCATGGTCATTGGGTTGAATATTTGCAAGCATATTCATTTGTTTTGAAACATAAATCTGGAATAGAGAATAAAGTTGCAGATGCTTTGAGTTTTCGGCTAACGCTGTTATCTGTAACGAGTGTTAAAGTCACTGGATTTGAGAGACTCAAAGAGGAGTATGAATCTTTCTTAGAATTTGGAGAAATATACTTAACATTGAAGGATGAGAATCATCGTGTTATAAAATGGTTATCACCTTTAAGATGGATACTTATTTCGAGATAATAAGCTTTGTATCCCGAAAACATGCGTGCATGAATTTTTAATATGGGAGACTCTTAGGACATTTTGGAAGGAATAAAACCATCGAAGAGGTGGAATATCAGTTTTTCTGGTATAGTTTGAAAAGAGATGTAGCTAAATTGGTAGGTCAATGTCGAACTTGCCAACTAGCTAAGTATAGAAAACAAAATACTGGTCTTTACACCCCGTTGCCCGTTCCCACTTGCTTTTGGCAAGATGTAAGCATGGATTTTGTGGTTGGGCTTCCACGTACTGCAAAGAAACATAATTATGTTTTTGTGGTTGTCGACCGCTTCTCTAAGATGGCCTATTTTATTCCTTGTACTATGATCACAGATGCTTCTAGAGTTGCAAAACTCTATTTTAACGAGATTGTCAAGTTGTATGGTCTTCTCCAAGCTATAGTCTTAGATAGGGATGTTAGATTTACAAGTTATTTCTGGAAAACCCTTTGGCATATGGTGGGAACCAAATTGAAGTTTTCTACTGCTTACCACCCCTAAACTGATGGTCAAACTGAGGTAGTTAACAGGAGTTTGGGCAACCTTTTAAGGTGTTTATTGAGTGATCATAATAAGAATTGAGATTTGATTCTTCCTACGACCCAATTAGACTATAGTAGCTCTATCAATAGGTCAATTGGCATGAGTCCCTTTGAAGTTGTTCATTGTTACAAGCCTAGGAAACCTTTAGATCTTCTGCCCATGTCCTTTCATGCTAAAGTGTCTAAGTCAGCCGAGTCTTTTGCACGTAGAATTCAGGATTTGCATATTGAGATCACTAAACAGATTCAAGAAAGTAATGCACAATATAAACTTCAAGATGATTTACACAGACGACATAATGAGTTTAATGTGGGAGACTATGTTATGGTACGGATTAGACCCGAGCAGTTTTCTTCGAGAGCTAATCGAAAATTGCATGCACATAGTGCCGGGCCTTTCAAAGTGCTACAACGGGTTGGTCCAAATGCTTATGTTCTTGATTTACCATATAATTTTGGCATTAGCTCTACATTTAATATTGAGGATCTAGTTGCATACCATAAGTCATTTCCTATTCCAATTGATCCATTTGAGATACCACTTAACCCCCTGATGATCTTATTGAAACCTTTATCCCTTTCACCTTGACATCAGCACAATAGGATAATATTGATGCTATTTTGGATGAACAAGTTGTTTTTAACAGGAATGGTGAGGTTCAATGGTTTCTAGTTCACTGGGTGGGTCGATCTGTCTCAGATTGCACTTGGATTACTAGAGATACTTTACAGCAACTTGATCTAGATCTTTGGGAGTACTATCAAAGTCGGTCAGTGCTATACTCGATGGGGTCGAGTTTTTCTAACTCCGGGAGAGTTAGTGGGGACATCAGATCCACACCACAAACTACACGAGTATATGGACGGAGATGTCGTAGGATGGCCCAACCTGTCACACTTTGGCTGGGAGACTAAGCCCATTTGGCCTATCTCATTGTTATTTTATTTAGCCCAATTGAGCTTGTCTCATTGTTATTTTATTTATTTGAAATTATTTATGTTAAACAGTTTGATTTGATAGGCCGAGCCCAATAGCGAGATGTTTTAGGGTTTACCATTTATATGTTTCTCTGTCATTTTGTGAGACAGTTTTTAATGATTAATAAAAATATTGCAGCTTTTGCATATCTTCAATTCTTTTTTTTCTTTTTTTAGCTTCTTTCTTTCTCTAAAGCTTTTTTTTTTCTTGCTTTAATTCTTATTATTTATTGTCCCACATCATTGGCCCCTCAAAACAAACTGTTTAACATAAATAATTTCAAATAAATAAAATAACAATAAGATAGGTCCAAATGGGCTTAGTTTCCCAACCAAAGCGTGACAGGTTGGGTAATCCTACGTCGTCTCCGTCCATATACTCGTGTAGCTTGTGATGTGGGTCTGGTGTCTCCACCAATCACTTTGGAACATTGATGTTGGTTTTTGTTATAATATATTTTGGTCATATCATTGATGTTCCCGAACATTAATATGCTTTTAATATTTTCAAGTTACAATTCAATGCATGCAATTTTGCGATTCTATATTTCATCTAAGTTTTTCAGCTCAACATTTTATAGATACACTTATTATGTTTTCCTTTGCTCTAATGATTCAGGGAATGAAATTGTTGCTAACTGGAAGGAAAAACTTTTTCCATCTTTCCATATATGGATCAGTGGTGAGTTTGCTTTTAGTTTAGCTGTAAGTTCCAATATTTTCTTATCATTTCTTAACACATGCTCCTTTTTTTTAGATAATTTTCTTCTTTCTTTTGTCTATGATGCATAGCTATCTTTTTATCCAATTCTGGTGCAGCTTGGAGCTGTCACTTTTTTTTTACATCAAACTTCAATTCTGGTAAATTCGATTCTTGTCAATTTTGGGCTGAGTGAAGAGATGCACTATCTAGTACGCCTTTCTCTTTTGCATAGTTTTATAGCTTACTTGCAATTACAGATTCAAGGGAATCAATGTTCTAGAGCCATTCCTGCAACAAACACCGTCTCACCATGCAAGCACTCACATATTGATACTGCATTAAATCTTTTGGGTACCTAATGCCAACGACTTCAATTTCTCATATTTTCTTTTGGAATATCCATAAAATTATCCACAAGCTACGTTGGCTGTTCTAATAGGCTTCTTAAGACACATATTTGGCATTACTTTCTTATTTGATAAATGTGATTTATTCTGATAATATTTAAAAATTTTGATAAAAAAAGAGAGATACAGCTTTTACTTAATTCAAAATCCCCTTCTCTCAAAGCACGTGTACACAAAGAAAAGAAGGGGAGAACCAATTGTGTGCATGAGGTCTTTTTTACTGTATTATTCTCCACATAAAGTTTATTCTTTATTTGCTTCTTCCTAACTGTTATTTTATGACCTTTCCCTATTTCACTACAGGTCTACATATTTGTATTAGTAGGGATTGTTCTTGCTGGAGCTGGTTTAGGGTACTGGATGGTGAGGAAATTTGTAATCTCAAAGGATGGAAGCGTGGATGATGGAGTAGCTCAGTTTGTTAAATGGACAACACGCATTATTGCATCCACCTTTATTTTCCAGGTATGACATGTGTTCAGGTTGATTCCATTGCTCAATGATGAACTAAACAAAGATTTCTAAAGTCGTTAAAATGCCTCAAAATTGAAGAATCATCATACAGCTGTAGCATTTTACAGATGTACCTTTGCCCCATTGTACATCCACACATATAAATACAACTAGAACCCATGCATGATGATGGCATGGATAATGAAGTTCACCTATTTACAATGAATACCCTCCGTTTGTTGCATGAATAAATCTCTTATGCTGCCACAGTCCACAGATGCATGAGGGGACTTGTTTAATTTATATATAAAAAAAGAGGGGGGGTTACTTTAGTGCATGAACACAAAAAAGCTTTAATGTTTTAGATAGTAGAAGATGTCATTAAAGAAGAAAAGCTTTATAAATCACCTAGAAAAAAGTTTTTTGGGGAATATAGAGGCTACTAAAGGGCTAATGATGCAAGCTTTAATCACTTAACAAGACCTTACTACCTATTCAAAGGTATCCAGTTCTCTGTTTTGACAAGAGAAAGTGAGAGAATGGTAATTGGTTATCTGTGACTTGCTTCTATTGTATGATATTCCCTAAGTTACTACTATTATTGGACAAAGAATATTATATAGGATGAGGTAATGCCTCGGCAGACTTTGATTGTTGTTAGCCAGCCCTTTAGATCATGTTAGATAATTATATTATGTCTTGGTTTGTGTACTTGTGTTGGTTAAAGCTGCTTTTCTGTTCACCGTGTTCTACTTTGTGTTGAATTCCGTTGTGGCCAGTTGGCCTTAGTTTCAGCCCTGTAAGGCAATTCTTTGATCCTTCCAATAATTGTGCCTTATTTTCCTATGACAATGGGATAAGATGAGTGTGAACTTGCATACATCCTCTTCACACTCTAGAATCCATGTAGTATAGACTCGACTTTATTCAAAAAGCACCATCATCATTCACTGCCTTGGGTACTGTGTACACTGTTATTCTATTACAATCTTCTTGTGTCTACTAGCTTAGCTTTTTTCTTCTTAGCTCATTTATCTTCTGATGCAAGTGAAGTAAATCTCTTGTAGTTATTTGAAGGACAAATTTTGTTTGACAGCAGATTTGAGTGATGACTGATGTGACCTTTCATATTCCTGTTTTCCTCTTCTTTCTCAGAGCACTCTTGATACTCTTTTAGCAATCGCTGCCTTGGTTTCTTCTTGGGCAATCTGCACTCTTTTTTTAAAGAGGTGGCATCGAATGTGAGTACTATAATTTTTATGTCCCTACCTTTTTTTTCTTAGTACTTTTGTTTTGAAGTGGATGCATTCCGCTAAAAGGTTGGTAAATTTTGTATTAAATTAGTATTTGGAATCTAAAACAAATTAATTGCCCTGCGAAACATTTTTTAGCAAATTATCTAGATTGTGCATCTAAATGGACTTAAGAAAGTTATTTGGATGGGTGGTTGTAAACCCCGGAAAATAAATGTTTGCGTAAATTGCAAACTAAATAAATGAAAAATAAAATTGAAGAAATTCATGTACAAATTTAAATAAAGAAAGACCTATATTGGTTGCTAATATGGTTTTTTATGAAATGTATCCTTGAATGAGGATAGTTTATGAGATATGCTTGTGATTACAGGAGGGACCACATGCGTGATGCTGCAGCAGCAACAACAACAACGGAGCACGAGTAGAGCTTCTATTATAGGTAGGTAATCTGCACCTATGCTTCTTAGTTAAATTTCATGATTTAATATATTATTGAGGTGAAATGTGAATTAGCGAATGTTAGATATTATAATAAAGAATGAAAGTTTATGTAATGACATTGTTATTTCGAATAGTATCCTGAATGTATATGTGTTCAAGGTGAACGGTCTTTCGTGTGAATTGCTAATTGATGGAAGTATGTGTTCAAGGTGAATGGTCTTTCGTGTGAATTGTCAATTGATGGAAGTATCGCTGACATAGAAAATATGAGAGGTGTGATATATGGCATGGACTAACATACATTTAGTGTATGTTAGGATGGCAGGTAAGGGGATCACCATGCATCGCCTAACATATATTTAGTGTATGTTAGGGTCTCGGGTAAGGAGATTGCTATGCATCGATGCCTATAAGGTGATGATGATACCGGTGAATTGGTATCGACAATGTGTTAGGCGGTAATAGATGTGGTTGATTTTATGGAATCTTGAATAGAAATTGGAAATGGAAGATGAAACAGTTTTAGTAGTTGAATGAGAAAGAGTTCCAATAGAAACAAAAGGGAGAAGTGAATAGAATAAGAATACATGTCTACCTTTTTAAATTATTGGATATTTGTGTTACTATGCTTATTGTGATATTCATGTTTCAATAATATATATTTTGTTTCAGGACCATCGCATGCACGACAGGAGTAGATTCTAACTTTTGTTCACTTTCTGTTATATAGTCTAGGGAGTATATCTTTGTATTTTGTAATAATAAAACATTTGTATAACTTAATTTGTATAATTAATGTTAAAACTTGAATAGATGAACTTAACTCTAAATTTCATATAACAATGTTCCATGTATGCGTGTTTATCTCATTTATTTCTCTATAATGATATATGTTGTTCAATGTATGTTATAAATATTGTGGTTGAGATGATGATGATGGTTGTGAGATTGAGACCCAGGATGATTGGGTCATGATTGAGTTATAAAATATGGGATATTAGAAGTGTAAACAGGTTATATGTCGATAACTTGAGACCTTCCGGTATAGAGAAGACTTTGCCGAAATTTCAAAAGATTTCTATATGAAAACTATATAAAAAAAAAAAACATTTGCCCTGTTTGCTTATATCTTTGGAGGTGATTTGTTCCGGAAAAATTGAAAACGTTATAGTGGTCGCCATGCTCCTTGTTGATAAAGTTCAATCAACAGATGTTGAATTTGGTCAATGTCATCTTGACATCCTATAGTAGAGTTGAAGTTTTTTGAAAGAAACAGGTGAAGTTGGACACATTTCAGATGGTATAAACAAGGTTGTATTATTCTCTGTTTGTGAAGTGCTTGTGAAAGACTTGTTTGTTCGTATGTGTTCTAAATATTTTACTTCGTGTATTAGCATTTAACTTCAGAACTCAACTGTGATTTCATGCAGGGATCAATCAGATTTTGGGGGTGCGCATGCTTGACTCCGTGTATTAGCATTTAACTTCAGAACTCAACTGTGATTTCATGCAGGGATCAATCAGATTTTGGGGGTGCGCATGCTTGACTCCAGCCCACAGGACAGGTGGCAAGATATAGACGTGTTGAATTCCTTAGCAGGTCAGGGAAGATGCGCAGCAGTCCAAAAAGCTCTTCTGCTTGGACCAACTCCCCTGTTAAAGGTGAGTAGCTAGGACCACAATTGTTACACGATTTTGGTGCACAAAGTGGTCACACAGTAAATATGAGCCAATGGATCAGAATCTTCTTGCTTATTTTGTCCTTGTTCTACAATTCCACTTTAGCCATAGGCTCTGATGCTAAGAAACCGTTTGCACCGCTTTTTCAAAAGATTTATTTTTTTATATTAAAATTTAATATGGTTTTTATATTTTGGATCGTTTTGACATGCTGATATCAAAAATAATTTTTAAAAAAAAAAAAATCATTGGTATGTATTTCAGCATAAAAATTTATTTGAAAAACAACCGTTACAATACTGCCAAACATACTATAAATATGAAACAATCTCTAAACTAAGAATTCATATAAAGCAATCCTATCTCATTCACAAAAAAATGTAAAAGAATTCAAAAAATAATTTTGGCAATACAAGGCAGTCCCAAAATATTTAAATTTGTACACAGTTTATCCTGAATGCTATTATTATTATATGATCTACCTATCTAACTATCTATAGCTTGTTCTTGAATTTAGGCCAAAATCTTCAAGTCAAGGACCGAATGGGCTTAAGAAAAAATTGATTCAATGAATAAGAGTCCAAAATATAGATAGATAGATCATATAATGATATAATTAGCGAATAGGCCTATCTTTTTTATATATATTATTATTATTATCTTATAGAGAAAACACTTAATTATGATTAGGTTATGATATAATTAGCGATTAACACAAACCAAATTGATTTCTACAATTGTATCTACTTCTTTTTCCAGTTTTTAAAATTAAAGAGTTATTGTACACTTTATGAACTCAACAACCAAACTATTTTTAAGAGTTAAATAAATATTAAAGACTACAAGGGATAAAATAGAAAAAAAAATATTTTATTATTTTTGGATGGTTTAGTACCCAATCAAACAATGACAAAATTTAGGAATCAAAAAATAATCTGACATCTATTTGTTTTTGGGTTTGTGTTATGATGCATCACTGTGGTTTTTTATTTTTTTTTGCTGGCTCTGCAATAAACCAGCTCTCCGGCTATCAAACTATCAGTTTGGTAGTTCATATCTCATGTATGTGCATTAGCATTTTTCATTATTTAAGCTAAAACTGATATGGTTCATTTTCTTTTCCCCAAACAATTCTCCATATGTACCATTCCGTGCTTATCCTAAAAGATTTATTAATAGAATTGGTTCATAATTGTTTATGTCCTTGAATTATGTTATAAATGTGCCCCCTAGTAGGTTTCAGAAACATTTAGAGTTTCCTTGCCTGATGATGACCGGAAATTCTTCTTGAGATTTCAGGGCAAAAAATCTTGTTATTTACTCTTTAATTGGATAGAATGTAACATGTAGATAACTGATCTGCTTACATTCCCTGCTACATCAAGTGTATAGTTTTTATTTCCTATTCTTCAAACGGATATAAAATAGCAAATTCAGATGCTTCCTGAGCAGTTTTTTTATGCTTCTAATCGATGACATGCTTGTTCATTTATTTTATATTGTCTTTCTTTTCAATTTTTTTTGGATCATTCAGCAAGGTGCTGAATCCTTGCCATCTCTCAACCTTGTAGCATAGTGTGAGTTTCTTTTCTTGGCATTGGCAGGTTTGGTATCACCATCTTCTCTTTCGGCAACAGTAGATAAACACAGGATTACTACTCAACCTTCCACAAGACACCAAAGCAAAAGAAGTTCACAAAGAAACAGAGGGAGGATTTCACCAGGGAATCAACACACCAAGCTGTGGCCGAATGGGCAGCGTCACCGGAAGTCATCGGAACTATCTAGGTGGTGGCCCGGTGGTAAGAGCTTGAGACCAAGAGGTTTGCTCCCTCTGTGGTCTCAGGTTCGAGCCCTGAGTTGCTCATATGATGGTCACTGGAGACTTACATAGTCGTTAACTTTAGGGCCCGTGGGATTAGTCGAGGTGCATGCAAGCTGACCCGGACACCCACGTTAAACTAAAAAAAAAGAATGCTGATCGGATTCAACTCCTTCCAGGTGATTATAGCTCAGAAGAAATGGTGGAAAGTAAATCAGACTCGACAGGCGAGACTGTTGCTGGGAGTGGCAAGCCATTCAGCCTTTTTAATCGGCGGTGACTGGACCAGAAAAATCACGGTAGCAATCAGGGATCAGGTATTTAAATTGTGCAGGAGGTGGCACTAGTTTAGGAAATTTAGTTTGCCGCACCAACAAGCCGAATGGCTTTTTTTTCTAGTATAAGCTAACCATTTGGCTTACAGTTTGTTTCCAGAATTAATCTCCTAAGGACATGCAAGGTTACCTCTGTAAGTAAAAAATCACAGTTGTGCACAGAAGGGAAAGCCATTGCTAGTTCTTGATTACTTTCTGCTTGCTTGTATGGTAATATGCGGTGGGAGGTGCTTCTACTCCCACTACACTATAAAAAAAAAAAAAAAAAAGTTGATTCCACCATCAATTGATGCTTGTGGTTGTTGTCAATGGTCATAATTAAGTTTAATTATACAGTAGAATACTTTTTAACTATAACTTTTTTATATATATTAAAATCCAAAAGCAAAAGCAAGAAACAAGAGTCAGAAAAAGAAAAATAGTTTTGTTTCAAGTATCAAATCCATCCATAAGCATGTAGCCATTGGCAAGGTGATGGAGTTTAGTAAATAAAACTAGTGGGCGGTTATTATTTTTACATAAAAAAATATAAAAAAAACACTAATATTCAAGAATTATAGGTTATCCAAGAGCTTTGAGTTTAGCTATACTATTTGACCTAAAATTAATATTTATAATATTAATTATAAAACTAATAATAATATTTATAATATAAATAATAATATTTTTAATATTAATAATAATATCAAACTTATTTGACGTAGATTCTTATAATTTTTTATCCCTTGAAATCACATTTATGGTTTTTATTTGATATTAATAATAATTTTTTAAAAAATTATTAATTATAATGATAACAATAAGATTAATACTAGTGATTATAAACTTGGGTTTGGCATCCTAACCACACCCAAGTATTTGGGGTCTGGTTCCCCTAATAATAATAATAATAAATTTATTTGATTTAAGTTCTTATAATTTTTAATTTTTTCAAATCAAATTTATGTTTTTTTTTTCAATAATAATAATATTGTTTTTCAAATTTAATAATAACAACAATATTAAGAATAAGAATAACATTAATAATAATAATAATAATAATAATAATAGAAAAAATAATATTTTTAGTATTAATAATAATATTAAACTTGTATGTTCCAAATTTAAGTGGGTTTGGCTGCAACGACAGATCCAAAAGTCTTAGATATGAGTTTGACTATAAGGTCATATCATGAAAATATAATTACTAAATAGAAAAAAAATTAAAATTAAAAAAAAAGATTAATTGAAAAGGAAAAAACAAAACAAAGTACTATTTCAATGAATAGTGTGTTTTGCAAGGAGAGTTAAAGTAAAATCCCCTCATGAGATAACAATAATCTAATGAAAAGTAAAGAAAACAAATTATAAAGTTTAATTTTCAATTAAATCGATATTAAAAGAAAAAATTGAAAGAAAAAAACTAATTAAGAAAAAAAATCTGAATTAACCGGGTTAACTCGCCAAACTCATGATCCGTGTCATGAGAGTGAGATAACTAAATATATATAAAAAATTAATATTAACAAACTAAATCAAACAAAAAAAAAGATTAATTAAAAACAAAAAAGCAAAAAAAAAAAACCTATAACTAGTAATATGTTTTTCAAATTTATTAATTATTATATTTGCAATATTCGTTATAATAAAAATAATAATATTTATAATAGAAATAATGATATTATTAATATTATTAATAATATTAAACTTGTATGACCCAAGTTTAAGTGGATTTGGTTGCAACAACATGTTCAAGAGCCTTGAGTCTAGCTGCAACATCAGACCCAAGAGCCTTGGATGCGAGTCTAGTTGTTAGACCGTGCCATAAAAGCGTGATAATTAAATAAAAAAATTAATATTAAAAATGAAATTTAACAAAAAAAAAAGATTAATTGAAAAGGAACAAATAAAGTAAAAAAAACAAAGCAAAGCACTATTCCAAT
Source organism: Populus alba x Populus glandulosa (assembly GCA_033617975.1). Taxonomy (NCBI): domain Eukaryota; kingdom Viridiplantae; phylum Streptophyta; class Magnoliopsida; order Malpighiales; family Salicaceae; genus Populus; species Populus alba x Populus glandulosa. The sequence goes on from CM066161.1 coordinate 6,812,945, forward strand.
GAATAGTTCTTTGCGAGAAGGGATACAGTAAATTCCCCTCATGAGATCACGATAATCTAGTGAAAAGTAAAGAAAATAAATCATGAAGTTTAATTCTCAATTAAATCGATCTTAAAAGATGAAATTGTAAGAAAAAAATTAATTAAGAACAAAAAAAAAGATCTAAAATAACTGTGTTAACTCATCAAACCCGAGATCTGTGTCACGAGAATGTGATAACTAAATAAAAAAAATAACATTAATGAACTAAATCAAACACACACAAAAAAAAGATTAATTAAAAAAAAAACAAAGCAAAAGGAAAAAAAAAAACCTATAACTAAAAGGCATCTCTGCCTTTCAGTGTGGATTTGTATAGTGCAATCTACATTGAAAAAAAAAAACTATAACTAATAATAATTTTTCAAATTTATTAATTATTATATAAACAATATTCATTATAATAAAAATAATAATATTAAATTTTCATGTTCCAAGTTTAAATGAGTCTGGGGTTTGGGTTCAAAGCTAGACTCAAAAGCTTTGGGTCTGGCTGCAACACCAGATCCAAGAGCTTTGAATGTGGGTCTAGCTGCAAGGCGATGTAATGAAAGTGTGATAATTAAATAGAAAAAATATAAACAATAAAAAATGAAATTAAAAAAAATAATTGAAAAGGGACAAACAAAGAAAAAAAAACAAAAGCAAAGCACTATTCCAATGAATAGTGATTTGCAAGGAGAGTTATAATAAAATCCTCTCATGAGATCACGATAATCTAATGAAAAATAAACAAAACAAATCATGAAGTTTAATTCTCAATTAAATCAATATTAAAAGATGAAATTGAACTAAAAAAACTAACTACGAAAAAGAAAAAAAATTGAATCAACTAGGTTAACTCGTCAAACTTGGGGATCCGTGCATGAGAGTGTGATAACTAAATATAAAAAAATTAATATTAAAGAACTAAATGAAATAAAAAATTTTAATTAAAAAGAAAAAGCAAAACAAAAAAAAAACCTATAACTAAAAGCATCAATATTTTCACTGTGGATTGCACAATGCAATCCACAATAAAAATTAATTATCATATTAGCAATATTCATTATAATAAAAATAATAATATTTATAATACAAACAAGTGAATTTAAATGCAATGCTAGACCAAAGAGCCTTATGTTTGGCTGCAACACTAGACTCAAGGGCTTTGGATGTGGGTTTGACTGTAAGATAGTCTCATGAAAGTGCGATAATTAAATAAAAAAAAAAATTAATATTAAAAAAAAATTAATTGAAAAGGAAAAAAACAAAGAAGAAAAAACAAAGCAAAGCACTATTTCAATGAATATTTCTTTGCAAGGACATGTGCAGTAAAATCTCATCTTGAGATCATGATAATCTAATGAAAAGTAAAAAAAAAAAATCATAAAATTTAATTTTTAATTAAATTGATATTAAAATATGAAATTGAAAAAAAACTAATTAAGAAAAATAAAAAAAAATCTTAATCAACCGGGTTAATCCATCAAACCTAGGATCCGTGTTATGAGAGTTCTGATAATTAAATAAAAAAATTAATATTAATAAATTGAATCAAACAAAAAAAATTAAAAAAATATATAACTAAAAGCATTTATTGCATAGTGTAATCTAAAGCAAAAAGGTTGAATATTATAATTTTAACATTTATATATTGAAATCTCAAAACAATTGGATCAAGGAATATCTGGGATTGTGAAAGTGAAAAATTAATAATTAATTTTAAATAAATAAATAAATTTTAAAAGAATCATGAAACATGATTTTGATTATAATTTTAAAAGGTGTTTGAAAAAATAATTAAAAAGTGTTTGAAAGAATGAAAATGATTATTTATTAAAGTATTTTTAAAAAAAAATTAAAACATCAAATAATCTAAAAATACAAAAAAATAATTTAAAATAAAATAATAATTTTTTAAATTGTTTTAAAAAATAAAAACAAACATTCTCAACGAAATTGCTATGAGAATATCTATTCCAAACAACTTTAGAAGAAAGGACGCCCACCACCCACCATCGTCACTCACCATGCAGACCGGCAGGCCCCACCCTCTCTTTATAAAGTTAACCACACCCTGTCTTTCTTCTTCAAAAATCGAAAAAAACTTCCCCTCAAATTCCCAGAGCACCCAACACGCTCCCTTCTCCTTTCTCAATGCCACCCACCACCTCGTCACCACCGCCATGCACATCCCCGACCTCTTCGCTCTCCATAACAGAAACAGTAAACGGGTCCCACAAATTCACAATTCAAGGCTATTCATTAGCCAAAGGAATTGGTGTTGGGAAACACATAGCTAGCGAGACTTTCACTGTTGGTGGTTATCAGTGGGCAATTTATTTCTACCCAGATGGCAAAAACCCTGAAGACCATTCCTCTTATGTCTCTGTTTTCATCGCTCTTGCTAGCGAAGGCACCGATGTTCGTGCCCTTTTCGAGCTCACCTTGATTGATCAGAGTGGTAAAGGCAAACATAAAGTTCATAGTCACTTTGATCGCTCCCTCGAGAGTGGACCCTATACCCTCAAGTATCGCGGCAGCATGTGGTATAATAAGATTCTGGGTTTTCTTTTTTTCTTTTTTTACTTTTGTACTGTAGTTTCCTAATTAGGCATCAGAAGAATTTGGGATCTTGAGTAGAATCAATTGCATGATAGATTAGAGTGATTGAATTTAAAATAGAGTTTGTTTGCGGGCGGGTTGATGTGATTTATGAGCTGTGCTAATTTGTACGAATGCAGTTTCCGAGTGATCTAATTCTGAGCCCCGCTTGAGACTTGCAGATGAGACGCTGCCAATTAAATTGTTGTTGGTTTTTCATGGCCTTCCTTTGTGTGGTTTACTTCGTGGGATTAATGCTCTTCCGCTATTTGGAACCTCTCCTATACTATTAAGAGGATATATGCTGTTTTATTTATTGAAATGGAATATTAGAGTTGACTTTGGTGAGAAAATGGCATTTTCTGTATTTTCAATTTTACGGTTGAGAACATCTAAAGTTTTAAGTGATCTATAGATTCTTTACTGATACAGTTTTCAGTGTTTTTACTTTTTATTTTGTTGGAATTGGTTATTAGCGTATGGAATGGTTTCCAGTTCCTATAGCTAAATGTGTGCCCTTTGTGCCTCCCCTCCAGGGGTTACAAGCGATTCTTCAGACGAGCAATGCTTGAATCGTCAGATTTTCTAAAAGATGATTGCTTGAAAATTCACTGCACTGTTGGTGTTGTGGTTTCCACAACTGATTGCTCAAGATTGCACTCTATAAAGGTCCCTGAATCAGATGTTGGAGACCATTTTGGTATGCTATTGGAGAATGAAGATTGTTCTGATATCATTTTCAATGTGCAAGGGCAAAAGTTTCATGCTCACAAGTTGGTATTGGTTGCTCGGTCTCCTGTATTCGAAAATGAACTTCTTGATGCAATGGAGGAAGATAACAGCGAAATAGTTATTTCAGATATAGAACCTAAGGTGTTCAAGGTATCATTTCTTGAAGTGTTCTGCTTTAACTTTAAATAATGAATTATATGTTTGAAGAATGCGTTATTTTAGAGCTCAATTTACTCAAGTATTGATATTTTTGGTGCAGTCGTGGAAATTATTTGTTCTAAAGATTATTTTAGTCTTTGAAGGTTTTGTCGTAGGTCAGTTAAGTAATTATGTAGACAAAATATCAGACATAATTCAAAATTTGCCAAGTTTGGTTAAAATATTCTATTAACCACCCACTGTAATGCATAGAATTGAGTTTTTACGCTAAGATACATCCTTCAACTTGAGTTTTATTTCTATTTTATTTTTGGGTTACAAGGGACAATAATTTTATAAACATCAGAATAGGAGAGCAAAGTATCCTTTGAAATAACAGTGTACCAAAACAAACGAGCTTCTCAGTCCTGCTGTTTATCAGCCAGGGAATTTTGCCAAGTCTCTGCAGCAGAAAAACACAAAGAAGCTAAATCATTAGTGTTACCCCATGGAGTTCCGAAACCCTTTGATTTGATCTCAAAGGGTGCTTGCTGCTGAATGGAGCTGAGGATCAGCAATGACAAGAGAAGATTTTAATGTGACCATTTCCCTCTCATAGATGTTTTTGATGACATTTATGAGACTTGTATGGGATGGTAAAGAAATGTGTCATGAAATATGTATGAAGAACATTATGTTTATTCACATTGTAATGCTTGTCTCAAAAACAAGCAGATATGAAATTTAAGCTGTGGAATGAGTTTTGGTACCTGTAAAATCATGAAATATTTGGATATCAAATATAAAGGGGCCATTCGTAGTAAATATATGTGTGGCCTACAATAGAGGGAAAGATAAATTTTCCGGCCTTGTTTTTTAATTTCTTCTTGCATGTCTGTTGTCCAGGCTTTGCTACATTTCATATACAAAGATGATCTAATTGAAGATGAGGAACTTTCTGCTTCTAGTTCAACTTCTGTGATATCTGTGTTCGACACATTAACTGCAAAATTGTTGGAGGCAGCAGACAGATATGACTTACCTAGACTCAGACTTATGTGTGAGGCTGTACTCTGCAAGGATATATCTGTGAGTTCTGTTGCCAAGATTCTTGCCCTGGCTGATCGATACCATGCTATGGATTTGAAGTCTGTTTGCCTAAAATTTTCTGCTGAAAATCTCGTAGGTATGTTCTTGTTTTATTTCTCATTTTCAAGATTTCTATATAGAACAGTTTGGACATTGCTTTACACAAACTGCAAAATGATGTTTTATTTTTATTTTTTGTTGTTCGTGTGATTAATTGACTAGCCACACCCGTTGCATATATTCAGGTTGTACTGAGTTAGACCATCATTTCAATGATCTTAGCAACATTTTTATGTTTGTGACCCTAAAAAGCAGTTCTTTTGTGAGTAGCATCTGATGGTTTCTGAGGTATTTGTTCTGTTACTGTATCCTCTCTTGCATCAACTATTGGGACGGGTTTTGTGGCTTATAGACTTTAGTTTTCAACCCCCTCTTTCTCTCTTCAATGTTGGCTTTTATTCAAGGCAAAGTCATTCTTACAGAAATCAAATGAATTATGACTATTTCTGTAGGCTTTCTTGAATAGAAAACACATAAGAATTTCTTATATGAGAAAGAGGGATGGAGGGGGGGTATTACTAACCTGGTAGTTTTCCTTTTCTTTTTCTTTCTTTAAATGCTGAATTATTGTTGTTGGAGTGGATTAGATGGTCTAGCAAGTAAGTCACATGCAACCTTGCAAATTATAACCAAGTTTAGGTTGCTCGCATGAATAATGATACAGCTTAAGTGTAAATGACATGTGGTGATAAAAGAAATTTTGGCTGGAGGGACAGTTTTTGGATTTCAAGAAAACTACTTCATTTCTCTGGTGGGATGCATAAAGGTTGTTTTTCTTTCTTTTCACTGATGCATGTCTTTGTTTATGTGCATTTGTAGAGAGGGGAGGGGTTTCCTTATCAACAACATAATTTTAACTTAAGAAATTTCCTTATAGTAAATCTGCTGATCCTATATGGTTTCCATACTAACTAGAGGATATACTATGTTACCTTCTTTGTCCTCCTAAACTAGTAAAAAGAAAGATTATCAATTTCATTCCTTCTTGGAAGGTTTATTGCTTCCAAGAGACTGAGCCTCCATATAGCTTGGCACCCATATGTGGTGGGTAAGTGGTTCCTTTTTATGTTTTTTTTTTTCTTTCAATAAATTTTTTTGGGTGGGGGATGTCAAAGAACCATCTCATTTTTTTATGAGTGGGGGCTGTAAAAGAACAATTTCAACTCAAAAGCTTAAGATATTAGGTGAGTTTGCAGGATAAAATATATATTATTCTCAAACACACCCTTTTATGTGAAAGCTTTTTGAGTTTGAAATTTATCAATGCTCACACTACCTTGTATTATTAATTAATTTAATTAGAAGTTAGAATGAAGATGGTGAGATTCGAACTTATGATCGTTTAGTTAAGTCATTGATACTATGTCAAAAAATCTTCTCAACTTGAAAGAAAAGCTTAAGTTGTTGGGTGAGACATGAAAAAATGATTTATATTATTTTCTAACAAGAGCATTGGGGGATGTAGCTTTTGTTGTTTCCAAAATCAATTGTATAACTTTTTTTGGGCTTTATAAATGCTTATAAGATTTCACCCAGCAATTTCCCTGTCCCAATTCAGAATATTTTCTCAATTTACTTTTTATGTGTTTAGGAAAATTAATTCTTCCATACTATCCTCCTTCCACCACCAACAACATCCAGCATACAAGCAAATTTGCACACCCACACATACTTGCATTGAGAGTTGCATAAAATATTTAAAGGCAACTAATTTGGTTTTGCTGCACTTTAATTTCCTCCCTCCCCCAACCCTACCCATATAATATAGACATGGAAAAAAAAAATCCTTGTAATATCACAGCTAATTATTTCGTTATTTTTAGCAAATTGCAGTAGGGGAAATTCAATGTTCATTTTCCTTGTTGTAGCTCATTAAAGAATTAATTTAGATTTGTAATGGTCATGATTTCCTTATTTATGGCCTTTATATGGGACATAAAAAAATCATCTTAAGCTGTTAGAAAACATGAAATTGATCAAATGAAGAATTATCTCACCAAGCTATTGGAACATGTGCTTGCTTTCTTCTCTTTCCTTTTTACAAAAAATCTTTTGATTGCCTAATGGATGTCAATCCATGCCTTGTTTCATTAAAAAAATTCTCAGTACCCCTTTCATTATTGCAACCTTCTTTTTTACATCAGACTAGAAGCTATTCTCAAATGATTTGGATCTTAGTTGTTCTCAAGGCTTTTTATTTTTTGAGTAGCATTACCAAATCCTCAACAAGTTTTAGAATCTTGAAAGGATAATGCTACACATCAGGAGTAATACTTGATAAATTTTACATGAATAGACATAATGGCAAGATTTGTAATTCTATTCAACTTCATAGTTATTTATTTCATGTATGTTCCTGTAAAATTTGCCAGCTTCTATCTTTATCCATACTGAAATTCTTCTCTCAATTTTCATGTTTGTATGGATTTCTAAGTATTTTTGCTTATCACCATATATTTATTACTTTTTAGCTAGGATCTAGTGAAGTATTTGAGTAGGATAAGGAGTGGGAAGGTACAAACCTCTAGTACATAATGTTAAACTCTTGAAATTCAATAGGGGTGCTTCTTGAATCCATTTAAAGCTGTGCTCATGAAATCCATGGGAATAAAGGAAATTTCGCAACACATTTTCATTTATTAAATGGCCTCTGTTTTTGTAGGCACGCCAAAATGTTTAAGAATTGAAATAAGAAAGGAAATCCTGACACAGAACTCCCGACCAAGTTAGCAATAATAATAAAAACCTGCTCTTTGCAAATACTAGGATTGGAAACTTCTTAAATAATAACTTAATTACATGATTTACAAAATTTAGAAATTCCTGTTCCTTATGCATCCATTATCTTTTTTGTGAACATTTATAAAAGAAAGAAAACTAAAAAAAGAAAAACAAAGTTTTTGCCTTCTCAACATTGCATTAGTTTATCTATATCTATTTCTTTCACACTTTGACTTTTTATTTGCATGCACTTAGGTGCCCCTAAGAAAACCCCTTGCTTCATCACTATCTTTCCCATTTCTTTTCATCCCTAACTACCAAATGATAGTCTAGTTAGTTGATATAGTTAAATAGAAATAAACTGGTTTATTTTGTTATTTTCTTGTAATTTTATTCTATGTTTAGTAAGAAAAAAATATAATCTAAACTTGTGTAAGGAAATGGCTTAACTTATTTCCTTTCCAACTTGAAAATGCACACCCAATGGTAATCAACCAGCAGTTGCCTTGTTTAGGAGTTAGATACTGTATCCATTAGGCCACTGGTGCTTCTTCTTATGTGCTAGGCTATTTAAAAATTTCTATGTAGTTTTACCGGTTTGTTTCTGTTTTATTTAATTACTCTACAGCTATTTGTTTGAAATGGAAGCAAAAAGATTCTTAAAAGCAAAAAAAGTAACGCAAGTTCAACGGTCCAATGTTGGACACATTTGATCTGAAGTCAGGGACCGGGTTTTATACCAACCTTTAAAGTTTGTTGGCCATTTTCCAAATGCCACTGGTTGAACTGGTTTTGACTGTTTTGCATTGCATCTCTCTCCATTGGAACCAACAAGCTGGAAAAGCTCTTGTCTATAGTATGGTTTGACAGTCTGGCATGCTATAGTCTTAGTGGGCTTACATAAAGGAGATGATAAAGTTGTGTTTATCATTTTTATGAGTCATTTTATGTTTTGTCCTTTGAATTGCTTTAAAAAGCAGTCCTGTCTCAAATACAGCTGTGAAGCTGTCTTATATCCCATTTACAGAAGTATAGTTGAGCCAAGGGCCATGGACTATGTTTAGCACTTCTGCATTATGTTTGATCAAAATTTCCATCGCTACATTTAGTTGAGGTGAAAAGACTTTTCAAGGAAAGTTGTCTTGCTTTCCGTATTTGAACTCCTTCCCATAACTCTCTTTGTCGACTTTCCGTATTTGAACTCCTTCCCATAACTCTCTTTGCCAATGAAGAGCATAAAAATGCTCTTTTTTGCCAACCTTGCATTCTGTATATGTATATTATTTTGTGTTTTGGCTACCTGTCAGCCACCAAAAATAACTTATATTTTCACTGCTAATGTAACTTGTGTGTTTTGTGATTGCCCAGGTATAATAAATGGTGGCAAATATAATGCCATTTCTTCTCCTTTTATCTAATTTTAAAGCCTGGCATGTGAATGGGCGATGATGTAATTATAGAACTGAGACCAGCACATTTTCTTTTCCTATGGGATTGTTTTGTGCTGGAGGTCCCAAGGCTATGTCACTTGGAAAGGGATTGGAGCTTAGGATTTTTATTATACATAAGCTTTTCTCAGGGTTTAATTATTTGTTTGCTTTGCTTGTTCTGATTGTATCATTTGATGCAGCTGTTGTGCAGTCTGATGGTTTTGAGTATCTGAAAGAGAACTGTCCACTGCTGCAATCTGAGCTCCTAAAAACCGTGGCAGGATGTGAGGAGGATGTCAGTGGAGGTGGAAAGAGCCGAAGCGTTTGGGCGCAGTTCTCAGATGGAGGTGATACAAATGATAGGAGTATCAGGCAACCATGGGAAAATGGTGGGGAAAGGAGCCAAAACATGTGGGCTCAACCTGAAAATAGCAATGGAAGGAGTCCTAGGCAAGAAGAATGACATGAAACTAACCTTGATTTGTATTTTGACAATGGTGGAAAGGGATGGGCAAGTAACCGGGAATGAGGTGGGAGGAAGATAAGGAACAGTATCAAAACATTGTCTCCGTGATAGAATTGTGTGTCCTCCTTTGGTGTTGCAAATACAGCCGAAGACATTGTCGTAAGAACTTGTAATTTATCCGAAGAACTTGTGATTTCTCTCCAGAAAAGGTGATTTTCTAATATTCTTCAACCTCTGAAATTCATTCAAAACTGAAATAACGGTAAAGCAATGCTGTAAAAAAATTTGATATGAATACTAAATTAGGGGCCAGCAAAATAAGTGAATTGTTTAGAGAGTAAGCCCAAGTTAGATTGATAATTGCAGGCAAATATACCGATGAACAACTGGTGTTAAAAGGCAAATACATAAGTGAGAAACTGCTGAGTTTCAAGGGTTGGAAAAGAAATTAATCTCTGTAAATATGCAGACATTACAAAGAGAATTTGAAAGCAGTGGAGGATAATTAACTTGTTGAAAACTCTGCTGAAATTATCAACCACATAGGGAGTTGCTGGTGAAATAGTCATAGAGAAGAAAGTTGTTGAAGAAGTCCTTGAAAATTTATTGCAGAAACTTGAACATGTAGTTGCTACACCTGAGAAGATAACAGACATTGGCGTACAATATATAACTGATGGATTATATCAAGGCATATGAACATGAAAGTGTCATGTACTGCAAATCAGAGCATGCTTTTTTAAATCAAAATCACAAGGCTCGGATGCTTGTAAGAAGTTATTTGCAACAAAATGATTGTACGTGTTCCACATGCTGGATATTGAAGAACAAATCTTGTAAAAATATATAAAAAAAGGTGTGTTTAAAAAGGTGTGTTTTTCCAGTGATGGATTAAATTGATTTAATCAATGTTAGATTATGATTAATGATATAAAATAGTATAAATGGTGTGTTTAATGAGGGATGAATTTTTTAAAAAAGACATGTTACTTTAATTTATGAAATTAGTGATATGAGAAATATTAAAGGATAGAAAAATTATTTTATTTGATTTGTGTTGTTCACGATGAGAGAGTTCCAAGGCTCTAATATGTTGTGAAGATTTGAATATTTAGTAATGGATTTTAAGATGAAATCTTAATAAGATAACTTTGGGAATTTGGGCGATGGGTGTGTAGTAATAGGAGTGGTTATTGGGACTATACAATAGCAAGGAAGTATTAGTAAAATATGTAACAGAAAAATAAATGCATGGTATTACATTTAAAGAGTTTACAAAATTAATTTATATAATAAAATTAAGGATTCTACTAATTATATATAAGAAGTGTGTGAGTATAAAATATATCTAATACAACAAAATCTACCCTTAATAAATCAACTATGTTCTGCAGTGTGCGATAATTCTGCAAATGACAATAATAATATAATAAAAAAATTAATAATGAAATTTACAAATATACACAAGCATTTAAATAAATTCTAATAAGTCTCAACACACTAATTATCCTTTTCTTAATAAACATTTTTTCCATTCCAATCCAAAATATTCATTTCTTTACGAGCATAACCTCATCTCCATTCCAAAAGTTATATTTAATATTCATAAACACTTCATCTTATTGGTTTACTTCTACCAATAAAAATGACATATTATTGACTTTCATTCAACCATGAAAGTAACATGTAGCTTCTACTCAACGATGAAAACTACAAATATTAGCTTTTATCTAGGTATGAAAACAATATAACAATGATTTTTATTCATCAATGGAAGCAACAAACATAGCATTGGTTTCCATTCAACGATGGAAGCTACAAACATTGGCTTTCATCCAGGTATGAAAACAACATAACAATAGCTCTTATTCTTCGATGGAAGCAACAAACATAACATTGACTATTTTTTTTTGTTTCAAGAAAACAATACACATGGGCTTTCATTCAATATGAAAGCTATATAATCATTGGTTTCTCTTCAATAATGAAAGCAACAAACATTAGTTTTCCTTAAACCCCTTGTCAAGATATGTTTGTCAACTTTACCAATGTTTTGTTAGAAATCTAAGATATAAGGCTACAACTTTTATAAAGAATGATGAACCCAGTTCTGCCATTTAGATATCAAAAAGTACTCATTACAGTAACATGTGGGGTTGTCCAGTAGGTTTCAGGTTAGACCTTTCACCACTTGTTTGCTTATATTTGGAGTTTCATAGCTTTAAATGATGCAAAACCAATTTCATTTGAAAGTTAATCTACACAACTATAACTTCCATTAAGATAGGTATATCATATTTTATCATTTTAAGAGTCAAGTTACAGTTATAAGTATGATGTAGCTTATCACTTTAACAAGCAATTAAATGCTTTAATGTATTTCTTCATCATTCAAAACACCCATTTTCTTTCAATATCTTTTCTAATACCATTAAATATGAATCTTACATAAATTAAACTAATCAAATTTACCCTCTATAGAAAAAAAATCTCTCAATCAAACCATGATTAAATGACTATTCATAGTAAACAACATCATTCCACCATAACAACATCGAACCACATCATTTTTAATAATTATATCACACTCACAACTCATTAAATACTCCATTAGTCTTAGTAAAAGGAATTCTCACCTTCAAATCACAATAATCAAGAAGAATTTGTAAGAAGAACAAGCTTTTATCCATTTCTATTTCTTTCTCTTTTCCTTCCCTTGCTCGCCATGACCCTGTCTCTCTTAAATCTACTTCTTCTCACTTCCCCACACATGATTTCTCTCAATTTAGTGTTTAGGAGGTTTATCTCTCATAAATTTACAAGGTTTTCCTTTAATTTTTTATTTCCCTTAGTTTTATTAAACTCTCACAAATTTCTCTCTTTTTTATTTCCCTTTTAAATGGCCAACATAGGCCATGTATTTATACCCATTTCCTTGTTATTATCATCGCCATCATTTTACAAATAACATCCACATATGGAACTTTACAAACCAACCCTTTTTAATACCAAATAATAAACTATAAATAAGTTTCACAATCATGAAGGTAGAACAATGTTCAAAAGAAAAATCAATTTTGGATTCCATGTCATTAGAATTTTTGTTTTTTTTTCCAATAATCCCCTATAGTTATATGAATTTTTTGGTGGATTATTAATTGGAATAATTTTGTTGATTTGGTTTGTCAAAGAGTCTTTTGTGTTTGTAAGCTTGGTTCTGCATAAAGAGTTTGTAGAATAATTATCATCATGAGTTTTGATGCTACTAGTTAATGTCAAAGATTTTTATTGGTTTGGCTCTAGGGAGGTGACATGATCAAAAGATTGATGTCTTATCCCAAGTGCAGGAGTGTCGAAGTAATAAATAACTCGACAAGACCGGGGTCGAACCATAGGAAGGTGAACTATATAAATTACAAATAATAATAATAATAATAACAATAATAATAAGTTAAAGAGGATTTTGAGATGTAAGATTAATGTGAGGATTCAACAATAATAAAAACAAATGTCAAGGTTAGAGGATCCACTAATAGTATTAAAAATAAGTATAGTATAAACTCTTTTTATTAATCAACAAACCACACACAAAGGAGATTCCAATCAGATGATTTATCCTTAATATTTTATTATAAATTTTTAACATGATCATATTAATTATCTTATTTAAGTAACACCAAATTTTTAAATATTATCAGGAATTCATGATGATAACTTATGTTAACAACAAATCAAGTTCCTTTCATAGCACATGTGTAGGTTATACCATACGGTTGGCTATGAAAGTACCAAACATTTGTTGTACTAAGTGTTATACAACACAAATCTAGATAAACCATTTAACAAGCAAGGGATTAAGAATTAATAAGATAAAAAAAAAATAAGACTTGTTAATAACAAACTTTCTTGGATATAAACATTGAACTCTATATTGAGTTTATATTATACTTATCCTAACACTATTAGTGAAACCTTTTCACCTTGACATAATGAACTTAGCTAAACATAATGAAGAAGATAAACATAAATAAACAACATAAGAACATAAGTATAGTAAAGGAAATGAAAAGCATGAACATAAAATGAAAATAAAGATTACAAAATACAAAGAAAAAGAGTGATCTTGATTTGAACAACCAAGATGCCTAAAAACATGACAAATACCTTCTTTTATAGGCCAAAATTTGAAACTATTGATTCGATGATTAATTGTTGAGTGGGTGGCCACATCTTGACTTGGTGACAATCCTTATCTTCTTGTCTGAACAAAATATCATTGATAACGTCAGAATTTGAATATAATTAACTCATGAAAGTTATAAGAAATTGTCTTAGCTTTACAGCAAAAAAAATTAAGATCATTTGGACTTCTAGAACTCGAGATATGGGTTGAACACTGAATAATATCTCGGCTGTAGGACAGATTCAGACTTCTCCGTTGTGGCTAAAATTTAGACTTGAAAACGATCTTTTTAAATCTTGGACTCCCATGAAAGTTTTAGGCCTATGTCTTAGTTTTTCATTCATATAGATTATACCTAAATCTAAGATCTACAGCTTCAAATATGACCCAATGACCGAATAGTGTTCCAGTTTGGTCTAAACCAGCTTCTCTTTTCTAAGTTTGATCCTCTCTTTGTCTTTTAAATTTCAGTAGTTAAACTTATCAATCAATCCTTTGATTTATGTGATAGGCTTGCATTTAAGATGAACATTTATCATAAATTAAAGGTATCTTTTAGTATCAGACTTGTTATTATAAAACATGCTTTCGTTAAGGAGTTATTGATACTTCAAGTGCAAAATTATGATATAAAACCTTGACAAAAATGCACTTTTAAGTACTAATCAGGAGGCATTTGCTAAACTTCATGTTTGGCTCTTTATCATTCTTTTCTCTCTCTCGGATCTTCAGATAACTATTAGTGTAATTAGAACAAGTCTAGGTTAGTTTGCAGGTGGTGATGGCGAGGGAGGAGGAAAAAGCTATTTATGCTTCAGTGATTTTATTTTTATTTATTTTTTCCTTATTTTAATGCAACAATAACACTTTAGTTATTAATTGGGAAATAATGGAAATCTTATAAATATTTCAAAAGTTTTTTTCTCACTTATTTTTGCACATGTTAGTAAAGATGTAATGTTATACAACTTTAAATATTGACTCTGCTTTATTCGATCATGAATTTGAAACCAAAAGCTATTATCCATGCCTGACTCAGAAAAATCAATGGATATGGATTTTAGATAATCAAACTTAACTCGATTGAGTTTTTGGTATTCATTCAATTACCCATAATGTAGCAATTTAGAATCTTATAAAACATTTTTTTTCTCTATCAAATGATTATATTGGTGCAAATTTGACTATATTGTTTTTTTAAAAAAGGTTTTATTTTTCCCTATAAAGAGGTCCATTCCAAAATAAATCAATTCACAACTTTTTCCACATAAAAGTGGCCTTAGGTTCACCATCCATCAATTCTATCAAAAAATATAATTATACACGACACACATGCAAAATAACAAGATCACAAAACTTTCTCGAATATATACAAACATCCCCCAAATAAGAAAATCATCCATTCCTTTTGTTTTTCTTACAATCCATATGGTATTAGTAGCTTAAGTATATATAATAAGTTCATTTATATAACATTAATTTGTTTTACAAAATTTTACCGAATATGGAATAACTGAGAGGTATTTGGAGTGTGATATTAAGATAAAGATGGTGAATATGATGTATCTATAAAACATATAGAAATATAGAATATAGAATAAGTATATGAGTATCCATTTCATCTAAGAGCTTTACCATACTATAAGAATAACGTAACATTAAGGGACCTTTCACGAGTATATTCAATCTACACCATATTTCCAATTTATTTTGTTTTCTTCATCAAATGATAAGCCTCACCCTTATTATACTATCATTTTCATGTGTCAGTTAATATTCCATCAAATATGCACCCATTTATCCATTTCAATAATCATAATTCGTGTCTTAAAATATTTTTTAGAACCCATCTTTATGGTCAATTCAAATTTGCAACAAAGCCTCTGTCATTGCAGGCAACTCAATTTCTTATCATAGCCTTCATCTTTATGACTGACTCAATTTTCACGTCATAGCCCCTCGCATTGTGGCCAACTTAGTTTCGCAACACATACTCATTTTGATGACATGCTTCATCCCATTTCAGCCGACTTAGTTTTCACATATTAGCCTTTGCTATTATGGTTGGCTTATTTTCACTTCATGAACATATATCAATACCATACTTCATTTACACACTAAATAATTATGCTAAACACTTATTTAATAAAACAAAATATATCATGTAGAACACGTACCTGAAGCTCTTGTGGAATGTGTTCTCTTCACAACGGGTTCCACTTCAAACATCCCTCTAAATTCTAAAAGAATATTCCAAATCAATACCCAATTTTCTTTAGTCCATTTATAACTTTTACTAAATCATATTGTCACCATTTTCGTAATACAATTCAATGTCCAAACACATCTTCACTCATTTTTGTAATAGAATTTAATGTCCAATTATCATCACTTATTTTTTTCATACAATTTAATATCCAATTATATCATCATCCATTTTTGTAATACAATTTAATGTCTAAACCTATCATTACTCATTTTTATAATACAATTCAATATCTCACATCATATCTTCTCAATCTATTATTCATACATTTTATCAGACACATTGTGTGCATTTAAATTAAACCATTCTTTATATAGAGATTAGATATATCCAACCTTTCAAAACACACCAACAATGGTTCAACACATCAAATATTTATTTTAATCATTCACACAATTTATCAAACACATGGTGTGCACATAAATGAAACCATTCTTCACTTAAAAATTATACTTACCCAATCTTCCACAACACACCAAGAATGGTTCAACACATTATTCCAACATAATATTAAAGGGTGAAATTAAAAAAATAAAAAAAGATCTGAGTTAACCCTAAGTAACCTATCACATCCATGGAGACATGAGATCAGAATAACTTCATAGAAATAAAAGTTAAAAAAATAATAATAAAAGTTAATCTCCAACCAACTAAATTTAAAGGGATGAAATTAAAAAAAATAATAATTAAAAAAGGGTCTAAAAAGACTGAAGCCAGCTCGGTCTAATTTTCAAAACCCGTGACACGGATTATGGGACTAGATTGCACCATAAAAAACAAACCTGAAAAAATAACAGTGTCAAATTCCCAACCAACAAAAATAATTAGAGATAAATTGAAAACAAAATATTTGAAAAGAATGAGGACCAAACTTGATACCAAAAAGAAAATGAAATCAAATTACAAGAGATGAAATTAAAAAATAATTTCAATTAAGAAAAGTATAAGAAAAAAAAGTCAAAAGATTAAGGACCCAACTTGAAATAAAAATCAAATTTCAAGGGATGAACTTGAAAAAAAAATGAATAAATTATTCAAGACCAAATATATTGCAATTAAAATAATAAGGATATAATTTGATTCAATGGATAAATGACCAAACTTCTTTGGTTTTTTGCAATGCCTAACATGCTTTTTGAGTAGGGAAGAGAGAAAACAAGGGGGAGGAAAAGACACGCTGTCAGAGCTCAATTGTCGCTCATCTGAAGGCACACGCCTCACCACCATAATGGAGATGGTGAAACACATCAAATGCGCGACGTAAAAGGCAATGTTTCAATTCTAAACAGCTCTACATGCATCACTCAAAAGGCATGGGTGTCACCTAACACATGCCAACCATTTTTTATTTATTTAAATTATATTTTTTATTTATTAAAAGACCTAATTACCCTAACCCCACATGATGATAATAATAATAATAAGCCAAAATGAAATGAAAAAAGAACCCTTGTATATAAAACCAAAAAAGTTTAATTTTAAAAGGTATTTAAATCATTGTACTGTGCGAAAAAAAGTGAAAAAAAAAAAACCCTTGACCTAAGTTAAATGTTTTTTTGCTTTTAGGGGCAATTTAGTATATCCATTATGAAACAAAAAAAATTAAAAAGGCTAATTCACCCCTATTTAATTTTGTAATGACTAATGAGTCCCATGAAAAAGATCGTATTTTCCTTGATATCTAGTCAAGTGGTTTGTCTTTTAAAGGGTAAAATGGTAATTTTACCTGGAGAATCCATAATAAACTAATTCTAGTACATATGGTATGTTGCAGGCCAAATCACTTTCAAGTATAAAAAAACATGTGGGTCCAGTTAAATTTTTTTATGTCGATGGAAAATCTCAAATGCACATTGAAAGCTTGATCAATGTGTTTAATAAAAATAATCGATCAGCATAGGAGTTAATAAACAATGAAAAGAATTGTTAATGACAAATAAAGACTGAACGAAGATATCAAGATTAGATGTAGATAGAAAACATGATCATGTGACATGTCATGCTATTTAATATCTTTATTTAATAACATGTCAATATTTTTAAAAAAAAAGAAAAAGAAAAATTGAATCGAAAAAAAAAAAAAACTTGTTAGCATAGTTCCTTTGTTTTTTTGTTTATTTATCTAGTTTTGCTCTATGTCACAATCCTTTATGTGGCTTAGGTTTCAACTCTAACCATGTTGGAGTGGACTTGGTGTGATGTGTTTGACCAAACGAGCCCAAATATGGTTCAATTGCCTCATTTGTAACCTACACTCACTCTAAATTGTTTTTGAAGTTGTCATTGTTTTAACCTTTAACTCACCTAATTAGGCTCAAATGCGAAATAGTAAGCTGTAAAATGATAAAATAAAATAAAAATTTTACTAATTGAAACAAAAAGATGATGTCATACTGGATCAATAAAGTCAACTCAGGTTAACCTTCTAAATTTAGGACCTAGGTTGTGAAACGACCATAATAAGTTACCTTAATTTAGCTATTGATCTCTTTCATTTCATTTTTTTTTATTTAGTCCTTAATTCTATGATAAATTTTCAATTTAGCTATAGATTTCATCCCACCCGAGCCTAATTAAGGCCAAACCGGGGAGAAAAGAAAGGATGAAGTAAAAAAAATATTTAACGTGTGCGTTGTAATTATCGGCATGTGAGAAAGCACATCGTATTTAAGTGCCACAAACAGCTTCTTCCTAGCTTTATCCATGGCCCTCTTGGTGATGTTTGAATCATGTCAATGAGTTCTCCATCCCAGGGTAGAGTGTGTTAGCGACGAGTAAACAATATGGCATCGATGACTAATTTTTATTTTTCTAGTCTCTCTCCTATCTTGATCTTTGTGCCAAACTAATAAAAAAAAAGAGATATTTTTGGTGTCCACGTTGTTTGTCTTGTGAGACAGTAATAATGTTTTCAACTTAGGAATTATTTTTTATATATAATTATAATTATAACTATTAGGTAACATTTTATTATTGTCCTAAGATAAAAGGAACGAAGACAATAGAGACAGTAATGTGTATGGTAGAAGAGACAAAGATAGATACATAAAAATAAATTTATCTTTGAGATAATTTTGAAGTGAATTTATGTACTTTCAAAACAGGAGGTACGAAGAAAATATGTCTCTAGAGACAATATTTATTATTTTTTATTCATAAAATATCCTTGTAAAAACTCTCAATTCCAAAATTGTCTAACTAAAACATGTAAGGATAAAAATGATTATTTTTATAATTTTAAAACTTAACTCAATGGTCGATCTAGGGTCAATCCCGAGTCACTAGTCAAGACTCGAATCACTACCTAGGCATAAGAATAAAAGTGATTATTATTATAGTTTTAAACCTGACTCAAAAGTTAATATGAGATAAGGCCTGGGTTATGAATAAGGTTAATCGTTAACCAGGATCAAAGTAAGGATAAAAATGATTATTAATATAGTTTTATAACTTGAATCAGGTGTTAACCTGAGATAACAGCCGGGTCAAGTGTCAGGAAGGTCAACTTAGGTTGACCCAGGTTAACATAAAATAAAAGTGGTTATTATAAAAGTTTTAAAACTTTATTCAAGGGTTAACTCTAGGTAAGGCTTAGGTCATGAGTTAGGAAGGTCAAGTGAGTTAACCTGGGTGAATGTAATAATAAAATTGTTATTATCATAGTTTTAAAACATGATTTAGAGGTTAACTAGGGTAGGACCCAGGTCACATATCGAGAGGGCCAACATGGATTAACCCGAGTGAATACATGGATAAAAGTGGATATTATCATAATTTAAAAACTTGACTCAAGAATCGACCTGATACAAGGTTCAAGTTACTGGTTAGGAGAGTCAATCCGACTGACAAAAAAATTAAAAATAATTAAAACAATCTTGTTTTGACAAAAAATGTTTTTCAAAAAAAGTTAACAAGTTTTTTACTAGTGTTTTATCCCATGTTAAATTAGGTTTTTTACTAGGTTAGGTCAAATCAATCATTTTTTTTTCTTAAACTCGGACCAATTTAAACCCTAAGTAACCAATCAAGTCATTTCTAGTTTTATAACTAGAGAAAAAAAATAATATCTAATTATTTTTTAAAATATATAAATTTATTAACAATATATATTAAAAATAAAATTAATATTTTTATATTTTATTTATTTTATTCATCATAACTAAATAAAATATAAAAAAATTATTTTATCTTATTCACTATTTCCTACTACAATTAACACAATTCTGTTTTAATTTTCTTTTCATATATTGTCTTATCTATTTTTTTTTCACCTCGTCTCTTCTATTATTTGACAATAATCAAAAGCTGCCTTTGTTTTAAAAATCAGTTACATTTTTTTGTTTACTTTCCAAAAGCAAATCCAAAAAAGAAGATACACGCAAGTACAGTGTGTGTGTCAATAATGGATCAAAATTCTTCAATATAGTTATAATAATTACATATTGCTCTCTCTCTCTCTCGATCCTCTCGATCCTCCAATTCTCAGTTTTGGATTTACTTTCAAATTCAGGGCAGATTCAACGTACCCAAGAAGCCAACACCCCCACTCCCATTCCTTCTTCATTCTCCACGCTGCCTTTTATTATTATTATTATTATTATCAAGAAGAAGAAGAAGAAGAAGAAGAAGAAACAAGAGAGTTTTATGTCAGTTTGTTTATGGGTGTGGCTGACATGCAAAGCAACGGGAATGGGAATGAGGGATTCAGCTTCAGGAGCTGTGTTTTTAGGAGAAAACAAGTGGATTCTCATCGTGTCAGCAGCCATAGCGGTGGCCAAACCCAAAAATTAGCCAAGATTCTCTCTGTTGTTGACATCATTGCCATTGGTTCGTAACTAACTCCATTAATTCTCCTTTTTTCCATCTGGGTTTTGTTTTTCTCATGGTTTAAGTTTCTTCCTTCCTTCCTATTTGGCTATGTGGGCATCTTTGCTTTTCCTTGAAATGCTGTTTCTATTTTTGCGTTTGTTCTGGTTTGCTTTGAAAGTCTCAAGGTTTTTCTACGTGAATTTTATGTTCGTCCGTCCTGTCTCGTGTCTGGTGTCTGCCTTTATTATCTGTATTGTTTGTTTTTCTCTTTGTAATGAAGCTAGCTGTCAGTGTTTTCGTTAACTTTAAGGCTTTGTTTAATAAATACAATTATTGCTTGTAGCCGTGTACTATTAAATGTTGGTTATATTTTATATCCTGGAAAATCTGAAATGCGAATCCTCTTTGTTGTTCAGTTCAGTCATGAATTTACTCCCTTATTAATTACCGGCAGTTAATGGGGATCTTGGGCTGCTGGGTGGGATTCTATTTCCTTTCAAATTCATCCAGTTTAGCTGGGGACGATTTTATGCATGTTGATATTAATATTCGTTCTATTTTTTTTTTTAATCAGGAGTAGGAGCAACGATTGGAGCTGGAGTATATATTCTTGTAGGAACGGTTGCTAGAGAGCAGACAGGACCGGCTCTTACTGTTTCTTTCTTCATTGCTGGAATTGCTGCTGCTCTCTCAGCATTTTGTTATGCTGAACTTGTTTGCCGGTGCCCGTCAGCGGGGAGTGCCTACCATTACACATACATTTGCATAGGAGAAGGGTATTTACAACTTCTTGGATGATTTTTAAGCTTTCCATATTAGTTCTCGTCTTTATGCACATTATTATTTATTTCTGAGTTAATGTGAGTAACTCTAAAGATGACATTGAAACAAGAATTTGAGGTTTCAATCCCTGTCTCAAAATATACAGATCGCGCAACTTGATACATCTTTGAAATTATAAAAATGACGTGCTTAAGAATTGTTATAAAGGCATCTTGATGGTTGAGCTTGGTGGTAAGTTACTGCTTTTGATAAGAAGATTAAATTGCAAAAGGACATAATCAGTAAGCTTATTAAATGGAAGATTATGTAAATCTATATCTATATGCTTTGCTATGCCCTTTTCAGGACTTGAACATATTGTCTTGCAGTGCAGCATGGCTGGTTGGCTGGGCATTGATTCTTGAATATACAATTGGTGGTTCAGCTATTGCTCGTGGCCTAACCCCAAATCTGGTGCTGTAGATCTTCTCTACGTGAAGCTCTCTCTTCCATCTATGCAATAAATCCCTATTTAAACCCTAGTGTCTAATAGAGTTTCTTTTTTTATGGCTTCTGGGCATTTGCTTGAGATGTGTGCGTGATGTTGTCCATGCATGTCCACTGTTCACAAAATTAAAGAAACAGTGGTAATTTATCATGATTCATGAATTTTAAAGATGTAGGGCTGCTAGCACTCCATGAAGTGTCAATGGCTCTCCCTTTCTCTCTTCAAAACAATGGTGTGCCATTAAAGTACTAATAGGCCCACTCATTTTAAAGCTATTCATATTGTTGTTCTCCAAGATCGAATCACTTAATAAGCAGTCTTATTTTGTCTTTACATCTTATAGAATGAATACTATTATGCCAGTGTTTAACCTTTAAGAGCATCAAAATGAAGTTAGATTTGGCCAATGGTTAGTGGCATGTATGCTTCCACCCAACCCCTGGCCTCTCTCTATCTTCTTAGTCTTAGACCATGGGTGACAATTGATACAAGAAAGTTTCCCCAGATCTTAATGGTCATTGGCTCAGGTATCCAAATGGTGGTACAATGCTTCACAGTTTGAAGATTAACTATTGGTCCTTTGTGGCATGAGCTTTAGAGTGCCTCAATAATGCTCACTCTGAATGTTATTGTATCTTGACTGGTAACACATACAGCATTTTTTTTTCTGGACATAACTTTATCATTTTTCAGATGAATGATTAGAACTATCATTGAGGTTTTAACCTTCTTTAAAAAAAAAAAAAAAAAAAAACTTTCAAGCTAATCAGGTGACTTAGTTTCCTTGGATGCTGTACATCTATGGTTCTCATAATATATTTATTTCATTTATCTTGGTTCAAACCACTTTATCTCTTTGGATTTTCAGGCCTTATTTTTTGGAGGTCAGGATAACCTGCCTTCTTACTTGGCCCGCCACTCCATTCCTGGGCTTGGCATTGTGGTAGACCCATGTGCGGCAGTTTTGATTCTTGTTGTCACTTTGCTCTTGTGCATTGGAATCAAGGAGGTAATTTTTTTTTTTCTTTTCAAGTACTAGCAAGTTTATGTTTTTTGTGTTGGCATGCATCTGATTTTTAATTTGTTTTGGTAATACTACATCTTGCAGAGTTCATTTGCACAGACTGTTGTTACAACAGTGAATGTTTTTGGGATGCTTTTCATCATAATAGTTGGTGGATATTTAGCTTTCAAGACTGAATGGATTGGATATGAACTTCCTAGTGGGTGAGTAGTGTATATTTTGTCTACTTTGGCTCATCATATCTACCCTAGTGGTCTAGTTCATCTTCTTTTGTTTTCCCTCTGGTTTGATAGGTATTTTCCGTTTGGAGTAAATGGGATGCTTGCAGGATCTGCTGTGGTGTTCTTTTCATTCATTGGTTTTGATGTTGTTGCTAGCACTGCTGAGGAGGTAATTTTTAATGTGGAATGACTGGTGTTGCATGTGAAAAAAGAATCAAGAGAAGAAATGAGAAAGGAAGATTGCATTCACGGTTCATCCTCTTCATTTTACTTCCTTGCTAAACTAAAAAT
Source organism: Populus alba x Populus glandulosa (assembly GCA_033617975.1). Classification (NCBI taxonomy): domain Eukaryota; kingdom Viridiplantae; phylum Streptophyta; class Magnoliopsida; order Malpighiales; family Salicaceae; genus Populus; species Populus alba x Populus glandulosa. The sequence continues at coordinate 6,836,270 of CM066161.1, forward strand.
CAAACTTAGTGGAAATCCTATGATGCAAACTCAACAGATATTCATTGACTTCCCAATTGTGCACAAGTTCCTTAAATGAATGTGTGTTTGGTATTGTGGTAGCTTTTGTGGTTGTGGTTTGAAAAAAAGTTGTTTTACAAAAAGTACTTTTAGTTGAGGTTGGTATGGTATTTATATATGTTTGGTTAAAACTGTGGCTGAAATTAAGGTTGAACAAAAAGTAGTTTAATGTGTTTGGTTAAAAGAATGCTTTTCGAATTGAGGTTATAAAATAATTAAAATATATATATATATATATTAATATCGATGGTTTTTAATTTAAATATTGTAGATTAAATTACTATTATTACATCATTAAATAAATAATACTTATATCAAATGTTTTTTATTGTTCCATTAAACTATTTACAATTTCATCATGTACGAAATCCATCCGACAATGACTACAGTTTCTTTGGTTTCTTAAGCGCGCAACAACATCAGGTAAGATATCATCAGGAATAAAATTGGAATTGCAATCAAATTCTGCAAATGCTACGTCATCAAGCGATCTCCTTCTAATTTTTCGAATAAAACACATTTAAAAATAAAAATAAAAATTGAAATTGAAATTTGTTTTTTTAACTAGGTCGGACCCAATTTAAAGTATTTAACTTTGGACCGGACCCGGTCCGGCAGGAACTGTGGAGAGTGACTCCACTGTTCACATGAACAATGGAGTCATTCTCCATTGTCCGCAGGTTTGTGGAAGTCCGCAAACTTGTGGTTTTAACAAAATTTGAATGGGTCCCACGTGAATAGTAAATTGTGTTTTATCATTACCAAACATTTAACATCTGCGGTTTGCTTTAAAAGCTGCCGCAGCCGCATAAACAAATGGACACTCAGAAATCTAGTATGTGATCTCTTAACTTGTGTGCCTGATCTTAGCTCTGTCCTATATGAAGATGTGGTTTACTTGGCTTATTATTGTAATTAATACCACCATAATGTCTACATTCTGATATGATTTCTTGTTTGGGCATACCTAGCTAATTATTCTACAATCTTTAACCTAAGATTCAAAAGGCATTATTAAAGGCTATTATTCAGTCGTGGTCTTGCCAAGGTGGGATCCTGGTAGGAAGAATATTAAATAACTCTACTCTAATGTTCAAATCTGCGGCTTTATGAATATGAGTTCAACTGTTTTACCATTGCATCAATGATGAACCCCTTGGATACATGGACATGAATAAATTTGAAAAATCATTTACTTTTCTTCATGTCCTTGCACAAGTTGAAGTGTCTGTAATTTGGCAGGTCAGTGGAAGTTACCTGGTTCAAAATTTGATATAATAAAGTTACAAATTCATCAATCATTCTGGGAGTTATTAAATGTATTGTTTTTCTTTATCTATCATCTATGCCATAGTGGTAGCTATGCATCTTAAGGTCTCATTTCTTCTGCGTGGTTGTTGACATATGACTTGCTGTGTTCTATAAAGAAAACTTGTGTTATAATTTGACATTATAAAGGATAGGAGGATGCTTTATCTTTGACAAAGGGAGTATAATTATGGGAGACCATGCTTGATACATAACTAGGATGACAACCATGTATATATTGTATTATTAGATGTAATTTGATAAAATTCTGTATCATTCTTAATCTGATTCCATCTCTATATTTGTGTCATTTCTGTTTGAGTTGTTATTTAGTAGTTTAATCTTATCTTTACATACCATGTTAGCCTCAGTGAGTGAAACTTTGGGCCTCTTTTGTAGCTTTTTAACTACATTATGATCATCATTTTCTTACCATGTCAGGTGAAAAATCCTCAACGTGATCTGCCCTTAGGTATAGGCGTTGCTTTGTCTATATGTTGCATTCTATACATGCTTGTCTCTGTTGTTATTGTTGGCTTAGTGCCATACTACGCATTGGATCCAGACACCCCAATCTCTTCAGCATTTGCTTCTCATGGGATGCAATGGGCAGTGTAAGCTTTTCCTCCTGGTTTGTCAATTTGATTGGTTATTTAACTTTGAGGTTATTCCCTCAAAGTCAGTTGTAATCTGATTTGTAACTTTATAATTGCAGGTACATAATAACAACTGGGGCAGTTACTGCTCTTTGTGCTAGTTTAATGGGTTCACTTCTTCCTCAGGTGCGTAATCCATGTTTCTCCAGTGATTTAGAATAACTCTTAGTCCTTTATCACATATTTAATGTGGTAGCATGGATATAGATTCAGCTCTCAAATTTATTTGAGCTCCAGTAAGTGCACAAAAGTTGCATCACTACTTTTGCCTTTTGTTTTTTATATGCTTTGCATGAGACTTGTTAACTTTAAGCTATAGGTGCATGTTATTTTACTGCTTGATAAGGCCATTTTGCAGGAGTTGGTGTCGTTTTTTTTGTGTAAATACAAAACGGTATAAATCTATTTTGTCAGTGATTGTTTCCATGAATTCTTTTCAGCCTCGAATGTTCATGGCAATGGCTAGAGATGGATTGTTGCCATCTTTTTTTTCAGACATTAGTGAACGCACGCAAGTTCCAGTGAAGAGCACAGTAATAATTGGTATTCTTGCTGCAGCCCTGGCTTTTTTTATGGATGTTTCACAGTTGGCAGGAATGGTATGTTATGCATTTGAATTAGAGATGTTTTATGAGGAATAATGCATTGCTGTTTATTTTTTTTATGTATTTGAACCTTCTGCTATAAAAAATATAGGAAGGCAAGGCTTCCTAATTCCTTTCCTGGGTACAGGTTAGCGTGGGTACACTTCTTGCTTTCACTTCTGTTGCAGTTTCAGTGCTAATACTCAGATATGTTCCACCGAATGAGGTGCCACTTCATCCATCACTTCAGCAGCTGATTGATTCACCATCACTGCAGTTCAATAGTGATTCTCAGGAGATTGCATATCAAAACCCTAAGGGTTCTCTCAGCAACTATGATCTTAGTCAACATTTACTTGACAATATAGGGACTTCAATTGGATGCACACTTCTTCCGAAACACATGGCTCAAGGTACTACCCAATGCATTCTTTAGTGTTTGAACATGACTTTTTTTTTCCATTCTATTATTCCCGTACTTTTTTGTCGTCATGTTTTAGCTTGACATTGAAATGCATATACATAACAAGAAGTAGCGGAACTGCTATAAAGCATAAATGTTGATTTTTAATGTAAGTTGTTTACAAGGTTGCACAACAAAGAAAGTGCTTAGACACTACAAAACAACTGAGTACTCTCAAAAAGGTATACTGCATTCTACATTACTTGAACTCACATTATTAGCTAAGGTAAGCATCTGTGCTGACACAATGTTTTTTGATAAGCCTTGGCAAGATAACTTGAAACTGGTAGGAGGCGAAATCCAGGCTGGATATGGCCAAAGAATTTGAAACATCACCATTTTGTAGAGTTTATTTATTTATTTTGTTGTCAAAATATGTTGTATTATATATTAGGCTAGAGCAAAGATGTTTAGTTTATCATAACAAGAGCATACAAAACATAAAATATTGTTTAAGGTAAGCCTAGAGTGCATACAATTTTAAATCTATGAACATGCAAAATAAAGTTTTAAGAGAAATATACTTTCAACATAAATATAATAAAAATATTAATAGCATGCATACTAAGTATATATTTAAACTTGCAATATATATAATATCAAAGCCTAACATGCATACTAATAATAAAAATAACAGTGCCTAAATTAAAACAGAGAAGGGTACTTGTTGAAGTACTTTAAAGAAATGAAACTTTTGTTGTTGTCAAGAATGAATCTTTTATCCTTAAGATTTTATTGCTCCTTACTTATACAACTAGAATGTTTGAAATATTTCTCTCAAGATTCTAACACCACCACCTTAATTTAGATATATTTCTAAAAAAGGTCTTTGAACCAAAATAAATGAACTCAAATATCTCTCAACAAAGCATGAAGCTAAGCTTTAGATTTGGGATAAAAAACAAAGGCATAAAAAAGAATAAAACTCTAAAAATGAGGTGAGAAAGAGTGAAAAAAATATGAAAATTTCATGTTAGAAACTATTTCTTCATCTTCTTTTATAGTGAATTTTGGAAGCTAAAAGGTTGAAGAATTAATAAGAGTTAATTTCCAGAATTATTAACCTTTAATTAGCCACCATAAATCAAGAATTAAATCTTGGAAAACAAAGGGTTCTCTGAGTAAAAAAACTAAGGATTCTTTGAAATTAATTTCTCATTTACCCATAATTTATTAAAATCATGTTAATTAAATAAATATCCAATATTTTCTGTATATGAAAGAGTGAGAAGAAAGAAAGAGGAAGACGAGAGCTTTGAATCTTTAAATCCTTTTTCTGGATGTGTCATACGGGTTCTTTCATTCAGTTGTTGTGGTACATTAATTCAACTGAACCCATAACTTGAAACCAATCGGAAAAGCACAATGATTGCCATTCCTTTGTTCTTCATTGCTAGACATGTATAAGCCCATCTGAAGGGACCTTTTTTTAGGGGAAGACTAATATTATTCTTGTTGATAATTGGCACAAATCCACACTGTACCTGACTTTTTGGTCCGTCCAGGTATCCTAATTTTCTAGGTTTTTGGTAAATCTGGTAAATTTTCTATCTACCAAATCTATGTTATGTGATACAGAGTTGCCTTAACCATTTCCTTTAACAATGACCCCTCTTTTGTTGGCTGTACATGTGGATGATTATGTATGGTCCATGTGTTTGTTTTATTTCTTTGTTGAATTTCGTTGGCATCTCTTGACATATTCACTGGAATTCTCTTGACAAATTCCATATGATATGTAAATTGATATTAGTTTTCTTGTTTTGTGTCAATTAAACAGGTGAACAGAATGAACAAAAAAGGCGAAAAATTGCTGCTTGGAATATAGCTCTTGTATGCGTAGGTGTTTTTGTCCTTGCATCTGCAGCTTCTGTTGAAAATATTCCCAGGTTTGTCATCTGCTCTAAAATCTGCAGCTTTCATCTGATTCACTCTTCTAACATGAGTCCCCTTATCTCAACTAGAATTGTTCTTAACCTTTGGCATGTGAGTTCTCAATGTGTATAAGCAATAAATGGAAGTTTTTTTTCTCTGGAGATACAGCACAACAATTCTTTAAAAAAAAAAAACAAAGTACATCTTCTGCAGTATAGGGTTAGTCCAAGACATGTTTTACCTTAATATGTGACTGATATGGTTCTACTGGTTTGTAACTTGATCTTTACTCTACCAGCATTCTTCGCTTCACATTGTGTACAGTGGGTGGAGCTATTCTTTTGTGCAGTTTGATTGTTCTGGCTTGCTTAGCACAAGACAATGCAAGGCATAGCTTCGGACACTCAGGAGGTATGTTCAAGCTTATGTAATACAATGTTAAAGGATATTGGTTGAGGTTGGGTATTGTGTATTTTGGTGAAGAGTTTCATAAACCTCGTTACCACTGCAAAGCTTTGCTGGCATTTGGCTACCTGCCTTAAAAAGTTTTGTCAGATTAACATGTATAGAATCTTAAAATGGCTGGTGCAGATTGAAGTTACAAAGAAAACGTTGCTTCAACTCAAGGAACCCTCAAAATTACATGAATTGGTAAACAAGATCACTTGATAGAATTTCTTGAAAGTTCAAAATCACGTGAAGTAGTTGTGGGGAAGAAAAAGAAAAGCTGGTGGTGTATAGTATAGGAATTGCTTGCTCGTATCACATGAGTATTCATTGCTAAACCATACTACCGTAGCCCTTGGGAAAGCCTGTGCTTATAGTCTCACCCATATTTACTGTATGATACTGTTACCTCCAATTTAAAAATGGTGTTCGATATGCATGCAATAATCATTTACAGAATTATTTTTTGTCCTTTTTTCCAGGTTTCGTTTGCCCTTTTGTTCCATTCTTACCAGTTGCTTGCATTCTTGTCAACACATACTTGTTAGTGAATTTGGGGTGAGTATCCAGCCAATTAACTTCGCCTCTCTCTAATAAAGTTTTTCATTTGAGCTCAATCGCACCAAGCTTTCCACCTCTGGCTGTAGTGTTGATCTTATGCATCTATGTGCAGGGCTGGCACATGGTTCCGTGTTTCCATATGGCTGCTAATAGGGGCACTAGTTTATTTATTTTATGGTCGGACCCACAGCTCATTGAAGAATGCAGTTTATGTTCCTACTGCCCATGCTGACGAGCTCTACCGCACCTCTTCAGATCTTCTGGCGTAGATCATGGCAAGGCATGCACCATAAACACATCTACCTCTCCTCCATCTGAGGTATTCTTGGATGCTCTTTTGCTGCTATGGTACATAGTTCCATCTGATAGAAGGGAAATCAATCTTTTGTTGTATAGTTGTATTGCTTAATTCGCTGGCATCTTCTATAATTCTTCTGCAAACATGTAAATAGCTTACAGCTCAAACGTGATGGTTGTTACAAATATGCGGTACAAACAGTATTTGAATGGGGGGAAATGAAAAAAATTGTTTACTCCCTGTGATACTTGTGACATTTCTCTTAGCAATTTCTCTTACAATGCTGCATGTGACAGTGAAAGTGGTTAATACGGGGTAGTAATAGAGAGAGTAATCCATGAGATGATTTTGACATTTTTTTGACATGCATGGCATCTGAACTGGCTTAAGGTGACAAACTATAAATGAGATTTTCAAAATATTTAAGAAATATTTTTTAAGCACATGTTTTTTGAGAAACCTGATGGCTGAAGTAAGGTGCTTGCTTATATAGCCAGCTTCATACCACTAGCCATGAAAGGGACAATGGAAACAGCTACCTTAGAGGAATGACAAAAAAAAAATCCCAAATTTCAGAGAATGCTTGGTCCTCGGGGTCATGGAGCTTTGTTTCGTGATGATCTTGGGGAGATTGTTGCTGCACTTGTAAAACAAGTGATTTTTTGAGATCTGGTCAGAAGGGAGTTTGCTGCACGTCTGATAAGGGGGTAGAAATGTTGTTGCTCATAATTTAGCTTCAATCCCAGGACATGCTCGATTGGAGCATTTTGTGGATCAGCCGAAGGCGAGGACACAAAATAAATTTAAATATCCATGACAAAATTTGAACTTATAGAGTTTTGAAAATATGGTTATAGTTTTTTAAAGTATTTTTTATTTAGAAATATATTAAAATAATATTTTAAAAAAATATATATTTTTAATATTAACACATTAAAATATTTAAAAATATCAAAAATATATGAATTTAAAGCCAAGAAAAATATAAAAAGACTTGAAATTTTTAAAAAGTACTTTTAAAACCCATATATGCACTTCTTCTTGGTATTTTACTATTCTAGCATTTTTTATAAAATAAAATTGGAAAAATAACATTTATTAACCAAACTTTAAAGTATTATACGAAAACATTAATTTCAGACAAAATCATTAGTCATTTATTATGATCTTGTTTACTGATATTTTATGATGATGTTAGATATTTTTTTATTGAAATCTTCCTAACAGTATTAAAAGTCAATAAAAAATAGAACTCTAATGACTTATTCCTTCTTTTCTTTTGTCTACTTTATTTATGTTTTTCGATGGTTTTTACAAAATTAATATTTAGAATTGAAGATGCATTTAAACCATGTTAGTTTTCAAATAATTTGCTAATCTGTCGTTTTTCCAAAACTTTCAAGAAACTTTATTATTTAAAAAAAAAAATTGACATGATGTTTTGTATAATTGAGGAGAAATAGACGTTGGCAATGATCTAAGCATGTCATCTCATGTCACATCATGCTAATGCACACTATACACATGATTGCAGCGTAGATTAATAATAATAATAATAATAATAATAATGAAAATGAAAATTATGATATATTACCTCTAGCACTCAACACTCATTCTCGTCCTAGTTTGAAGGAGTTTGATTTTTTTATAATTTTATATTTAAGTATAATAAATATTAAAAATTTATATAATTATTAATTTTAAAATATATAAAATTAGTTAAGATATATACAAATTAGCTCATATATTTATATTATAAAAAAAATTATAAATAAACAACTTTGAGAGATATAACTCTTAGAATTTATTTTTTTAGATGTTATTGATTCAAATTTTATAAATTTTAAGGTTATTAAAGATTTATATAGTTATTAATTTTAAAAACTGTAAAATTAGTTAAAATATATATAAATTAACTTAAATATCCATAGCAATTTAAAAAATAAAAAAGTTTTAAATAAAGAAACTATTCTTCTTTCCTTTCACACACCGCAGTTGGTAGCGTAGAGTTGCAGAACTTGACTTGAATAGAATGCCTGTGAAGGGGAGACAATTCAAACATAACCTCTTTTGGCTTTCGTGCTCATTTTAGAAACATTTTTGGTTTCAATTCTAGAGATCAAACTTTCTCTCTCTACTTTTGTTTTCTTAACTGGAAAAAAAAAAAAACTAATTTTATTATACTATTAATCGGTAAAAGATTTGAATTCTTGTGATATCAAATTTGAACACATTCTACGAGCTGAAACAAATCCAATGTTGACTTTGAAGACATGAGCTACTAGAATGTATAGATTTAATGCGTTTTTGGTATTGTAAGTGTGATAATTATTGGTTTTAAAAGTATTTTTTATTAAGAAATATATTAAAAAAATATTTTTAATACTAATACATCAAAATAATTTAAAAATATTAATTTTAAAAAAATAAAATTTTAAAAAATAATTTTAACTGCACAATTAATTTATTGAAACCAAAATCACCTTGTCATCATTATATTGACGTGGCTAGTTTGTAATTCAAGGATAATATATAGATTTAGTAAGTGTTTGATATTGTAAGTATGGTAGTAATTATTTTTTATTGTGGTTTTTTTAGAAATATATTAAAATAATATTTTTTATTTTAAAAATTTATTTTTGATATCAATATATTAAAACAATTTAAAAATATTAATTTTTTAAAAAAAATAAAAACAATTTTAACCATGATGTCAATTTATTTAAACCAAGATCACCTTGTCATCCTTATATTTGACGTGGCTAGTTTGTAATTTAAGACATGAAATTAGCTATTTTGTGGTTAATTAAGTATCAAGACTAATTTTAAAGGTCGTAGTTCAATTAATTAAATTTTAGATTTGTTTTTTAGGTTTGTTTTGTAGAAGTATCAAAAATTTCAGTATTGTTAGAGGCTTACATAATCATTAATTTTAAAATTTATAAAATTAATCAAAATACACACAAACAATTCATTATATTCAAATTTATAATAATAATAATAATAATAATAATAAATTATCTGGCCTCTTCCGTGCCCTATCATTATTAATTATATTAAAAAGAGAAAAAAAGGCATGATTGTGTTTCTTAACGTCATCGCTACATGAAATAACTTTGCACGTTTTCTTGACAAGTTGTTGTCTACTTTTCTTCACTTCTATTCTTACACGCATTCTCCACTGTAATAATAATAATAATAATGTTAACTGCGTGGCCATTATGCGATGTCTTTAATTTATAACATTATTTATTTATTTTTTTAATATTTTGGGTGCTCATTATTGTGCCTCCTAGTCATATATATATTATTATTATATAGTTGGCCAAAGTATATAATAAATTATATCATGATGGATTGGAGTAAACACTGTGTCTTCGCTCATGTATCATGATGGATTGGAGTAATGTTCTGTATTTATTTTTTTGTCCTTTTAGTTTTTCTTTGCTTTGGTTATTAAATTTTTTTATATTAATTTATCCTTCTTTATTACATTGATTTTAAATTAAATTTATAATTTATTTTTTATAAAAAAATTTAAAAATATATATATCATCATTGAATTGATACAAGATTTTGAACGAAAAAAATTGGTTTTGTTACATTTAAAATTTAAGATTTTGAGGATAAGTATTGAGAATGAGAAAAAAAAAAAAAAAAAAAAAAAAAAAAAAAAAAACTCTCTTAAATTTAAGGGTGTTTATTTTCAGTTTGGTTTAGTTTTTATATAAAAAAATCAAACTGAAATTTAAAAAAAAAAAGATACCGAACTGAAACCGGTTTGGCTCAGTTTTTCAGTTTGGCTCGATTTTGGCTAGATTTTTACTGGTTTTTTTAGTTTGAGTTCGGTTCGATTTGGTTTTTCAGTTTTAAGTTTATAAAACCGAACCAAACCGGTCAGTTTTTAAAAAAAAATTATTGATTTTTTTGGTTTTTTCCAGTTTCTCGGTTTTTTTCTCACCTCTACCTAAATTTTCCATAACATTAACACATTAAATTTTGTCTTTCTATTGTATGATTTTATAAGCTAGTCAACCATATCCTTTAGAAGAAAAAGACTGGCTCTCTCCCACTTGATGGACCGACCATTCATTCATCTTCATCTTGTTCACACGGCCATGCTTGTCTAATGGCCTTTTGAAACACCAGTAAATTAGATTTTAATGGATGGTTTTACATAAACTCACCATTGTTTTGTGTTTATTTTATTAATTTAATTTAATAAACATGATTATATTCCATGATTATTCATGGAAATTCAAACCTAAAAACCAAGCCATGCAAGCTCTAGCTAGTTTGAAATGGTCATTATCGCCAGCTGTGTCTGATCAGAGAGAAACCTAAAAGAGAAGGAAACATTGTGTCTTCTCTCGTGGGACAATGGATTGGAGCAGTGTTGGGTGTTTTTTTTTTCTTTTAGTTTTTCTTCTTCTTGTTATTAATTTTTTTTATTAATTTTATTTTTTTATATTACACTGGTTTTACATTAAACTTATAACTTGTTTTAGTTAATTTTCTATAAGGTTACCGTATTATTAAAAAAAATATTACCATAAAATTGATACTCAATTTTACATGAAGAAATTTGATTTTATTACCTTTAAAATTTAAGATTTCAAGTATCAATATTGACAATGAAAAAAAAAATTAGGGTTTTTTTTTTTTTGTATTGTCCACGTAGTCTTTAAAAAAAAAAACAGTTGACTATAGAATTTTCTTCATTTTCAATTTTGATCCCTTTCGTTTTAAACTTTTCTGTTTTAGTACAAAACTTTAATTATTTTATTTATATTTCAGCTTTTAAGTTTAAGAAATGAGAGAGGGTCGATAGAAACCAAAAGGCCCTATCTTGATTTCTTAGGCATCTCTTTAGCGGTCGAAATATAAGCAAGTAGACAGCACGATATCATCTGCTTTACTTGTTTTAGAAAAAAAAAAAAAACGCAAAAAACATGTCATATGCCCTTGAGAAAAAAAATATTAAGGCAAAAAACATGAACCTGGTCCCGTAGACTAGCTAACGCGCCAACCACCCTTCTTTCTCTTAGGTCCAACCCATCTATTTGGCACATACACCTACCTTTTTTATGTTTTTTTTTCATTAAAATACATTATATAAAAAAAAGAATGACATGATATTAAAGTTCCTATCCAATTTTGCCACGATTCTTAGATAATGTTATAGGTTTTTATTCGAAAGCAAACAATTATTTTTTAAAATATTGTGTACCTAATATACAAAATAAGAAATAAAAAATTTCTCATGAATATATTTAATGGAAATAAAAATTCTTTTCTTAAATTTTTTTACTAATTTTTTACATTATTTTATCATATTTATTAGTTTTTCGCCTCAATCACATACATAATATTGAAACATTGTCTTAATATTTTAAAAAAACTTGCTTTTGAGATCATGATAAATTGTTTTATTTAAAAAAATATTTTTATAATTTGAAAAAAATATTTTTTTTCTTCAAACAATCAAAAAGATATATTTATTAAGAAAATGAAGTTTAGGTTGGACATATATAATTCTCCACGGTAATTTTATTCATTGTATTGCTTGCAAATGTTTATTTTTATAATTGTTTAATTAAATGAAAAAAATATATATAAAAACATGATTATTAAACCCTATAAATGTTGTGATCTAGTTAACGAATCGGATAAAGTAACTCAGTTTAATATGAAGAATCCAAAAAATTATAATTCCAATATTTTTTAAAAAAAACAAAACATTAAATCCACATTGGTTTTTTTTTTCTTTTAAAAAAACTAAATTAATCAAATTATTAAAGTGGCTAGACCATTCTATGACTGTCACCTAATTTCCTTTAAAAGTCAACCCATTCATATGCCAAGTTTACGGGTCAAGGACACATGCATGAGACGGACATTACATTTCTTTTTCCTAATTTTTTTTATTTTATCTTTTTGCTAACCTTTAAAAAGACCCGGCAGATATGGTGCATGTTTTTAAAATCACCTCGAAAAATGATATAATCTTAATTGATATATAGATCAATATTAATGTATTTATTTATTCCACATGGAAATAACAATCAAATCTCTAACTGCTCTCTAAAAATAAAAATAAAAGACATAAAAAAAAGATGTTTTATGTGAGTTCAATTATGTGTAATAATTGGTATTATTTATATTTTAAAAAATAAAATGAAACTATACAACTCTTAAATTCTTGAATTAAACTAAATAATTGGCATTTTAGTTTAGATACGTGAATCAACTTAGGCTAATGAAATAAAAATTTTAAAATTAAAAAAAAATTTATGAAATCTGACTCGTTTTGATATATTGATTTAGTGATTTATTGATACAGGATTTGGACTGAATAGGGTTTGCTTTTAAACCACGTGAAAAGCTGATTTAATTAAACGTAGATGGACCAGTGGGTCAACTTGCGATCGAGATGAAACATGAGAGAGACCAAATCAACAAATTTTATAGATTTTTGTTTTCAAAACGAAGTTGTTTTAGGTTTTTTATAAAAAAAAATTATTCAAAACAATATTGTTTCATTTAAAAAAACTATATAGATCAGGTCATCATGTCAACTGGTCGACAAGTCCAATCCATGATCTATATCCTGTACTTGTTAAATATTTTTATTCAACACAAATATATTCTTGATTAAGAGTGTGTTTGGTATTGTGGTTGCTGTTGTGGTTATGGTTTGAAAAAAATTATTTTATAAAAAGTATTTTTAGTTGAGGTTGGTTTGAAAAATTATATGTTTGGTTAAAACTGTGGTTAAAATTAAGGTTGAGCAAAAAGTAGTTTAATGTGTTTGGTTAATAATGCTTTTGAAATTGAGGTTATAAAATAATTTTTAAAAATAGATATTAATATTGATGGTTTTTAATTTAAATATTGTAGATTTAACTATTGTTATTACATCATGAAATAAATAATATTTTATATAAAATATTTTTTATTGTTTCATTAAACTATCTACAATTCCATCACGTATGAAATACATCCGACAAGGACTATAGTTTTTTTGGTTTTTTAAGCGCGCAATAACATCATGTAAAATATAATCAGGAACACAATTGAAATTGTGATCAAATTCTGCAAATGTTATGTTATCAAGCGATCTCTGTCTAATTTATATAGTATCATTAAATAATGTTAAATACTAGTTTCTTGAATAAAATAAATTAAAAAAAAATATTATTCATTTTTTATTTTACTAGACACTGTTCGGTTAACAGTGTAGCAACGCTACACTCTGATTTTAGCATACAGTGTAGCAATACACTGTTCATGCTAATCAATTAGCATGAACAATGTATGCTACAAGAATACAAGAGTATAGTGGTTCATGAACAGCGTGCAGTTGGTCATTGTTTACTGTTGAATGAAAAGTAGCGGAAAGATGTTTCATGCAAATTATGTTTGAAACGCAATAAAATATGGGACCCATGAACACTAAAACTCGTTTTTTTTGTTAGCAAGCATGCAGAGTTATGTTTTGTTTAAAATGCAGCTTCTGCTGCGTAAACAAACGCACTCTAAGTCAGAAGTCAGTTGAGAGAATCAAAAGTAATTTTTATTTAGAGCTTTAATTCAAGTGATAAGTTTTTATTTGATGATTAGAACGATAACATATGTGTCAATATTTCATAATGGAAATATCCATAAATCATGATATTTATCTATGATCTAATAACTTTGAAGGGGGCATAAATTCTTTCTAATATTGAATAAATATTCCTTACTTCTCGACATTTTATTCCCTGGCCCCTCGCCATTAAAAAGCAAGAAAGAAAGTTGCCCAGTTATTTATTTGGGCATATTATGTGATGTAAGGTGGGCCCCACTAAAGCATAATAATTAAGTGTCTTATCCATGTCATTAATCATTCTTTTTTATATATATATAAAAAGAAAAGAAATAGACCAAAAAGTTACTATTATTTTGCCGTCATAAGGTTTTGCAGGGACAGCAGGGCGGTCCCTTGAAATCAGGCGACAGCGAATCAAAGGTGCGATCTCCCGAATCACAACTGACCGCCGACCACGGTTTCATGCCCAGTTCTTTAGTTTTTTCTTGACAATCCCAAGACCATTCCGTGGGGGTAATGGACATGTGCTCCACGCGCAATCTAAAGATTGCAGTAATAGTCGTATTTTTCTAGCCTTTGAACTCTCTATAAAGACAAAAAAAATAAAAAAATCAACAAACTTAACTAGTCATATTCAACACAATTTCTGACCAATTCAATAAATAATATAACTTGTAATTCAATTTTATTTAAATCAATTCATAATTAAACAAACTTAATTCATAATTAAGAAAACTCAATTAATTTATTATATCAATGAAATCAATTCTCATAATATATTATTTAACTACATCTAACACATTATCTCATTGACGAGTCTTCATCATCAAAATTATAAAGATGTCGATGTGCAAGAAAAGTTGTCTCATTATCCTTTATTATAATGTTGATGCTTAGCCTTTATATCCTCGTCAAGTCTATAACGACACAATGAAAACCAAGTGGAGAGAGTGGTATACACAACATTGTCAGAAGCATCACGGATCATAACAACGACTCTTTGACTCTTCATTGTTAAAAAGTAGAAGCATCATAAGTCCTGATTCAAATTTTTCCAAGTTAAATACACAAGCCCACCTTTCAAGAAGCTTTCATGTCAAAAACTTGCACAAGCCCTATTTCTCAAGAAACTTTCTTGTCAAATACTTATACAAACCTCATTTTCAAGGAGTTTTTCTTGTTTGTACCAAGAAGTTTGAGTCTTTCACTTACATTTTAACTCTTAGATCCATTGATTTCCTCATCTTCTTATTCGAAGTTGTATTCTTCTCTTCTTCGCCATTGATTCCTCTCCAAACAAGTTAAACAACATTGAATTAGTATTTCATTTGGACAATTTGAGAACTCTTCTAGTGACGTCCTTTTCTATTTAATTCATTCATTTCCTCATCATCTGAGGAGTTATGGCAATTGTCGTTGTTGGTAGATTTATGTTTAGTGGATCGACTGAGAGGAAATGTAGTAGTGGTGGTAGATTTGTGATTTTGAAAATAATTAATAATAATGGTTGAATTGCATGAACTAGAATTAAAAGGTTAAACGATAATGTTTTTTTTTTTTCTTGAAAAAATATTTTGACATGATTTTACCGGATTGTAGGTTAACTAGAATTTTTAACCAAGTTAAACTAAGTCAATATCTTCCCTTATTTTTTCTTTAACCTGGATAGGTCTAGGTTCTAAGTCGATTAGGTTCTGGATCAATTTCAAACTGATCTAGGTTTCGGGTCGATTAAGTCCTAGGCCAATATGATTTTAAGACTATGGTTGTAACTATTGACATGAATTCTTCATTTTTCAAGTTATTAGCCTGACATCTACTCGAATGCTCTATTTTATAAGTTAACAGTATGAGCACTTATATGAGCAATCCATCTTACATGCTAGTAGTGCGATAATTCATGATAAAGACTTTGAAGCACAATAGGTCTGCAACCATACTTTTTATGATGTGAATTAAAGTAATTTGATGATGTATAAATTTATAAGGATCACCAGGTATGAGACACAACAAATCCTCACACATAACTAGCTAAAAGGAACCCTTTTCTGCTTTTTATTCTCTTTATTATGTACATTTAATTTCTTTTACACTTTACTAATTTAAACATCAAATATAATTACGACATGTTTTGAAAGAGAATACCAACCACAATGTAAACTACTAGTCAAGCCTAATCTTAAGAAAATTTCAAAGCTCATTAAACAGTAATGGAAAGACACAAAATCATTTTAATTTTATTTTGATTTATTAGTAATCATGTAAGATGTGTTGGTAATGTATGTACTAATTTGATGTGTTTAATAACAAAAAAAAAAACACTAAGAATTAAGCAGCAAACAATTGAAGTTCATGATGCAATTAATAGGCAGAATTAGTCTTGATGTTGATTCAAAGATACAAATAGCTCAGCTTGTTAGATGTTAAATTCTTGAGAATTTCTTAATTAAATTGATTTGGATTTCAACAATTAACATATATTTTTGAAAGCTAGTGAATCACTTTAATTTGTTGTTTTACTAGTTATTTGTTTAATATTGTAATGTAGATTATTTTTTAAAAATATTTTTTTATTGAAAATATTTTAAAATATTTTTTTTCTATATTTTTTTATTTTTTACATCAACTCATTAAAATTATTGAATTTTTTTAAAAAATATTAATTTAATATTTTTTTAAAATTAATATATTTTAAAAAAATATAAAAATAGAAGCGAAAACTTAAAGAGTAATAGTTAATCTTTATTTAATTAAATTAAAAAAAATTGAATTTCACTTATATTATATATTACGTTGCCGCTAGGTTGATTAAAGAATATACTTGTCAATAAAAAAACATTTTCATTACCACAAGAGAGGTGAAGATCTCGGGAAAAGGAGTGTTTTTTTTTTTTTTTAAATTTTTTATGAACAATTATTGTATTATCATTTATTATTAAAGGACAGGAACACATACGAAGGCCTCTCTTATTTCCTTATCATAAGTACGAACACTTTGGGGTCTGTCTTTGCCTCTTTGGGATCTGCCCGCCTCCCATATTCAGAACAGATCGCCTCCCATATCCAATCCATAAAACTTGATTGTATTATACGGAGGGAATGCGGGCAGAGCTTGTATTGCTTAGATTTTAGTTTTTGTACATGATAGAATTAAACTCTTGAGGTTTTTTTTTTTTCTTTTTATTTGTAAGTAAGAAACATACCCAGTTGCAGCTGGTAAATTACTTATTGATAGGAGGACAGCGAAAGTTGTTGTCTTTGCAAGGGAATAAAAAAAAGTCGAGAAATTTGATGGGTTTTCTTGTTGATTCACATAAAGGTGGTTGTGGAGTAGGGGGTGGTAGTGGTGGTTGTTTTAGGAGTTTGATAAGGAGAAAACAGGTTGATTCTGTTCATTCTAAAGCACTTGGTCATCATCGATTAGCCAAGGAGTTGTCTATTCTTCACCTTATTGCTATTGGTTTGTTCTTTTTCTCTTAATTCTTCTCTTTGACCAAAGAATTTTATCTGGGTTTTGGTTTTTGGATCATGGTTTTGATTGTCTTGTGCTTCTTCTTTCATTTTTGTTTGCTACTTTACCGGATGGATGAGTTGATGCTGATCGTGTTAATTGGTTTCAGGTTTTGGCCAGAAATTTTAAGCTTTCTTGCCTGTTTTTCTTTGGATGTATCATTTCCTTGTTTTCCTGTCCAAATAATATTTCCTTTGTTTACCTTTTTTTTTTTATTATTGAAATTAATTTTATTAAAACATAAGCCAAACCTGATGCTACTAAGCACCGTCTTAATGCTAATTTGAAAAGTTAATTTTTTTTTTTATCCTTTTTGTAACTTTCAGTTTTTCGTGTTAGTTTTCTAGTTTTTGAATGTTGGTTCTTGTGCTATAGCTTGCCTTCTATCTTTGAATTGCTGACTGTTGAACTCTGATCAGGCGTTGGCTCAACTATTGGAGCTGGAGTTTATATTCTTGTTGGAACAGTTGCTAGAGAGCATTCTGGACCAGCTCTATTTATATCCTTTTTGGTTGCTGGAATTGCTGCTGCTCTTTCAGCCTTTTGCTACGCAGAACTTGCAAGTCGTTGTCCATCTGCCGGCAGTGCGTATCATTATTCCTATATATGTGTTGGAGAAGGGTAAGTATTTGTTGTTTCTTGTTTGAAAACTTATTTACTTCTGTGACAGTCTCTCTTCTATTTGGTTCATGGTTTACATCCTGCTATCTCTTTATTCAAAGGGGATAAATAAGTTGATGCTTTGCCTTTTTTTTCCATTTATCTTTTTTTTTTTTATGTGTAACTGTATTAAAGGGAAAAACTATACAAAAATACTAGGGGCATACCTTTAGATGTATATCGTCCCGTTACCCAAATCCATCTGACCTTAGGCTGCAGGAAAAAAAAAAGCTAAAGAAATCTCAAATATATCCGAAAAAAAGACTGTCTGGACAGCAGCTAGGAAGCTGGTCAACCGGTTTGTTGACAACTTAGAACCGGTTGACTGGTTCTGCGAAAACAGCAGACATGCTAAGATGAACTCGAAGAAAAGCAAAGCAAAGGTATCTCATGACTAGCAGACACCATATGGACCTGAGAGCAACTGCAATCTGATACTTTGGTTCTAGCAACATGTTATTGGTGGATTTGGTTGGTCATAATATGGTTCCATGATGCAACCTACTTTTGGCACATTTCTTGCTGTTTTGATATGATTATTGATTTATGTAATAGCATACCTCAGGCATTGTGTTTGGATAGTTCTTTGTTTGTATTTGGGTTCCATTGTTGGACTAGATATAGTTTTTGACAGAACCTGCAATGCCCTTTGCTTATTGATTCCTGCTTTTTCAATTTGCAGTGTTGCTTGGTTGATTGGCTGGGCTCTAATATTGGAATACACAATCGGTGGTTCAGCAGTTGCTCGTGGCATATCCCCAAATCTAGTTCAGTGACTTTCTGTTACCCGAGCTTCAATTTACTTAGATGTGGCACTTTTAATTCTTCGGGTTTAATTATTTCAATCTTATTGTTTTGAGTACAATTATTTTACATTGTTCTCTTTATAGATGAAAATGGTACACATTTTCCAATTTTCAAGCATTGCTGTCTTGATGCCTAGTGGCTAATTGCATCTTGTTGTTGAATTGGAATTTTGGAAGAACAGAAAATTAGTAAAATTGTCGATTCTTTCATTTCTTTTATGATGTATGAATGAGCATGCAAGTAATTCTTTTCAGATGGTCAAGCTATATTGATAATACCTTTCATTGGAGTCTAGCTTCAATTTAATTTGAGCACTTTGATAGTTGCCATTTACATTAAGACTTGAAGAGTCATTTAGGACGTCCTTGTTTCCTTTGCAGGAAGTTCTAACATAATAGTGATCTTCCATTTTCACCACTACAAAATAAATTTCTACGATGCCCCTAGTTATCAGCCTAAGTGGTGTTCTTTAGGTTAGATCCTTGGTTTCAACGAAAAATATAAAGAAAAAGTAGAAAAGGAATTGCTGATACTCTATTGTGATTAGTTGACAAGCAAGTTGTTGGTCAATACTTGGCTTTTTTTCCTTGATGAGAGTCTTATTTTATTCCCCCCCCTCTTATCTATCTAGGCATTGTATGTTCTCCAAATGGTGATAGTCTGTGTGCTTCCCTTTCTGTCTATTTTTGAATTATTGTTTTTTTTCTTACTTGTCTTGTTTTATGCTTTTAGGCACTGTTCTTTGGAGGTCAGGACAATCTACCAACATTTCTAGCTCGTCAGCATATACCTGGGCTTGATGTTGTGGTTGACCCATGTGCTGCTGTTCTGGTATTGGTTGTCACTGGGCTGTTGTGTGTGGGAATAAAGGAGGTACATACCATAATTCTTTATCATGTTCATTTTCCCCTCTTGACTAGCAGTTATTCTAGGTAAAGTTCTCCTTTCTTTCCTTGCTATTATATTAATCTCCTCGAGTAACATCATTGTGCAGAGTACTCTAGCACAAGCCATAGTAACCTCCATAAATGTGTGTGCCATGCTTTTCATCATAATAGCTGGTACTTATCTCGGCTTCAAGACTGGATGGGCTGGATATGAACTTCCTACTGGGTAATAGGCATCCCACGTTGTAAAATCATTTTTGAAACATTTTGTGCAGAAGTTTTGTAACTAATATGATATTTCTGAACTCACAGGTACTTTCCCTTTGGGGTGGATGGGATGCTTGCAGGGTCTGCAACTGTATTTTTTGCGTACATTGGTTTTGATTCAGTTGCCAGCACTGCTGAGGAGGTATGCACCTTCCCGGTGTTTTTGTTATTCCTTCCCGCTTCTCTTCTACTGTAGTTATTTCATGTGTAGTCTTCATGTTCATGGGTACATGGTGACTTGTGGAGTCTTATTTCGTGTTTCATATTTTCTGACAGGTGAAAAATCCACAACGAGATTTACCTCTAGGCATTGGGCTCTCGCTGTCTATTTGTTGTTCTTTGTACATGCTGGTCTCTGTTGTCATTGTTGGTCTGGTACCTTATTATGCAATGGATCCCGATACCCCTATCTCATCAGCTTTTTCTGTACACGGGATGCAATGGGCAGCGTAAGTTTGTTGTTTTGGTCAAATGCATGGTACATCAATTTTTTCTCCAAAATTATATGGAAGTAATTGAACCTTCTTGGTTTATAAGTCTTTGTGCTGCTTGTGTGTTCAGGTACTTGATAACTGCTGGGGCAGTTATGGCTCTCTGCTCAACATTGATGGGGTCAATGCTTCCTCAGGTAATTTAACAGAATCTTCAAGGTGCTTGTATACCATATTTTTCTGATTTGCTGCTCCTGGATGCTATCTGTCATATGATGAATGTTATTCTTGATTGTTCTTCACTGGCCATGCACCTCATGACTGCCCGCATACACTGACTTTTAGTTCAAGCAGTGTATTTTGATTTCCTTTATTTCATTAATATGGTTGATCTTCAAAACATACATTGTGTACTTATATGAATCAATATATGTTTGTTACATATCTGTATCACTGTATTTTCTGACATGCCAGTACTTTATCAGTAGGCTCTACACTGTATTTTTCCTCTGCCATAATTCTCTCTTTTTTTAATAAAATGAGGAAGTTCTAATTAGAAAGAGGGAATTGTACACTATGACATTGAGAGTAATCCTATCAGAAAGTGAAATAGACACAGGAATCTAGATCAAAATAATAAAGCACTCCAATTCCCCTGAATATCAGTTCAGGAAAGCACTTGCTATGTGACACCACAAAGAAGCCAGGAAGAGTATCCAATCCAACGTTAACTTTCATGATGTGAAGTGATGATTGATAATTCTGCCTCGCCCTCCTTCCAAATGCACCAAAAAACTGCACTAGGAAACACATCTCTATAGTTCTTAGATTCTTTCTCCGACCCAAGACACCCCCTAAAGAAATCAGCAACACTTGTTCCACCATCCTCGGAATTGCCCAACACTAACAAATGCAAACAATCTTTGCTGCATATATTGAGCTGAAGGGCAATGCAGAAAGAGATTGACTTAGAGATTCTCTATTACGAGGACACATAACACAATTATTAGGAGTAAGGCCTTATGATGCTTTCTAATCTGCAACAAGTCATTGGTGTCAATCTCATCGACACCATTCTCAAGATGAAAAGGTTGTCTCAATAGGCTCATAAAGGGTTTCTTGAATATGAACCCTGGGGACAACTACTATATAGATGGTTAAAGCAAGAATGTGTTATTAGTGGTGTTGATAACTGTGTGTTTATATTTATTCTCTAATTGGTGATTATTGTGCACGCCTGTCTTAGTGGGAAAAATGCTTAATCTGTTTCTCGCCTCTTAACTTTACTAGATTCACCAAATGTTAACTGTACTATTCTGTTCTTCCATGATGATTTTTTGTTGTTGGTGTATTGTATTTACCTTTTCTTTATCTCCAAGTCATCAATTAACACAGCTTTTGTCTTTCCCAGCCTCGAATTTTGATGGCAATGGCTAGAGATGGATTGCTGCCATCATTCTTTTCAGACGTAAATAGAAGCACCCAAGTTCCTGTTAAGAGCACGCTGGTGACTGGCTTTGGTGCTGCAGTATTGTCATTTTTTATGGATGTTTCACAGTTAGCTGGGATGGTATGTGAACTTTGAATCAAGTAAATGTGCAATATAGTATTGTTGTAGTTGATGAGGCTTGCTTGCATTTTGCTTGGACCCATTTACTTCAAATCTAAGCAAGAAAGACAATGGGATGGGAAATGGCTGAGTAACCTCTCCGTTTCCTGTTTCCTGTCTGTCGGGACCCATTAGTTCCTGATCAAGGAAATAGGAGAATTTTTTACTCTTACCTTCAACTGTTAATGAGGATTGACCACAGCTATTTTTTTACTTCAGTTATCAAACAAATAGGTGGCTTTCTGGGAATGTTATATATATATATATATATATATATATATATATATATATATATATATATTTTTTTTTTCCTATCTCTGACCTGCCCCTTTGTTTTAAGATTGTTACCAGTTTCTATGATCCAGCTCATTCAACAATTCAAATCAATATCTTGAAAAGAAAATAATTGAGCGCTTCGTTCTCTGGCAATGCTGCTCCTTATATTATGTATGTGTGTGTATGTTGATATATACATATTTCCCACTTACACTAAGATACAGTGATTTCCCCTTGAAATCCATTATTATGAAAAAGGCAAAACCCAAAGAAAGAGACAATGAACCATCTTTGGTGATAATTTCAAGATGGATTTATATTTCTTGCAGTTATAGTCTGACCACATCTTTTACATTCAAATTATTAGCACCTAGACCATGCATTCACCGCTGTCTGCACCATTCCAATCAGGAACATTATTGCTGAGCATGGGACGGATCAACTAAAGTGGTTCTTGAACGAAAACTAAAATACAAGAGTTGCAATCTATTCTGATTCAATAGAAATGAAAATTTATATTTAATTAGTATTTATTAAATTTTATTTTAGAATTTCTTAGAAATTATTATTCTAAAATATCCTCCTCTGTGAAAAAGGCTTGCACTCCTTTTTACAAGAACAATGACTGTGGGAAACCTCAGCACTTTTCAAACATACAAATTTTATTTATGTAAATGTCAGAATATTCTTGATAATGCCATTTTGTGCAGGTCAGTGTGGGCACACTTCTTGCTTTCACTATGGTAGCAATTTCTGTATTGATACTGAGATACGTACCACCAGATGAGGTGCCTTTTCCATCTTCACTTCAGGAGACTATCGATTCTGTGTCATTACGGTACAGTAGCCAAGATGTCTATGAGGAAAAGGCTGCTATTCATGCGGGTACCTCTAAGGATAGCAAATTGCCTTTACTAGGCAAAGCAAAAACAATTGAATATCCCTTACTTGTAAAACAAGAAGCTCAAAGTAATTGTAAGTTCTTTGCAGCTATCACTCTTTACTTTTCTTGGCATGCATATGAATATTACTTGTTAGGACTGTAAATAATCTAAAAACCTCTCATTTCCAATCATGGCCCAATTACAAGGCATGTGTTACAGAATTCCTGATTGTCATATTTAAAAGATATATTGCTTGTATTACAGTGCTTTGAAATATTTACAGATGGAATCCATACATCCACAGTCCTTTCTGTCCTGCCCTAAACTTTAATTTAAAGATGTTAGACCCGACTCTTAGTGCTCTGACCTCATGTAGCACATTAGCAAAATTTAATGTGTCAGCTTTTTCATCAGATGGTTTCTCACTCTAATTCTCCTTTCTCGAATTGTTTCAGTTGTCATGAGTGAAGGGAAAAGGCGAGAAATTGCTGGCTGGACCATAGCAGCCACATGCATTGGGGCGGTTCTCCTTACCTATGCAGCTTCAAACTTGAGTCTTCCTAGGTGGGTCAATATTGATCATAACAGTAATTTACAGTTACACATATACATCCTATAATGCTTTTAGACAAGATGGGAACCATTTTCTGCTTTTCTTTCAATGTTAATGTATTTGTTTGGACTCTTCTTCCATCAGTCCTCTTCGTTTTACAACGTGTGGAGTTGGTGGTGCACTTCTCCTTTGTGGTCTGATTGTGCTGACCTGCATAGAACAAGATGATGCAAGGCACAGCTTTGGGCATTCAGGAGGTATGTGGCTATTTCTTCTTAAACCCTGTGCAGTTTCTTATTTTTGTAAGGCCAGTCTAGTTAATACCTGCATATGTGTTTGATGGAAATGTCGGAATATGTCAAGTGTTTGTGTTGAATGTGCTATATGTATGTAACCACTGGCCCTATTTGTTACAGAATAAAAAATGCTCAATTGTCTTGGAATGTCCTAGCAGAGTTGGGGATTGATTTGTGTTTTGATCCCAAGTAAAATGAGTTCTCATGCAGGTTAATTACTCACTTAAACCTGGGAGGGAAGAGCATTTTCAACAGTCTAACCACGATACTTGCTCATAATATGTGGACATTTTAGTAAATCCAGCAGTTAAGCTACTAGTGCCTGTGAATCCTGAGATAGTTTCTGGATAGAACTCTGTTTAGGTTTTACACTGGCCCAGAACAGCACACGTGAGAGTGTGCGCTATATGTGCTTATTCATCTTTTTGAAGTCCTATCTTATACTGCATTTAATAGTGCTATTAATCACTTGAATCAGTGTGTGCTTATTACCAGGCATTCATTTATACCATAAACACACACCAACTTGCACACACACAATCATATGTACAATATAGCTGGTTATGTTGGTGTTACAGTGTTAAGAACTCCTTTGATTAAAGGTTTTAGTGAAACTAAAAGCAAATTAAATATCTTTTCAGGTTTCATTTGCCCATTTGTTCCACTTCTTCCTATTGTCTGCATACTCGTCAACATCTACCTGCTGATTAATCTTGGGTGAGTAAATAAAAATCAAGCTGCAGTTACTATGCAATTTCCCTTCAGAGAAGTAGTCTTTTTCCTGTATATTGAACTTTACGTTGTGTCCTTGTGGGGGGTAGGATTGGGCCTTGGAAATATTTATCCAACTTTGCTGTTTTATGATTTTGTTCATTCTATGGATCTCCATTTCTCTTCTCACAACATTCTCCCTCCCTCCCCTTTTCTCTCTGACCTTTCAGTGCTGCCACCTGGACCCGTGTTTCTGTATGGCTTATTGTTGGAGTGCTTGTTTATGTATTCTATGGGCGGAAACACAGCTCACTAGTGGATGCTGTCTATGTACCTGCAACTCACGCTGATGAAATTTATCGGAGCTCTGGAGAAAGTTTGGCATAGAATTCGTTTCCAGTTCATAGCATCAGGATTCAATCCCGTGCGTTCCTTACAACAGAATCTCTTTGTTGTAATATTGTATTTTACCTTCCCCCAAGTGCTGTTTGTATTCATATGACACCATTGATGGCTGAAATCCGTCGTGTAGTTTATATATAGGGTGGTGGACTTGCATGTACAAATTCTGATTCAAGAATGAAATCCGTCTTGTGTAGTAAACATTGATTGATCCTTTATTTGTGATGGATAATTCATGGCCATTCGCATCTATAAGTTTTGAAAGTGGACCAAGACCGAGTGTTCAGTTAAAAAATAAAACAGTTGAAAAAAAAAAACACATGGGCTAAATATAAAGGTAATGTTGTAAATAACTTAAATGGGGACTATATAAATGTCTCTCCAAAGCCAAGAAAGGGCTACGGATTTTTATTATTTTTTCATCAAATTATGAGGAAAAAAATGAATTCAAGCTAGATTAAAAGATCAAAAAGGGGTTTAGAGGATCTAAACTAGAGACCTAAGACTTTCCTTTTAGAGCTTACATGTGAGAATTCTAGGAGTTAAAGAGAGAAAAAAGAGGGTGAAGAAAGCTTGATTTCTTTTGCAATTTTTTAATGATATCTTGTGTTTAGAAAGTAAATCATTTTCACCAATAATTGTTTTTTTAGCATAAAATATTAGTAAGTGTAGAATATAGAATATTGATTCCTATGAGTGCTTGTAATAATGTTTTGTTTTTAGAATTATATTTTTAGATGTGAAAATTTAATGGGTAATATGAGAATTGTAAGAGAATTAAAGAAAATAGTATCATTCTTTTGGTGTGAGATTCTGACCTTAGTTTATAATTAGAGAATGAATTAAATTGTCAAATTGTTAAGGAGTTTGGGTTGAATTGTGTATTAAAGATATGAAATGAATGAGTAAAAATCAGTTTCACAAAAATCTTGAAGAGAAACTTATGATCCTCTTTAAGGCTAAGTACTGGTTAGGGGGTTAGGAGAATAAAAAGAAATTTAAACTAGTTGACCAAATCAAATGTGATAATTGTGTTGGATTACATCCATATAAGGTACAAAGTGTAGAGGAAAAAGAAAAAAAAAGAAAAAAAGGGCCTAAGACATCCATGGGAGAAAATAAGGATTAATGGGAGCCAAAACAAATATTTGTTCATTTATGAGTGTTCAAATAAGTATTGATGTATTAAAGATAAAGTGAAATATATTTAATTAGTTTATCTAATTGTGGTTGAGTTTCTAATGAAACTTGAATTTTAAAAGTTTGTAAAACGTTAACAAGATAAATGAGCATAGATATATAATTAATTTGTGAAAACATAGAATAAATGATGGATTGATGAAGTTGAGATGAAATCATAAATGTAGTATTGATATAAAAATGTAATAGAAGCAAATATGGATATGGCTAAATTAATGGGCGATCAAAAGTGGGAACCTTGGAGAATTTGGCTTAAATAAATTGACATTTGCTATAAATAGAATATGTATAATATGTTAAGTGAATGAAACAAATTTAAAAAGGGTAAAAACCTTACTTGATTGAAACTTGTATTCAAAAGAGTTCCTTTTATTTTATTAAAGTAGATGTTGATGAATAGATGCCTGTAAGTATGAAAGAGGCTGTAGGATTCATCTAGCAGCAGAGAACCACTACTTGAACTAGAAATTAGGAGGTGTTTTGCATGACTATCTGTTATTAAGTATAAAATTCTTAATGATATAGCAATTGTAGTATTCTTTAATTTTTTTCTTCACAAATGTATGTATATATGAATATATCAACAATAACTGGATCAATGGAAAAATAATGATTTTTTACTAGTACCTTAAATAGTACTAGTGGCGTCAGTTTATCAAACGAACACGATTTTTTTTTTATTAGTACCTTGAATGGTACTAGTGCCATCAATTTATCTGATAATCAGAAAATTTGTTGACTAGTACCCTAGATGGTGTTAGTGGCATTAGATTGTCTGACAACTGGGTTTTCATTGACTAGTTATCTAGAGGTAGTAGTGGTATTAGCGAGACATATAACCAGGATATTTGAGTCACTTAACTACTTTGAGGAGTTCTGTGGCATAAATAAAATTATTGAACTAATAATAATAAACCTTTGGCTAGAATTGAATGAATGCCATTAAAGAGAAATTTAAATTGTGAATTACATGATTTAATTCTATAACTTATTTATATTATATGTTATAAGAAATTCCAGGTACATCTAAACCTCGCATGTAACATTAGATTAGCCTTGGTAGCACATTCAATGCAAAATCATTGTCGACTAGTATCTTTCTAATCAGGACATCTTTACATCGCACTGTAATATATAATGACTTGTTATGCTCAGTACCGTTAAGATCCAATTCATCTTTGATGAAAACTGGAGTACATATAATTTGAAGCTTAGATCATTCCCACTAAATGTTTCATAGTTTCTTAGTTGGTATCTTGAGGCACATAGGCCTCATTCAACACCTTTTATAGAGCCTTCCTTAATAGCTCGAGGCTTAAAATTAATGACAACACTGATATTCTGGCATGAGTTTTCATAAGTTGCTCAACAACACTATATTTACTATGTTTTATCAGCTTTAAGAACTCATTGGTCTCTTTTTCATTTACGAGTTTATTCATTTCCTCAATCAGGTTAACCACTTCTTTTCTCTTAGCCTTCCTTTATTTCTCAAGTTCTTCTGAGGTAAAGCATCTCTTGATACGGGTTAGGCCTCTAACTTTCACTTGTAAGATGGGTGTTAGTTGCGTGCTTTGGAAGAAGTACCCGTAGTTATGAAGTAAGACATTGTAGTTTCCTATATTTGCCACTATAGGTTTAGACAAGACCTATTTGAGTAACCCGCCTGCAGTAAATTGCACCCAACATACTTTTTTGTTTTTGCTAGATTCACCCACGATGGACACCTCTCTGTTTGTTCCCTTTTTAATTCGAAGAATTCCTTGAATCATCATTTGTATCACTTTCTTGTGGAAGCCTTCGTACTAGTTGATCATGTGACCTTCTTCACTGTGATACTTATAAAAAATCATGCTTGTTAGTCTTTTATTACTACCTTTTTTGTGTCCAACTTTTGTCATCATCTCATAAAGTCTATCCATAAGTATTTTTAAACTCATTGGGTCTTTCACCTCTAGTGCGTTTACTGAACCACTACTCGAGACATGATTGGGTAAAGGGTTTGTACTCACATTTAGAGTCTTCTCAAATGTAATCCACCCAGCTTTAATTAACTGTAAGAGCTTTTTCTTAAAGGCATTGCAAGTATGAATGCTATGTTTTGCAATGCCAGTATAATACTCATAAGTGAGGTCTAGTTTGCACTAGTTAGGGTAAGGTGGATGCAGAGGGACGAGTGACATTGGAGCTACCCCACTTAAACTATCCTAAAACAAATGCATTAGTAGCTTTTCATTGTATACTACTTTTATCATTTTATTGCAATAGGATTTGAGATGGGTACTAAAGCATTGGGCTCTAGTGTATTTGATGAACTAGAGAACACATAAATTCTTTAGTATAACCACTTTCAAAACTATACACATTTCTACGACTTGTACTGGATCATGCAAATCTACTCCTTCAATATCCTTTATTTTGGCTTCTAATGATTCCATTTTATCTTGATCAATATCGTCATATGATTTTGTCTTGTAAGTTTCATTGGTGAATACATCTACAAC
Source organism: Populus alba x Populus glandulosa (assembly GCA_033617975.1). Classification (NCBI taxonomy): domain Eukaryota; kingdom Viridiplantae; phylum Streptophyta; class Magnoliopsida; order Malpighiales; family Salicaceae; genus Populus; species Populus alba x Populus glandulosa. The sequence continues at coordinate 6,865,111 of CM066161.1, forward strand.
TATAAGGTTGGTACAAATAATGTTGACTACACCAATGCTGCATTATATTATGGGTCTTAACCCTGTTCACCCATCATATTTTCAGGCTGAGTTGTTGCTTGAGTTTGAAAAAACGTGATGGGCTAATTGGAAGGGCCGTCACTAGAGGCATTTCTAAGCACTTGCACGAGATCCATATTTTCCCATCAAAGTTAGGTGTTATAGATTTTATTGATTGGAGTTCTTTGAGGACCTATATTTCAACCTGGAATGTATTCATATCATTTTAAAATGAATGTATGTATGCTTATGAATACAAATATATGTACATGCATATTAGATATAAGTTAACCCGTTCAAAGAGTTAATCCATGACTTCCTTGTTAAGCATGGGTAAAATACGTAACCTAAAAAATTTGAAAAGATTTTCCCTGATTCCTTAAATCAGCTGAATCTCATACGCATTACAAAGTATCATAAAAAGGGGGTCTGTGCCCTTCTTATTTATCAAATACAAGTAGTTCATATAAAGAGTTTTCCAATATCTCTATTCATTCTCAAATGTCACCCTTTTATTAGCTACATTCTTGATAAAATTTAAAACATCATTCAAATACCTTTTGTACTTATGAGCATTGCTACTGATCATAAAGGCTTTTACTCATAACTAATTTGCCTTTCGAGCCACCATATCAATCAGCTTCTCAGTCTATTCAATCTTGTAGTGGAACAAAATATTTTCTTAAAGCAATGTATCGCTGCTTGCGGCTAGTGATTCATTGTTTCTATCTAGCATTTAAACTATCTTCTTTAGCTCCTAGATCTAGTTCTTGGTCTTATGAAGTACTTCCCTCTCGATATTGAGCTTAACTATCTTTATATTTAGTTGTATGTAGAAGTTTTCGATGTGGTCCTGTTGATGTGGTCCTACTGATGTGGTCTCTTACCTGTAGAGGTATTTTTTAGAGTCACCAATTCTTTTTTCAGCATTACGTGCTTGTTCAGCATGTCATCATAATTGGCCATCCTTTCTTTCAACTATTCTTGGATTCCATGCATAATTTCCTTAGACTGCTTATATGTCTCTTGCTGGTTCTTTCTTGCTCTGAATCATGTATTAATTCAGTTATTTGCTCATCATTTTCTCTTAATTATTGGCTTCAGAAAGGCTTTTTTTATTTTCTTCTTTAAAAGTTGGTTTTCTAAGAATTTCTATTCACTCTTGCTGTTACTTAGCTCAATCCTCAACTTATCCATTTTGCAAATCTTCTTTATTATTTACCCCTTTTCTCTTGGGTTCCATGGTGGTGAATGATCCCTCCTTGCCGACTAATATTTGGCTTTGCATTCTCGTGTTTCTAAGCACTTTGGATAATTCACCATTTCTCCATACCAAGTAATTAGGGTCGGTTAAGAATTTCCTTTATTGTTCCTCTCTGTAGACTTGAACAAGTTGTTTCCAATCACATCTGATGATGTTTGATTCAACTACAGAATTAAAATATTTGAAAAACAAGTATACTTGGCTAATCCCTAGGTCCTTGACATGCATTGAATGCCTCTAAATTGCCTAGCTGCCAATGCGGGTGAGTAGCTGATGTAATCAGTCAAACCAATTAGTGATGCCTATGTTTTATCAGCATAACTCATAAGATAAGATGAATTGCCTACCTAAAGGGCTTTCCATCTAAAACTATTATAAGGGAGTTTTTGGTAATTTTTACCCATACCTTTTTATATAGGTTATTCCATTCCTCACTCAAATCAGTATTAAGGGTCTCATGTTGAACCACCAAAAATTATTAAAAACTTTTTTTGGTGTCTTCAAGTGACTCACTATCCATATAAATAGTAAAGGAACACAACACTGCATCGCTCATTTTCTATAGTCTACAATGGTTTAGGAGTAAGAGAGTTCCAGCTAAGACAACTGAGGTGGATTGACAACTTCAATATTGATTATCCCAGCAGCTTCCAAAAGAAACAAAACTAACCTGAAGATGGCAAAAACAACAACTTGGTATTTCTCTTTCCCTTGTCTTTATCTGCCTTCAGCTTATTCTCAATCAACTTCCATTTAAATCCTCTATTAAACGTCCTATACTAATGTACTTGGTTTAGATGCCATAATTTCATGACCTCGACATCCATGTTCTTGATTCTTTGTCTGAAATATACTTTGTGAGGGTCATTTAGAAAGTTCAAAATTTGAGCATATTCTTCAATAGTAGGGATCATATCAATATCCCCAAAAGTAAAACATCTATAACCTGGATTCTAGAAAATACATCAAGGCCTTGACTATAAAAATCTAAACTGGGATCTTTATTAGGTGGGCAATTCTCCTATAGTTTCTCTCAAACAAAGTCTCATCCATGTATTCCCAGACTGACACAAGCTTTTTTATATTATTTATGGAGTAATGTACTTTGGTCATATACGATAGTTCTCTGACCTCGATCTTTAAGGAATCCCCTTTAACTAATTACATCATCTTAGATCTTTCTCCATACTCAGAAAAAGTCATGAAAATCATGGTCTTAGTTAAAAAAAACCTGCATAGTTCAGGATTTTAATTAGGTTTGCCCTAATGCCAAATGAATTATTAAGGAGTTCATACCCTAAAGGTAGATTCTAGATTATTACATGAGGGGTAAGTTCACTACATGGTCTCAAAAGGGTTTAATTTACCTAGTGACCACCTTTTATGAAGGCAGTGTAGAGGTTTACAAGGAATTGCTAAGGCACAGTGTGACTGCCATTACCGAGTAAACGCTCATCTCACAATTGGTTGTTTCATAAATTTGAACCCTAACTGAAAGTCATGAGATAGACCGTTACTCCTCATTTAACCTAGAATTGAGTTTATTCAAAAATTAAAATGCATGAAAGCATTAATCCATACCCATTGTACTTATGCATGAACTGTAGATAAAAATGCATGCTAACGTAGTATGTAAAAATATATGGTAAAATCAAATTAATTAGACCAATAAAAATAAATAGGTAAAAAATTAAACAAGCAAAGTTCAATCCAACCAAACAAGTTCTCAGTGGAGTTGTCATCTTGTTGTGATGTACACGGCGTCGAATGGCGGAGCAGCCTCTTAGAAATAAATTTTTTTTTGGTTTAATCATAAAATTATGATAATAGGGTTTAAGAGTCGTCACCTAGTATTATGGTCACTAGAAAACTTAATAGTTTGCGAGATTCTAGGTAAAGAGACTAGTTGTACAAGGAGAAGATGCATCAGCCGAGTGCACATTATCTATGGTAATCTACATCTTTGATTAATTTTTAATTTAAGACATGTTTCTATTTGCTGATCTCATTTAAGGTTCAAAGCAGATCTCTTTTCATGATCAACTCTCTACCTTATCGGGTTAAGTCTTGATTGTTCTAAAGCCTAAATTTTAGTATCGCATTTATTTTTTATTTTGTATCTTTAGTACCTGAGGGTATACTTTACAATGTTATTTTATACCATCAAATATTAAAGTCTACAATTATAGCTTAACACTTTGAATATTAATTAAACAAATTAATTGTTATGAGATTTTTGATATTTTAGTCAAGTCCTAATGGATAATTATAAACTAATTATGATATCTATTTTGTATTTTAAAATGAGATAAAAATATGATTTTATTTTTTAAAAGAACATGCTTAAAACAATTTAGGATTTAGCCGTATGCATGAAAACAAAACATATATTTTTTTTGTAATTTTGAAGTGAGGAATTTTTTGAAATTTTTTAGATTTTTTTTTAAATTTAGAGAAAACTATGTATTTAATACGAGCTCCATATCTTATAATGTAAGTCTACAGCTCAATATTAAATGAAGGAATCAATTCAATTTCACCCCTGTCCAATGTTAAAATGACCTTATGAGTTTAGCCTTTCTCTTTTTAACTTGGTCCTTGATCTTGGATATTTTTAATTTCATCTCTGGTTGACCTTCAAACTTCTAATTTCTTCAATGTCATCCCTAATTTCACTCAATTGAGTCCCTAAATTCACGCTTTTTTTGCAAAAAGATCTTTGGTCTTGGATTACTTCAATTTGGACCTTAATTGACCCCAAAACTTTGATTTTCTTATAATTTTAACCCTAATTTCACTTATTTGAGTTTGGAAAAATTAAATATTGTCCTTTAAAATTTCATTGTTAATTAAACCCAAATTAAGCTTCTAAACTTATTTTTTATCAATTAAGTCTCTAAAAAAATTAATTTGATATATTAAAAGTCTAATTAAAACCTTGTACTTAATTAACTCTTTCAATTTATCCCAAATTAATCCTAAAATTTAAGCAAACCTTTTATTGAGTTCATAATTAAATCAAATTGTCCTATCAAAAGCCTAATTAAGTCCCCATACTTAATTTTTATGCAAATTCTTCCGATAATTATTTGATTTAACCTTGAATTTGCATTATCTTTCAATATTGGGTACAATAGAGTATGATTAGGCTCCCAAATTTATCCAAAATTTCAACTTGATTTCTCTATACATTTGAAACTCTTCTCAGCCTGTTTTTTCCAAGTTGATAGTCTTTTTGTTATTATTTTTTTTATTTTTAAAATGAAAAAGGTAAATTTGGGTGGAATATAAAAATGGATTATGACATGGACATCAAATATGCTAATGTGATCTTGCCATTTTTCAAGCTTCTCTTTTTGCTCATTCAGCTCTCCCCCATCTTGATACTATCTTTTCAACTTCTTCAATTCCTTCTCCCAAATTTCTAGTTTGGATTAGACTATGATAACTCATTCTTTCAAGGTATTTTTTCTTTCCTGGTAATCCCTTGTGTCCAATTTGATTGCCCTTCTAGCTTCTCTTTTATCATTAGCTTGATCTTTATATTAAGCTCTTAATCTTCTTTCTTCTTCAATGCTAAGATTGACCAACCTATTATTTTCTTTTACAGCTTCCAACCTCGTTCTATTATTATCTATTTCCTCTTTTAAATAAGCTATTAATCATTTATCAGCATGTGTTTTGCCCTTAGAAGTCCTTTTTAAAGTAACCAACTCTTTTTCTAGCATCACATTTGTTCATTAGATCATTGTACTTGGACATCTTTTCTTTGTAACTGCTCTTGGATCCCCTACACAATCTCCTTATACTTGGTCATTATTTCTCCATTCCAAGTCTTATACTTGTTGTGACGTACATAACATTGTATGGCAGATTTGCCTTTTGAGAAAGTTAAATGGGGGCTTCGGGGTTTAATTGTGATTATGAGGTTTAGGAGTCGTCACCTAGTATTATAATCATTATAAAACCTAATGGTTTACGAGAGTTTGGGTAAAAGGACTAATTGTGTAAGAGGAAGACATATCACCCCCAATACACCTTATCTAAGGTAAGTTGTGTGGCTTGTCGATTATTTTTCTAAGTCATGTTTCTATTCATTGGTCTTGTCTAAGGTTCAAGGCAAATCTCCTTTCTTAAAGAAGTCTCTACCTTATTGGATCTTAATTGTTCTAAGTTCCAGATTTATCATCGTATTTATTTCTGATTTTTAATGTTCCAGGTAACAAACTAGTTATTATGGGATTTTTGATATTCTGTTCAAACCTTAATGTATAATCATAAACTCGTTACGATATTCATTTTTGCATTTTTAAAACATGATAAGAATTTGATTTTTTTTTCTTTATGGAAAATATGCATGAAAAGCCTTTAGGATTTAGCTATATGCGTGAAACAAAACATATATATAATATAAAGTTCATTTTTGAAATTTTGAATTTTTTGAGGGAAAATCGAATATTTTGATACCAAATCCATAAATTTAGGCTCATTGGATTATTATTATTTATTAGGTTTAACCATATTCATTAGGGATATCCTATTAGACTCAAGATTGTTTCTAGTATAAATGCTTTTTTGTGAAGACATTTTTAAGGGAAAACTATTTTTAATATAAAAAATTAGTATTTTTGTGCTTTTTTGTGTGGTTGAGTGATTTCCATATTAAGTCCTTGATTGAACTTGAAAGCTCTTTGAATGATTTATGAACTTCATTGTGATTTTATACTATTCATTCATGTCTCTTTATAGGTGTAAGGTGAGAGTGATCATTATGTATAACTTTATTTTTTCAAGGCATATTCTTGTTGGATCAAGTTGCAAACCATTCAAATATGATTTTAGTGTATCTTGGGAGGTGTCCACATTATAAAGTGCCCTACTTCTTGACATTCAAAGAATTTATTATTTTTAGATTTCAATTTTGATCTAGACTTATCTCCACTACCCAAACCTTTATTATTTATTTTACCCCTTATAATCAAGCCTTGTGCATTATCATCTTAGGAGTTTAAAGAAGTTTCAACATCTTCTAAACTAAGACTATCCATTCAATATAAAAAAGTATCAATAAAATGATTATAAGATAGAGATAACAAACATAAAAAAATCAAAGCCTAGTCCTCATCTTCAACCTTAACATTAATATTTTATAAATCTAAAATTACTATACTAAATTAATTAAGATGGTCTTTAATGGGTATGTCTTTTTTTATCCGAAGAGTATATAATTGATGCTTCAGATACAGTAAGTTCATCAAATATTTGGTCATGTATTTAGTTCTTAACTTTATCCACAATTCAACACATGTAGTCTCCTTAGAAACCTCTTTCATAACCTCTTCAAACAAACAAAGTTGAATAACATTATATACTTTTTTATTATATTTTTTTCCACAACATCCATTCTCTTAGAAAAACTATATATACCTTTTAGTGCCTTAAATAAACTTTGTTGAACTAACAAATCGATCATCTTAATACACCACAGAATGAAGTTGTTCCTGCCATTAAATTTCTTTACACCAAACTTCATTGCCGATATTATTTTTATCGACATCGTGAAAGCCAACAAATAATCAGGCAAACTTTGATACTAGTTTACTTTGAAAAACACCTTAAAATCTCAAAGGAATAAGATGAACAAGCACATGAGTACACATGGACTTTGCATGGTTTAGCAACTTAAACCTACTCTACAGAGAGATTATCAAAGAAATTCATTATGAGAAATCAACAAATTATAAAGTGTCATGAAAATATATTTTTTATTCAAAATACCAAGATAACCTAAAACTCTTTTTTTTCTACTAAAATGTAGAGAATAGATGCACTCACAAATAAATTTTAATTCTAAAATATAACAACTTAAAATTTTTATATATAAACTAAATACATGAATATTTATTTTCTTACTTGGACTTGTAATTTAAGACAAAACCAATAACTAGTAACACAGACAAACTCGATATAAACTTATTTTATGTTCTGTTGGTATACGCCTCCATTCAATGTTGGTGATGACCAAGCAAGTCATAATTTTTTGGAAACAAGGTTGCAATATCAACCTATCGATGACCTGATAAATAAAGGTATAGATTTTTAAATGAGTGAAAATCTAGCACATAAGAGATCATTTAGCAATGACTTCGATTGTTAAGAAAAAAAAAATGGCGCAATGTTTTGCTGTATTATGGCATGGAATACTGGTTCCTTTTTTTTCCCTTTTTTTTGGTTATTAATTTATTTTTTCAATTTCAATATAAAATATTGAGTTAATAAGATTTAAAATAAATAATTTGTTTTACTAATAGGTTTTCACGATCTCAAAAAAATATTTGAAAGTTAAGATGGTATGTAATTTCACATAATAGAATTTAATTTTATTGTTTCAGTAAATATTAAAACTTTGGGAACCAATTGAATGTTGAAAGAAAAATGCAGGATCTTTCTAAAGTTTTTAGTGTACAACAGGCCTAGGTTTTCAATATTAGGTATTGAAAGTTTTTATATTTTTGTTTTTTAGTCCTTTTAGTTTTGGAGCTTTATTTTTGGTCTAAAATTTTATTTTGTTTTTATTTCAATCTCTAGGTTTAAAAGATAAGAGAACAAATCACTGAAAAACAAAAAAAAATAAAAAAAAATGGATGGTTAACAACCTTTTGACGACAACAAAATATCTTCTATCCTAATTTTTCCTTTTTTTTATTTAAATTTGATTTCTTTAAAATAAATTAATTGAAAATATATTAGATATATTATTGCATTCAATTCATAATTTATTAGATGTGTTATTTTATTCAATTCATATTAACTATCATTCTATCTTTACTTTGTTTTCAAATAAAATTGTAGAAGTCTTTTTGTAGATGTGTTATTGCATTCAAACATTTTTTTTCTATAGATCATTATATTTTTTTTATTCAATTATTTTTCTCTAAATATTTATTTTTATTGTCATATAATTAAAACAAATTATTAAATTTATTCGAGTTCATGAGCCAGAACATGAATTTAATGGATTAAATTGGATTGACTTAAGTCAGTCTAAAATATCATTATCTTATAAATTAAAAAATTAATTACATCTTAAAATAAAATCAATCTAAATTTTAATTGGAACACAAACAAGTATCCTCTAATAGTGCATAAAATTAGGAATCCTTAAAATCTTTATTTTTTTTTATAAATAGTATTAAGATTTAATAATATTAAAGATCTCTGGAAGTAGAAAGTAGAAAGTATTTCCTTTCTTTAATTTTAAGGAGTCTCTTTTCTTTAGAAAAAACCTCTCTACGCATAATATATATATATATTGGATTTTGTTATGCTTTAAGAATTTCGTTGATGGTTGAAAATAAAAATTATTTATTGAATAAAGACATTAATTTGATTGGTCCATGTGGGCAACAAGAAACTCCTTAATAATAGGACCGGCATGCCAAGAATGTTATGGGTTTCATACTAATTAATCCACCCTCGCGTTAAGGGTAAAATATCTTTTTACATAGGAAAAAAAATTGTATAAGCATTGTTTTCGATAACAAGAAAAATATTAATTATAAATTTAAAATTTAAAATTTAAAATTTATGTTAAATAAAATAAATTGAGGATCAATGGATCAAGATATTAAAAAATTATTAATCCTAATCAAATACTAAATTATAAAGCCAAAAACAAAAATAAATTAAAATATTCAATATTACTCTTACGTGGAACCTTTAATTTATCTCAATTAATTATATGCTATAATTTTTTTATAAGAATAATAATATTTTTTTTTAACAAACTAATTTGTAAGTATAAGTTTTATTATTCTTATTAATATATTTAATTTATAAATAATCTAACATTATGTTCTAAGTTATTTATCTAATAAAAATCAAAACCAATCAGAAAATATATCCATAAAAACTTAGGATGATTAAAAAGAAAGATAATATATATATATATATATATATATATATATATATATATATATATATAAAACCTCTTTGTCTCATTAATATGCTAATTTTTGTTTTGAATTTTTTTTCAAGTATATTTATTTCTCAAACTACATGTGAGTTAACTTTAAAACTTATCAACCTCATTTTTTATCTAACTTAAATTTCAAATTAAATGTATGAGATTAGTTTGATGTGACATAATCAAGTTAAAGTATTTAAAAACAACTTAGATAACTAGTAAAAATTCAATTTATTTTAAAAAAAGTATTATAGACAAAATAGTTTTTTTGTAATATTGAAACGAAAACATCTTGAATAGACTTGAGAGGCGGTTGAAAAATCACTAGCGGTTTTGTGGATCAAAAAATCAATTAACCCATTTTATATGAAAACACCTTAAACACATTCTTATAATCTCAATAAACTAATTTCTTCACAAAAAAATAAAAAATAAATAAAAAAACTCAAACTAGTTAAGAAAACACAAAATTAAACTCAAGAAAATCTCAAGTTTGACCTCATTTTTTTAGTAATATAAAAGTATAAAAATATCTTGATAGCACTCCTCTTGTACTCTCATAAGAAGAAATACTTCATCACAAATCTTTTTCTTTTTTTTAATAAAATCTCGCCAGCCATCTCTTTCCCTTCCAATATTTTACAATGATCCTCTCTCTTCTCCTTCAAACTCAAAAACTAATATGTGAAAAACAAAAAAAGTTTTTATTTATTAAAATCTATAGTTGTAAAACTAAAAAGGCGACTTTGTGAAAAAGATGCTTTTTTAGAATAGGCCTCGAGAGCATACTAATTTTAAAAAATGATTGCATGTTTGTTTTATTGTGAAATTTGGCTCTTAACATTTCAATTTGTTTAATAAACAAAACTAAATCCTATCTAATCAAATAAAAAAATTAATTTGACGCAGGAATATCTTTTTAACATCTTGAGAACTATAAGAAGCTATTAAAAACTAATTATGAGCTGAAAATCCATTTAACCTAATTTATAAAGATCAAATTAAAAAAATAATCAAACAATGCAATGTGGGGGTAGTCCACATGAAAATTACCTTGGCTTTTAGGTTTTTTTAAAAAAAAAATTGTAAAACTAATCTATATAGTCATGACAATTTTTCTTAACTCAAATTTATTTTATTTTTTTCATTCAAAATATTGTTGTGGCCCTTCCCAAAATTCATCACTCAAATCAATAAATAATATAAAACGCACTATCCATTATGTTATCTTCTTGATTTATCCAGAAAAAAAAAAAAGAACTTGTAGTATTCTCTTCACAAACAAACAAAAATAATATAAGATTAAAAGTTTATGCAAAAAAAATCCATGCCAATTTAAATTATTGTTTATTACCTGCTATTGGGTAATGGGTAAAACATAACCCATACTCATTTTAACCCAACCCATTTACCACCACTGCCTATCTTAACCAAATAAAAGCAGAGAATCATAGGAGAAAACAGAGATAGGTTTCAAACAAGAGCTGCTTTCTCAGCAAAGTAGCATGTGGAAGGTACATACAAGCTATTTGTGGATCGGCTTCAATGATGAATAATAAAGCCAATTGAGAAAATGATAGAAGATCGCCACCTGCAATCAGCACCATAATTAAAGAGAGGCATACGCCTCTACTAGGGCAGATAAAAGCGAGAACCCATTTACCAATACAATCGATTCCTGTATATTCAACAATTACATTGTAGAATTCACATCTCTAGTTAAAGAAGGTTCAATAAAAGGGTTTCTTCTCTGACCTTGATAACAATTAAAAATATAGGTTACCGGGATTCCCAATCCTTCAACTTTTTGCTTCCTTTGGGTTTAGCTATAGTAGCATTCATTCCAGCCATTTTTGCATTGTACTTTGCCCGCAAAGGATCATTGTATGTCCACCTGCAAAATAAAAACACAGCAAGCATTTGTTTCAGAGACATACATAACAATCTATCCGAATTGTTTCTTTCGTTAGTTCAATAACCTCTTGATGCCAAAAAATAAAAGAGAACCATCCTGGCAATTTGATTGGTATTGTCACTATAACAACGATTGTTTTAGGATCCATTTGGCGGCCAATTCAATAAAGTAGAGACGAGCAAAACAATATAAAAGCACAAAAATGTCAACTGTCACGAGTAATTTAATTCAAAATGGCCCATCAATACAAACTTAAAAGATCGCCCCCCAAAAAAAACAGTGAGATAATTGTCATTTCCAAATCCCTTAACTATTTATAATTTAAGACGAGGGTCATAAAATTGAAGAATGTGATGGTAACTACCGTTGCTATCAAAAGAGAACGACTCTATAAAAGGAGTAAATATATTATCCCACCAGAGACGTGCATGAAAACACATGGAAAAGAGGAAATTTTATTTTTTATATATATTTCAGGGGGAGCATTTGAACCTTCCGACACCAATTCCCAAGGCCTCAGCTTTTAGTCAATGCCTCTTTGCCAAAAAAAAAAAATAACGGTAGAGAATAGATTGTTCATACTATAAGCCACCTTAATAGCCTAAATGGTTCACTTATACTTGGCGATGCTTTTGAATTAGATTGCGATCATCTTCTACAATTTAATATAAAGAATCATATTCAAATTTGGATTTCAATTTCTTCATCAACAAGAATATAATGCAAAACACTTAATGAGTTTGAGACTAAAACTCAAACAAAATCAGAGTTTACGAGCATATATAACATTCAAAGACTGGCATCAGGAACATGCAAAGGAACAATTTTGTTTCTTGTTATATATGCTACCTATGTCCTTTAGCTTATGTAAAATGCTTTTAGTGTATTTCAACAAGTGCAAGTATCTACCTTCAAACCTAAAACTAAAGGGGAATGAATGAGACCATCGAGTGCTCATGTAACAGCAGATTTGATATAAAGTCAATTTCACAAAATAAGAAGAAAGATTTGAATGGACTTACGGATTGTTCCAATCAGTGGTATCCTCATTGACAAGATGGGTCCATTTTGTTCTTCCACTACGACCAAAGTGTTTGACTTGCATAACTTTGGGCAATATGGTTTTATCCATGTTATCTTCTCCAGTCGGAGCTGAGAAATCACGTTTGAAAATGCCATCTGTTCCAACAGTTGCTGCTCGGTCATCGGGCTCATCCTGGAAGAAAGCACCCTTGTGGTAATATTTCTGCATAAACCTCCACTTCTGCTTTGATGGTGCAGCAGGTTTCGGATTCTTCCTCTCCCACTCTCTCCTCTCTTCCTCAGTCATGTTCCGCACCCTCTCAATCTCTTCCCTTTCCTTCACCATTGCCTCACGGTCCTCCCTATCCCTCTTAATCCTTGCAATCTCTCTGACCTTCCAAGCCTCGTACTCCTCTGCCTCATTCATTTCATCATCGGTATCCACATCAGCAATATTCGCCTCCATCTCCAGATTCTTCTGAATCATTTCCTCTTTCTTTATCTCCTCAACCAATATTTGCTTGGTCTCCACCTTCCTCTCCTCCAATTTCTTCCTCACCTTATCCTCGAGTGCTCGTTCTTCAGCCTCAAGCCGCTCACGCTCAGCAATAGTATCCCTCTCCGACTTGGGCACAAAAACAGGCTTCACCATAGCCATCCCTGTCATTTCCTCCTCAGAATCAGTCTCATACTCCGACTCCTCTTCCTCTTCCTCCACTTCATCCTCCTCCTCCTCCTCCTCTACAGGAAGAAGCGCAGCCTCCTCTCGCTCCCTCTGCCGCAACTTCTCCTTAATCCTTCTCCTTCTTTCCTCCAACGCATCCTCGTCGTCTTCCTCCATATCCGCCCATTCTTGCTTCCGGGTCTCTTCCTCCTCCGTTGAAATAATCTCAGCCTGCCGAATCCTCCTATGATCCGCCCTCATTTCATCGCGATTATCAATCCTAGTCTCCGCCAGACGACGCAGCCTCGGATCATCTTTCCTGGAAACAACATCCGATTCGTCCCTGCTGGGGAAAGCTTTCTCCAAGGAAGCCACCCTAGCCATCCTAATATCTCCATCTTCTTCCGCATCATCTGCCCACTCCGGTGCTTTACCAGGCCAATACCTTTTAACCTTGGTCTGTCCAATTTTACCCCTAAGCTTATCCCTAATTGCTAACGCTGTATCACTAACACCTGCTGTAACCGACATACTGAAGATCTCCCTCCCTTCCTAATCCCCGGTAGCTCAGTTTTGCTTAAGAAAAAGAGCTATGAAGGAGAGTGGGATTCAGTTACCTGCTATTAGCGAGATTAGGGTTTGTTGATTTTCCAATTTCAAGGATGGCTTGCTTTGCTGCGATTTGTTTTATATACCAACATCACTCTTTCTACTTCCATCGCTCCTTCCTCTTAATACAACATTAGGAGGAAATAAAAACGGCGGCGTTTCTTCTTGTTTTCTTAAGAGAAAATACTTGGCCAATGAATTAATAGTAATAATAATAATAATATAAAATTCTAAAAAGAAACCTATAAATTTGGTTGACATTCTCATCGTCATTTTCTTTTATTATTATTGTGTTTTTGTTACTATATAATTTTTTTTTAATTTTTAATTTGACCCTCAAACTTTATTTTGGTGCAATTTAATTTTATTTAAGGAGTAATTGATTTTAAATTATCATGAAAGGGTGGGATTGAAAAGGGGAGACCAAAATGAAAAATGCATCAAATATGGATGGCAGCGTACTATAAGTTTTGAAAAAATATACTTTAATCCTCCAACTTAAACAATCACATAAATTATATAATTTTAGTTCTTCGAAATTGTTACAATTCTATTTTGGTACAAATATTTATTTTTGTTATTTTTTGATCCCTAGTTAAGAGAGGAGAGAGAGGGTTGCTGAATTCTGGTGGTAAAAAGAAAAATTTGTCATTGGCAATGATTTAGACCACCAAAATAAAAAATTTATATCAAATTGTTTCATTTGATGAGAGGAATTCATATTAGGTGTTTTTATACTTTAAAAATTCATGAAAAAAAACATATATGAGCTATGGTTGCTTTTTTATTTCGGGTTAAGTTTGGTTTTTTGCACGGTTTTTTAGGTTTTTTAAGGATAGGTTTTTCATGATTTCTAAGGTATTTTAGATAAAAAAAAATAAAATAAAATTAAAAAACAAGTTTTTGGGTGAAAAGAATATAAACCCTAATTTTCCAGTCACTACAATGGTCAAAATCTAAGCAAAATAGATAACACATCACCTATTTAAAAAAAAAAAAATACAAGCAATATGTCATTCACCTCTAGCACAAATTAAAAAATAAAAAGACTCGATCACCTAGCCCTTGCGAGCATTTATGAGGACCCTCGTTAAACAGACCAAGCAAGGTAGCTTGATTTTCCAGATCTAGTAATGCCTGATCTTTTTTTTCTTTAATTTTTTATGTTTATTTTTTAAAAAAACTTAATTATATTTACATTAATACCATTTTCTCTCTTTTATTTTATTTAGAAAACTTATTTTAAATAATATTAAATTTTTGATTATATGTTTAATTTTTGAAGAAATTTTTCTATTTTCATCTATAAATGTTTTGTTTGTTAAATTTTTTTGAACTACAAAAATAATTTGAAAAAACTTGCATATATATATATATATAAAATAAAAATATTTAACTCGGGACGAAAAATAAGTAGCTAATTAAATAACATGTAAGCTGCACACGATTCCTTGTGAAGTATCAAAATATTAACCAAAAAAATTAACCTCTACCATTATCATGATAAAATTACTGAAACCAGGGTTGGGTTCCGCAAGACCCACGCGCTTGTTCTACAAACAAAATTTTCATTTTTATACAAACGCCAAGAATGCAACCTCGCTTCAAGAAAGACAAGTATCAAACCAATGAGGTACAGGATACCCAGCAAAATTTATTGAAAGGCTCTTAACTTGGGAAGAAGAATAAAAATGGCAGCAGGTGACAAGAGAGCGAACCGATAACCAAGATTTGCAATCACATTGATTATATGTAACAGTGCCAGCAATCTTTGCATTTTTCATAGATCATAAATACGACGACTACAAACTCAGCTACAAGAAGACATTGCCAGAAAACGTCTCCATAGGAATAGAGTTGCTCCCTCTTCCTCCTCCCTACGCCTTTAAACCATGCGTCCTAATATGTTGCAACCTTCTTCAGCCAAATGTAGCAATGAGGAAAGCCTTATAGATGCTCATGAACTTGGCCACAAACGCTGGAAGATAAATCATAAAATAAAATGTCAATGAGTTATTTGAGCTCAATAGGCTTTATGAAAAGACATTCGATTTCAAGCAATCATATATCTCTCTGAAATATTTCCTAACACAATTATTTAATCATAATAACAGAGTGCTTCTCTAATGAAGTGTGCAGTGATATCTTCCGCGGGTCAAGGGAATAGATATGAAATCCATATTCAAGCATTCACACTTCGCAAACCAAGATGCTAGGACAGCACAACAGCACAGGCTCACAATTTTCTATATAAAAGATCGTGATCTGAAGATAGATTTCGAATTAGTAAAAGTAAAACTCAGATGAAAAGGTTACAAATCTCAAGAGAAAATGGTGAAGAAAAATGGTGGACAATTAGATGACTCAGAAATGTTAAGAAATATGATGACGCCTGTGATAATATTTTATGCAATTTAGCAAGTTGAGGTAAAAAAACAAGTACAGAAGGCCATGTGTTCATCTATGCAATTTCCTAAAAATACTTTGAGTACTCCAGCTTCAACAGAGAAACTGTCCAAAAACATTTTGGGATGGAGGAAGCTTTGTGCTGCAATCTTAATATACTTGGAAAGAAACGGAAACCAACAAAGCAAATTAGTTTATACTTGTGACAACTGATTCTATCAAATTGATTTCAAGAAAAATAAAGTACCTTCA
Organism: Populus alba x Populus glandulosa; assembly: GCA_033617975.1. Taxonomy (NCBI): domain Eukaryota; kingdom Viridiplantae; phylum Streptophyta; class Magnoliopsida; order Malpighiales; family Salicaceae; genus Populus; species Populus alba x Populus glandulosa. The sequence goes on from CM066161.1 coordinate 6,881,249, forward strand.
AGGTGAAATATGGCTTTCTGTCCCATACGCATCCTATGTTCCTGTTGGAATATGAAAAATATTCAGATAAGAATGGCAGGAAAGGACAGAAAATGACCATGAGATGCATTTTATTATATCTAAGAAACAACCCAAGCCATTCACATTGTCAATAGTAGCTATCGCTTCCATTTCAGTAATTCATAAAATGCTAGAGTTTTCACATCAAAAATTCCAAAATAAATCATTATCATCAAAATTTTCACATTCTTGTTACTATACTTTCATATATCTCACTCCTTTTTCAAAGGTTTCTGAGCATCACTTGTAACACGTCATGCATGAGGAATCAGCAACTGAGACAAAACCAGAAACCAACTACGTGCATGCAATTGCCTAATTCTTTAGAGGTCCTTCGAAGAGACCACAAACATTTCTGCTATGATGTTGAATCAAACAACAATGTAAGCCATATCCTTGTATTTTACTTTATGTCCCCCCCCCCTCCCGGTAGGTTCATTATCAATTAGGTGATAAACAGTAGTTATTAGCACAAAGTCTCTCATTGTGGTGCTTGCATGCATATGTGCAGTTAGATGTTTCTAATCAATAAAAAATATCTATGTAAAAAGAAAATGATCTAGACAGTAAGTGAACAAAATCAGTTTGGTTTACAGTTAAAGAACTGAGTTGAGATCAATATGATTAAAGTCGGTGTTTAATTTTATTCATCAATCGTGCAGACCATTGGAGTGTAACTTGGCACAGATCAAATGAAGCAAATGAAACTACCTAATCAATTTTCTCAGAGGGAGAAGGAGCATTGTAACAAAAGCAGATAAAACAAGAAATGAGCAATTATAAACGTACATAATATGCAGCCCAATGGCAGACTTCATGCTTTAATTCCTCATCCAATTTCTTCAATAATTCAGAAAGTAGCTTCTGAGACAAGATATAAAAAATAAAATAAACTTCAAGCCAAGGATAAAGCAAGAAAATGGAAGTTGTGGAAAAATACAATGAAGGTTCCTTACCTTCAGAATAATTTCTGGAGGAATACAGTTAATAAGCAGCTCATACAATTTCCCTCGAACCTGAAACAGCCTAAAGCATATGGGGAATGTGTTTGGTTAGAAAGTTTAAATGAAGAAAAATGATTTAAAAGGCTATATTAATCAAATCTTCATTTTCTATCAGACATTACACGACATAGGATGTTTGTAATACCAAACCTTTTAGGGCTCTGCTCCCTCATAATGTCTGAACATATTTCAGAAACATACTCCTCCCAGTCCATTGGAGGAATTGCTTGATTACTTGAAAACGGATATCTACAAGCACAATGACAGAATACAAGAGCATTACTAGAAGCCATGTGATGCTAACCTTTTCCAGCAGAGAGTTGCAAAAAGAAAATGAGAAACAGTTAGAGATGGTATGGAGCTTAACTGTTGAACACGGCAAGTCTCAAATGAAAGTATAGCTCTTCTCAAACTCCTATTTGATTTATCTGCTATACGAGCTGCAAATCCAGTTGGAAGCTGTAGTCCTTCTTTCTTTCCAATAAATTCCAATACCTTAACAATCTGGACAAAGGAATTTCATAAAACTAGTTATATAAGAAGGAATAATAATATAATTGACTATCTCAGCTAACACTCCTTAAGTGCTATTGTCTCATATGGCCAATTCCACAAAATATAAGAAAAAAGTGATAGGAAGAGATTCATAAGATAATTAGTGTTAAAAAAAACTCAATCCAGGCACAAGACCAATGCATGTTTGAATTTCCAAGTCAAATTCCATCCCCTTGTAATAAATAAACAAATAATTGTTATTTTATGTGTTGGCAAATGCATGTGCTATTCAAATGTAACTAATCTGGAACATATATCAGTTTCCAAGAAGAAAACAAAACTTATCCAACCTGTTCCTCCTTAGGTGCATTTATTCTCACATTCAGACAGCGAGACCTAATTGCTTCAGTAACCTTCGAAGAACTGTTGCAGCAAAGAATTAGACGGCAGGAGGCACTGTATTTTTCCATTGTTCTACGAAGAGAATGCTGTGCTTCTCTTGAAAGCTTGTCAACCTCATTGAGCACTAGTACTGCCCTCACAAAGTAAAATATCAACAGTTAAGCTCCAGAAATAGCTAGTCAATGAGAATGAATGCTTTAATTACAACCATCCCAGCCATTCAACTGGACACAAAAAAATTGAAAAAAAAAAGTAAAAAAGAGAGAGAACCAACTGAAAAATGTAAGCAAATAAAGAAGAACACTTGCAAGGTTGCAAATAAAGAATCAAATTGGAATTGGTCGTTTGCCTCAGAAGCCACTTGCATGTCAGTGATCACCTAAAGATATGCAGATGCAACTTGAACCTATGAAGACAGTAAACATTTATTTTATGTTCTAGTTTTCAGAGACAGTGAATAATAAATTGTAGCAAAATCTTCACAAGTACAGCATACATCTCAGACATTCACATGTTCTTCTCAACTGGTCATAATTAAGTATGCATTTTGGTTTGCTATGAATATCGGATACAAAGTACAGAAGATGTAAAATTATATATGAATCATGATGTTGAAAGAAAGATTAAACAATCCAAAATTACCCTTATATCCTTTTTTTCCTTTTGTATCAATTGGCCTATTCTTAGCCATCTCTTTAATTATCTCCTGAACTATATATCTGTCCTGGAATCCTACATCACTAGGGCTCAGCTCCACGTGATTTGTGCTTGACAATGTGGTCAGCTCTAGATCGATAGTTCTACTTCCAGCCTGAAATGAAATTATAAATGAGAATAGAAAACGAAGAATTAGCAAAGGTATAGTTGATTTAAAAAAAAATTGATAATTAGAGTTCGGTACTGCTAACTCAGCTGCAATGCCAATATACTGTCTGAACTTAAACCATGTAAGAAAACTAACTTATCATTGTATGAAGTAAGGAGCAAAACATTACAATAGATTTGAATTAAATAAATAATAAATAAAACACTTTCACTAGTACCCCTCCCTATGGACAAAACATATCAGAGAACTCTAATTAATCTGACCAAAAACCTATTCATGTGGCAACTTCTATTATCCTCAGTAGAACGTAATGTCAGAGAACAAGTGCATTCTGGAAACAGCAAACAAACTACACACATCCCATAAAAGATTATTGAACATGTGAAAAAAAAAATCAGCAACCAAAATTAAAAAATAAAATAAAATAGAAAGTGGTGAGACTTACATCGATTTTCCATGCCCTATTTTCCACCTTCACCTGCAACCAAATAATTACCAGAGTTAACTAAAAGTCTTAACACCCCACAAGCTGTAAGTTAAAACCCAGGATAAAGAACAGCAAAAACCGTTGACTAATTAAAAAATGCAGAATATTACAACCAAAAAGGGCCCATATATCCAGATTGTGTTATTTTTCCCATCATTTATTTTATCAGTAACCAAACAAGAGGCATGAGGCAGCACAAATACAAGTAGAGAAACAAACATTAAAAGAAACAACAGTAAAAAACAACAAAAAAAGAAAGAAGCGAGAGACCTTTTCGGCACTGGTGCCAAAGATCTGGCGGAGAAGGGCCATGATTAGGGTTTTCTTGCCGGAACCAGAGGGCCCATAGAAGAGCAAATGTGGACAGTCTTGTTCGGTGACCTAAATACCAAAAAAGAGAGGCATTAGAGTACAATAAACAGAACATTAATCAAAATACTACAAATTAACACTAAATATAGATTAAAACAAAACGGGGAGGTACCAGTTTCTTGAGGTTTTCGGCGATTTCTTGATGAACGATGACCTGGTCTAGGGTTTTGGGTCTGTACTTGTCAACCCACAACATCTTTCTTTTGATTCTTCCGGAGAGAGAGGTGAAAGGGATTGTAGTGGCGGGAAAGACTGGCGTGAGAGGGTGAAGCTTTTTATTTTTTTTATTTATGCGACACTACCCCGCCCTACATTGTGTTTGTCATTATATTTTAAAAGTGATTTAAAAAAGTTATTTTTTTATTTTTTTATTTTAAATTAGTATTTTTTTATATTCTCCCGTATATTTTAAAATAAAAAAAAATCTAAAAAACAATCATTACACGTATAGTATTATAAATTCCCAAAGAATAGTTTTTTTTTAATTTATGAAAAATAAATTATTTTTTAATATTTGATAATATTATAAAAAAATAAATACTTTTCAATATTTTATAATACCATGAAAATACGTTAAAAAATAAAATATTAATATTTTATTATTTTTCAAATTTATTTAACATATATTAAACATTAAATTTTATTAATAATATAACAAGATGAGTCCATTCTGAGATAATATAATATTTTGTTGATAATTTTAAGAATTAGATTATAATAAAGTTGAATGTATATGGGGATTACCACCAATGACATCTCATAGATTTTACAGTAAACAATCCCTCACTAAAAGGAAATTCTTTTGCTATTTTATTTGATAGAGCATATTTTTTAATTAAAATAAATGTCCAGGTTAATTTGTATGTATCTCAATTAATTTTACAGACTCAAAAATTAATAACCATGTAAGCCTTCAATGATTATCATATTAGCGATAAATCATTTTACTAATATTAGCAGAGAATATGAATAACTTTTATTAAAATCAAATTAAATCCAAAAAAATAAAAATAAAATTAGAAGATTCACACCATAATCATAACTTAAAAAACCACATATAAGAAGAGGAAAAAAAAAGAAAGAGAAAAAGGTGATAGAGAGCGAGATTTAAGGAAAAAGATTACCAAAGAAAAAAGAATTCAAGAAAGCTTCAATGGAGATTTTGCAAATATCATAAAAGAAAAGATAAAAAGGCCATAGGGAGAGATTTACAATGGCTTGTTTCCTTTAAGGTGTGGGGTTTGGTCTTTGTTAAAGAAAGGAAAAGTGTAGATAAGAAATGTTTAAGATATCCTGTAAAAGATGTTTTGATTTTGGTTAAATGAACTTACTCTTTCTTTTATTTTTTAATACAAGTCTCGCTATGTAATACTTTTTAAAATATATCTTCATTTAATTATATAACAATTAAGATAGATATTCATATAATAAAATTATATTATGAGAAAAAATTATATTTCTTAGTCCGAAATTATTATATACACACACACACTTTACAATAACATATGTTTTTTTATCAACGTCATAATTCATTGAATAAAAGTAATAACAATTAAAAAAAAATGCATAAAAATCCTAATGATTTTAATTAGAGAGGAAAAAATATTTTTTAATTAAACAACTCTCTTTACTTTCCTTGTTCATGTATTTCCTTTTTATTTTGACCAAAAATGTTTTTTTATTAGAAGTATTGTTTTTTAGATAAAATTTTATTATGATTATGAAAGCAAGTTTGGATTAGAAATAAAAGGAAAAATACATCAACCATTTTTTTTTATGTATTTCTATGAAAAATATAGGAGTAATATATCTAGAAAAAAAAAACTCACAATAAAAAATACCAAAATAAATGTTTTATTCTCATTAAATATTTATAAGCAATTTAAAAAACAAAACTCTTTATATTAGGTTAATACATAATTACTAATAAAATAAATGTTACATAACCATAAAAAGCTCCATATTTCTTAAAAATTATGACAGAATTGGATAATTCTTTAAATATCAATTTTACAAGTTTACTTGATGAGAATTTTATTCAAAAGCTAATAACATAAAATAAAATAGAAAAAAATTAAGGATCATTTAACAAAAAAGCTAATCATACCTAGGCTTGGAACAATGACAAACATATCTTGTCCATGAAAAAACGATCAAGTGCACATTGATATAGAAGGCTAGGTCCATGTGCCTATCTTTTTTTTATTTATTTATTTATATGGGTGTCCGGACCAGCTTGCGCGCACCACGACTAATCTCACGGCCCCACTGAACACCCTACAAACCCAGTGGGCATGTAAGGTACCGCGGGGGTGACAGGCGTGCACATAAAGACTCGAACTCGGGAGCAGCGGAAGGAGACAAGCTCCTCCCACCGCCAAGCCAACACCCTTTTCTTTTTATAATGGGTGAATGACAAATTATTGCCTGAATTGTTTTAATAAAATAGATGAAGCATTATTGGACTGGGTATACAACACTTCGTCTTCTAATTTAAATTTCAACTATCTCTAGTGCTGAAAAATTAGGGTTGAAGTTTTGAGATCTTAAAAAACTAAAACCAAACTTGTTTTAACCTAAAAACACCTAAAAAATATTCTACAAACCTCTATAAAGTCATTTCATCTTCAAAACACTTTTTAATTGCTGTAAAACTCAAAATCAAACATAATTAAAAAAAAAACAATTAACGGCTCTTATTTATTATTTTCAACATGGTTCAGGAGAAAAACTACTTCCATTGAGTTCTCTTTTTTCGAGATGAAATCATTGACACCAAGTTTTTTTTTTTACTGTAATATGGTTGATCAAAACCTTTCTCTCTTCTTTTTTTTTTTTTAATGATTTTCTCTCTCATATTTTAGAATCAAATAAATCAAACGTGATGAAAAATGAAGTTTTAGGATAAAAAAAAAAACTAAAATAATAAAGACTAAAAATAGAAAAATAGAAAACTTGAAGGACAAAAAATGAAGGTTTCCATTAAAAAAAGACATGCAATCCAAAATGGGGGAGAAAACGATAAAAACATAACCCATGCATTTTAGTTTTATTTTATATTACTAATGAAGTTTAATTTTTTATTAATTAAAAAAATAAAGCTCGACATTTAGTTTTAAGACACTACATTTGCTAATGCTTTTTATATTTAGTGAAACACAACACAAGCCCTAAAAAGTAATAGTACAAAGAGTCTCGATGTCCTTAAGTCCTAGCACTAAAATTTTTAAAGCCTATTTGTTTTTGTGTTTTAAAAGTGTTTTTTAAAAAATAATTTTATTTTTATTTTTTTATTAACTTTAAATTAATATGTTTTTAGTATTTTCAAATCATTTTGATATGCTGATGTCAAAATAATTTTTAAAAAATAAAAAAACATCATTGACATGCATTTTGACACGAAAAGTTATTTGAAAAGCAATCGCAACTACACTGTCAAACATGCAATTAGACTTTGGTATTCTTATGGTGTTTTATGCTTTTGATGCTCTATTGTGTTGTGTTATAGAGTAAAAACAACATTTGATAATTTATTGTTATGTTGTGGTGATAAATATTTAAATAAAATAAATAATATTTAATTAAATTATATTGTTATGCATTTGAGATATAAAATAATGAATAAAGATGGTAAAATATAAAAAAATATATTTTAAAAGTATATTTCAATTATATTAGATTATTTATAGCTTATTCATCTTACTTGTTATGTGTATGCATATGTGTATGATTTATTACATTAATTATTTAGCTTAAGAAACTAAAAAAGTGAAAGTTAAATCATATAATAACACATACATGCTATTTCTATATAATCAATAATATATAAAAATAAACATTTTGAAATCAAGTTTTGCAAAACATTAGCATCTTTGCTATATGTGTAAGTTTGTTAAAATAAGGAAAAATTACATTTTATATCCTCTAATTTAGTAATTCTTTTCACTTTGTTTACTATCTTTTTAAAATTATAGTTTACATCCTAGGTCAACCTGAAATTTTAAATTGAATAAAATAACAAATATACCCTCGTATATAATATAACACAAACATCATAAATCTTTTTTCAAACTTGATTCCTCTTTCTTGAGTCATGATTTCTTTCTTTCCTCCCCATAAACATAAAATCTCACCACATCTATTTTCATGAGTTATTGTTTATAGAATCTTATTCTAAATCAATCAATTTCGCTGCCTACTTTATTCTTCATCTAAATCAAACCTCGATTTTTCATGAGCGGACTAAGCACATTAAGATAGATTGTCATCTTACTCGTCATCATCTCAAGCATGGAACCATTAGTTTGCCTTTTGTTCCTTCTTCCTTGCATATTGCAGACTTCTTTACCAAGACACATTCCATTTCTGGTTTTCATTTTCTGGTTGGCAAACTCTCGATGCTTGTAGCTGTCGCATCGTAAGTTTGAGGGGAGATGTTAAATAATATCATGTAGTCTTATTTATTAAGGATAGAATAGTACTTTTAGTTTAACCTATATATATACTTTATTTGTATTTAGATTAAGACCATGCATTCATAATATACAGATTATTCAGAATTCTAGCCTTCTTTTTATGTTTGATCTCAATTACTTTAACAATAAGCATATTACATATGCATAAAAACAGAATTCAGATATTCTGTTTGCTTACTAATCACTTAGTCTGTCAAGGAAGCAATGCTAGAAGGTACAAATATTCAGATATTCTGAACAAGTGTTCATTTACTGATGAAAGCAGGTAACCTCCCTGATAAATTATTATATTCATCCTCCTAAAAGGTGTGAAAGAAATACAAACTCAGAGAGTTTTCTGGAAGTATTATTGTTTACCATAAAATTTAGATAAAAAAAATGAAGAACACACAAATGAAAAACAGAAGAATTGCAATAACATTATTTCCACTGAATTTGATCCACGTGCATGGTTGAATTATCAGCATAGAAGATTGAAAGATCGAAACAATCCGGGCATGTTAAATGTGAGACTTTTTGGCATCAAAATCAGCAACTTTCCTGTGGTAAGAGAGGCTGATTGCATATCTGTTTTTTTTTTTTTTTTTTTTATCGTTTTTTGGTTCGTAGACCTGTGATTCAATAAGAGACGCACAAAAAAAGAAAAAGTGTCTGCTTACATATCTGTCAGGTTGACCAACCTGGCAAGTTCTGCAGGCAACTTTCCTGTCAATGCATTGAGGAGAAAACACTGAAGAGAGATGACATTAAGCATAATATTGAGTAATATCAGAGAAAAGAGAGAGGCTACGGGGACCAGCTTCACGTGCATTAAGCAGTAATTATGGGGACTGCATGCACCCTTTTTGCCATTGATAAAATTAATCAGAGAAAATGGGAAGATCATGGAATTTCAGCTCGTATTTAAGTTTACATTTAATTAATCATCTGAAGGTTGATATTCTCTGATTTTTAAGTTTTTCAAATGCATTGTTTAGAAGTTAAGTGTGTGTAGAGAAAGGATAGAGAAAAAGAAACCTCTAAGTACAAACTCAAACTTGCTTCACAAATAGCATGTTTGGCAATTTTTGTAAAAAACTCAATTTTTTTAAATTAATTTTTATTATATTTTTAGATCGTATTAACATATAAAATAAAATTTAAAAATAAATAATATATTATTTAAATATATTTCTAAATAAAAAATACTTTACCAATATTATAATACCAAGTATCAGATGACTGCTTTTTTTTATAAAAAAAAATCAACCTCAGGCATAGAAATGATCAAAATTCATTAAAAAGAAAAGGATTTTTGCTTCGGTGACATGCTAAATTCATTAATTGTTATGATAGCTATGGCATACCAATTACCGTAACTTTCAACTGTGTTAATAATGTGATTGTTTATCAACTACTGTGTCACTGTAGATCTTTCCTGGGTCAAATGTTTATGGGCCTGGGCTTGTATTATTTTCTTATTAGGACTCTTTCCTGGGACCAAATGGACCCATTCCCTTTTATTAATTGCAAATAGTTTATATTATTGTTAAATGGTGTTTACTTAAGTGATAAAATGTGGGTTCAAACTATATATTATATTCTAATTATTATAGGAAATTCAATACCTTGTGGCAGAACCAAAACACTATTCATGCGCTTGTATTTTAATGTAGACTCACTCAATTAAAACACAATAATTTTAAATTTATTGAGTCCATATAAAATTGAAAGAAAAGGAATTAAATTTGATAAAAAATAAAAAATTAATTGACAACTATTCTAACTATAACAAATTTAATTTTAATATTATCGAGCTACTTCTAATTACAAAGAGTTTCACATGAATGCTTACGAATGAAAACTTGATAAAGAGACGGAGGAAATCGCATGCCTTAGGTAGTGGATAAAATGGGTTTTAATTTAATAAGATGAAACACAATTACTATTCATAAGATTGTTGATACATAGCTTAAGCTTAATCTAATTAAAACAACAATGCTTACTCTTAATTTAATATTATATTAAGGGTACTGTCGTCACTCATCCTCCAACTAAAACCTCAAAAAGGGACGAAGGATATCCTTAGCGTTAGGATGCTCCCACTCCACTACTGACTCCCACCATTCTTTTGGACATGCAAGTATTGTTCCAAGAGAAGGGGGAGGGAGGAGATGGCTCGCCATTTTCAAGCAACGGAAGACAAATTGGAATCCTCTTCAGCTTCTCACAAAACATTACTTGAATTAATTGGAGAGAATCGCAAATCACTTTTGCACTGCAAATGCTTTTCAGTTCTGGTAATCTAATCAATTGCAGAGATCTTAACTTGGGGAGTTTGAGATCGGTGCTGCTTTCTTCACCCATAACCCCTTCTTCATCTGATCTTGTTCCACCAATTATCTCCTCCATCTTCTCACAACACTCAACTATAATCTCTTCCAAGTTTACGAGGCTTGGCAGCAAGACAAGAGGGAACAACTTCTTCATGCTCTTACAACCATAACAAATAAACCGTTTAAAACCATAAAATATACCGTTGTAAGATGGTAGTGGAGCAGAGCGGAACCAAGAAGATGAAACCAAGCTCTCCATGCTATTGCAACTAAAAATCTTGATAGCCTCCAGTTCAGTTGCATTCTTTATTAGAGACCAAAAATCGCATAAACTTGTTGCATCATCATTATTATCAATGGTCAGTTGTTGAATGTCCTTTGGGAACATGACCTGAAAATCTCCATCTCTGTCGATACTCAAGTTACCGCAAACAATTGTTTTCCCTTTGCAACCAACATAATAATAACCATAACCATAACGATACTTATCCAGTGGTCCTAAACGAATTTGGTATGTGGTTAATGATTTGGTTTCATCCCGAGATTTGAGATACTCCACGTAGTCTGAGTAACCTTCAAAATGGCATTCCAAACTTTCCAACTTCCTCAAGCATCCCACTTCCTTACCTTTAACTGTTATCGGAACATATTCTTCTATTCTATTACTAGTTTCAGGAATCCACTCCTCCAATACAAAGACTTGCAGGTGAGAGAGCTTAGGTAACAACCCACTAGGAAACTTCTTTTCACCACATCCATTCATTCTAAGATACCTCAGGTTGCATAGACATTTCATGCCTTGAGGCATCTTTTCAAGTGCCCAAGTACAAGAGAGATCTAACCTCTTCAGTGCCCAGAGCTTTTCTAATGACGGTACATGCCTTAACATATCACAACCAATGAGCACTAATGCAGTGAGACTCACCAATTCAGAGACAGAATCAGGTAGTTTTGTGATATTTGTATGAGACAGATCAAGAACCTTGAGCTCATGCAACTGCTCAAAAAATGAATCTGCAATAAATTGCATCTCTGAGTTTCTGCATAGCAATAGAGTTGAAAGATAGGGACACCTCGGTGAATGGCTGGAAGGAATTTCTTCAATTTGGTTATGCATCAGTGAAACTCTTATAAGATGCTCTGTCCACTCCTCTGCTCCTGGCAATTCTCTTAACTGTGCACCTGCTTTGACCATGCCTTGAGAGTTCGCTTGTAGTATTTGGATGGCCATATCCCTAATCAAGTCATGCATCTTAACACATTTACCACCACCAATCCATTTCTTAGTACTTTCCAATAGGCAGACTCTTTCAAGTTTATTAAGCATCGAGTGGCCTTTGTTAAATTCTGCCTCCCTACTCTTCAGCCCTTTTATCACTCCTTCGTCAATCAAATAAGCTATCAAATCCTCTCTAGGGATCATGAAGTCTTCCTTGAATAATGCACAGTACAAGAAACATTGTTGCAGTGCTGACTCCTTTAAGTGCATATAACTAAATCTTAATATTTGGAATACCTTCTCGTCCATGTCCTCCTGCCAAACTCTTGATTGTTTCAGTTCCTCTAAAGCATTCCTCCACTCACATATGTCATCCACTCCCCTCATGGTTCCGGCCATTGTTTTAATTCCTAGAGGCAAACCAGCACATTCACTTGCCACAGATTTTGCAATTTCTTCCACTTCTGGAGGAATACATCCAATTATCTTTATGAACAGAGCCCAAGCTTCTTCCACTGAAAGAGGCTCCACTTTGATTGTCTGCTGGCAGACCATCCGCTGACAAACTTCAAATGATCGAGTTGTAAGAATTAGTTTGCATCCCTTCACTTGGATAGGAATTCCCACCTCATCAAAATCAAAACGGTTCCACAAATCATCTAAAATGAGAACCCACCGTTGTTTCTTAATTAAAGCTGTTGACAGTTTTGCAGCCCTTTTCTTCTCGTTGTCTTCATTTGAAAGATCTAAATGAATGTCTTTTGCAATAAGATTCTGCAATTTATAAACACTAAAATCCTGCGATACCGTGATCCAGTGAACATGAGGAAAAGTGCCAGGTTCTTGTGGAAGCTGATTGTAGATATGTGTGAGCAATGTTGTTTTGCCAACACCCCCCATCCCGTAAATGCCAATACTTGATGAGGCTTCAATATCATTCATTATCCACGACCAGATAGCATTCTTATTATTTTCAAACTCTCCACCTATTAGTTCTTCAGTTAGAAACACATCTCGTCCGCTCTCATCGCCATTACGTTGAAGAACTTCACGAGAGCTATCTCTCACAACAGGCTGCCCAGAGTCTCCATCCATGTTCACTAGTGGAGCACAGAGTTGATCATGATATCTTCCATGGGTAAGACACGGTGGATCAGTTGGTTGGGAAGAATCTTCTTGAGGCTCATCGTGATTAACAAGTGGCCTCTCATGAGAACTACCTCTTACAACAGGGTGCTCGAATGCTCTCTCCAGATGTTGCCCTTGTGGTGCCACATTGTCGACTTCAACATGTAAGCTAGGAGGTAATGTATCTCCTGGAGTCTCATTTGTGTTGCCTGTGAGCCCTCCAGAAGAGCTAGCTCCAGCACCAGGCTGCACTACCCCTCCAGTCCCCTTCTCTATATCATCCTCCATTAAAAAATTATAGATCTCATCCCAACTTCTTCCAAGTGCGTGACCCATTATATCTGGTGCTTGTGTCGCTCCTGCATCTCCTGCCAAATTGTCGACTTCATTATTGTTTTGTTCTTGTGGAGTGGTTGAAATGGCATTATCGTTAACATTGCTTGAACTTGCTATGCTTTTATGTCTTTTGTTGCCACCATGCATAGCTTGAAAAGCTGCTTCTTGAACTTGTTTAGGAACTCTTTCACAAATTGCAACACCACGCCCTGTCTCTCCTGATAAATGCCATTTGATCCTCGAAACGGAAGTAGCGGCAGCAAATTTATAGCCACAAAATGTACAGTTGAAACGACCATCATCCAGCTTCTCAACAAAATCCCAAAATCGATCATTCGGTCTAGCCATTTTTGCCGCTTTCTTCTTTGGCCCTTCAAATATCAAATAAAAAATTGTCAAAAGTAACGCATAAAAATGAATGTTGAATTAATTGGAAAATAAGAACTCAATCATAAAATGAAAATTTAGAGGAAATCATAATTTTTTTTAAATAAGAAAGCAAAGGAAAAGAGTGCATACCTCAATCTTACAAAGCAGTGCCCTTCAAAGAAAGAAGCCCAGAAGCAAAGGCAGCGAGTACAAATGCTACAGTTTGTCAACAACCTACAAACATCCCATATATATAAATAAACTGAAGCTGTAAAACAAAGCATGTAAAATTAAATCAATCATTACAAATTCTGAAATTAAATAGGCAGGCACTTAACTGTATATTTTCCTATAGAGATGTACTTTAAGCAGATAAAAAATTATAACAAATATTGAATAATTTAAATAATTGTCAGAAAAGCAATCTAAAATAAAACTTTGGAAGAAATTCTGCTTGTTTTGAAGATAAATAGTTGAGTTTGATGGCAAAATGAACATGTAAGAACAAAGCTATAATATGAGTTTTGAGTTCTAAAATAGATTAAGCAACACATATATAATATTTAAGTTCTACCAGATTGATCAATCGACAATCGTACTTATTATTTCTACAACCAAATGGGCAAATCTTATTTGAAACAAAGTTAGTGGTAGAAAAACAAGAAAAGAAAGTAGGATTTACCTTGCAAGCAAGAAAGATACAGATCAAGAACACAATATGAGATGATTCGATTCAATCAGAAAAAGGAAGCACAGATCATGAGAAAGGTTTAAGAAATTTGGTGAGGGAAATTAGGAAGTCAATGGTATACTGAGAGAGATCAAGCAGAAGACAATGTCATTTTTGCAGTAGCTGGCTACCATGATAGTAGTATGGTCAGCTCAATAATAATTCATTATTGTATCTTTTAATAAGAAGGAAGCAGAAGCTTTCCTACCAAATATTATATTATAAGATATAGCAAGTTGCTTTTAACCTTTAATTATATGCAAGTGCTGCCTTTTGCTTTCACTTTTGAATTTCTCAAGTCATTCAGATTGAATGCAATTCTTATCCATTAAAGGTGTCAATATAGTCATTCCATTCACTTTCGAATTTGTCTTAATAATGTTATACAAGAAAATGGCAAATATAAAATCAGATTTGATACTTGATCTCAATAATGTTAACGTTTGGAACAAATTGTTGATGAAACTTTGAAAACAGGGAGGTATTTTTATAATTCAAAACTTTGAAAGCCTTGGCAAATCAGAATAGTTGGATGGGCAAATCAAGTCAAATAAATTTATGTTCCTTCCAAGAATCAAGTAGACTATACTAGTTGATATGCTATAAAGCAGGTCTTTTATAAGAGGGCAGGACTAATGCTCAGTTGCTACTGTTTCGTTGTTAGCAAGACCTGCATTGGATGGTCTTGTGATATTTGTTCCTGAAAGATCCAGGAATACATTGCAAATGTTCCTTATACGGGACATCAGTTTTATATTCATAGTCCATGCAATCGTCATTGTACGTTCATTCTAGCAGTTTCTTCAGGCGATCAACAATTTATCATAGCTTTTTCCACTATATTCCCTTATTTACAATTCTATAGACATGGAGGAGATCATGAGGGCGATTGGATTTTCATTGACTATGCTATTGAGTGGAAATTGTGCACCAGGATTGAACACGCAGCTGTTTTCAAGGATGAAGTATGTGTTGTAACTGGAGATGCAAGAATTGGGATATTGAATCTGCTAGATTCTCAACCTCGTGTAAGAATGCTGGAAGTACATGGAGGCGATCCCCTGGTTGCTTGTTCCTGGATTCATTGACTTTAGTTGCTTCAGATGAACAATATTTTTTCATGGTTCTATGTATGAAACGACATTTACTAATTAGATTTTACTGAACTTACTCTCAGAAGACGGCTGGCCTCAGGTTCTATCCACGAGTTTGTGGAAGCAGAACAGCATGATCCGTTTAAAGACATGCTATAGGTTTAAGAAGTTTGGTGAGGGAAATTAGGAAATCAATGGTATACTGAGAGATCTCTCTCTTAGTGGAAGCAACTTTATCAAATAAGAAATTAGGGAATCAATGGTATACCGAGAGAGATCTCTCTTAGTGGAAGACTAGCTATTAAAGTCATTGCAATTAGCAAGCATCTTTATGTTTTTTTACTCTAAAGAAATAAAACAGAGGTGCTTTCTTTGTCCTGTATGCAATGATTTCTCTCATGGAAACCACCATGCAAACTTTATGCCACTTTCTGCTTTATTTATTCACACTAACTATTCAACGAGTTCACATTACACTGCTTTAAATCCTCGAGTCTAATGAATTAATGACGATAGAAACTCCAAAGAAAATCACTACCTTGTTAGAGAGGGCTGTGACATTGCTTCCCATCTGGCACACTGTAACTTGCAGATCCGTTTGGCTTTTGCACTTGCACCAAGATGAAATCTTTAATCTAACAGAATTGATACTGGAAGATGTAGTCTCTGTGTGATCTCTCGTTTTCCTTGTAGATTTTTGTATTTCACCACATGAATTCTAGCTAGTAGGTTTAACAGACCCTGACTATGCTTTTACTCTCTGCTTCTGGCAAAGAAGTGGACTCATCAGCTTGTGATAAATATCTGGATCTCGCGATGTATTAAAGCAAGGTGTTCCAAGTAGTCAGGAGAGCATGGATACAAGTTCGATCAATCTGGTCCACTGAAATTAATTTTGCTAAAAATAAATTGCAGAGAGATGCTTTCCTTTGGTCATTAGCTTGCTTGGAATGGAAGAAATGCCAGATTTCCCAGTATTCAAAGTTCCAGTACTTCTGTTTTGGTTGCTCAAATACTCTGGTACGGATATAGTCCAATCGATTTTTTATAAATTAAAAAGAAAAGATTAACTTCAATTCTTTGATTTATTTAAGAAATAAAACCATTACAAACCAAATAATATTATTCCTGCATGCATCACATTTTTGCACAACCATTTGTAGAAGGTACACAGGAAGCCATAGCTAACTTGGAGATAGAAAGCGCACCCTAGCAAGTGTGAATTCTTTTCCAGCTATCCAAACACCAGTTTGTGACCATTGCACATCCTCCCAGTCAAGATTCTCCTCCAAAACCTGTTCGAATTCACAGATGTTGCAGTTATCTCAATCCTATGCAACTATATAAGCAAAAAAACCAATTAAATGTTTAAGGATGTAAGAAAACCAATTAAACCTGTTCGGATTTGGGATAACTAGACATAAAGAAAAGTTTAAATAAAAGAATAAAAACCAATTTTCAATAAATTAAATGTTTAAGGATGTAAGAAAAAAAATCAATTTAAAAAAAAAAATCTAAAATATAAATTGAATTCAATAAAATAGTGAGGGATGAATTTAAAAAAATAAAATAAAAAAAGACTCCAAAAAAATAGTAATAAAAAAAATAAGGACTAAATTTAATATAAAAATATTTTGAAATCAAATGCTAAGGGATTCAATTGAAAATAAAATTCAATTAGGAAAAAGATAAAAAAAAATAACAATAAAAAGAATGATAGATATTAAATTAAAAAAAAATCAATAAAAAAATAAAATATATAGTAATTAAAAGTATGAAAAATAAATTAAATACAAAAAACTAAAAAAAGCGTATTTCCCTGCTTTTTTGCAAGGAGAATAAAGAGAAAATAAAGAGGAGAAGGTAAAAGTTGGCCAACCACACATCTAGCGCGCTACTTTGAATGCCACCAATATATAGCAATTTTTTAATTTTTTTTTACACCTTTCGTAAATTTGTCGCTAGATTTTTATCTAAAGAACATCTTGCAAAGGCCTAACATGCATTTTCCACCTCCGCCATAAAGTTAATGAGAGAAGATGAGAAAATGAGAGAAGAGTTCCTCTAAACATTCATACCAAACCTCAATTTATTAAAATTATTTTATTTTTATGTTTTTTAAAAAAATTTCAAATTAATATTTTGTTAATATTTTTAAATTTTTTTATATATTGATATTAAAAAAAAATTAAAAATTATTTTAATATATTTCTAAACAAATAATATTTTGATGAAAAACAACTACTATTGCAATATAAATATAACTACTATTACAATATAAATATACACATTATGAAAGCAAGAACTCACTAGAAAATGGTGTAATCACATATTATAATATTTTTTTAATTCTAAGATATATACAATACGTACCTGATTAGAAAAATAAATAAATTAAGCAACGATCTTCAATTGATAGCAAAATTTGATTTCTCATATCAAACTCACCTCTTAATTGCTAATCTCAGTCTACTCTCATTTTGATAAGGTAATTAATGGTATTAATGTTTTTAGACAGTGGATTATTAACTTTAGTGATTTTCACAATTTTTGCTCCACTTATATGTAATTTATACTTTACACGACCAGATTAGGTTATCCCAAATCACTAATAAATGTCCAATTATCATGAATTACAAATAAAAAATGACCCAAGAATGGAAAAAAAAAACCAAATGTCTAATTATCATGAATTTCATAACCATGCCTAAATCATAATGAAAAAAGAAAAACTATTACTGATATGGAAATTTTTTAAAAAAATTGAGCACGGGAAAGAGGGAAAGCATGGTGTGGAATATTAAAGATTATAGTAATAATTATTTTTCAAAATGGTTTTTATTTTTAAAATTTTTTATATATACTATCACCATATATATTCAAAAATAAAAGAAAAGATTAATAAAAAAAATTAAAATGTTTTCTCATAACCAATCAGCATCGAAATGAGGTGTGTTTTGGAATGGCGATCAGCTCTATTATTTTTGTGATAAGCTGCCAGCTTCGTCCATTTTCTTGATTTCTGACGAGTATATTTATCTGCGAAAGACAACAGAAAACTGTGCAGGCCAAACACTATCCTGCAGAAGCTTTAAATGACCAATCCATGGCTTTCTTCAGTCTTGGAGGTTCTACTGCATCTACAATTGTTAAAAAAGCCAATTTGTTATTAGTCTTGGAAACAGAAACAATACTAAACTACAAAATGCAGAATCGTATCATTGAATATACAGAGGGAATTTAAAAAAAAAAATGAGACTGCTTCGTAGTTTCTGCAGTATTCACAAGATGAGCTGTGCTATCCATTTTCAGGTAATACAGGAAAGGATGCATGAGTAGTCGATATAAACCTTGAATGTACAGTAAGTATATTCAATGAATGCGATTATTATATTAGTGGAACCAATTATTATTATATTTTCAAGAATTCAGCAGCCTTAAAAACTAAAACATTTTTAAAATGTTTGACTAAACTATTTTATTCATAAAAAATTAAAATCCCAACTTACTTGTACATGTGTATCCTTTATACTATGTCGATTGTTGGGATATGAGAAATCTTAGGCCACTCAGAGCCGTTCTCCTTTCTACAATTTTCTGAGAGATGTGGACATCCCCCCAAAATCCGCAATCCCTTCAGTTTGGAGAGGCGTTGAATGGCTGTTGAGCTTGACAGATACTTGAGATTCTTACAATTATCAATCCCAAGATATCGAAGAGAAGAAAGGTTGGCCAACCAATCTGGCAAAGCTTCCTCAAATCCCTCTCCCTTGAAATCACATATTTCCAATCTCTCGAGGGCAGTGAGGTGTTGGAGTTGATGCGGTACACTCTTCAGTTTATCCCATCCATATATCTCCAGTCTTTCAAGGGATCCACTGAGGTGTTGGAATGAGTTTAAAACTCCTATAGGAAAAGCCTCCAGCTCCTCTGAGAAACCACCGATGGCCAATTCCTTCAGTTGGGTGAGGCCGCCTAAGCAATCATCATCTGGGAAATTACTCAAACTCCGACACCCACTGACTTCTAAATAAACAAGAGAAGGCAATTGTCGTAAACCATGCCAATCAATACTGGTGATCTTATCACAACCTCTAATCTCTAATCTTCGAAGCGAAGACAATTCTTGTAAATCACTGATATGGATAAGCTCCCTGCAATCCCATATGTACAATTCCTCTAGAGATGTGCAACATTGTAGTCCACTCGGAAGAGCTCCCAATTTCAAATTATACATCGACAATATCTTCAAAGAATATTTCAATTCTTGAAAATCACCGGGAATTGAGATCAACTCAGGGCAGCCATCTATATCCAATTTCACCAAAGCTGTGCAGTGTTGTACGCTTGGAATGGATGCCAGCTTTGGACAACCCTCTATGCTCAACAACTGAAGAGACGTGAAGCCATGAAATTCACCAGACAAATATCTCAGTTCCTCACATCCTGCAATTTCAAATTCCACAAGAGATGAAAGACCACATATCGGAATGCTTTTCAACTTGCCACACCAATCAATGCTCAACTTTTCAAGACAAGGAAATACTTGATCACCTTCTCCACACGGTACCATCCATTCTTCAAGACCATCCATATCCAACAGCCTGAGTTCTTTTAGTGCTGGAAACAGTACTTCTGCGCTGCCACTGCTACTGTAGAACTCATTGCCTATACATTTCACATTAGGCATTCCACTCATCTCTAGAATCTCAAGGCGAGAAAAACATCCAAGTATTGGGAGTTGTCTGCAGTTGCTGCAATCTTTCAATCTCAGGACCATCAGATTATTGAGCTGCAACATAGACATCCATGATGGGAACTTTTCACCCCAGTAACCCTCAATTGTTAAGCTTCTTATGTCTGGGTGAGGCTGTAGAGCATCCAGCACATCCTTGATGTTAACACTGCTGTTACCTTCATCACTCCATTTAAACACCAATTTGTTCATTCTTTTTTCACGCAGTTTTGCCTTCTCGGCATCTTCTCTGTCTCTCACTCGCTCAAGACACCATATCTTCAATTCTCCTCTTAGCTCATTCAAACATCCCAGCTCTTCAATTTTATGATCTGGACCCACAACGAAGATTGGCAACGTTTGTAGACGTGTTAAGAAGCTCACATCAGCTGGCACTAGGTTTTTATCATTAAAATGAAGGTGTCTCAAGCTGACTAAATTTCTCATTTTCCTAGGAAGCTTTTGAAGCCGAAAACAATCAGTGAATCTTAATGTTTCCAAATGGTAGAGCTTTGTGATGGATTCTGGTAATGCTTTGATATTTGTATGTGAGACATCAAGATATCTCAAATGTCTCAGCTTGCTAATTGAATCTTGTAATTCTGTGATATTAGACCGTTGCAATTTGAGAGTTCTCAAGCTTTTGAATTTCCAAGACTGATTCAATACATCAACCATTGAGAAAACAGTACGCAACTTTCTAGCATCAACCGCTTGAAATGTTGACTCAACATCCCCACAAGAAATGAGATTGAGATGAAGAACATGAGATGCACCATCAACAGCCGAACCCGGCTCTGGATTTAACGTTTCTGCTTTTGAGACCTGTAATGCAAGATCATGCACAAGATCATGCATCTTGCAACTTGTTACCATCCCATACTCATTCCTTTCAACATCTTGAAAAAGGGAATTTGCAAGCAATTCATTGAAATACTTGGTGCCCATGTCTTCCATCCTCTGATTTGATGGCCCAAGAAAACCTTCACCCATCCAAAGTTGAATTAGCTCTTCCCTTTCAATTTCAAAATCTTTAGGAAAAATGGAACAGTATGCAAAACATTTTTTCAGTGATGGAGATGACAGGTGATCAAAACTGAATCTCAATATATCCAAAGCTTCATTTCCATCGGTGGAATGCCAAAATCTATTGCTTAGAATTGACTCCCACTCCTTTGTCTTCTTTTGGCGCAGTGTTCCTCCCAAAACATTAGCAAGCAATGGAAGCCCTCCGCATTTCTTTGCAATCTCTTTTCCAATAGATTCCGAGTCTGCAGCTAATGGTGCTCCACCGCCACTCACTTTTTGCTTGATAATGGACCAACATTCATCATCTGATAGTTTTTCTGGCTCGAGCTGAATCCCAGGAGAAGTCTCCATCATGCTTGCTACTTCCTTAATGCGGGTTGTAACAACAACAGCATTCCCATTTTTGCTTTTAATTTTTAACAACCCATCCTTCAAACCATTCCATTTATTACGATTACGATTCCACACATCATCGAGAACAAGAAGAAATGTTTTATCTTCCAGCTGTTTCTTAAGGTTTTGAAGAATTGCATCAATATTCTCCAACGCCCCCGTAGTTTTATCTATCGTTTGCAACATTTCTCGTAAAATCTTCACTTCATCAAAATGATTAGAGACACAAACCCATATTGTTTCATCAAAAAGCTTTCTTTCCTTGACTTCTTTATAAACATTCTTTGCTATAGTAGTCTTTCCGAGGCCAGCCATCCCCACTATAGGAACAACCGAAAGGACATGTTGGGATTCGGTCAGCCATTCCACAACTTTAGAGACATCATCCTCCCTTCCTACTACAACTGCTGAGGTGTCAGCTGAGCTGTCAAGGAAGGAATCTGTCTGCCGGGGTGGATCTCGCCTAACTTCAGGGCGATTTGCCAATCCAAGATCACCGCCAAGTTTCAGGATTTCATTTAAGGCTCCATGGATCCTCTTGACTTTATGACCCATTTTCCAACGGAATACAATAGGGTTGTGGAGTGAAACAAAATCACATACCTTTCCCTTAGGTTCATAATCAAACTCGTCTAGAACATCTTCAGCATCATGAGCTACATCTTGAAGCTTATCCAGCCAACGCTTCACACCATCTTCTGTCTCTGGCCTTGTTGCTGCATCTCGCAACACAGCTTGAATCATGGTCAAAGAATCTACGAGGTTTTGCAGCTGTCCATTCAGTCCCCAAGCAAGTCCGATCCCTTCAGCAGCTATGGAAATCATCCTTCTCAAGGACTCCTCCACGGCAAACGTAAGAAGAAGTTCTGCTGCCATGTTGTCTTGTTTTTGTTGGGGAAATCAAAGAAGAAATATTGAGCTGGGGAAAGAGAGAAGTGTGCTGTGAAATATTAAAGAGAAAATGAAGTGTGTTTTGGAATGGTGATCAGATACATGCAACTTTAAAACAGAGGGCAGTTGGCATTAATTGATTTCTGGTGGCAGCATCTTCCACGAACCTCTCCTGTCAAATTTATCATGGCAAGGATAAGAAAATGAAACTTCTTCAGGATGTTTGAAATTAAAATAATAATTGTATTTTTAAAAAAATATATGAAAAATATATTTTTATTTTTAAAATCAAAATAATATAACATTAAATAAAATTACATGAAAACCCTTTAGCCAAACATGCATGTTCCATCTAACACCATAAAAAGCATTAATTATATTGAAATAAATGCATGTGCCAATCATCTAAAAAGTTTATATAAAATTTCATAGAATATTTACGCAAAGAATATGTAAGAAATTATACCAAAAAATGATTCTAAAGAGCCAGAGAGCTTAGAGACTCCTGGAAAGAAATTCTATATTAATTATTAGCAAATAAATATTTTAGTTAAGATAACAACAATTTAAAAATCATCATATTAATAAGTTATTGTGATAAAAGATATAATGTAATTTATTGTCTTAACAAGTAAGGTAATATAAACATAAAAACTTTATGATGGGAAATACTTCTTTTATAATATTTCAAACTAGTGAAAAATTATTTATCTTGAATTTAACTACTCTAAAGGGTTTTTTTTTAAATCTTTTGAAGAGTTTTTTAAAATGTTTTTCTTTTGCAACCAAATATCTTATGTAATTAAAATTTTTGTATTTCTAATTATTTTGTTATTAATTAATATTTAATATTTGCAAAATATTATCAGATTATTTATTAATAAATAGTGAACAAAGACTTTTCAATTACCTGTTCTCATATTCCATGTAACACACCTTGAAGTTTTAAGAATGCTTTAAGAGGGGGACATAAATGCTTTAAGAGGGGGACAGTTATATGAATGTGGAAGGTAGGTCACGGAAATAGTTACTTCACTGGGAGGCGGTTTGGAATCACGTTTTCTAAAAGGTTTTTTTTTTTTTTTAATTTTTTTTTAAATTGTTTTAATGTTTTAAAATAAAAAAATATTTTTAATAAATAAATAAAAATTATTTTAATACATTGTGAGTATAAAATCATCTTGAAAATTACAGCTTACACACCCCTTAATTGAGATTGTGTCATTGTACTGTTGGCATTTTTTTGTTTTGTGGAAAATATTTTTCCTTTTTTGCACTTTCCTTTGGATCGTGTCAATGTTCAAAAAGTAGAAGATGTTAAATTGTGTCACTGTTCATTGTTCTATTCATGTGAATATCTCTGTTTTTTTCCCCGCAAATATTATTCCTTTTCTGCACTTTCACTAGGATTTTGTCACTTTCAAAAGCTATAAGATCTGGGATCGTGTCACTGTTCATGTGAACATTTGTTTTTTTCGCAAATATTTTTCTTTTCTCTGCACTTTCCCTCATATTGTGTCACTGTGCATTGTAGTGTTTTGTCACTATTCATATAAATTCATATAAACAATGCTCTTTTTTTTGCAAATACTTTTACTTTTTCTTCACTTTCTTTCCCTGCATTGTTCATATGACTGGTTTTTTTTCTCTTCAAAATACTATTATTAACAAAACTAATGACATGACAACGCATTTTATCTATTGTTCTATCCATATAGTTTTAGCTTTTATTTTTCAATTACAATATTTTTTTTATTTTTTATGTTTTAGTCTTGAATGTTGAATGTTGAGAGATGCAAGAAATTATCTTCAAAAATATTAAGAAGAGAGAGTGCTTGAATGAAAATATTTTGACTAAAAAATTATTAATCTTAGTATCAATGAGTTTGTTTTTTTAGAAGATTCAATCAAGATGATGATGCCTTCTAACCATGCCGAAACAAATAGATTGATTAAGTTCTTAAAACTTTTTGGATTCATTTAATTTTTATTTTTAAAAAGATTAAAGGCTATTTAAGAGTTGAAAATGAGTTTATTAAGATTTTTAGGGTTTTTTAAAGATATTTTCAAGTAAAAACAAGTTAAAAATTAAGTTTTTGAGATCTACAAACTCAAATTTTGATTTTCTAATTAGTAGAGGTGGCTGCAAAATAGTATAGAGAAAAACATTCAAATCATTTCACATGATTCATGTAAAAAATCAGGAAGGTGAATAATTATGTGTAAATTTACAGTTCTAGCATCAACTATTTATATATCTTCTATGGATTGTGACAGCTTCCGAGTTGACAAAGATCCTGAGAATTAACCAAAATTTTCTACATGACATTAGTTTCAAATATTAGGGACCCAATTGATGAAAACATTAGTTTGGACACCTAATTGACAATTAGTGTATAAGTTTGGGACTTAAAAAGAGTCAACCTCTCTCTAAATAAAACTTATGGTTCATCCACAGCCATTGCTGATAACGAAAAGAAACGATATAATTGCTGTTTTAATCATTGGGGTTAAGCATACTCCACCATCTCTATCACATTTCAACACATTTCAACCATACTACATCTCTTATCATATTTACTGAAATTTATTTAATTCATCTAGCAAATACAGAGTATTTAGTTAAAAAAATAATACAAATTCACGTCTACAAGAACTCCAGCTGCAATTGTACTGTTGATGAAGATTTTATTTACGTGCTGTGAACTGGTAGGAAGCATAAGAAAGGGTGCCATTGTCCCAGCTATGGTGCACTAGCTTCGCCTTGGCATTTTCACCCGCTGCCCCCATGGCCACATGCAAATGGGTAAAAGTGGTCTGGCCAAGGATGAGCCATTTTTCCATACGGTGCCCTGGAGTCGTAGTGATTCACGTCTTCATATCTGCGCATAAAGAGAGAGAAAACCATGGAAATCAAATGAGGAAACTGATAGCTATCCTTGATTAGTGATGTCATAACCCAATTTTTGACCTATCTTATTTTTATTATTATTATTTTATTTACTGAAAAGGATAAAAAAATAATGATAAAAAAATAATAATAATAAAAACAAGTAAAATAAAATAAATAAAAAATGAATTAAAATTTAGGTTAAGGGCAACATGATTGGAAGTTTTTGGGGTTTAATTAAACTTTGGAATTAATCTAATTAAGCTTGGAATTAATTTAATTAATTCAATTAATGGCTTAATTGAAGAATTAATAAGTTTTGAGATTTAATTAAGCTTGAAATTAATTTAATTCATCCAATCAAGGATTTAATTGGAGAATTGATAAATTTTGAGACTTAATTAAGCTTGGAATTAATTTAATTAATCCAATTAGGGGCTTAATTGGAGAATTGGTAAATTTTAGACTTAATTGGACTTTGGATTTAATTAAATTAATGAAATCAGGGACTTAATTGAAGAAATAGCAAAGTTTGGAGTTTAATTGGGGCACGATTGCAACAAATTAAAATCCAAGGACCAATGTGTAAATAGCGCTGAGATGCAGGGGTTCAATTGCAATTTACCCAATGACTGGACTGCAAACTTTCAAAACATCAAGGACCAAAACACAAAAATCCTCAACACTGTTCATCTTCTTCACCCGAAATAATGACAACGGCTGCCTTTACTCCTGCATTAAAACAGAGGCACGATCGACCGATGGCATGCTAAGGGGGGATAAAAACCAGAGAAGAAGGAACGTTTTCTTCTGGGTTGGAACAATGAACCGAGAAGAAAACTGAAGCAAAACCCAGAGGAAAACGCACTGGACAGGAAGACAGAACCAAGGGGGCAGAGAGATAGGAAGAGAGAACAGAGGAACAAAAGGGAACAAAAAGAAGAGACAAGAAAAAAGGGCCACAAACGGGGGGAGAAAAGGCAGAACCGAAAAGCCATTGGAGACCAAACTAGCACCGCGAGCTTCATTAGACTTCACCAAGCGTCTCCCTCACAGCTCATGAGCAAGGCCAACAGTTGTTGATTCCATTGAGTGTAGCGACAACAGTTCTTCAATAGTTGCGCCATTTCACATTAGCAGCAATGATTTCTGCACCGTGAGCAGCAGTGGAAGATCCTCATCCCCAGCAGTTTCCTCCATTTCAAGCAGCTCCTCGCCACGGTTAGTCTCCACCCCAACACCAGATACTCCAAGATCAGCCACCGTGGGTAGTGTTGCCACCAGTCACCTCACACAGCATCGTGAACTCCAACAGCAAGGCAACTGTCAGCAGCCTTGCAACAACCAGCATCTCCCTTCTGCACCGTGAGCTTCAATCACTCCACCAGCATCACTAGTTCCATCGTGACTAGCATCACCAGCAGCTTATCTCAGCAAATCAGTAGCTCATCACGGTGGCGACTGATTTTTGAAGAGAGGCTGAAGCGTTCCTCAGCAACTCTTCAGTCCCCAGGAACCTAGACAGGGAGGAGAAGAACCCCCATCTCTTTTGTTCAGACCTCCATCACCATCGGCCATCGCCTTTCATCTTCCAATAAATAGCGTAAGCAGCAGCACAGGAAGGGAGGACTAGAGAAGACGCAGAACAACAGAAATAGAGGGGGAAACAGTAGCAGTCGGGCAAGCCTCCGTCACCATCGACATCGTCTTCGTTCACCCCGCCTTCACCCCGCAGCTGCGCCACCCAAGCAGCTCTTCCTCACCGTGACATCCAGCAGTCTTCCCTTGAAGCAGCCGTCTCCCTCAGCCTTGCCAGGTAAGTTCTTCAGCTTTCCTTCTTTTGGTAAATTAATTACCTGTTACTGTTGCATGCATGCGTGAGTGATTCACGCATGCATGCAACGGTGGCAGCCGGGTCACTGGTTTGGACCAGTGACCCGAACCTTTTTTTTTTTTTTACCATGCAACATCAATAAACAGAAAAATAAAAAAATAGAAAAAATAAAAAATGTATATGAATGAATAAAAATAATGCAAATTTATTGGTTTATTCACTGACGCCAGAGTCAGGAATAAAAATACCGGTTTAAATTTATATTGTTTTTATTCGTTGTATTTTATTTTATTTAGCTAGAAAAATAGAAAATATTTGCATTCGTAAAAAATAAATTTATTATTATTTATTTATTCACTGGCGCCAGAGTTAGGAATAAAATAATATATTGATCTAATTTATTTTATAGCTACGTAATATTTACCAACGCCAGAGTTGGAAATATTCGTAGTTGAATATTCACTGGCGCCAGAGTCAGGAATATTATAGGCGCCAGAGTCAGAAATATTATAAGCAAATTTTCATAGCATAAACTAATAAAACATTTAGCAATTTAAGACGAAACTAGCAATGCAGCCTGCCTTAGGCAGGACGTTTAAGGGGTGATAATATCTTCCCTTTTACGTAACCAGTCCCGAATCATAGAATCTCTGCTGACCAGTTAGGGTTCCTAGTGACCATAATACTAGGTGGCGACTCCTTAAACAAGACATTTTTTTCCTAAAAGAACAGGATGCCAGAAATCCATTCTTTTTCCATAATAATAGAATTATTTTTGTGGGCCGCCGCGATGTCGGGTGCGACAAGTGTAAGTGAGTGGAAATGTAGAATACATTCTGATGTACAAATAATAGAGTAAATTGAAAGAATCTGGAGAATATATTCAACAGGGAACATCCCCATGAAAGTGATCAAGTTAAGCACACTGATAAGCAACAGCGTTGGCCGCTGCCTGGTGCCTGTTTCTATCAGCAATTGTAACACATGTTCAAAGTTGTTACTGGCAGAAGCATCAAGAGAGAAAAATTGATCGTTATCTTAAAAAGATACGCCTAAATCCTAATAAAAAAGAATGCAATCACTTCAATCATTAAAAATGGAGTTGCTCCGCAGAAAAAATTGTGATCGTTTTGAATTCACAACTACTCAAATGAAACAAAAACACAATTTCTAATCAATCACACATTCTGAAAACCAAGAATACCTAGAACTAGATATTCAAAAACTCCCAAGAAAAGTTTTTTAGAATGAAAGTTCTCCAGAAAGTGGTAATTACAAAAGTCACAACCCTGCCGAATCCATTTTCCATACCACCCTCCCCTATGAACATATGAGTTCATCAATTCATCGAAGACTACATCAATTACAGGATGAATAGATATGATGTCCTGATTTGCAGGTGTCTAGTATATTACAAGCATAAGACTTTTCCAAAGAGAAAACATACCTTCCTTCAAGAAGAGCAGTTTTTAGCCAGGTATCAAACTGCAAAGCCCATGAAGGAACAGGACTGCCACTGGGTTGCATGGTCCCCAAGTTGTGAGTAGTAGCTCCAGATCCCATGATGAGGATACCTTCCTCCCTAAGGGGGGCCAATGCCTTCCCCAAGTTATAATGGTAAGTTCCATCTCTATCAGTCTGAACAGAGAGCTGGCACACTGGAATGTCAGCCTCAGGATACATGAGCATCAGAGGAACCCATGTGCCATGGTCAACTCCTCGTGTTTTATCTTCATGAACACGCTTGAAGCCATTTGCCATGAGCAGTTCCTTCACCCTCTTTGCCAATGGTGGAGCACCTGGTGGTGTATATTTGAGCTGGAAGAAGGGGGAAAATATTGGAAACATAAATAAAAAGATCCAATTAACAATAAAAAGACAAGTTTCAACTTGAAAACGCTAGCTAATTAATTGTTCAATGTAAATGTAAGAAACTTTGTTTGCCTTTTAATCATCACCAAGATGAAATTCTCCAATGTAAGAAACTTTCAACAGATCAATAACTCTCCGCTGCAGGAGAAAGCAACAGCTAACAACAGCCCTAAGGTTTAGAACTCTATATATTATAGGGGATATCTTTAACAGTGCAATCACAGTTTTAACAATTTGCAGGTGTCTAGTATATTACAATAAAAAACTTAATTCTTTTTCCTGAATATCTCATCATATCTATCACTCTTATAAGAGTTTATCAAGCTACAATTAGAACAAAATTTCACCAACCCAGATAAGAAAAAACCTTTTAATAAAAAAAAAACAAGACTTTCAAAACATCTCCACATGTAGAAAACATAAAAGAAGCAATTGGCCCACACCAAAGAACTAAAGACATTCTTCTACCTAAATATCAGATCATAATCTCTCAAAACTTAATCAACCTGAAAACTCACCAACCCTGATAAGAAAAACCATTGAGAAATCAAAAAACAGAAAACTTTGAGAGAAAAATATATCAGAAGTACATTATACATGGATTTGGGGAAGCCATAGAAGTCATAAATGGTGTCATTGCGATTAACAACATTAACAGTTGGTTCTTTGGTATCCCAATGGCCAGAAATAACAAGAATGGCTTTAGGTCTTTCTTTGAAAATTGGTTGCCATGTCTTCAAGAATTTCCTCGCTGGTATGCTTTCATCGATCGCCATCATTGGTGACCCATGGGAGATATAAACCGTATCCATCAAACCCCTTTTGCAAATTGAAAAAAATCTGCACTTTTGATTCAATGAATGGAGCAAACGCATTAATAGCAACAAGAAAAATATTCTCTTCTTCTTCTATGGTACCATATATATATATATGAATTTCGACAGGGTCTCGCAAAGTGATGAGTTTGGTTAGACCTTGATCTTCTTGATGATGTCTTGGCTGACGTTGTTTTTGTCAAATTGATCCTTGTGTGTGGTAATGATTTTCATATTTGGTCGGCAATGTATTTTTTTATTTATTAAGACAGTAAAGTCTGTCTTGTATCTAATATATGTATTAAAAGTTTGTTGGGTGAAGATGTGTTTTTTTAAAGTAGTTTTTAATTGAAAATTTAATAAAATTTTTAATTTTTTTTTATATCAGTATACTAAAATTATTAAAAAATCTAAAACAAATATCAATTTAATATTTTTTTCAAATAAAAAATAATTTAAAAATATATTTAATAAAAAAACAAATATTTTCAAAAAGTCTGTTTAAAATTATGATCCAATTTTTCCCTAACCATAAATTAAAAATATTTAATTAAATCTTATCTTCCATAATTTTGTATGGATATTACTAAAAATTTTGTTTTGAAATATAAGAAAAGCTAGTTTTTTTTTTTAATATATATTTGCTTCTTTTTTTCAAATGGCAATCAAAAAATCCTGGGCATGTCCTTATTTAACATAGAACTAAAAGATACAAGTGTTTTATTATGAATTGTTCAGTGTAATTCATAATAAAACGACTAATTTGCTAGATATAAATAATTAGAGTATATATAGGGGTAAAATAATATTTTTATATTTTGTTACACAGCGTAATTACCCCCATTTTTTTTTTTTAAAGCCCTATCTCTTAGGGGCATGCTTTTAAACTCTACCACTGGACGGTCTTGTAATACTTGTTCCTGAAAGATGCAGAAAGACATTGCAAAGATTCTCGAATTTTGCTTGCGAACCCTTTTACGGGACATCAGTTTCATATTCATAGTCCATGTAATCGCCATTGTAGGTTCTTTCTAGCAGTTCCTCCATGCGATCAACAATTTCTCATAGCCTTTTCCACTATATTCCCTTATTTACAATCTTTAGACATGGAGGAGATCATGACGGTGAATGGATTATCTTGGTTCACCTGGTTGCTTGTTCCAGGATTCATTGAATTTAGTTGCTTCAGATGAACAATATTTTTTCTTGGCTCCATTGCAAAGCTCAAAATTAAGCGTTTAAGTGCTAGACGTTTTGAGGATGGAATGCGTGAAGGTGAACGTATTATATAAATATGAATCCACGGGTAAAGGTATTAACAAATGTTCTGCATTGAATTGTTAGAATTTAGATTGGATTATATTTATTTTGAACTATGATAGCTTGAAATATTGTAAATACATACAAAACTCTACTAAAATTTTGTTGTAATCACAATGGAAAAAAAAAAGGACTAATTGGTAGTAATTGTCTAATGAATTGTTTCGAAATCGCGTCTAACAAAAGAAAGAAAAAATATGATAGCATGATATTTTATTTTTATTTTTATTTTTATTTTTATTTTAGGTAGTACCAGCTCGTGTCTTTTTGTGTAATTGCATGGTGTCGTTTTGCATTTTGTTTATGGACAGTCGTTGCTTGGGATCATGTGAGCCATTTATTAATAAAGAAAATAGGGAAGGGGCTCCACGGTGACTTTCAAAATATGATGATTCATTTGATTCACACCTAATTTTGAGCCTAAAGTACACCAAGACACAATTAACAGAATTACAAAAAAAAAAAAACTCATAATGTATACAAAGACACAATTTATTGTAGATTATAACAATAAAATAATTATTTCACCCTTCTAAAAACACCAACAACCTTCATATAAAAAAGGACTTGGTAGTAATTTTGCTAACCTACACACACAGCTTCAGCTTCATATATATATTGATATAAACAACTAATATTTATATGAAAACTATTTATGAGATAGTCCACACTATCATGTACTTCTAGCAACTGGGATCCAATTCTATTTGGTAGGAAAATCGCAAATATAACTGCGCCAAAAACAAAACAAAAAAGGCACTACCTAATGTTACAGATTCGATAATTATCCAACCCCACAATTTTAGCAAATAAGCATAAAAATAGTAACTAGTTCTTAATCAACAAGATTTTTCCCACATGATAAAGCCTTTCCAATTCCATGTTGGCCGACGGTATGCATGTATGCATGCTCACATAAATGCAGGAACGTGCACAAACATAAACATGCATGAGCTATTCCGCTCCGTGTGGCGTTGGTTACCTATTTGTCACTTTTTTTCTCCCAAACTAACTTGTAAATTTAGCGGTCCCTTTCTCTTCATATTGGTGGTGACTGCCAACAAATTTCAATATCTTATCCTTTTTCCCACCAGAAGAAAAGTATAAATTCAAAACTTAAAGAGGACATTTCTTTATTCCCCACATGCAATTTTCCATATAACCATTTCTCTTTTATTTTCAAATTTATAACCAAGTTGGAAAGTGACCCGCTTGGAGGAGGATTAACTACATGTCTCATTTGAACACTAGACACGCACATGCATGCACACATACACAGACACGTGTTTACGTATGTATATATTTAGAGATAGTTGGCAGGTCGTACCTTAAGTTCCAGCTAATGCTCCTTCCTTGTCATCTTTTATTATGATAACGAAACCAACGTATTCATCAATGAACAACAGACTACGTTTGCTATCCAATCTTATCATCTCCATTCACTAAAGTACCTTCGTCTTTGCTGGCAATGCTACTGACAGATGCAGCACTGTTCTTCTTTGGCCCCTCTGTGGCAGAACTGGTTAATCCCTTGTAAACTTTCTTTTTTGAAACTGGAGCATCCTTTATTGAATCACTTCTTGGGGAATTTACAGCACTGTCTTTATCCTTGTACTCTTCAGCTAAACCATCCTTTGATGCTTGCACAATCCTTCTGGGACTAGCCTTATCAGTTGCATGATGCTCTGCACTGGACTTCTCTGGAGTGGCTTCAGGAAGCAATGCTTTGCGACTAAGTCGAAGTTGTCCCTTTTCATTTACCTGGATTAAATGCATGTACATAGTTACTAGAGAACAATTTCTTTAAGTGTTGTGTCAAGAGCAGCAATTGTTGTGTGCAAATCAATTAATGTGGCAATTGATGGTCCAACACTAAGGATGTTCCAGTTTTGCTCTGGAGACTCGAAATCAGGTTTTGTTTCCTCTGCAACTGAAATGAGTAAATACAGCACATTGAAGGAAAATTAAATCCAGATGAACCCATCAAGGAAAAGGTGAAGCCGTACATCTCATTAACTAGAAAGCATTTATAGAGACTGAAACCTTCAGCATCATATCATGAACAACTAAGCTAAGGGTATAAGTATGGCAAATGACCTGCAAGACTTTTGATGAAGAAATGGAAGACTATTAGCTGCTGGGACAGAAAAATAATATTGCAATAACTCCAAATAAGAATTCTCAACTTCCAGGAGATGCTAACCGATTGAGTGGTTCCGGTTGGACATGGTTGCTATTCTTATTTTGAGGTTAAGAAAAAGGCAGTTAAATTATATGGCAACAATTATGTCTGATTATTATTTTTTATTTTTTGCAGTTGCAGGACATCATTGCTCCTAGCGTAATCAAAATTCAAACTACTTAAAGAAATAAAAAAAAAAACTTCGAGTAAATGAATACCATCAGTCTTCAATCATCTTTCGTGTTTTCATACTCATGAAATGATATTTTCATATTGATATTATCATAAGACTCTGCTCATATCACTACTTATTTTACTCTTCAACAACTTTCATCTTATTGAAAAAGCATTTTTATTAAAAAGGTATCCTTGGTTTATCATTATAAAATGAGCTCTAATTGCAATGAAAGAGAAGTCTAGAAGAAGGTTAGTTTGGTCACACCATAATTATATAGGTGGGAATAACAATTGAAGGAGTGGCAATAATGCCACCCTTTATATCCGTAACAGATTTGAAGGATTAGCGACTTAGATGCTAATATATATGTACAGAAATGAAGATCAACAATAAATATAGTTGGCATCAAAGGTATCATTAATTAATAATTGAGGTTAAAAAACTCTAGAATTTGGCAAAAATAGCCAATACCAAAGTTTGCTAAAAAGAGCTTGTCAGTGAATAAAACTCGAGTGTCTTGGGACTTGGGGCACGATGATTGTTTAATGAATAAGAAATTCCTACCTCAATTAGTTTAACATCAACACGGTCTCCAACTTTGAAAACCTGTAACAAAAAAAAAAGAGTAGAAATTTTAGCTTTTTGACAATATAGCAGGAAAAAAAACAATAAATTCTAATGGCTTCTATATAATGTGGAGGGAAAGCAAAAATGGTACTGCTTACGTCTTCAGCCTTTGGCAACCAGTTCGAAGTTAGTTCACTAATATGGCAAAGTCCCTGCCAGAATTCAATAGTTGAGAAATCAACGAGTTTTTTCTTCCTCAAATGAAAATAATTTTAATTTTAATTTCTTCCTAATATTTTAATTTTTACTTTTCCCAAACAAGAAAAGAAAAACCTATCTTTAATGAAAATATGGAAAATTATTGTGAAGAGAACAATCTTTTGATGAAGTTTGGAATTCTGATGCCCAATGCAACTGCAATTACAACAAATATCAAATTTACAGAAGCCTGTCAAAGCAAAAAATCTTTTAGTGTTTTCTTTCCAGCTACTTAGAACTCCAGTGTTAATAATTTTGTTATGCAATACAACAGTCTGGTTGTTGGCTTTTATCAAAATTGTGTACTGGTACTACATACCTCACGCCCTGGGGCTATCTCAACAAAAACTCCATAAGGAGCTACGGATTTGATCTCACAGTTCCTGATCAATAAGAGAATAAGTCAAATGTTCTGTCTTCACAATCATCAAGTAACAAATACTTAAAAAAGAAATAAATTCCAAAAATTCAAATGGCGAAATAGACAACGACAGATACACTTAATAATCATGAAGCTAATCCCAATTATACCCCTTTACTCACATGAGCCATTGTGAAGCAAATCTTTGATGCATTCTTGAAATATCTTCCATAATAGTAACAATGACAAAAGATAACTATTTCCATTTTTTTGTTCAATTGATCTAAATAGAGGGTAAAAAAAAAGAAAGAATAAGAGATAGCAACAAAGAAAAGCAGCTCAAGGAAAGGACATGCCTGTAGATATCACCGACATTTGGAACCATTGTTAGCCGATTGATAATGGATTTGGACTTTTCTATACTTGACAAGTCCTTTGCAGTAATTTTTACCTGCAGAAGCCAAAGGTTGTAGAAGTTGCAACTGATTTCAAGTCATAAACCAATGAAAGATAAACTCTATATCTGATCTTACAATTCCATCATCTCGTGTGTCAATAGCCTCAACTCCAGTTTCTTCTATTATACTCTTCACCTTCTTCCCACCAGAACCAATGATGATGTTAACTTTCTTTGGATTGACCTATAAAACAATATTATGATTGATAATGTGTGTGTTAAGGCATCATAGATTATAAGTTCTAATTTCAACAGCAAATCACTAAAGGATGCATAGAAAATAAACAAACCTTCATAATGTGAATCAATGGGGCATACTTAGAAAGCCTTTTGGAAGGGAAAGGTGAGCATTTCAACATTTCAGCTGATAAAAAAAATAGAAAACAAAATAGGTGAAATGAGTGCTTCCAAAAAATCTAAACCCGAAGCATATTAGCAGCTCTAGTTAAGTAAGAAAATGGTAATATTTATACATTCACGCAAACTAATATAACAGAACAAGGTATGGTGTAAAGGATATGTGCCTACAGTTCCACATACTTCTGGCATCATAGCACCAAACTATTGGTCAAAAAGATTTAAATGAATTCTAGAAAAAAAAATTGCCTAGGTTACAGTACCAAGAATATGCTTTCGGCCATCCCTTGCTTGTAGCAATGCCTTTCTCATAACAGGTAAGGTGATTCCTCCAACCTATCATGTCAAAATTGGAATTGATTATGATTTATAGGCCATGGAATTTAACTCGTGAAAATGAACAACCAGAAGAATGCATCGATTGCTATAGGGTTGGCAACAGGATGTTGGTTAGAGGAAAAACATTATGTCTAGGCAAAAGACATGAAATCTGTCTGATACAGAGTAGTTGTAGAGATAATGACCTTTATGTCCATCTGAAATGCAGTTATTCCATCTTCATTTCCAGCAACCTGCAAAGTCCAAACAAGGTGATCTTTTAAAAAGGTTTTAACATGATTGCAGTATACTCTTTCCTCTGAATTTAAATAAGTACTTTGAAATTCAAGCAAGCATCTAATCAATACTCATGAAAAAACAAAGAAGAAATAAAATAGAAGCACAAATCTGGAGATGCCCAGTAACTCTTACCTTGAAATCCATGTCTCCAGAAGCATCTTCTGATCCAGTTATGTCAGACAGAATGAGGGGCGTTCCATCACCCCCAAATTCCTCAGTGTCAAGAACCATACCCATCGCAATCCCAGCAATCATGCATTTTACAGGAACACCAGCATCTTGTAATGCCAAGCAGCCTCCACAAACAGAGGCCATGCTGTTCAATGATAGGTGCTAAATAATAAGACCCAAATCACATAGTATGATAGCAAACACTCAACATGAAATACTTGGACAACGAGAGGTTTTTAGCACCCAAAAAACTATATCAAAAGTAAGATCTTGTGATTGTATAACTAAAACATTAGCACTTTTTATGGCTTCTGACCTTGAGGAGCCATTGCTTTCTGTGATTGTACTCTCAACCCGTACCGTGTAAGGAAAATCATCTTCAGAAGGCAATATAGGTTTGAGAGCTCTCTCCACGAGCATTCCATGACCGATTTCTCTTCTACTAGGTGCTCCTATCCGGCCCACTTCTCCAACACATGATGGAGGAAACAAGTACTGGAAGATTAGAACAATGTCAGAAAGCATCCAAATGCAAAAGTTTCAACATGCAGGAATTATAATAGTATAATCAGTTAAAATGCTATATAGTATTCAATAATGGAACACAGCAGCTAAACAGAGTGCAGAGAATGACTCCCTTTTCAGAAGAAATCAAGTAGGAAAATTTTTACAAGCAAAAGGTTTGCTTCATATATAAATACTCTAGATCCTTTAAGCTTCATTAAATACCCATGACATAAGAAACCGAATGGTTTGTTTTCAGTAATATAAACAAGATGTTCTGCTATTTGAAGGACCCATAGAATAGGAACTTATATACAATTCAAAGAAACTAAAAGGGCTCCTGGTTTTAATGTAGCGTGAAATTTTTTAAAAAATTTTAATTTGGTCTTTGAAATTTTATTTTGCACAATTATATTTTTTTATGTCTAAATTAGCATCCAATTGCATGTTTTTTTTACGAGGAATGGTTGAATTGAAAAACTGAAGACTTCAGTGAAAAAAAACAAATAAAATAGATGGCAATTTTGAAATTTGTTTGAAAAGTTCATTATAGTCTCCCATCTTCCCTGTAATTTTAGAAAAATCAATTTTCTTCAAAAAAATAAAAATAAAGGCCTAGTGCTTGGCCTAACCTCATGCTTTTTTTTTTTTTTTTTTTTGATTTTTTTAATTAATAGCTTTTTGTCTTTTTTTAAATAATTTTTAAGTTTATATTTTCATTAATGCCCTTTCTTTGTGATTCTTTTTTGTTTATTTAGCTTTTTTTAAGTAGATATTATTTTTTTAATTATATTGGATGTATTTAATTTTTTAAAAGATTAGCATGATTCATCTGTAATTTTTTAAAAAAAATTAAAAATATTTCTTTTTTTATAATATTTTTGACATGTACAATCTTGCATATAATTTTTTTTCTTTTTATTTTATTCAATAAATGTTATGTATGTGTCGATTTCTTTTGCAAATAAATTTTAATAAACAAAATCATTAAAAACAATCGGGTAAATGACTCATGTTGTGATATTAAATATTTTAATCTATATTTGTCTTTTAATTTTTCCAATTTTATTTTTATTTATCGTTAATGATTTTTTTTTCATTTATTTACATTGTAGTTCTTGATTTATTTAATTAAATGTATGTATAAGTTTTTCAATTTACATTTAGGATTTTTTTTATGTAAAAATACACGTTGAAAAATTCTATATGTTCAATTTTTTTTTATCATTCACTAATGTTTTCAATTTGATCCTTATTATTTTGATTTTTGATTTTTTTTCCTTAACGCTTTTATAAAAGTTTATTGTTTTTAATTTTACCCTTCAATCCAAGTTTATAGTGTATTGTTTTTTTTTTTTTCCATTTTAGCCCTCTTTTTTTTTCTTTTGTTAACGTTTTTATTCTTTTCAATTTAACTCTCAAATTGAAAATTTGTTGTTAATTCTTTCGGTTTGATAACGCGAGTCATGGATTTAAAAAGCTGATATCCTTTTTTTTATTATTTTCTTTTCCGATATTGTCATTCGATATTGTTTTTTTTTTTAAAGAAAAAATGGTTTTATGGTTTTTTTCAATTTCTTTTTCTATCAAATTATTTCAATCTAATAACCTAGAACACACAATAGACATGTAATCTGGACATATCTCATGTCTAGGTTACGAGTTTCACATGTTAGCTTAGTTTTGCCTAGGGCAATTTTTTTTTTTTAATTTATTTGTTATTGCTGTTGCTTCATTTTTTTATCATATTATTAAATTAATAAAAAATTAACTTGATTATCGAATTTCTCTTACTTCTTTAAAAACATAATTGTCTCCTAAATTTTCCTTTTCAAGTTAAAGGCCAGCCACCAATCTAGTTATTCATATATGGTATTTGAATATACCTGCAGTACGCTTCTTGCTTTCTTAATTCCATATTCAAAAAAGATAAATAAACAATGTTTGTAATGTTTAAATTTTGTTCTTTTGCTTTTTTGATGAGACAAAAGGGACTAGCAGTGCGAGTATACATAGCTAGATCACCATTTTGTAATCTCCAAATCCCTTCTAAAGTTAGTCATATTCTAAGAGCAAAAGTAAATTTCTATAGTACTTACTGGTAGAAGGAAAAATATGGAAGCTAAAACGTAGCGTGAACCTTGAAACAATTTTATTAGACATGTCTAATTGAACTAAAAGATTGGTCGATTTAATTTCGAACAGCATGGTGCGAAAAGGTTACTATAGAAATGATAAAGCCTAAATGATCCAGTAAATTAAATTCACACTTCACAGCTATAAGCATTAAGAGAAGCAGAAACTCTTGGCTGTTAGATGACTCCAATTTCTTAATAAAAAACAATTTCAAAAAGAAGATCATGGCAAACAGACCTGTAGATAGAACCTCTTGAATTCCTCTTCGTCCACAAGGTTGTCTACTCTTTGTGCCATTTGTTTATCACCAAGTGTAACAACTGCTAATGACTGTAAAAGAAAAACATCCTCAACGATCACCAACAACATTATGTGTGCAAATATAACTACATGGTAGGTAGGGGCACTGTTCTCCAAGCATAATCAACAAGAAGATGCTAACTTATTGAAAGACAAGAAAAATGCTTAAAATAATGGTTGACAAATGAAAAATTGTCCACCATGATATACAGAACCGATCAAATTTGTTTATTTGGAAGGAGAAGAATTTAAAATCACCAAAAAAGTTGGTTGATGGACAGATAATTGGTGCCTATAATGGAAGTGGTGAAACCAAAGAAGGTATGCCGGGTCGATCTATAAACAATGGCACTGTTTTAACAAGAATAAGAGATTATTCAGTAGGAAAACGATGAGAAACAGAAAAGAAATGAGCAGATAACGAGAAAACACAGCTATTCACTAAGTCAACATAAGAGTCACTTCATAAGTTCTCAAGCCATTTTTAGTTGTCACTTGAAGGAGAAACACTTGAAATTAGTCAACAAACGAAAATATGATGGTCAAGCTTGTTCAGCAATGAAGGGGGGTAGAATCACATAACATCATAACCCATTCACGTTAATGTTTTTGAGCATTTGCTTGTATAAGCAAGTAAGATAAGATACAAGCATAGAATAAGGTAAACCACTGCATGTTTCCTACAGCAAAAATACATTTAATCAAACCTGTGTTTCCCCACGTGTGAAAAGAGCACTTCCGTGTGCTCTGGGAAGTATTCCACATCTGGAATCAATTGGACGTATCCTGTCTGGAGTTCTCCCGTCGCTTCTTTTTCCTCCCTATAAAAAAATGCAATGTAAAAAGAAAATTACATGTGAACATGTCAGCATCAATCATAGTCTCATTCATGGAAAAATCATATCCTAGCTGACTCCATACTGTTGGCACTTGGAATTTTTCTAACCACGGCAACTTTCCAGTACATTATAATGTGACAGGTAAGAGCAATATGATTTTTTTATATGGTAAACCATAATATTCCAAATGGAGCCAAATTTTAAGTTACACGCAGTTTTTCTGTTTTTTCAAAAGAAAATAGTAAACAATTCAATAATGTTACAAAATGAAAATATTAGGTTACAGCATGGACAGTAGTAATGCCCTTGAAGTGAGAGAGACGCTGGTGTTGGAAAAATGTAAAATTCTCGTGTGCCACAAGAAACCAAATATGTGTTTGAATGTCCAAGAAAATTAAAGTCTGAATCTAACATTGCCGGATGCAATTTTCAAAAGAAAAGAAAGAAAGAAAGAATTGGGCATGTCTGTGTCTGTGTCAACCTTATTGCTGTGGGTAAGTGGGACGGGAAGTGAATGGGACCAAAATTAATGACTCTCCTGACTCCTCTTAAAAGAAGGAATGTGAAGTTATTTTTATTCATCTACTTTTCCAACTTCCACCGACCACAAACCAACATACCTCAACAATACGTTTCCGCAAGAATTTGGATGTAACTTCTTTAAATACCAGCTTCACATCTACCTCAGAAAACAACTAGAAAAGGAAAATCAAAACAAAGTGTCAAAAAGCTTGGGACTTCCAAATCACACATGATAAAAAGACCACGAGCACCAAAATTGAGTTGGAATTACCAAGGGAGAGAATTTGTGTCCAATTGGCTTTATGTGGACGTCACCTTCATCCACTTCACCATCTACAACAATTTCCTCATCCTCATCTTCAACCTCTAGCAAGTCTGCAACTGTTTCAGGGGTTCCAAATCTTTCATCCTTGCTTACATATCCCTTTTCTGTAAGTATACTAAGCACCTTTTCTTCCAGTGATGCAAGGGCTTTTCTTCTTGGTACTTTGCTTGTAATTTGCAATATTTTCACCAATTCATCACCAGCAATTTCCTGTACAAGGAACAGTATAAACATTAGTATCATTATTTTTTTTCTCTTGGCAAAGTGTACTCAAATAATAATTTGAGCAAGATGACAAAGGTAAGCTGGAATCACAAGATTGGCCATAAATCACTAGGATGGATAACTGGGCAGCTCAAACCTGCTACATTAAAACAGGTCCTTTCAGTCTGTAAAATCATGTCTCAATTTGATGCAATTAACTTAAGGTATTGCTTGACATGCAACATCCCTCCATAGCACTGCACATCAATAGCATCATGTGCATAACTCTCGGAAAATAAGAAACTCAAAGGAACATTGCAAGATAAAGCTTCCTCAATGGGCACAAATGCAAAATGGAGAACATCGTAATCTAAGCTTCATCTTAGTTGCTGATAGTTCTGCTATGCAAATGCATCATACATTTAGTGCCATTATCAGAACAGAAATGATTTGTATAATACAGAATCAAGTTCTTCAAGAGTACCCTTGAATCTACTATCCAGCTTTTACCAAATAAAGACAGCCTAATATTAAATCAGAAAACAGTTTAACAGTTGAAGAAGCAGTAGCTATTAAAAAACATCTGGCAGGAAAGGATGATGTATAATAAAGATAAACAGAAATTATACCTCCACATGCTTATATAGCTCAGCAGGAGGTAATTTGATTGCATCAAGCATTTTAGCTTTCCCACACTTCTTCACCAAAACACCCACCTCATTGCAAATTGCCCGCACTGCATCCTGGCTTTAGTGAACATGCAAGAATTAAGGTAAAACAGTTGAACATGCCCTGAAAAGGGCAAAAGCATGCATCAGATCTGCCAAACATCAATACAACCAGTCCCTAACCAATAAAAGGATAAAACATGAGGATACATGGATTATATTTTCTCATCGGTAACATGTTATACAGCAACTTAATTTTCTTGCCTCGGTAAATAACAACTCATAATGAAGATCACAACAACAACATATATAGCAATCATATTGTCTGTCAATTCATAGCCACACTGTGGCATCAAGAATGTGACCACTGTCAAATAACTGAAAACAAACAAAATAATGAGTGCTAACTAGCATGCGGTACACCAATCAGCTATTGCTGCAGATTGCACAGAAACAGTCACAGATTATACACAACATATACTTTTTCTGATAGGTGATACACTAAATATATCTACTTCAGTTCATGATGAAATATGAGAAAATTGTACACAACACACTTTAATCAAAGAAACAACCTGCCCAATTTGTACTGCATCAAGCAACTTTTCTTCTGTAAGAAAATTACAATAACCCTGCAAGCAATAGAGGTAATGGATTGTGAAGTTCATTAGACACATATCATTAATATAGTTATCGTATCATTACTACGGTTAACAAGCTGTACCTAATTAATTAAGTTTCCTCATGATGTACTGAAATGCAAGTGTATTTTCAGAATCATTTCATTCTGTAATCTTAGGTTAATGCAAGAGAAATGAATGAACATGTAGAAAGAAAAAGGCAAAAAGAAAAGCATACGTAAAAGTTGAGAATCAGCCAATTAAAATCTAAATCTGTGAGACTATGACTATATAAGCTAATTTACTTCTATGTTTTTCTACCAAATGAATTAAAAAAGACATCAACACAATATGTTTTATTTTTAACCCCAGGGTATATAAGTTTTTGATCTGAAAGGTAGCATCCTGAGCAGTATCCTAAAATGTCAGGATTTGACAGAAATAGCATAAGTACCAGCAACGCCCAGCTTATTGATCAGGAATGATAGGAGTACTGCTGTAATAGGGTTATGTTTATCATGTTGCTCAGTTCCTTCCTCGGAGGATATGATGAGTAGTGTAGAAGCAGTTTGGTCAATGACCAATTACTCAGGCTAGTTTAGATAACTCCTAAAAAGTGAAGCTGCAAGGAGAAAATGAGGTAGTTTGCTAGGCCTCAATACAAGGACCCAAACTAAGTCTATTGCTCACACTTCCTTGCAGTGCCAAGACAAAAGCTTATAATAAGAGAACTTGTTCATCACATCCCAAAAAAAGAATAATTAATTATTGAGGATTAAAGCCCATCTGGGTTGCAATGAGTTTTCTTCTTTCATGACAATGGTGCTTTTTAGTCAGTACTTAACCAGCACGTGAAAGCAAATGATCTTCGAGCCTTTGAAAATTCAAGAGGACTACTTTGACTCCTCAGACCATCACATTAAAGTGATGGTAATGATAGTAAGGCATCTCGAATAATCTCTTGAAAATTGTCCTTTCCCAACAAATGTGGAATTGAATGCATATGCCAAGTGAAATAGAATTTTAGATTTTACACAAAATGCACTCTCAATGATGTGTCCAATGAAATGGTAAATGGTGCATCCACATCATATGAAGGTTTAACACAAAGGCCAACATCCATAACTACATTTTTCTATCTTAGTTTGGTGTACTGCAAGGTTAGAGATGCCCTGTATGGAATCTGACTCCATTGAATATACTATGCACTTATACTGCACACAGTGAACTCCCACAAGCACGATCCAGCAAAAATTTCATTTCAAAAAAATGATACACTCAAAAAGGCCTTGCAGTTCAGATAATTATCAAAGAACTATGGGTTGACCTCTATCATAAATATTGCACTGTCTGTACCAGCCAGCAATAAATCCAATTCTGACTCTTCCATCTCCTTGGTTGTTGGATTCACAATAAACTTATTGTCAACAAGACCAACTCGAACTCCTGCAATTACTTCTGTATTTGGTACTTCTGAAAGAGCTCTGTTGCAATCAAGTTTAAGAAGTAAGAACAAGTACACAATAACATGATATT
The DNA here is from genome assembly GCA_033617975.1 of Populus alba x Populus glandulosa. Lineage (NCBI taxonomy): Eukaryota > Viridiplantae > Streptophyta > Magnoliopsida > Malpighiales > Salicaceae > Populus > Populus alba x Populus glandulosa. The sequence continues at coordinate 6,925,143 of CM066161.1, forward strand.
TGGAACTTCAACACTTCAAGAACAGGAAGATTAAAGAGAAACACTTGAGGTAAGACTCACAAAGCTATTCCAGCTGCTGTGACAGCCAAAGAATCAGGAGAATGCAAACCATCATAGCTCAAAACCTGTTCGGAAGAGGTTATGGTAATTGGTAATTCTTAGAAAATTCATAAGTCCAGTAAGAGAACGACAACAAGTCAAATAGCAGCCCGTCAAATTTCAAAATGTTGATTGATGATTAAGCATTGATTACTAGTAGACAAGCGTAAAGGAACATACATGACAGACTCAAGTTAATGCAGTGGGCATAACATGGTCACGCAAATACCAGTCAGCTCTTGTTTAAGGTTAAAATTTTCAGAATTGTCTACTTGGCACCTTTTATTTCCTTTCAAATAACCAAGTTAAAATCAGTTGAGAAAATACAAACAAACCACACAAGGCTTACAGCACCAAGAAATAGTTTCCCATGAGTTTGAAAAAAAATTAAGCTTGCGAACATTTAAGACATGAAAACTGCCAGTTAGTGCAAAAATGTTGAATGGTAGATGACAAAAGATAGGAAAAACAAATTCTTGGTATCTATTCCATAACAACCATTTTCTCCCTAGAGCTATTTCTTATATTTCTCTTCCGATTCTATATCTCTAGTTATCCCTCTTTATTTGCTCCTCTCCCTCCATTCCAAAATATCAACAGAAAACAAACAATTCCAAAGTCTTTGCTAGGTTCTCCACAAAGAAAATGGTTCCTAACTTTCTTTCCCAGGACCTTTGTATGAAATATAATTGAGTGGCAACCTTATATATCTTTTGTAAATGTAATTTTGAAAAAAATAATAAAAACCAAAACAAAAAAATAAGACTGCATGATGTGCTTCTTAAACTGAATAAAGACAATCCATGGAGATACTAAGAACAATATCTAAGCAGGCAAAAAAAAAAAAAAAACTTACCCAAGATAGTATCTGGGTTTCATGGTAAAAGCCCTTGAACATGGTTGGGCGCAAAGGCCTATCTATCAATCTACAAATAAGAACCTAGAAGCAACCAAAGAACAACTACATAAAAAGATATGTGACAAAAACATTTTCCAAAGGTAGAGAGAGAGTAGAGTTTGTAAGAGAAATACTGCAATATGTTTCTGGAAAGTAACAAAAGCTACATAAGTTCTTTTGTCTTTGCTCTTCATCAAGTTATCCAAGTAAAAATGGCTAGAGAAATAATATTTAAGAAAAATATAGTGTAGCTCAAGCCTCACAATCCTAGTTAATAGGTTCATGTGATATGAGGCAGAGAGAAAGAGTGTGACATTGTAGGCACACATAACATCATAAATGGCACCTGTGGTATAAGATATTTACCATATTATGAACTAGACATATATATGGTATATCGTACAACTGTTACGGTCTACATAATCTGAATTTATACTCGTGTTCATGTACCTTGCACTTGTGTTCATAAATCAATTATAAATTCTTGGCTGACAAGAGTGTGAGGTTTTTGATTAATGATGCAGTATCACCATTCAAATTTTCATTTTCTTTACAATATTGTAGAAAACAGGACATGAGCATTATCTAAAAATTTTAGCAGCTATTTACATCGTGTAGTTTCCAATTATCAGACAAATTATGTAATATCCATTAACATGAAAGCAAAGACTTGCAGAATTTCTGACTTATGCTAAGACTTTCGAGCAAATTAAACTCACGCAAACAAAATACATACTATAAAGGAATGAAGTTAAAAATCTTAGATTGAAAGGTGATAGTTAAAGACAACTGATTCAGCATCTGCTAAATTAAGCATTTTTGTACTTGTAAGGGAAGGTTAGTACCTCATGATCTTTCAACTTCCCTTCTCGTTTGAAAAATCCTCCACTAAAGCAATAGCAGATGTATAGACAAAATATTATTCTTCACAAAATTTTGAGATAAATTCCAAAAAGTTGAAAACACCAGGCATACCTAGTTCGACCTGCTGCAGAAAATCGCTCTTGATAATTTACAGATAGAGGATAAAAATCAGAAGGCTCACTAGGAACATCATCCAAACAAACAGATGTATAGACAATCTACAAAGAAAAAAAGAAATAGTGTTAAGATTTCATCAACCAGACTAGCTAGCACCCACCTACGGAATACAAACTTAAACTCATTGCTGGGGGAGCCTTTTAATTCACAACATATCATTAACTTCTGCTCGTGAAAGTACACCAGGTCTTTTGGTAACTCCCACGCAAACTAATAAGACAGCACAAGTTAATAAAAGTTGAACATGGATCTCATTTCCAGTAACAAAGAATCAAAGTTCAAAAGTTCACATAGCGAACAAGTCAACAATTTATTTCTTTGATATAAAAAAATAGCACTTATACACCCATCTGCACAAATTATAACTTACAGTTTCCCCATCCGTCACAGTAACAGAACCACTAGCTTGTCTCCCAATATGACCCGTCTCAACCAATATCTACAGAAAAACAAAATTCATCAAAACCACCCTAAATTACACTGAAAGTTCGATTATTCAAACAAAAAAATATAAAAATCAAACACAAGTTCACATTTCATAATTTTTTACCATTACTGATAAAACTCCACGATGCTATTCATTATCCAAAACAAAATGTGTTAAAATTACACAATTTCTACCTATAAAAAACCTCTTAAATTTAAATATAAAATCATCGAAACCACAAAAAGAATGAAAAATGAACTAAGCATATTAATAAACTTACATGTCTGTCACCGACGGGGATTTTGACAGAAAAAGGCTGAGGCAAAGACTGAGGGGCGTCATGTGCCACAGAAGTTTCCTCGAAAGAATTGAAAACAGTAAACAACCTTTCACGCTTTCTTCTTGATAGAAGCAGAGAAAGCGAAGAAAAGTTGGATTTTGCAGAATTGGAGAAGCGAGGGCAATTTGGGGAGAGAGAGAGCTTGCAGCGATGATTAGAGAGTGAACATGGAGGGTTGTGTGTGTAATTAGGTCTGTGATGGAGAGTACTGGTGCTAGGATTCGCTAGCATTTTTTCCTGCGTTTATCAGTTTCAGTGGCTTTGGCTTTGAGAGCGAGGCAGAGCAGAGAAGAAGAGAGATTTTATCCGTTTCAAGGCGCGCAGAGAGAGCTGACGTGGCAAGTAGCGTCAGGTGTGTTTGTTTACGCGTCATGTGTTTTTTTTTTTTTTTTAATAATTTTTTTAACTTTAAATTAATATTTTGTATTATTTTTATATTCTAATTTTAAAAATAAAAAATATTATTTTAATATATTTTTAAATAAATCAACAGTAAGTATTCTATTGTAATGTAAGACACCACTCTCTCATGTAATGTATCTGAATTTATTTTGAAAAATGCAAGATAAACATGTAAAATAATGTGGATTTTTTTATTATTTTTTTCAAGTTTTTGGAGTTTTTGAAAAAAATATATCTCTTTCCTTTGCAACAGATAAGACTGCCATTTGATATAAAAATATTTCTCTCTAAGAATATATAAGAAGTAGCTATCTCTTTCAAAAGATTTCAAGAAGATTAACAAAAAAAAGAATAGAAAAGAAAATATAAAACTCTTCGTCTCTCTCCTCCAAAAGAAACAAAATAGAAAAAAAAATAAATAAATCACCAGCAGCACAGGTTTGCAGTAAAGGCCAGCTATGTAGGACTGATCTAGCACCATAGACCCACCAACCATAGCTAACAAACCTACTCACCGTTATTACAATTCCAAATCTTCGGGATCTCACTCGTTGCCTCACATGCAGGTCGATCCTAGTTCGTGCTTTCCCTCTTCTTCTTCTTTTTTTAGATTAAAGTGGGTGTTCGGGCCAGTTTGCGCGCATCTCAACTAATCCCACGGGCCCTGAAGTTAACGATTATATAAACCTCTAGTGACCATCATATGAGCAACCTAGGGTTCGAACCTAAAACCACAGAGGGAACAAACCTCTTGATTCCAAACTTTTACCACTATGCCACCACCTAAATGGTTTCCTTTCCCTCTTATTGATTGGTCGATCAAATGATATTGCTTTCCTTTCATGAGGCGGGGCAGGGACGCAACTAGCCCCATTGGCAACCTTCTGAACCAAATGTCTCAGGTTCACTTCTCGAACTCGTCACTATCGGAGCACACTGATAGACTAGGGAGCGAAAGCCATGGAGAGTTTGAAAGTAGAATTATAATTGTTTTTTAAAATGTTTTTTATTTAAAAATATATTAAAATAATATATATATATTTTTTTAATATAAATATATTAAAATGATTTAAAAACATTAAAAATTATTAAATTAAAACAAAAATACAATAAACTTTTTTTAAAATATTTTTAAAACACAAAAACATACCTATATCATATATCATATCCTATTGCAAACCACCCCATCACAACCTCTAAATTGAGTAGTAAACTAGTCCAAACCTCAGCCACCATCATCCCACCACGAGCGCTCACAATCCAGCCAAACCTTGAAGAGCTACTCTTGACCTAGCAAGCAATCAATATTTTTTCTAGAACAAGCTGCGAACCCACAAAGAATTCCATCCACCACTACAACCATGAAGTCTATTTGAACAATTAACGCTCCAGTCAGACTTGAACTAGCCAAGCACCGACCACCCACCATTCCAACCACATTAGCAGCAACATGTCCTTTGCTGCCAAGAATGACAGTAATGTTGTTCGAGGAAGAGGAAGAATTAAGATCCAAAAATATATCCCAGTCTCTTAGTAGGTGGTGAGTTACACTACCAAACTGGCGGCCCCGATCTGACCACCAATGCCCATCAATGATAATCAGTAATCAGTGAGTCCTCCTCCTGAAAAATCCTATAAGGTGATTTTTGTGCCAAAATATTTGAATTCAAAACTATATTCTTATGTCAATTTTGATTGTTGTGTAAAAAGCTATATTTTCTTTTACTTCAAATTTTGAATTATATGGGTTGTGGAGTATATTTTGTATTGATTGAATGTTTATTTTCTATCTTGTTTGGTACTTGTGTTGAAGATGTATAAGGCTTGAGTTTTTATATCAAGTTATTTGAACTTGAAGCCATAGACGTGTTTGTCATGTGCTAGCTTTGTTTTTTTATGAAAAAAAACATTTTGTTATTTTGATTCAAAACCTCAACTTTTAAAATTGTATATGTGAGTGGATTTAATTCAATTTTAGTTTTCATATAAAGTAACATTCTTAATTTTTAAATTTGAATTCTATTTTTACATTGAGAATCATATTTTTTAGTTGAAGATTTTGAATTCAAAATTTTCAGATTATTGTGGCTATATTTCCAAAATTCATGAAAAGTAGCATTTATGCATGATTTCTAAATTCAAAATTATTAAAAATATACATGTGTTTGATGTTATGTTGTGTGTCTATGTATTGTTTGTCTTTTATGTTGATTGTTTTTGTTTATTTTATTTTATTTTATTTAACTTAAGTATAGTCTTGATTGAGGTTATTGAATTATAAAAACATAATTTATTTTTATAATATTTATTTATTTTTCCAAATAAAATGCCTTATGGTTATTTTATCCCTTTATACTATGATTCATTGTATTTAATATCTTGATAATTATATCATAGATAAATAAATAGATAATATATTGTTTTAATTTATTTTAAATAATGTTGTTAACTCTTTTACTTTGATATGCATGTCTAGATCTACATCTCTAAGGATGTTCTTAACAATATCTTTTGAGTTCCTCATCTGGTTTTCATATAACTTTTTCTTAGTTAACTTTCTCATATATAGATTGACTTCATTTGATTTTATTATTTTGTATATTTAAATATTTGAGATATTTATAAATTTTTGGATGTGCTGATTTTATTTAAATATTTTGAGATATTTAAATATAGATTGACTTCATTTGGTTCATTAAATAAATTTGATATTAAAGACATGTCTTCTTTCTTACTTTTTTTTTAAGCAAGTAAATTCAAGATGAGTTAATTCAACTTCTTATAAGCCTCACAAGTATGAGTGGGGACATTCATTTTATTATCCACTACTTTTCATGTCTAATGTCATCATTGTTAAAAGTAAGGATTGAGCATTTTCTTAGACTTAATCTCAAAAAAATTTTATGTTGAGGATTGATTAGCTTTTTATCTAATAGTAAACATATAGGTTAAACAACTTGGTATAAAACATGACTCTCAAAATAGTTTTCTAAGTTAAAAAACATCTAGCAATTTATCTAGGTATTATATATTGGGATAATTTTCATTTTAATATATATATATATATATATATATATATATATATATATATATATATAAGACTAGTCTTAGATATTGTAGTTACTTTTAGGTAACAACTCTTTTATCTTTTATTTATATTTTTACTTTACCTAAATGTTCCATGTGACAAAGAATATCATGAAATTCTATTAAATGATTTCATAATTTTATTTCTAAAAAGCATAATTGAAAAATAATAAAAATTTAAATGATTTATATTATAACTTTTGTATTATTATAATCTTTTAAATAATTTAAGAAACCTATGATAAAACTCATTTAGTGTTAGAAGAATTATATATTTCTTATCATCTAAAGATGTTAATAAAAAAAACATGCAATATACTTGCCAAATTAAATCTTATAGTATAACCTTTCGATAGTTTGAGTAAAAAAACAACACTAATATATGTCATAACCTATTTTGGGTTATTCCCTAAAATTTTCCATTTTTTCTTTTAAAATAAATAATAAATAATAATACCAAGAAGATTGGTGATTTGATAAAAGTAGGCTAAAGAGAAATTCAAATATATAGAAAAATTAAGCTGCAATTTTGAATGAAATTAGGAGCTTAATTGTATCTTATTGTATTTAAGATTTAAGAGACATTGCAAATTGGATGTCAAATTAAATCATTATTGGATGAATTTGTATAAAAATTAAGTTCAAAGACATAATTATATTTTTAATAGGTCAATTTGACTTAATCATGAATCAAATTTAAAGTTTAATTAATTTGGATCAAATTAAAGGATTTAACTAAGTGCAGGGATTTAATTATACTTTAAACGGGTCAAATTAATTTTATTAGAGACTTAATTGGTGAAACAATAAGTTTAGGAGCCCAATTTAGGCTTAATTGAGAAGGTTGGAATTTTAAAGGACCAAACTTAATTTTTACAAAGTTAATTGATTAAAATCAGGGGTAAAATTACAAGAAAATTATAAATTTATGGTCAATTAGGGGTTAAATTGAAAAAATTCACGACCAATGATTTTTTTTTTAAAAAAACAGACTTAATTAGATGGAAGACAAGGATGAAATTAAAAAAATTAAAATTTTAATGATCAATTGAAGGTTAATTTATATAAATTCAAAATCAAGGACCACAATAAAAAAAAACTGAAATTTGGGGGTGATATTGAAGTTTTGTGAGGGCAAAAAAACATAAAATTAAAAGTTTAAGGTTAATTAAGAATGCAATTTAAAAAAATTAAAGAATTAAATTAAATTTTAATCAAATTTATAAATTAAAATCTTAAAAACCAAATCAATGCCTTTTCATTTAAATAAAAGTAGGTGTTTTTACCAATTGAGCACAGTTTCATTTATTAAGCCGTTCATATTTGGTTTTCTAGGAGCGTGGTAAGCTAATCTATCAATTGAGCACTTCGAAAGTTGATATGGGCTTGGACTAATGAGCTAAATTGTTTGTATATAAGACTGGAATAGTAAGCGGGCCTATATATAGTATTGTATTGCTGGTGTACTTTACCTTTGAAGTTTGGGTTTTTATTTTTTATTTTTAATTTTTTTTAATCAACACAATAAATATAAAAATTATGTAGAATAAAAACGTTTCACAAAGATTTTGTGAAATAGCATAATTTGACTATGTCATGTTTATAAAGTGCGACAAGTTAAACTTCAATTTTCTGTCTTAACCGGTGAGATCTAATTGTATTAACTAGTCGATTATTTCATACAAAATTATAATTTCATGAAGTTTTTATTTCAAATATGTTTTATGAGTTAAAGTATATATTTTTATCAAACTTGTAGACTCAAAAATAAACTCCAATTAAAATCTCAAAAATACATTGTTCATACAGTAGCGAGTGATTCTGAGTAATTAGGTGTGTGATTCTGCCATAACTAAATAAGAATATTTCTCAAACATATTATGTGGATGATTTAATGAGACAGGTCCAAATCCAAGAAGAGATCTAGTTGCGCTAAACCAGAATAACATCTTAAAATAGCAATAACTTTCTATTAAACTGTTGGATCGTGTATCTACTGCGTCACTACATGGACCTTCGGATTTTTAGTTATAAAAAATCTTGTTGAGGCTCCAAGTTTTAATAGTTTTAAGATTTTTCTTGTTATTTTGGAATTAATCGACTATTTTCACTAATTATTATGAACTGATCAACTAGCTGAGTCAGAAATAACATAGTTTAACAATGTTTAGTTTTTAAAATATGACATGGTAAGACAATGTTATTTCACCAAAACATTTTGCTATTATATTAATTGGCCAATATTTCTAATTATGTGTGCTAATTGCTTGATTTACCTTTGAAGTTTAATCAGGCACATTGTAACATCGTCCCATAATGTTTTGTTAGATCTCCATGCTTTTTATTTCTCAAAACTTGTTTTTTACTTATATGTTTCTCTTTTTACAAAGATATCTTGTTTGTTTTTGTGTTTTAAAAATATTTTTTAAAAATTTAGAATTTTATTTTATTTTATTTCTTTAAATTAATATTTTTTGATGTTTTTAGACCATTTTAATATATTGATATAAAAAATAATTTTAAAAAATAAAAAAATATATTATTTTAATATTTTTTCGAGTAAAAAATACTTTGAAAAACAACTACAAACTATATTTTCAGACACTAAAAAGAAGGGAAGAGAGGAGCAAATACAAGGTGGAAGTGCTAGACTTCAAAGAATGACTGGCTCTGGTAGCTATCCCAACACAGAGAGAGGAAAATTGATCCTGTTATTGTAAGCAGTGAAAAACTAAAACAGGAAAGACCCTCTGTAATTTTCATCATTTATTGCTCACCATGCATCTCTGCCTAATACCTTAACAGCTGATTAAACGAGGCAACTCACAAATAGCATGCGATTGCTGAGTTACAGAAGATAATCTCCAACATTTGTATCTGATCAACCAAAAATCTGTGCTGACAGTGAACAATCCCTCCCATTCTTTATTTTATTATTATTATTTTTTTATATAATCTTCAACAAAAAAAAATAATTAATAAAAAAATGGGGACCAGAAACCTTAGATAAAAAAAAAAGCGAGCTGTTATGAAGATTCATGCATGTACCCTGATAGCAACGCAAAGATGGGTTCTTGAGGTCCACATGAACCTACCTCTTCAACATCAAATCAATAATTCAAATAAAACGTGCTCTTCTGTTCTGTGATTGGCTTCCGTCTGCAGGAATATTATCCCAATTTGTGCCCTGTTTGCTTCCCTTTTATTTTATTTTCTTTTATTTTGAAAAACAAAAGGGAGGGTTGAAGGATCTTTCAATTATTGATAATAACAGCAGATGCTGGTCCTCCCATGGTTGGGCCCTAGACTAGGATATTACAGAGGAAGATTTCTCAATTTTACAATATTTTTCCAATATGGGAATTTCCATATCTTATTATTTTCTTGTCAAATTATAGCAGTTTTAGCTCAATGTTGTTAACATAACAATTTGGGGAAAAACATAAAAGAAATTGATACCCGTTGTAGGAAAAATCATTTGATAAATGTACAAATCATTTGAAAAATTCTTTTTTATGATTTGTTATTGAAAAAAACATATAAGGGAGGGATATCTAACAATTCTTTTTTAATATTAGTGTATTTTACTTAATTTTTTTTTTTTTATGTGCATGTCTATTTTTTATAATTTAAATTTTTTATGTCAATCTAAATTAACAATCAACACAATTGTTGTGAGATCCCACATTGGAAAAGAGTGTTCATAGCTAGGATCTTATTAGTAGTGCTGGTGTTAACTTGTCATATATATTTTGTGGCGTCAAGTTCGGAGATGGGCTCGCGTCACCAAGAACAAAACTATAATGACGATAAAATTTAAAATGAACAATATACAACAGATTAGGTCGGTCTATTACATTTGATTGTCATTTATTTTATTTATTTTTACATAATTTTGATAATATAATCTATGTTTATATGAGAAGAGGGAATACATAATAATTTCTCAAAGCTATTTTAAAGTAAGATTAATTAAGAGAATTAAGCCAAAGCTAAATGATAATCACATCATGGTTAGGATATCACAAAATCAGATTGATGCACAGCCTCTTAATCAAGTAGTTAGTAAAAATATAATCCAAAATCGTACTTCCAAGCAACCACACTCTTCAATTTGGTTGAAAGTTGCAAGAAAGAAAAAAAAGAAAGTAAGAACGATAAATCCCTGATGTATCATCACCGACACATTCTTTTGAAAGAATGCTTCTAGATAAAGCATGATCTGCAGCTCCCTCTCCTTCCCTCCTGCACCTCTGAAATCTACTCCATATCTGCTAGGAAGTTTCCTTGAATGTACTCACTAGAGGTACATATAAGTGGTCGCAAACTCGAATCCTGCATGCAGGAAGATCGAACGTTTCCTTTGCCATTTGAGACAATCATACAAAGCATCATGGCTAATTAAAGAAATTTTCAATCAAGAACCCAGCTAGCTCCCATGATCTCTCTAGCCCCTCCACTCCATTTCTCAAACAGATAATGATAGTTACAGCTTAACTAAAATATTCTCCCCAGGTTGAAGCAAACCTAAAAGCTCAGATATTTAGCTGAATTTCAAAAGTTAAATGTGTATATATGCAGTACCATCTTTAATTTTATCTCTGATCCTAACGTTAATGATGTGATATAGCATACAGCCTCTCTTTCCTGCTAGTTTACTGACGTGATTTCACCAGCTAGTGTTTTTGTTATTAGTTTAATTAATTCTGCATCTCTCATGGCGGACTGGGCTAACGCTAGCTTGGAACATCTCTTTCAATCTTAGATTTAACTTTTGTACTCTAATTGTCTTGTTACTTCAGTCCCTGATTTCATTCCTTTCCTTCTTTTGCTAACACTCTTCGCACACTTTCTTGTACAAATACACCCCTCCCTTGTAACGCAGCCAAAATACACCCATTCCCCGCCATAACTTCTAACAGTTTGAGAACTTCATTTTTCAGTGTCTAAACCCTTTAACACCTTCTCTACAAGCTTCTTGTGAATGGCAAGTTTCAGCACCTCGAGAGCCAAGTCCAAGAAGATCATTCTTTTCCTTAACATCACCTTTCTCTTCCTCTTCTTTTTCTATCTTGCAACCTCATATTTTATCGATCAATCCACTGAACCAAAAGTCACCACAAACCATTCTTTAGTGCTTCAAGAATCGATCAAAACCGATGGCTGCAGCGGAATTCATGACTGCATCGATTACAGGTCCAAGTGTATTTATGTCAAGTCTCATATTGGATGCAGGCCCAAGGGGTATATAAACTATCTTCAAATCTTTTACTGCACTTGTGGCCAATTTTCCATGCTTGGCTATATTATGTTGTTACTGTGGCTGGCTGTTCTGTTCTATCTGTTAGGCAACACAGCAGCGGATTACTTCTGTCCCGCCTTAGAAAGCTTGTCCAAACTCTTGAAGCTTTCTCCAACTATTGCTGGTGTCACCCTTCTTTCACTTGGCAATGGCGCTCCGGATGTTTTTGCTAGTATTGTTTCCTTCACCAGGTCCAGCAATGGTGGAGTTGGCCTGAATAGTATTTTGGGCGGGGCTTTTTTTGTGTCTAGTGTGGTGGTTGGTGTTATAAGTTTATTATCCGGTCCTCGAGAGATTTATGTTGATAAGTCTAGCTTCATTAGAGACGTCTGCTTCTTTCTGTTCTCTCTCTGTTCTCTTCTCTTGATTATTATTGTCGGGAAAATATCCTTGTGGGGTGCCATTTCTTTTCTTTCTATCTACTTGGGTTATGTCGGTGTGGTTTGCATCATGCACTTTGATCGGTACCGAAAAGAGAATCGTTTGACTGTAGATGGCAACCAGGAGGAGGATTTTTTGGAGAGGGGCATACCTTTACTTGGTTATGTTGATCATGAAAAGCCAATTTTGGTGGACAAAACCACTGCTGATGATCAGCGAAGTTCATCGATTCTTTGTAATCTCGACTCTCCCTTTTTTTACTACCTGGGTAGCCTTCTGTATGTTTTGGAGTTACCTCTGTCCTTGCCAAGAAGATTGACCATACCTGTGGTTAGTGAGGCGAGGTGGTCCAGGCCATTTGCAGTGATTTCTGTGGCGTTGGCACCAATTTTATTGGCATTACTATGCACCTCACAAAAGGAAAAGGAGTTTGGTTCAAGAAGCAGCCTAGTAACTTATTTGATAGCAGTATTGATTGGGATGGTTCTCTGCAATCTTGCATGCGTGACAACAACGAAGTCTAGCCCGCCAAAGAAGTCCTTGTTCCCTTGGCTTGCTGGTGGATTTTTGATGAGTGTAACTTGGACATATATTATCGCTGAGGAATTGGTCTCTTTATTGATTTCACTAGGCTATGTACTCGGGATTAACCCTTCAGTTCTCGGATTAACTGTCCTGGCGTGGGGCAACTCGCTCGGAGATTTGATAGCTAATGTTGCCATGGCGATGACCGGAGGGGCAGACGGCGCCCAAATTGCAATATCAGGCTGCTATGCGGGTCCCATGTTCAACACATTGCTGGGTTTGGGCATTTCACTAGTCATCTCATCAGGGTCCAAATATCCATCTTCATTCGTCGTCCCTGAAGACCCTTCTCTCTATGAGACTATAGGGTTTTTGATGGGAGGCTTGCTGTGGGCCCTTGTGATCTTGCCGAGGAAGGACATGAGGTTAGATAAGTCTCTTGGGATTGGTCTCTTAGCTATATATCTCTGTTTTCTGTCTCTGACGCTGGCCAGGTCTCTTGGTCTCTTGAAACTTCATGGAGTTTCTTAATCTCTTCAAAGCTAGAGTAGAGAAGGAGCATTTAGAAATATTCAACCCTGTACTTCAACTAGCTAGCGGCACCGAACTGTACAGTATTTTAAGAATCAAATAATCAAGCTGGTTGTATTTTTGTTGTAGCAAATGCAATATAATTGTGGAATGATGCTCATCACCACCATCACTTTGTTTTTTTTTTTTTTGTTTTTTACAGGAAACCCCATATGATCTCTATTATCGATATCATAAACCTCTCAGTCAATATTGTGAACCTGCGATAATGTTTTGGTATAGGATTTATTTTCTTCTAAACTTCCAAAACATCACAGTCATCACTTGTCCTATATTCTGTCTTGGCCGCCATGCTATAAGAAATCCTACTTCTGACCAGCCAGATTTAAAGAATGTGGTTCTTACAAAAGTTATCTTCTTCGTGGCCTTGAAGCTCGCTAGACCTTCTCTTACCTTCCCTGACGACGGCCACAAATCCCAATCCACCATTATAGACAGCTGCTGCAGGCACTCGAAGAAAATCATGCACAGAAAGATGTATGTACATGTATATATGTTTCGAGTCGAGAGCTTAGAAACCAAGTATGGTAATTGAATTTACTTTATTTTATCGAAATTATCCTATGAAGTTTTATGGGATAAAAATCAGGCCAAATGATTGAATAAGATAAGACGTGATTTAGGTGGGATACCTGTGTATGAAGCAGGCTGGGGCGGCACCACATGAATATACGGAGAAATGTCTGGGAAAAAAAAAAAGATTCTCAGTAACTGGTGGACATGGCCACATCAAACTTTGGATGTTTCTTGCAAATTGGTAGACGATGCCTGCATCGCGTGCAAGATTATTTGACATGAACGTAGAACTGACAGGACTTTCCTACCAAACTGGAGTGGTAATGAACAATATGGTCCATAAAAATCCATCGATCTGTGTGTTAGAACAAGTGGGTGCCTGTAATAGACACGATGGGACCGAACGTCTTGGTTTTTGCTCAACTTCTCAATTTGAACCCAAAATGACTGCGTACCGCTCGCTACTTGGGTTTGTTTGGAACAACGCGTGTTTTTTTTAAATTTTAAAATATTTAGTTTTGTTGAAAATAATTTTTTATGTTTTTATATTGTTTTAATGTAAATATCTTAAAAATAATTTTTTTAAATAAAAAAATTATTTTAATAAATTTTAAACAAAAAATACTTTAAATTATAATTATTACTATAATTTTAAATAAACCCTTATCCATAAACATAATCAAGCAACCAACATAATAGAGGGAGGAGTCCCAAGTTAAAAGACCTTAAAGGTAAAATACTAACCATTATAACAATTACTATTACTAATTACAATTAAAATTAAAGTTATTTTATTTAAAAAAAAACAAACTACAACCCATGACAAAAACATTGGTCCCTCGGGGATATATATATATATATATATATATATATATATTAGTCACTAATTTATTTTTTTTAATTATTTCTTGAAAATTATGTGACATGGAATCCCAAGCTAAAAATTTACTTTAATTGGATTTTTATATGGTTTTTGGGTGTCAACAACGACATTTGATTAGTGTTTAATTTTGCAAAAAACAACAACTCGGTTGTGTTGATTGAAAATAATTGAAAATTTAAGGATCTAATTTGACATTATGGCTAAAATAAATGGTTCTTCTTTTTATCCCATTATTCAAAACATATGTTCTCTCTTTTTTTTTTCCTTCAAATTTTAACAAAAAAAAAATTGAGTCCCTTTAATTTTTTTTAAATACTTTAGTCCAAAACTCTTTTTTTGTTCACATATTAGTCCCTAAGTTTAGAATAGAAAAGAGAAAGTGTCGTCAGAAAACTACAAAGGAGAGATCAATGTTTGATGGTGAGATTTCAATAATAAAAAATATTATTTTTGGTGTTAAAGAGGCCCCTCTTGACTAGAGGAGTAAGATATTTTTGGTCATCTATGTTGTAAGAAAAAATAAGTAAAAGTTGAAAAAAATTATTTTTTTGGTTTGATTTTGTATTTCCAAATCAATTTGTTTTATTTTTAGTTCGAGAATTACTATATTAAGGTTATGAAAGAGTGTTTCAGGTGAAATTAAGTTCAAAATTAATGCTTTGATCCAAAATATTCCTGTTTAATTTTTCAATCACCTCGTTGGTGATCAAAAGCTACACTAATAGATGGTGTCTTATTTGCCATTACAGACAACATATCGTTTTTTTTTTTATTCTTTTTTAAAAAAGGTGAAGTTGTTCATCCATAATAGGCCCCCATGCCTGTGTTTTTTTTTTTTAAAAAGGCTAGGCATGTTTGGTCACCTAAACCCGCATTTTTTTCCCTTTAATTTAAATTTATTTTTTTTAAATTAATTAATTTAAAATATATGAAATATATTATTTTATTAATTTCTTAAATTAATCAAGAATATATTTTTGATATTATTTTATTATATACCATTTAATTTTTACTTTGTTTTTTTTTTAATAAGGTTATACAAGTCTATTTATACAATTAGCAAGCATTAGTTTTGTACATCTCATTGTTATTTTTTAAAAGTTTTATTTGGTTGCTTTTTTATGAATATATATATTTCTATTATCATATAATTAAATAAAAATTATTTCAAAAAAAAAAAAACAAAGTTATCAAGCCTAATTGGGTGCATAACTCGAGTCAAAAGTTTAGTGAGTTAAATTGGTTTAGTCCGTGTTGATCCAAGATGTCATTGTATCAATTCCTTTTATTTTTAAATGATATCTTCTTGAAATCTTTTTAAGTCATTTTTTTTTTACCGATCACCCGTATTGTTTTTGGACTCGCTCAATCAACCAAGTCATATCAAATCAGCCTTCACATGATTAATTTGAAATCCGAGCTAGGCAAGTAATAAGGTTGATGAGAGGTTTTAAAGCTTACTTATTTTCCAGGTTGAATGGCACATACAAATAGTTATATGTGACGATGTACAAAAGTTGTAGTAGTCTTATGTTTTTAGTACACTCGTATTAGAAATATCAAAATTAAAACTTGCTTTTAGAATAATGATAAAATTATGTATAAAAAACAAATATTGTTTTTTAAAAAAGAGCATGGTAATGAGACAAAGAGGTTTTACTTAGAGAGATATCTTTTTTATTTTTATTTTAAATCATCCAATTTTTTGGTATGTTTTCTAATTTCTTTTAATTTTTATTAAATAAATGACATGTGAAAAAAGTATATTTTTTTTGTTGAAATTAAAGTTATTAGTAAGAAAAGGAAGACATATACAAGCAAATTATTTTTTTCAATTGAATTTAAATTATTATACTTGTTATAATTATTAGTGCCATATAATATAGTAAAAACATTTAAAGGCTTCTTCACAACACAAGATCAAATATTTTAACATGCATCTATTTCTCAATCTAGCAATTTAGTCTTTAACTAGTGTTAAAATCTCTTTTTATATTTATTGGTGTATATAATTCTCAATTTATTTTATTGAACATATTCATTAGATTTTGAGTGCATAATGAAAATTTTACTTGCACATTGGAAAACACATTAATAATACCTTCACATTCTTGTGTTTACATTCAAAAACAACTTTGATCCAACTGACAACAAAGTACATGTTAAATATCTAGTATTACTATCACCACTACTAATATTATAAATTATATAGAAACTGAAAAAATATTATTTTTCAATATGTGTTCTTATATTTCCCCTCTCAAGTCATTCTGGAAGGCATTGTTCAATGAACAATGCCATTTTCTATTTTCTATTTTGTTATTGAATTTTATTATTTTTTAATTTCATCCTTGCTTATTACTTGTTATAATGGTGACATATTATATGTTGGAAGGCTATATATATATATATATATATATATATAGACACACACACACACACACACACACACACACACACACATGATTTTTAAGTGTTTTTTTGGTGTTTTTAGGTGGAACAATGGTTGAAAATGAGTTTTTTAGGGTTCAAAAACTTAAAATTTAAAATTTTAGCCATTTCTGATATGAAAATCTAAATTAATTTGACGATGCATTGTCTATTTTAATTTTTTTTAATAAAATAAAAGACATGTGATCCAACCTTAAAAAAAAAACAAAGAAAGAAAGAACAAAACCAAACGTGCAAGCCTAGCCTTGCACATGATTGACCTACTTTTTATGGGGCTAGGCATGCATGCCCAACCTCACAAGCTTAATGCTAGGACTATTTTTTTATTTTTCTATAGTCTTTTTATGTTTTCTTTTAAATTATAATTAACATTCACTATATATTAAGTAATTAAAATATTATTTATTTAAATACCGTTCAATTTTGCCATAGTTTTCAAATAAGGTTATAGCTTTTATGGTAATATTATCAATCATTTTGTTAATTATTTTATACAAACTTGTGTGCAGTTTTTTTTATAAAAAAATGGGAACATGAATAATTAATGAAAAAACCCAAAATCAAATCATTATCTTTCAACATTATACAAGTAAATAACTAGTAGTTAAACTAAAACATGATAAACTCTTACTATTTATTCTTATAGCACCTCTCTTAATTCATCATGAACTTCAAGGAATATGCAATTTTTGGCATAAAAAATACAGTTTGGTCCTTGAATTTTTAGGTTTTTATATATTTGGCCTTTATAGTTTTAAATGTTTACATTTCGATTCTAAACTATATTTTCATGATATTTCAGCCCCCCTGAGTCTAGAGATGAGTGAGAAAGTTGTTAAGAAAATAGAAGGAGAAAAAAAGCTTTGGATTGGCCACAAAAAGACCAAAATTGGTGTTAATGGATTCATATTTGAGAAGAGAATTTAATAGAGGTGATTTTAGCCTTTAACCATGCTAATAAAGTGGACTATAATTCATAAATAATTTTTAGATTTAGTTTAATTTTGAGTTTTTTGGATTGATTGGAGGGAGTTTTAAGTTATAAATTGAGTTATTGATGTCATAACCCATTTTGGGTTATTCCCTAAAAGTTTATTCTTTTTTCTTTTAAAATAAAATAAATAATAATAACAAGAAGATAAATATTTTGGAAAAAACAGGTTAAGGAAGACTCCAAATATACAAAAAAATCAAGCTGCAATTTCGGATGGAATTGAGAGCTTAATTATACCCCACTATACCCAAAACTAAAGTAACAATATAGATTCAAGGTCAAATTAAATAATTATTGGATGAATCTGCATAAAAATTAAGCATAAAGACATAATTAGATTTTTTAATTGGACAATTCGATTTAGTCACAGGCCAAATTAAAGTTTAATTATGTTTAATAATTAATTTGGGTCCAATTAAAGAATTTAGTTAGGTGCAAGGACTTAATTATACTTTAAATAAGTCAAATTAATTTTATTAGGGGTTTAATTTGTGAGGACAATAAGTTTAGGAGCTCAATCTATACTTAATTGAGAATATTAGAATTTTTGAAGACCAAACTTAGTTTTTACAAAGTTAAATGGTACAAATCAGGGGTAAAATCGCAAGAAAATCAAACTTTTGAGGTTAATTAAAGACTAAATTGAAGAAATTCACAACTAAGGATCTTTATGTAAAAGGCCTTGAATTTGGGGACAAAATTCAATGAAATCAGAGGTGGAATTGAAGAAAAATAGAAGTTTAATGGTCAATTGAGGGTCAATTTGTATAAATTTGAAACCAAGGACCATAATGATAAAAGTGCTAGGATTTGGGGTTGAAATTGAAGTTAATAGTGGTAAAATTGCATAAAATTAAAAGTTTGAAGCCAATTATGGAGTAATTGAGAGAAATTATAAATCGAGAGACTAAATTAAACTTTACCAAAACGACGCCATTTTGGTTACTATTCATTTTCTTCTTTAATTTTCACCAAAAAAACTGTTTGGGAGGTTACTTTTCAGGGACATTTAATGCTACATCTCTCCACCCAATTTTGACAAATCTTTCACAAAAATGATCGCTTGACATTTGACTACATCCCGATAAAGTTCTTTTTGCCGATTGACACTACAATGGCTGTGGCACCGGCTCAAAGAGGCCAACTCAAACAACCTTCAACTATCAAATTTGATAGTTCATGATGTCCATTTTGAACCAGCAGTTGAGATCTTTCAAGGCTGAATCAATAGCCAAGATTTGGCATCATTAAAGACAAAATATCCCCTTTTCCAACCTTTATAAATAAGGGTGGATTCTATGCTCTAAAAAGGGGGGGATCTGAAGCTAATGTTTGGAAAAACCAGCCCCCTACCCTTGTTTTTCCAGCCTCTTTCTTCTCTCTCCCCGCCATTAATCTTAGCCGCTCCTCCTCCACTACTATCTCCTCAGTCATCACGACCTTAGAACCACTGCGAGCCACTAACTTGGCCACCAGCAGACCACCCTTGCATCATGAATAGTCGTTGCAATCTTCTTCCTCTTCCCCACAAATCTCTCATCCCTCATGCTTTTGTACTGCCAGATTAACCACTAATGCTGCCTCCAGCCTCGTGTTAATGTTCTAGCACAATCAACCATCACCACTACACCAAGTAGCCTACTCCTCCTCCTCCTCCTCTTCTTCTTCTTCTTCGGCTTGCCCAACCATTCAATGCAATAAAAATAATTAACATGGTCGCTAGGCCAAGCTAGTGACCATGTAGGTTTGGGTTGGACCCGTTTTAGCTCAACACATATGGTTAGGTCGGGTATAGTCTACCCAAAAAAGAAGAAGAAAGAGGGTTTGTTAGGCCGCTAGTTAGGCTAGACCCATTTCGGCCTAGCCTGGATGGCTGGGTTGGGTCCAATATAATAATAATAATAATTATACAAAAAAAAAAAATCAATTGTCATTTCAAAATATTTGCGATTTTCTCGCATGTTTTTCTAATAATTTTGTATAATATTGGATTATATATTTACATTGTAAGATACATATTCGATATTAAAATACACGGTTTTTTACGAAACTTTTCTTTAAAAAAATTTGAAAATTTAAAAAAATTAAAATTTTTTTAAATTAATTTCCTCTTAAACTAAGTGTTTGCTCAGTAATGGTGGTCATACCATGCCCCAACCATTCCTTGTAGACCATTATGTTGCCTTCACGAAAGGTGATCACTAGGCAACTTATAGACCATTTTGAGATCATGTAGTGAGCCTACCCTTCATGTAATAACCCAGAACCTACTTTTAGAATGCACTCTTTAATAATTCATTTTGCATCAAGATAGACCTTGTCAATAATCCTAAACTCCATAAGGTTTTCTAAGCTAAGGCCATGGCTTTACTAAAAAGAGTTTGAGATGACTAGACTATGAGCTTTTGCTTGTATTTAACCAAAAAAAAAAAAGCCATGGATAAACTTTTTGAAAAGGCTAATCCATATTCGATGTGCATGTACACATATTTGCATTAATACATATATATCCATTCGTTATAAATAACATATATACATGCATCAAGTTGAAATATAAGTTCTCAAAGAGCTCCAATTTGTAAAGTCTACAACACTCAATTCCTACTAAGAAATATGAAAGATAAAGAATGCGCTCATCGTGACGATTATTTCTAATAAGAGTTGAAGTATTTGAAGACAAGTATAATGTTAGCTTTTCAATTTTATTTTTTAATTAATATTAATAATTAATTTTATAATTTATAAATTCATATATTTTTCATTTCATTTAATAAAATGCAAATATCATATTTTTAATAAAAATTTTTCATGACTTCGAAAAACATATCCACAACATCATAGCCTTCCTCTTTTGCCTACCTGCTACATAGACGAGTCTCCTGGCTAGCATTCTCTAGTCCGAGTTGAGCCATCTTTGATATTACTAATTATTTATTGGACATATTTGATATTAATAAAATTTGAGAGATTTGGTTCCAAAGATGATTGTCTACCGAAGTCTCATATCCATTATACTACAAGCTTGCCACTATCTTCATTCTTTATAATCATTTGCCATCACGTCAAGATCAGCTAAATCCAAGGCCTCTACGTCTCTGCCATTGTTGCATCAAATGTCTCGGCCATAATGTGCCTCCATAAAATTTGTCACAAGCTCTGTAAGCAATGTCTACTGGGGCCAACCTCTGTTGTTTGCTAATGCAGCTCAAGCAGGCCAAATTGACTGACTCCATTGAATCTAATCCTTTTCTGCTGACGTTCCTGTTGACTTGTGAACATTGTTAATTAGATTCATGATATAATAAAGCAACTCTGCTTTTGTCATCTTCATTCGCTTCCAATATCTATTATTATTTTCCTTCTGGCATTTCTACATCAAAACCTTCAGTTTCTAGTTAGATATAATTTGGAGTTTGGACTGTTACTTGTGCCTTAACCAGGAAATATTTTATCACGGCCACAAAGATGGACCAAAGCTGAATGTGATAAGTTTGGTTGCTTCCTCCTAATAGTGGCGTCTGGGAATATAGAAAAATGACCGCCTCCAGATAATTTTGCATCGCCATCAAACTCAATAACACGTAAATATTGAGAATCACTCAATTCCTCACTGCGTTGGAATGAGCAAAATTGAAGTGCTGCAGAGTATAAACCTGATCAAGATTTTTGGTAAATGAGTCTGTGTGTATGTCTAACTAGGATGATGTATATAACATGGAAATCGCTGCATGTGGAAAGAAAAGAACCATGACAGCTAAAGATGCGCAAAAAGCAAAACCTGGCAATCAATCAGATGAAATTTCTTTTCTGTAGTGTTCTGCTAAGAAAAACACAAGTTCCTTCTCATATTTGAAGCTATACTAACCCACAATATTTACATCTATCAATCTGTTTTCTTGACAGAACCATGCTAAACTAGTTATTGACAAGGCAGCTTATCACCATCCCAAATCCCAAGTTCCATCATTTGCATCCGCATGCATGCAAGTCACACACTTAAATCTCCTACTTGGCGAGAAAAATAATCATACATGCATATAAATCAAACAAATATCTTCCAGAATCATGTTGAAACAATACTAAAATCAAGGATCAAATCATGATATCCAACAGTTGGAGAATCAAATGAAATCCCAAATTATTTTCTAACAGCTCTATATCCAGGCCCCATTAATTGCTCTGCGAAATGTTCTGTGATTAATATTCTCGGGTCTTGAAATACCAGGGTATCGCACATTAGTATAAATTCATCATTTCGTCAAAATTACAATAAAAATGAATTATGCAAAAATGGTTTTCAAACAAGTTGCTGAATTCATTCTGATAGCTTTCAAATTTGCGTCATCAAGATTACAAATTACGGTTTATGGGCCATTCTAATTTTCATGGAAGCTTAAAAGAAATAAACAAACTTTCACTCAGAAGTAGCTAGTTAGTTCATCACCTGAAGTGCTACTCTAAAGCTATCAATCACTGTACAGGAAGGAAGCTAGTTACAGCTAAGCATGTGTATTATCAAATTGGAGAGCTCAAAGTTTGAATTACCCTCGAAGACACAGACATCAAATATATAGCTATGAGTCCTCCTCCCAGCACCCCATCAAGCCTCATATTTCTCCTGGGTAAAACAATAAGTGCCCAAAGCAGGCCACCTACTAAAAAGCCTACTGTCTCCAATAGATATGGATCTTTTGGGATCACAACAGGTGATGGGTACGCATAAAAGGCTGATCCAACCAGAGACAATCCCAGACCAAAAAGGATGTTGAAAATGGGACCTGCATAACAGCCTGATATAGCAATTTGTGCACCTTCTGGACCACCATTCACAGCCAAGATCAAATTTGTTATCAAATCACCAATTGAGTTTCCCCAGGAAAGAACTGTTAGTCCTAGTATAGAAGGACTAATTCCAAACATATACCCAAGTGAAACTAACAAGCCTACCAGTTCCTGAGCTAGAATATAACTCCATGTCACACTCATTAAGAACCCTGCTGCTAGCCAAGGAAGCAAGCACTTCTTTGGTGGACCTGAATTCTCAATTGTTGCAGATGCAAGAACCCCAAATGTCATTCCGAACGTCAACCCAATTCCATTTACTATTAGGATTGTGTTGAAGGTGGCACACTCATCTTGGGCGTTCCAAAGAGCTGATAAGAGAACTGGTGCTAATGTCACTGAAGCAACTGCGGTTGGCTTGGACCATCTCTTTTCACAAACAACAGGAATTGTCAATCTCCTAGGTAAGGAAAGAGGCATCTCAAGGATTCGGAGAAATATACTACATGGAGCTGATAATCTTACGCAAAAGCAACATTTGTTCATTTCTACTTCAGGACCACATTCAAAACCACTTTCCTTCACATAATTTTGCTCCCCTTTTTCCATGCTGCTTAAAATTGGTATGCTTAAATCACTTCCATTACTTGAATTATGATCCCTTTCGCTTTCATTTATACCACCATTCCAATGGACTTGTGAAATGTAAACAACCATCACATAAACAATATACAACAACAAAAAACCCATAGCACCCCACATGTTGATCTTGCCATAAATCAAAATGAAAATTAAGGATGCAAGAACTAAAAGGAAGAAGCAAATATCTCTAACAAAGGCATCCCTGTTGACTCTGAATTCCTCTTGCTTCGCCAAAATGCTTAAGATTCCAACCACCACACAAGTAACAAAGGAAGCACCACCTAATACTGTATTAAAGCCAAAGTCTGCTGTCCCATCACCCATAAAAGACACCACACTAGCAAAAACATCAGGGGCACCATTTCCAAGTGAAAGGAGGGTAACCCCGGCAATTGTAGGAGACAAATTCAACAGCTTAGACAAGTCTTCAAGTGAAGAACAAAAGTATTCAGAAGCTGTGTTCCCCAACAGATAGAACAATACCAGGAGCCAAAGAAAAAGAAGACAATAGCCCAAAAGAGGAAATCTTTCGAAATTGCAATAGAAAAGGTAAAGATAGTCAATATAGCCTTGAGAGACACATGGATTATGTAATTTAAAGTAAAAGCACTTGGTTTTGTAGTCATCTAGATTAACCAATCCCTGGCAGTCTTGTTGACCATTATCCTTGAAAGGTTCAGCACTTCTCAGTACTAGAAATTCAGCAGAATTGAATTGCACAATCAAGAAAGTACATGCCACCAATAGAAAAGAGATGTTTAAGAATAAGACCCATCTCTTGTGCTCTGATAGGGAGACCATGGTACTCATCAGAGAAAACTCAAAATTTTTTTCTCATCAACACAAAAATTTGTAACTAAGAAATAGGGTCTATGCTCCTTAGACTTCTAGTTTCATCCAAGCCAGCATTTTAGCCATATTTGAATGCAACAACTTTAAAGAAAGAGGTAAAGAATTTATCAGTAACCCATCAGGAAAACTTAATCAAAACCCCTTACGTAGACAACTAGATTGTACTAAATCAAGGATAAAGAACTGGGTACAGGATATAGATTGATACAAGAAACTCCTTTGGTGTCTAAGATTTGGTTAAGAAATGAAGACCATGAGACCAAACAACATAAACAACACTAACCTCCTTGATGAGCAAATTCAAATAGGAGGAAGGAATCTCCTGGTTTCCGGTTCCAAAGGCAAAGCAAAGAATCTGGACTGGACCACAGCAAGTAAAAGTCACGGATTTGATGCAACGTGAGAAAATCTAACTGGTCAAGACTGGTACACTTGTCTCACGATTGCAACTTGACATCAACTGAAAAAAAAGAAGGAAACTTCCGCGTTGAAAATAAAAATAAAAAATGGGAACCACAGCACGTGATCCTTACTTGTAGCCTTATCAAACACCATACATAGCAGCACTATGTATTGTGATAGTTTTTTTTTTAAAAAAAAAATTCATAATTTAAAATTTGATTTTGCATTTATAAAACTAAATTGATAGCTAATTTAAGTAAATTTATTAAGAAAATAAAAAAATAAAAAACTAGAGTGAAATAAACAGAGAAAATGAATGGTAATTTTAAAATTTACATAAAATTCGACTTTGATCTCACATTTCAAATGATATTTTTTTGTCTTTTTAGATTTCAAAAATTTATTTGCGATAAAAAAAAAATTCATTTTTTTTATTTCTTGGTCCCTTGTTTTAAGATAGAAAAAAGAGTTGTCGAACTTTAGTGGTGTAGAGAAAAAAATCATTGGTTGATACCAATTTTTATATCCTTGAGTTCCATTTGATGACAGAAGTTTCACTAGGGTATTCTTTAGCCTTCCCATCGCCTGAGAAGGTAGATCTGAGATTGAGTTTGTTTTTGAATTCAAGATGATTTAAAGTATTTTAACCAAATAAATGCTACTTTGATACTAGAAATGGGTGTTTTAAGGTCCTTAAAGTATTTTTGAAAAAAAGAAGAAGGGATAAAACATGTTTTTTTCCATGGAAGTTGGCTACTTGACTTTCTGGACGCCTATGATAGCTGAAATCTAAAATAACATGTGACATGTTGCTTGTTGTTTGCTTTTTTAAATGAAAGGGTTGTCGCCTGCTGATTAATATTTAAAAATGCATTTTTATCAAGGTTTTATATCATCATTTTGCACTTGAAGTATCGATAACTCATTAACTAGAGCATGTTTTATAATAACATATCTAATAATATAAGATACATTTAATTTATGGTAAATGTTCATCTTAAATGCAGGCCTATCACATAAATCAAGGGATTGATTGATGAGTTTAACTACTGAAATTAAGAAGACAAAGAGAGGGCTAAGCTTAGAAAATAGATGTTGGTTCAGTCCAAACTGGAACACCATTCGATTATTGGATCATAACTGAAGCTGTAGAACTTGGATTTAGGTCTACTCTATATGGATGGAAAGCTAAGATATAGGCTTAAAACTTTCATGGGAGTGTAAGATTCAAAAAGGTTGTTTTCAAGTTCAAATTGTAGCAACAACGAAGAAGTCCGAATCTGTGTTGCAGCCCAGACACTGTTTAGTATTCAGCCCATATCTCGAGTTCTGAAAGTCCAAATGCACCGATTCTTTTTTTGTTAGAAAGCTGAGACAATTTTCTAGAACTTTCATGACATAAATCTTTTCAAATTCTGACGTTAGCAACGATGTTTTGTTCAGACAAAAAGATAAGGATTGTTACCAAGTCAAGATGTGGCCACTCACTCAATAATTAGTCATCAAATCAATAGTATAAATTTTGGCCTATAAAAGAAGGTATTTGTCATGCATTTAATCATCTTAGTTGTCTAGATCAAGATCATGCTCTTTATTTCTTTCTTTATATTTTTGTAATGTTTAAGTTTTATTTCATGTTATATTTTCCTTAATCTCTTGTTTATGCTTTTCATTTCCTTTATTATACTTATGTTCTTATGTTATTTATTTATGTTTATCTTCTTCATTATGTTTAGCTAAGTTCATTATGTCAAGGTGAAAAGGTTTCACTAATGGTGTTAGGATAATTATAATATAAACTCAATATGGGCTTCAATGTTTATATCCAATAAAGTTTATTATTAACATGTCTTATCTTTTTATCTTACTAATTCTTAATACCTTTCTTGTTAAATGATTAATCTAGATTTATATTGTATAACACTTGTTACAACAAATGCTTTGCACTTTCATAGCCAACTGTATGGTATAACCTATAATTGTTCTATGAAAGGAACTTGATTTGTTGTTAACATAAGTTAGCATCATGAATTCCTGACAATATTTAAAAGTGTAGTGTTACTTAAATAAGATAATTAATACGATCATGTTAAAAATTATAATGAATTATTAAGGATAAATTATTCGATTGGAACCTCCTTTGTGTGTGGTTTCTAGTTGATTAATAAAAATAGTTTATACTATACTTATTTCTAATATTATTAGTGGATCCTTTAACCTTGACATTTGTTTTTATCATTTTTGAATCATCACAATCTTACATCTCAAAGTCTTTAACTTATTATTATTATTATTATTATTATTATTATTATTATTATTATAGTTAACCTCCATGTGGTTCGACTCTGGTCTTGTCGGGTTTCTTACTACTTCAACATTCCTGCTCTTGGAAGAAGACATCAATCTTTTGGTCATGTCACCCGCTCCTCAAAAAGAGAAGAAACTAAGTAAGCTCATGCACATGGGCTATTCTAGGACTGCATGCCTTAGACTATTTTTAGGCCCATGAGCATTAAGCCAACCAATGTCACACATATGACCCTTTTTTTCCTTTTTTTTTTTAAAATTGATTTTGTTTCCAATTTTATCCTTTATAATTAGATATTTATTGAATTTTTTTGTTGATTTTTTTAAAACTTCACCCTTTAATATTTTATTGATTTTTAATTCGGCAACAAGATTGTTTCATTTTGATATTTATATGTTTATCATAATGTCAAACAAATACCCTAATATTTTATTGGTTCTCAATTTTACAAGCGTCTATTTTTGTTATCATATAATTAAATAAAAAATATAAAAAAAATTATTAAACTCAATTGATTTCATGAACCAAGTCATGAATTTAGCTGGTTAACTTTGATTGATTAGGAATCGAGATTCATAATGTGTTCAATTTATTTTCTATGAAACTATTGAAATCTTAGGCAAATGTCGTAACATTGTGTTAATGCTTGATTTTACAAGTGATTATTTTTGTTATCAAATGATTAAATAAAAAATAGTCTTAAAAAAATTAAACTTGATGGATCCTATAACCTAGGTTACGGGTTTGACAAGCTAGGCTGCGAAACTCGGATCAATCTAATAGGTTGTCATCGCAATATTTTTGAAAAAATATGCCATCTTCAAATTTATATTTAAACCCATACCATATTTCTACTAATTATCTGAGAAAATTGGATCAATCTAATAGGTTGTCATCACAATATTTTTGAAAAAATATGCCATCTTGAAATTTATATTTAAACTCAGACCATATTTCTACCAATTATCTACTTGTCTTTGAATTTTCCAAGTCACTATATCATATCGAGGCAACTTTTAATGATTTGATTTGAAACACAAGCTAGGAAATGAGATAGGTTAGGAGGTTTTAGGATTGACTTAGTGGCTACCAAAAAGGTTTTCCTAGACCTAAACATTCTTTTTTTAGTTCAATTTTGTTTTTTTGATGTGGCTTACAACGTGATATAGACTGCCTATCTAGTTTATTCTAAATGGCACAAAGAACATCTTGATGGACACCTAAAATAATAACAAGGGAGAATTTGGTTTTTTTCTATTTTGGTTTTTTCTTTTTTCTTATGTGGATACTATGTTTAGTTTTATAAGGCTATAGATTAGGAAAATGATTTATAGTGACTTGTTAAGTTTATAATTTCTTCAATAATTAAATTAATGTGCACCTTGTGGACTGCACCAAATCTCAACTAATAAAGTTGTGAAAACTTAAGACAAGAATTGGTATTTCCATAGCTGGTCCTAGGTTGTTGACTAGTCTTGAATATATGCTGTTATTTCTTAAAAACAAGTCCCATGTGAGAACAAGAGACACTATAATGTTTAAGTTAGTAAATATAAGACCATAAAATGATTTATAAGAAGTGATAAATAGAATAAAGTTATAAAGAGTGTATATCTATGAAAATTTTACAAAGCTTGTTGAATTGTTAGATGGTCATTTGTGGTTCCTGAAATTGTTAAATGATTGTAACTTATGTATAAAATTGTCTAGCCTTCTTTACCTAGTGACCAAGGTATTTATAAACCTTTGTCACCTCATGGAGCATGGAGAGGAGAGTTGTATCATTGATGGAGAAATTACTATTTTCATTGATTGTGATGCTTATTATGTCATTGGTGGAGAAGTGTGGGTAGAAAATAACCATTAGTGGAAAAAGGTGGTACCTAGTTTGTATAGAAAAACTTTGTATGCGATTGGTATGCGTGCCTACATAAAGAATTTGTGTGCTTGCATAGTTCAAGGAACTAAAAAAATACATAAAGGTGTGTTCTATGGTAGTTTTGAATAAACCGAGGTGAGTGTCGAGTGTTGGGCTAGTGGCCCCAATGATAAGAACTTATAGTCGCATGAATTTGTTTTTGGTGAATTTTTTATACCATCATTTCCCCCTAAGTGTTTGAAACAATAATGTTTTGAAGACTTTGTAAAAAAAGAGAAATAAAATAGTTATTGTTTTATACAATGATGATACCTTTTTATAGCTTTCGTTAACATGCTTGCATGAAAGTTCTCTTCATATGTTTCTTAACATTTTTGTAAAGGAATGAAAGTTTGATAAGTTTATATGTTCTTTTTAAATAAAATAATATTAAATGAAAGCATTGTTAAAATATTATGAAATGGGATGTTGTATAGAGACGTTGAGATATCAATTGAGATCTTGCTGTGAAGATTTTTGTTAGAGACATTGAAGACACATTAATTAAGAGACATGAAGAATTTATTTGAAGACATGGAAATCTCATCGTAGAGATTTTTTGTTGAAGACCTAGAGATATGTTTGGAGACATGGAGAATTCATAGAGACATAAAGATCTCATTATGGGGTTTTTTTTTTTATTGAAGGCATTGAAAACATGGAGAAACATTAATGCTTTCATTCAAAAGTTTTAAAAATAATGGAGATACAATTTCTAAAAATTATCTAACCTCATATATTTCATCATGAGGACTTTTTTCTATTTTTTCAGGCTACATCTCCTTCTTCACATATTGTTGGAAGTATCCCTTAGATTTTTTTTTTTTATCTTCTATTTTAGAACATGACATTCCTTAGTATCATGACAGTAATCATGGTGAAAGTGACAAAACTTGTTAGGGCTTTTTTTATGTTTGTGCTGCTCTTCATAAGACGTAGGTATCACCTGAAGTCCTTTCCTTGAATGACAGCCAACATCTAGCAAGTGTAGTGGTAACAGGTGTTGTCAGGAACTCAGGGAATATCAAGCGATCACGAATGGATCCCTTTGTCATAAACCAAATTTTGACCTCACTCCAATATTAAAAAAAAGTGTTTTAATGAAAAAGTGAACAAATATTCAAAGAAATATATTTCAATCACAAAGAAATGAAGGAAAAATTATATATATATATATATATATATATTGAAATAGACAAAAAGAAAGAAAGAAAAGATGCAATTAAGGATGAAATTGAGAAGAAATGTTAAGAAAAGACTGAAATTGGCTAAATGGTTAAAAATTAAAAAGCTAAGTACTGAATCGAAAAAGATAGAAAAGTTAAGTGGCCATTTTAATCCAATCAGGGATGCAATTGAATAAACATTGAGAACAAAGTTCAACTTAGTTGAAAATGAAAAAAAAATAATTCAAAGGCCAAATTCAAAAAGGTATCAAAATTGAAGGACCTTTTTGAAACTTTTATATGTCAAAACGACATCGTTTCATATTAAGAAAATGGAACTAAGTAAAAGAATGTGTTTCATTTAGTTTCAAGTGAAACAATGTTGTTTCATATTATAATTTAAAAACAAATTGTACCAAAACGACGTTATTTTAGTGCACGGGACAAAACAATCCCTTTCTTCTCCCTACATGTGTTTGCTACCATTTCTTTCTTCTTTTGCTTTTCCAAGCTTTTTTCCATGCTTTGGCCATTTTTTCTCTTTCCCACACCTCTCATAAATGCCAAAAATACACACCACACTCCTCCTTTGTATGTGTACTACATGCTAGCCAAACAACAATACATTGACCCTTTGAAACCACTGCAAAACTGGTGTAAAGAGGTCAACACAAGCATACTTAGCCAAAATATACAACAATAATCAAGGGATGATATTAATTCAAGGGAATTGATGATCATGATCATTCCACCAAGAAAGGTTCTAGGAACTTAATCCTTGCCTATAAATAGAAGGGAAAATATGAAAAAAGAAGAAGAGAAAACTCCAAGATAGAGAGAGAATAAAAAATGAGTTTGAGTTGAGATAAGTTAAGGTAGATTAAGTTAGAGGATAAAAGACGGTACATAAAAAAAAGAAAAATAATAAACCAACCTAGAACCAACCTTCCCTCATCTAGAACTAGCCTTAAGGTAATTTGAACATTTTTCCTTCTATTTTGTTTTTCATTCCTAAAAGTTTAGCATAGTTTACTATTAAAATGGAAAAATAGTGAACATGTTACTATTTTTTCATGGACACTATTTATTCAAGTCATTTTATTTTATTTTGTGATAACATTATCTTTATTGCATAAAACTATGTCTTCATGTTTTTACATATGTCTGTATGCATAAATATTTATTTTTGAAAAAAACCAAAAATAACATTGACAAGTTTTGTAAAGTTAGCATCATATGTTTTTACATTAATATATGAAACAACATAATCGATTGGAATGCAATATTGTTTTTCTATATAACATTCATTATATTGTAATGTTATTATAGATGATGAGTGCTAATTATTTTTTAATATATTTATTATATACATTATTTATTAGAGGAGACTTAAAGAGAAGCAACTGCAATTCGTGAAGGGGTCAATGAGATGGGACATGTTGTGACCAACACTATGCTCGATTTGTATCATAATGGACTTTAGAAGGTTATGGAGGCTAGTCATCTTGAAAGGGTCTTAGTGTATGATGAGATTGCTTATCATGAATATGGATATATAGTTAGAGAGGTAGGTCCATCCATGAGCAATCCAGGCTCGTCCACGAGCATTGATGATTTTTGTGTTGACCCATACACAAGTACTGCATGTTTGTCTTTGAGTTATATAAGTTAGGATGGGTCAACCCGTCCACCAGTGTTCTAGACTCATTTTCGAGGTGGACAAGTTAGGGTGGTGCAAGCCCATCCACAAGCTCTTTAAACCCATCTAAGAGCCAAGATGGTTTTTAGTGTAGTTATATTTATGCTTTAATGTTATAAGAATTATGGATTTAGTTTAAACTTAATAAAATGGTATAATAATTTTTATTATGTTTAATTATTAATTATAAATTGTTAATTTTAATAAATTATAAGGGTGTTGAAAAACTGCCTAAGCCATATTTTTTAGAAAGCCATAGAAAAGACATGCAATTTGCCATAATTTATTATTTCCCAAAATGTTTTCAAGGTTGTGTTATTGTGTTAAACTCCATTTAAAATCAGATAGGTAAAAATACTTTATTTGTTTTTGTTATTTGCAACCTTTGAACTCTTGTTGTTATTTGCCAATACAATTATGCTTACGATAACAACTATAGTTACAGTTAAATATCTAAATCAAACACAATGTAAGTTAAGCCTATTTTATATTATCCTAAAAATAAATAAATAAATCATACTTATAACTTACCAATTTTGAAATTTATTGTATAGTAATTATTACATTACACTCTAGTTCAAATAAAAAAAAATATAAACGTAAAAAGAGAATGTTTAGGTTGCGAAAACTATTTGAAAATATCATTAAACCTAGATGATTGACAAAAATATGGTTTGAGTTAAAAAAAAAATGACATCATTTTTATGAATTATTAAGATAGTGATATATTGGATTGATTAGACTTTATAAGGTCATAAACTCTATTGGGTTTAGTGACATTATATTTTTAAGCTATATTTTTACTTAATTTTATGATAAAATAAAAGTAGATGCTCATAAAATTGAGCACAAATTCAATGTCTAGATACTCATTTTAGACTACGATAACTCCATAGAAGGAAAAAACAAATTATAAAGGCCAATTTCTAATTAATCGAAGTTAACTCATCAAACTCATGATTTAGATCAGGGACTCCTCTAGGTTTAATAACTTTGTTTGTTCTAAATCTATTTTTATTTAATTATACAAAAAAAAGCATCAAAACAAATTATGAAAACTAATTCAAAACCAACCAAATATTGAAGAATAAAATTGAAAAAAACGACACAATTGTTAATAAATTATGAAGACCAATTATTAACCTCCATCATTAAATGGACTCATTGACACCAACAATGATGTATTTCTTCATTGAAAATTGACTCAACCAACAACATTCTCTCTCCTAACTATTTTTCAAAAGTTTCTCTCTCTTCTCTCTAACATAGAAACTAAAATGAACAAACTGAACTCTGGGACTAAAAGAAAAATTGTAGTGGATTTAAGATTAAATATGTATTTTCTGAGTGTTTTATATTTTAGTTTTTTTTATTTAATTTTGTAATTTTATGATAACTTGAAACCTAATTTCATCTAATTAGGATATCAAAGCATTAAATTGAAAGGAAAAATAAAAATAAAAAAAGGTCAACAATTTCACTATTCATATGAAAAGTGAAACCACCCCAACATCATTAATTATTTTGTTAACTAATTATGCTACTTAACATGATGCTATACAGTTTTTAATATTGTGAACCTAAGTTGTATAAAAATAATTCAAGATAGATTTGATTGCGGTGTTAGCAATAACAAAATAAAACTAATGTACATTTAAAATGGTATGTAATTAGCGTTCTAGGAGTTGTAAGAAGAAAAAACACTCAAGCATTAACATTAGTTGACATCTAATATAACCAATGGTTTAGTAAAGACAAATAAAAACTGGGACTATTTATATAAAAGCACAACCAAGCTATTTTTCTAAATAAATATGCTAATTAAAACAAGTGTTGGGATTAACCTGATTGTCGATTCATTAACCTGGTATTATACAAGGTTATATTATACATCATTATTTAAGAGAGTCAAATTGAATTTATAAGGTCTAACAGTTATCAATAACCTTTAGACATAATAAATTCTCAATTATTATACAGCCAAGAACCAATATTGATTCAGTAACCTGGAATACATAGATAGATTAGCTTCCAATATCTATGAGTTTAGAGGAAATTTTCAGAGCTAACTGCACTGGACAAGAATTTACCAGTAATAGAGGCTTTCTTCCAGTTTTATCTATTATATTTATATTAAGGATGGTAACCACGACATGCAAAATAACTTTTTTTTTTTCTCAACCAACTACCATTGAACTATGACATTTAGATTTCTTAGAGTTGATAGAGTTGCTAAGAGAAACATGAAGAATGGCTCATATTATGATTCGAAGTGTCGTGATGTGCATGATGTCAAATGACACAATTGCTTTTTGGATTAGAGGGTGTTTTGGATTAAATCAATAAGCTATGATTAGAGGGAGTCGCCACTCAATATCATAATCATTAGAAAACCTATGATTTGCGAGAGTCTGGGTAAATGGACTAGTTATGCAATGGAAAGACATATCACCTTTAGTGCACCCTACCTAAGATAAACTACATTGTTGATTGATTGTTAATCTAAGTCATGTTTCTATTTGTTGGTCTCATCTAAAATTCAAGATAGATTCCTTTTGTGAGGAATTCTCTAATTTATCGAGTTAAAACCTAATTGTTTTAAAGCTCAAATTTTAGCACCACACTTATTTCTTAGACATAGCTAATTCCTACCATTTATTGCTATTAATTCATTTAATTTAATACTAGGAATATGTATTATGTTTTAAATCCTAATGAATAATCATAACTGGTTACGATATCTATTTTTTATTTTTCAAACATGACAAAAACAAGAATTTTTTTTTTATAAAATATGCATGAAAAACTTTTAAAATTTGGTCGTATACAAGAAAACAAAACATATTTTTATATTTTTGAAATGAGGAAATTTTTTGAATTTGTTTTTGGATTTTTCAAAATTTTGGAGAAAACTAGGAATTTTTACATGTTCATATCTTACAATGCAAGTCTACAATTCAATATTAAATGAAAATATTGAAGAAAAACATATATTTTTTATTTTCTAAGATAAGATAATTGTTTTTGAATTTTTGAAATTCTACAGAAAAATCAGGTATTTTTAATACTAGGTCTGTATCTTACAGTGTATGTCTAGAACCTAATATTATACAAAATTGTTAACAAAAATCATGTGAGGGACCTGAAAATAATTTCAAAATGGCCACTGCATTTTTTGAGATTCTTTTAAAGTTGTTTGACTAGAGACTAAAAGAGATATAAACTAAAACTAAAAAAAAAAAAACTTAAAACGTGTTTGCCGAACACATCTTTCACCTAAAATCAAAGACATTAAAAATGCTTTAAGATAGTGTTTGACATACATGCCTTAGGGACCCAAGCATGGCACTATTTCCTTACCAAATATAAGGCGCGCCAAACACACTCTTAAGTCTTGGTTGTTAGGCCAACAGACAACCCAACATGTTTTTTTTTTTTTTTTTAATGTGGGTTGGACCCAGCCTAACTATATGAGCTAGGCTTAAATCCAGCCCATACAACTTGGTCACTAGTCCAGTCTAGTGACCAAGTTCTTAGCCTCTATATAACGTGAATTATTTCACGTTTTGCATGCTTATGGCAACAAAGAATTAAAGTGAAGAGAGAAGGGATAACTGGTCTGGAGAAGGATGTGTTGGGGCATTGTTGACTTGTAGCTTAGTTGTTGCATGGTGGTCTACTAGTGTCGTTGTTATGGTCTACGATGGGGTTGATGATAGTGCAAGCCTTGACATGGAGGAACGACTAGAGGCCAAAATAGGAGTTGTTGTGCTGGGAAGTTATAGTGTTGAGAATCTGATAACTAAAACTAGTGGAGGTTGTTGTAATGCTAAGGAGCTAGTGGTTCTGCTAGTGACTCGGGGTGTAGTTGTTGGTGACTCGCGGTGTAGCTGTCTTGGAAGGCAATAGGGAGGTTGACAATGTTTGTTTTGGAGTAAAAGGAAGGGTAAAAATATGTGTGTTTGACTTTTGGTTTTGCAGGGGTAAGTAAAGGGTGAGATTGATTTTTTTTTTGTTTTTCCTCTCTTATTCTCTCTCTCTTTTTTTCCCTCCCTCTTTGCTTCACGAAATTCACCTCTATTTATAACCGATGACAAAAGGGTGTTTTTTTTTTTGAATGAATACTGACCTTTGATTAGCCTGGGAAGGATCTCATCCATTGGTCATAAGCCAACAGCCTGGTACAGTAAAACCAGGTTGTAAGGCTGGCTATGTTAGGGGTTGTAAACTGGCGTTACAATCATTATAGGGTTGCAAACCAACATGGACAAATTTGGAGTTGTTGTACAATGTAAGGGCTACCAAAGGGTGTATTTGTTGTTTCATTTAGGGCAAGATGATGCATTAAATGCCTTTAAAAAATAATATCTCAATCAGCTTTTACAATTCAGATGAAGAAGATAAACAAATAGTGCCAAAAAACATGAAGTCTGACACTATTTTATTACATATTGTTGGGAACCAAAACACGTTGTTTTAGTTAAAACATATCCAAAATACACCGTTTTATTTAAATAAATTGATGTGTTTTTGGTGTTTTTTATATATTTAAATTAGATTACAAATCTACTCTTTCAATTTTAGCCCTTAATCTTTCAATTCATTCAATTAGGTCATTAATTGATTTTGATTTAAAAAATCATTTCAATTTTATCCTTTGTAAAATTTCAAAAAAACACCCCTTGATTTAAGGACATTTTTCAACTTGGTCTTTGGTTGTGGATATTTTTAATTTTATCTTCAATTGACCTTTAAACTTTTAATTTCTTTTTTTTCACCCATGTTTTTAATCAAATTGGGTCTTTTAATTTATGTGTCTTTTACAAAAAGATCATTGATATTGAATTTTTTCATTTTGACCCCTAATTGACCTCCAAACTTTGATTTGCTTGCAATTTTGTATCAAATGTCACTCAATTATGCTTGTAAAAATTAAATTTGGTCCTCTAAAATTTTATTCTTTTCAATTAAACCCAAATTAAGCTTTCAAACTTAGTTTTTCAACAATTAAATCCCTAATAAAATTAATTAGAGCTATTAAAAATCTAATTATGTCCTTACACTTAATTAATTTTTACATTTAATTAAACCTTTAATTGGGATTATGATTAAACCAAATTGGATATTAAAAGTCTAATTCAATCTTTAGACTTAATTTTTATGCAAATTTATCCACTAATCCTTTAATTTAACCTTAAATTTTAATTTCTTTTTTTTCACCCATGTTTTTAATCAAATTGGGTCTTTTAATTTATGTGTCTTTTACAAAAAGATCATTGATATTGAATTTTTTCATTTTGACCCCTAATTGACCTCCAAACTTTGATTTGCTTGCAATTTTGTATCAAATGTCACTCAATTATGCTTGTAAAAATTAAATTTGGTCCTCTAAAATTTTATTCTTTTCAATTAAACCCAAATTAAGCTTTCAAACTTAGTTTTTCAACAATTAAATCCCTAATAAAATTAATTAGAGCTATTAAAAATCTAATTATGTCCTTACACTTAATTAATTTTTACATTTAATTAAACCTTTAATTGGGATTATGATTAAACCAAATTGGATATTAAAAGTCTAATTCAATCTTTAGACTTAATTTTTATGCAAATTTATCCACTAATCTTTTAATTTAACCTTAAATCTACATTGCTTTTCAATCTTGGGTACAATTGGGTTCTTGATTTTTGTTCAAAATCTCAGTTTGGTTTTAAAACCTTCTTAACCTACTCCTGTCAAGTTACCAATTTTTTAATTTTATTTTTGTTGTTTTTCATTATTTTTATTTTTTGTTTTTAATTTTAAAAGAAAACAAAAATTTTAGGAGAAATTCAAAATTAAGTTATGACACCAAGATTGGGAGAAAAATCTAAAATATTATAGAATTTCAAATATTAAAACACTAATGGGGAATCCAAAAGTCTTTTCAAATGCTTTTTTTTTAATGGTAATGTTTATCTAATCCTTTTTTCTTGTTGACTATAAAAATATTGCGGACATAAAAACAGATATTATAATATTAGAGCGTGTTTATGAGTATGACAGTGGTTATTTTTTAAAGTATTTTTCATTTCAAAACACATCAAAATAATATATATATTTTTTATTTTTAAAAATTATTTTTGATATCAGCACATAAAAATAATCTGAAAATATAAAAAAATATTAATTTGAAGCAAAAAAAAAAATTTCAATTTTTTTTTTAAAAGTACCAAATACATCCTAATAAAGAATAAATTCTTTCTAGTGAGACCAACTGGAAAAAACAAAATGTGGGATTAGAAGGTTACAAAGAGGAATAATATAATAACTAAGATTTATCATTTTCCTTCCCATGAAACTTTTGCAGAGTTATTTTAAACTCTTCTTCTCATCTTTTTTTTTTTTTTGTGTATTTATATTTATGTTTGTGTTTGTGCGTTCATGTAAAATGTGTATTTAATTGTTCTCCATTGTTAGTACTATAGTGAGCACTTATTTACACAACCCCTAATAAAATTCACAACAAATTTAAAAAATTAAAATATATTAAAATAATTTTAAAATAAAAAATAATTAAAAAAATAAAATTTTAAAGTATGAACGCTAGGGGTGTTCACGGTCCGGTTCGGTTCGGTTTTAACCCAAAAATTTAACCAAACCTAAAAATAATATTCCCATTTAATATAACCTGAACCGAACCGAGAACCGGTTCAAACCGAACCGGTTTTGTTCGGTTCGGGTCGGTTTTTAGCATTCAAAACCAGAAAAACCAAAGCATTTTTGTTGCTGCCGTTGGTGGGATGCTTCTTGGAGGAGAGTGGCAAGGTTTCCATTAGGCATGTAGTCGTAGACCATATCTGGTGCTCCAGCATAATAGCCATGAAGAACTGTTAGGTTTCGATGCTTCACTTTGCTTAGAAATTTAGCTTCTTTCCTGAACATGTTTTCATCTAGTGATCCATCCGAGAGTCTTCGGATTGAGAGCACCATTCCATCACTATAACAAGCTTTAAAAACAAGGCCATATCGAGTTCTGCTAAGCACATTCTCTTCATCGAATTGCCTAGTTGCTTCAGTTGTTTCTGCAAGTGTGATCTTGTTATTGAACATAACAAGTTTCGGCCCTCCGTTATCTGTACTGCCACGACCACCACTTACATTTGAGCTAGGCCTTGTTGGGCTCCGTTTCTTCTCACCCGCAGCACCTTGTTTTAGAGGGTATTTGGGAGTGTGGTAGCGGTTGCTTTTCAAATAGCTTTTCGTGCCGAAAAGCATGCCAATAATGTTTTTTTATTTTTTAAAAATCATTTTTGACATCAGCACATCAAAATGATCCAAAAAGTACAAACCGCACTCAATTTTAACAAAAAAAAAAATTTTGAATTTTTTCAAAAAGCCGGTTTGGCCGCAATACCAAACTGGCACTAAGTGCCTGTATGTATAGAAGCAGCAACATAATGCCAACATGCAAGCCCCACTTACAACCACAGCAATCAACAGAATCAACCTTTTCCTTCGATTGCTTGCTTCTACATCCACACAATTTCTAGGCAATGGCTTTCCACATAGCCTTGGATTATCTGCAAATGCTGATGGGTTGTTAAATCTAGTACCCAGCAATGCTGGAATCCCACCTTCAAGGTTATTTCTTGAAACATTCAGGTATACCAGGCCAGAGATTTGCGAATCATCGAAAAACTGGCTGGTAGGGTTATAGGAAAAAGAAAGGGGAAAGAGAAGGGGAGGAGGGGGGTGGCTGCTGTGAGGGTTAGGGTATTTAGTTTTAGGGTTAGGATTTTATTTTTATACTTTGTTTTTTAGATATAATTAAACCGGTTCGGTTTGGTCCGGTTCAATCGGTTTAAGCTTTTTTAAACCGGACCCGAACCAGACCGGTTAATTTTTTTTTTATTTTTTAATCGATTTATTCGGTTTTTTTATCGGTTCGATTTTTTCGGTTAATTTTTTCTCGATTTTTTCAGTTTAATCGGTTGGTTGGTTTTTTTAAACACCCCTAATAAACGCAATACTAAGTCAAACAGTACTTTGACATTCTTTTTTCTACCCAACTAGCTTTTGAATAGATCACAAGTATTGGTATGTCAAATCATTAAAAAGAGAAAAAACTATGTTAATATAATTTTAATTATTATTAACTTGAATGTTGGAGCTAATTTTATAAATTTTAAAATTTTAAAATTAATAATAAAATAATAACTTTAAAATTTATAAAACTGTAAAAAACAAATCTACAACTACTAGTTGAACAACCGTGAGGATTTATATTAATGCTGTTTTTTTAAGTCACATCAACGTGTCCAATCCAGATTGAAAAGGAAATAAATTGCTTCAACAATTTTGTTTCTTCAATTGACCCTTTAGTTACCTGAATTTACTATGTTGCCATTTGTGGTTTTGGGTACTCTTTTGTCCCCTTTATTTTTGTTTTTTCCTAACTAGTTCTTGACGAGCCTTTTTCTAGTTTTTCCCTTTTTCCTGCATCAAATGGGCTCAGACTCGTTAAATGTTTTCCTCTTTGCTAAATAGATCTCCTTTCCTCTCTCCCTTCTACAAATCATCCCTCATCAACAAATACTCATTTTCACTTCACAATTTATTTATTTTTTTCCATGAGATAAGAAGTCTTTTTCTTTGAAATAAAATGCTTCTCTTAAGCTTGCTTTGTATCATTAATTAAAAAAAATTAATTAGATTGCTTCAATTAAAATATTAATTAATTATTCAACACATTAGTTATTCTACAAAGATCACATAATTTCCACAGACCACTTTTCGTGAAAGCTCTCACACCTCATATCAATTTAGAAAGATCACATACCTCCCACAAAATATAGTCTTGAATTGATATATTTTTTAGATGATGTCTAAACATTTATCACTAATTTTCTAGGAACCATCTAATTTTATTGCCTTTTCTATGGTGATTTGTTTTTTAAAATTTTATCCCTAGTTGGAAAATACAAATCAATTGTCTATTAACTATGCAATTAAAGGACTAAATTGATAAAAGTAAAAGTATAGGCTTAAGTTTTGTATTGAAATTCAAACTCAAGACCCATATATAAAATAGGATCTCATTCCACCCACCAAACTTTTCGAGCTCTCTGCGTCGGTAACAACGAACGAGAGCTACACAAGCTCAAAAAAGTTAAAAAGAAACACCACAAAACAGAATCGATTTCTCCAAAGTCTTGAGTTTTGGATCTCTTATAATGTGAAGATTCTAAACATAATAGCTCTGTATTATCTTCTTGATTTAATTTTTTAATTTGTATTTTGGGGTTCAATGGGTTCTACAATTAGAATTGGGTCATCAATTTCTTGCCCATTTCTTCTTCTTCTTCTTCTTCACCAAAATCATCAAATATACTGAGGAATGATAAGATTGGATATGGGTCTCAATTCAGTGGAAATGGGTGCATCACAAAAATTTCTGCCATCACTCCTAATTGCTCTGTTTTTCCTTCTGCTTCTTCTCATGGGGTTAGTTCCTTTTTGCTTTCTTTATTTTATTTTCGGGTACATGTTTCTTTTGGAAACTGTATTGGAATGTAGGTGATCACTTTTTATTAGTATGTTATTTTCTTCTGTGTATTAACAAATTTTGGCATGACTGCTGTTGTGCACCTGCATTTCTCAATTCATAAAATGAGAGAGCAACCAATGTCGAGGCTGGTGTATGGATTTATAGAAAGGTATAATGTAGAAGTAAATAAATAAGGGTGTGCTAAATAAAATAATGGATTTATCAATTTTACTCCCAGAATAATGAAAAGATATTAAATGATTTTGCTGGTATATTTTCCTATATGTGAAATGAGATTCATCGGTGTAAGTATTGCAAATGGAGCATGAAACTTATGTGTTAAAAGAGTTTCTTAACATGATTCCTCTTGAGATCAAAATTTGGTAGATATGATTTGCACTGCATTGGAATTCGATCCTCTGTTATCTTAGATCTGCTATCTGGAGTGTGACCATATTAAGGATCTGATCCAAGTGAAATTCAATATTTCTAAAGATGATCTACGTGCTAGAGAACTTGGGTGGATTGTATTGAATCTAAAAGCAGACTTAAATGCCACTTACAGGACAAATTATCTTGTACAAACAATCAAAAAATTGTAATTATAATGTTTTCACAGAATCACATGCCTTTTAACATCAATTGATGTTGCTCTAGTGTAGGCGGTGTGTCTAGTCGTGGTTCAAATTTTCAATCTAAAACAATGAAATTAGCTTCAGATGATTGTTAAGCTCCACGTCTCTGAAATTCTTGAATGCGAAAAAGTACAGTTGGGTCAAGCCGTGGGTTCTCTGGGTTCTCTGCGTAAGCAATGTAGTAAGCTGCAACACATGATTGTTGCCATGCCATTGCTATCCGACACTGCAAGCAAAAAATATTGTCATCGAACTTTGTGAGTTTCCAAGTGCTGTTGTAAGAAATGTTTACAACACTAACGATAGCTGATCTCTTACCATGAAGTAGCCAATCAGGAATGCATAGATTGACACTTCTGTAGCATAGCTCTTGTGAACCGCAAATGTCCATGTTCCTCCAACCAGGGTGCATATCGCACCTCCTGCCATCCCACAAAGAAAACAGAAAGACCCTGTCAGATCTCTGTCAATTATAGGCTCCAACCCAACTCTCCTGAGCATCTCCCATGTGTCCATGGATGCCTGCACAAACCCCTTATTATAAACCCCTACTTGCACAAGACCCCACCGATTCCCATAGTTAACTAGTGTTGCAGCAACAGCAGAATAACAATTAGCACAGGAAAACAAGAACTCGTCTGTGCCCCCTGCAATCAAACTAATTGCTCGGGCAGATCCACGGATTACGGTAATTATAGGCACAAGGACTGAGCTGATGCACACACTTCCCATTGAATATTTGATTGTGTCCCGTAAAGCTATTCTCGAGTCCATATCTGCTCCAGATGCAAAGTGTAGGTACTTGATGTGTGCAATTGTAACTTGCAATGTGTTTTTCATCACTTGCGTACTCCATGCCAGGCTCGCAAGGATCACCACAATGAACGAAGTGTCTACCACAGTTCCAACAGCAGTGGCTCCGCCAATCCCAGATACCAAGAAACAGGAATACAAAATGCTTAGGATGATTGAGAGGTTGATTAATGTGGTGGTCTTAGCAGGAGGGGAAGCAGCAGTAAC
The DNA here is from genome assembly GCA_033617975.1 of Populus alba x Populus glandulosa. NCBI lineage: Eukaryota > Viridiplantae > Streptophyta > Magnoliopsida > Malpighiales > Salicaceae > Populus > Populus alba x Populus glandulosa. The sequence goes on from CM066161.1 coordinate 6,968,031, forward strand.
CGACAAAACCTTGGTGGCATAATCGAATCGAGAATTCACCCAGCAAGCATAAAGGGATAGAATCAGGGCAAGAACTATAGCAATGACGCCTATTGTTAAACTTGCAGTAGAGCTAATTAATACGAACAGCACGCCTACTGCACAGGTTAGCAAGGGGCTAAGCCAGAAGGCTGCTCTCAGGGCTCTTGAAGGGTTGCGGAAAGTGAACCATTGCCATGTGAAAGCCACAATCCCAGCGCATGCTGTTGCAGCAAGGAGTGGAGGATACCACTTCTTAGGGTGAAAATTGTGGCTGTGGGAGGAGAGGAGGCCACGGATGGCGAGGCAGATTACTAGGATCGCGATTAGGAGGATGTGAACAAAGAAGAGGGCTCGAAAGAGCCTCTGGACGAATAGCCCCGCCACTGTCGTGGTTTCAATCCGGACGCTTGATTCTTGAACCTGCAAAAAAAAACAAAGCGAGTTGGTAGTTAATAATTTTGTAGAGTCAACTCACAGTATGTGATGCTCAAGAAGAATGAAAAAATGAATGGTCAAAACAATGGAGTAGTTAAAAAGACTAAAAACAAGAAAATAAAGAATCAATATATAAAGACTATTAGAACGGAGAGAGAGAGATGATAAATTATGAAACCTTGGGAATTCTTGACTATCTTGATAGAGAAGGAGAACGGGTGAAGAAAACAAAATCAAGAGATTGACTTGAGGTAGGAGGAGAAAGAACCTTGATGGGGATTATGGATGGAGGTTTTCCCTCTTGATCTTTACTGTGGAAGTTCTGCACATTAATACCTGTAGCTGCAGCATCCATTTCGTTGGATCTTTCCTTTGGTTGCTACACCTCAATTGATTATTCTGAATCCAATTCTCAAATTCTTGGTCTTTCGTTGTCTAAAACAACTTCTGGGTTCCAATTTCTTTCTTCCACTTTCTTGGCAGCCACGACTCACAAAAGTCTTTGTCCTTTCGCTCTTGTTCAAGTGTTCCTATCAAATCATTATCGTATGAAGTTCTATTGCATGAAACTGTCCAAGTCCTTCTCCTTCACATTTCCACTGGATCTGACACGTATTACCTTGTGTACATTACTAGAAAATCGACGAAAACCAATAGAATTACTGATGAAATTTTTTTATTAATAAAAATTACCGATGGAAATAATTCCGTTTTTTATTTTGTTGGTTATGCCAACAGACGTATTCCATCAGTATATATTGATCGTTTTGCCAATAGATTATATTGTTTTTTGAAAAGTTGCAATATTGTGATGAAATAGATTTTTTTTCAATGATATTATTGACGGAATGACCGAGGGATTCAAACCAGGATCTCCGTACAGTGACATGGCACAGTCACCAACGGACTTACCGATGGGTATACCGATGGAACCGATTCCATCGGTAATAGCCAATATATACCCACTCTGCCGACTATCTCTTCCTTTATTTCTCCTTCTTTTTCCCCTTATTTTTTCTTGTCCCAACTCTCCCCTCTCAAACTGCAGCCAACCACCCATCCCAACTCTCTCTCTCTGCTCAATGCAAGTACTCAAGTTTCTTATGGTTTTGTACGTGGTCACAACATTCGTTCTCCGAGCAATTTATTGTGGATTTTATTATTTTTTGAAACTAAATCTATCCTTTTTAGTTTTAACATTTAAATGTCAATTTTTTTATTTTTTTATTGTTAATTTTATGTATTTTGTTAACGTATATACTTGTTTGATTGTTATTTGTCAAAGAAACTTGTAGTATAAATGTATAATTTATAGTTGTTATAGTTTGTTTTAGATTTTGTCAAATTGTATTTATTTGTAAATTGTTGAAACTTTTTTTGAATTACATCGAATTAGATGTGTTATGATGAAATAAATAAAAGCTTGTTTAATGGGTCCGTTTTAATTTTTATTAATTCTATTGCGAAGTTGTGATTTCTGTAAATTTATATATGTATAAATTTGTATGGACATTGATAATTGATAATGAATATTTAACATAAGTGTTTTTTTAGTTTGTTGCATAATGTCGGGGTAAACCAATATTTTTGTAAATTTATTTACGTAACATAGTTAATTAATACATGTTGTCGTCATAATTTCATAGAGGTTCGATAGAAATAATGGATGATTGTTCATGGAAGTATCAGGACTCACCTCAAGGATTGTGGAGAATTGATTATTGTAACGGGATTCAAGGTTTTATCAATTTCATAATATATATTCTGAGAAATTTTACTCATGACGGTATTAGGTGTCCATGCAGGAAGTGTAAAAATAATAAGAAATTATGCTATTAGAGCATTAAATTGAAAAGAAAAAAAAATGAAGAAAAAAGGGTTAGCAATTTTATTGTTCATTTGAAAAATAAAAACAACAAAATATCATTTAATTGTTTAGTTAACTAGTTATGCTACTCAACACGATGCTATACAATTTTTAAAATTGTGAACCTAAGTTGCATAAAAATAATTGGAGATAGATTTGGTCGTGGTGTTAGCAATAACAAAATACAACTAATGTACATGTAAAATGGTATGTAATAAGCGTTCAAGGAGTTGTAAAAAGAAAAAAAACTGAAGCATTAACATTAGTTGACATCTAATATAACCAATGGTTTAGCAAAGGCAAAGAAAAACTAGGACTATTTATATAAACCTACAAGAATTGTCTAAAGGCACAACCAAGCTATTTTTCTAAATAAGTATGCCAGTTAAAACAAGTTTTGGGATTGACCTGATTACAAATTCATTAACCTAGTATTATACAATGTTTATTATACATCAATATTTAAGAGAGACAAATTGAATTTATGAGGTCTAACAGTTATCAATAAACTTTAAACATAATAAATTCCCAATTATTATACAACTAAGAATCAATCCTGATTCAAAAACCTGGAATACATAGATACATTAACTTTCAATAACTATGAGTTAAGAGGAAATTTTTAGAGCTAACTGCAATGGACAAGAATTTACAGTGATAAAGGTTTTCTTCCAGTTTTATCTATTATATTTATATTAAGGATGGTAACCACAACATGCAAAATAACTTCTTCTTTTTCTTAACCACCTACCATTGAACTATGACATTTAGATTTCTTATAGTTGATAGAGTTGCTAAAAGAAACCTGAAGAATGACATATATTATGGTTTCAAGTGTCGTTATGTGCACGATGTCGAATGACAGAACTGCCTCTTGGATTGGATGGTGTTTTGGGTTAAATCAATAAGTTATGATTAGAGGGAGTCACCACTCAATATAATGGTCACTAAAAAACCTATGATTTGCGAGAGTTTGGGTAAGGGGACTAGTTGTGTAAGGGGAAGACATATCACCCCTAATGCACCTTACCTAAAGTAAACTACATTGTTGATTAATTCTTAATTTAAGTCACTGTTCTATTTGTTGGTCTTATCTAAGGTTCAAGACAAAATTTCTTTCGTGAGGAATTCTCTATTTTATCGAGTTAAATCTTAATTGTTCTAAAGCCTAAATTTTAGCATCAAACTTATTTCCTAGACATAGCTAATTTTTAATATTTATTACTATTAATTCATTTAATTTAATACCGGAAATATGTATTACGTTTTAAATCCTAATGGATAATCATAATTGATTATGATATCTATTTTTTATTTTTAAAACATGACAACAACATGATTTTTTTAGAAAATATGCATGAAAAACCTTTAGAATTTGGTCATATAGTAGAAAACAAAACATATTTTTTGTATTTTTAAAATGAGGAAATTTTTTGATTTTGTTTTTGGATTTTTCAAAATTTAAGAGAAAATTAGAAATTTTTAATATCGTGTTCATATTTTATAGTATAAGTCTACAACTCAATATTAAATGAAATTCTTGAAGAAAAATATATATTTTTTATTTTATGAGATAAGGTAATTTTTTTGAATTTTTGATTTTTTGTTTAAATTCCAAAGAAAAATCAGGTATTTTTAATAATGGGTCTGTATCTTACAATGTATATGTACAACCCAATATCAGAAAAAAAAAATTGTTAAAAAGAAAAGTGAGGGACCTGCAAATAATTTCAAAATGGTCACTAAATTTTTTGAGATACTTTTAAATTTGTTTGGCTTGACACTAAAATAGGTATAAACTAAAACTAAAAAAAAAAAAAAACTTAGGACGTGTTTGTCAAACACATCTTTAGCCTAAAATCAAAGGCATTAAAAATGCCTTGAGACTGCGTTTGACATACATGCCTTAAGGACCCAAATATGGTACTATTTCCCTAACAAATATAGGGTGTGTCAAACATGTCCTTAAGTCTTGGCTAGGCTTATTAGGCTCGAGACCCAAGCCAGATTTGTTAGGCTAACAGACAACCCAATATGCTTTTTTGTTAAAAAAAAAATGATCTTGCTTAACATAGCCATATGTGTTGAGCTTAAGTCCAACCCATACAACTTGGTCACTAGTCCAATCTAGTGACCAAGTTGTTAGCCTCTATATAATGTAAATTATTTCATGTTTTGTGTAAATCCTAGAATAAATAAATAAAAGTGAAGAAATTCTTGCAAATGGTTAAATAAAAACAGGAATTTAGAAATTTTTGAATATAAATTTCCTAGCAAATAATTCGAGACATTATAATAAACCCGGTACTGTTGAGGATTAGATTTAATTGAAGAAAATAATACACTTAAAGGAAAACAGGGGTCTAAATGCAAATAAGGAAAATTATAGAGTATAAATACCCTCTCCTCACCAAAAAAAAAATCTGTAGGAACCATAAGGAAAGAAAATAAAGAGTTTTGCATCCATTCTTGTAAAATCAAGAGAGAAACACTAAAATTTGAAGAACCCATCCAAGATTAAGGGTTTATAGATTGGATGAACACTTGTGTGCAAGGGATTAACAATAAAATTGAATAAGAAGAAAAGAAAGGAGGGAGTTGAAAATCTTTAACTTGTTGAAGATCAAAATCTCAATTTGTACCGAGTAAGGTGTTTTAAACATGATCTTAAAAATTCATTTCAAATTCGATAATGAATTGATGCCTTGATATTGAATTATAGGTTAGGGTTCTTAGACATGAATTTGAAAAAAATTATTTGTTGTTAAAATTTAAGTTAATTCATGTGTGGTATATAGTTCATGAAAGTATTATGTGAAAGGAAGGGGGTGACGAATATATACAAATTCGTCTCCTGAATTGTGGTGAGATTTTAGGTAGGAGTATGAGGGAATTAGGATTGGGTTCCTCATAGAAATTGTAGATTTGGATGTTAGCTAACCAAGAAAATTGGTCTTGCTCAATTTGGAGATGTAGAACTCCAGTTATGGGTTACCAACTGAGACTGGGTTGCGATTGATTCTATTGGACAATAACAGTTCAATGTCTAGATAGTAACAGTTAGCCAATAACAGTACAATGTCTAGACAGTAATGGTTGGACAGTAACATTTCAATGTCTAGACAGTAACGGTTGGACAGTAATAGTTGGACAATAACTGTTCAATGTCTAGACAATAATGGTTGGATAGTAACAGTTCAATGTCTTGACAGTAATAGTTGGACAATAACAGTTCAAAGTTAGATAGTAATAGTAGACTTTCACGTGAGTACTATATATAAGAATATAAAAGAATTGAGTGATATGAACATTTGCATATTGAGATACTAACTCTGAAAATATACATGATATATGTATGTATGTTATTATGAGGAAATAAACATGCATAGAAAGTAACATATTAGTAATTGATGAATATGGATTCTCTATAATATCAGCTTGGAGGAATCATAACCAAAAACTTCCTTGTGATTCAGGAGGAGCAACCAGGATTGGATCTTCTGTTAGGGGAGGTCATGAGACAAATGAAGCAGGTGCGTGACTTTCCTCCTATTTGCACTTATATAATTTAAAATTCTTCTAGTAAATGCAATTATAATAAATATAATGTTCAGTGTAAATAAAGTCTAGTGTATTTACAAGATTAGCTTCGACTAATGGCATCCGTGATATGAATGCCGAGAGATGGTTTACAAGATTAGCTTCGGTTAATGGCATCCGTGATAGGATTGCCGGGAAATGAATTATAAGATTAGACTTTGTAAGGTCACCCGCTTCATGCAAGTAAATAAAAGTATTCAAATTAAGAATATGCAAATGAGTATTAATTGGGTTTAAAAGATTTATAAGCAAAATACAAGTTCTCTGTGAGAATTCTTATGGATCTGATAGAAAATTAATACTTCACTCGTATACAGTATGTGAGCATATATGTATTTCTTTATCAATATAATGTTATGTTTATTTATGTAACAGGTCCATCAAATATCCAGAGAGATCATTAGTTTAGGACTCTACTTTGTCAAGCTTATGTAAATATTTAACTTAAACAAAAAGGAATTAACACATTTATGTAGTATACTTTTGTGTAAACCTTGATGTATTTATAAAGTTCAGCTAAGCATATAGTATTTAATTATCTTGTAATTATCCCTTTTGAAATGTTTAAGAACACTTATTATGTTGTAAATGCTTTCTTTGCAAGTTATTATTCATTTTCTTTTAAGTTTTATAATATGATATGTGGACTATGTTCATATTGAACTTATTGGTAGGATATATATATATGTTATGTGGATTGTTTGAGGTGTTGAATTGTGATGTTTGATATAAGGTCCGGAATTATAGGACTTTGTGATGATAGGTTGATTGAGTAAATTGATAGTAGTCGATAACTTGGGATGTCCTAAACATAAGCGAACTCTGCCGAATTTTTGGTAAAAAAAAATCCTCAAATTAAAAGGACATGTTGGGATCTTTTAACATTGATTAAGTTGTACAGTCAAACTGTTACATTTTGTATGCTTATTAAAACAAAGAATTAAAGTGAAAAAAGAAAGGGTTATCTGGCCTAAGAAGAATATGCTAGATGGGGCGTTGCTTGCTGGTGGCTTAGTTATGGCATGGTAGTCTGTTAGTGTCGTTGTTGGGGTCCACAGTGAGGCTAGCGGTGGTGTAGGCCTTAATGTGGAGGAACAACTAAAGGCTAAAGAAGGAGTTATTGTGCTAAGAAGTTGTAGTGTTGAGAATATGATAACTGAAACTAGTGGTGGTTGTTGTGATGTTAAGGAGCTAGTGGTCCTTGTCACACCAAACATCGCGGCGACTCGTTAAAAATATTTCTTAAAAAAAAAAACAGATATCTAACATATTGGTTTTTAGAAGAAAATGTCTAATTCAAGGAGTTATCACCTAGTCTTATGGTTATCAGAAACCCTAATTGGACAACAGAGATTCTAGGTATGAAACATGGTTGTTAAAAATGATTTTGACTCGTAAAATCGCTGATTTTACGAGTCAAAAGGCATAAAACATTTAAAATCAAGTTTAAAACTCGAAAACTAATAAAATTGGTCAAACCTGGTCAAACTCGCATAAAATCAGGTCAACCCGTAAAAAATTTAAAAATCGGTCTGAGTTCACGATTTCTGCTGAAATGAAAAACAATGTGAACTGCCATTTCTGCTATACCCTTTCCCCTATCAACATCTTCATCCCCCTTTTCTACTTTACCCTTTCCCCTTTTCCCTTGTCCAAATATATAAGAACCCCAAAATCACCATCAGCTAAGTAGATCAAAAAATCAGACCGAGAAGTGAGAAATCCGTTCCACTCTCCACTCACCAGCAACTCCTTTGATTTTACACGTTTTGACTCTCCACTCGCCAAAACGTTCTTGGCGAGAAGAAGGTAAGAATTTATAAGGATGTTGTTGTTGTATGAGAATTGTTTCCTTGTTGTTCTGTGTTTTGTGTTTTATTCATGTTCTAGGATAGGAAGTAGATCAAAGATGTACTGGGAAAGTTCCAGAAAAGTAATTATATTATGTTTCTATTTGGGAGCTTAACAATGTCATCTATTAATGAATTTATTTCTATAATTGCACTATGTTGTTGTTGGGATATGGGTAGGCCTTCTACCTTCACAAATGCATCTGTCTCTAATTAGTTTCATCATCAAAGTGGGCATCATAAATTTTTGAGAGTTCACCTTGTGAGTTCAACTTTAGAACCATCATAGCTATGTGATTCTCTGCTTTTCCTAGCATTTAGAGGATGCATTCCTATAAAAAATGCTCATAGGGTGTGTATGCGACTTGTAGCATAGGACTGGCTTCCCATTAGCAACTGTATTATGTTAGCAACTGTATTATGATTCTATTCAATTATTTTAATGCTCCAAATATTAAAGGAACAAATATAAGCTACTAAGGAAACACAAATTTATTTGTAAAGGGAAAACAACATCATGCTTGTGCATCAGTTATATGCCACAAAATTCCACAATAATCTCAATTATTTTGGTTATGATTTCTATGGCTAAAAAAGCTTTCTTTTATTAATTAATTGAACTTTTTTTTTGGCACTGCTGCTTGCTTGTGTGTGAATCTGAAACGATGTTGGCACTAATGTATGTCGCCACTACTGCTTATTTGCATAGGCATGCATGTTGTGGGAGCTAAGTACATTTATTTGGTTGTTGTGTGATCATTAATTGCTTTGTTTTGCACACTTATGGATAATGTATTTGCTTCTTTTTAGAAACCTAAGCTGTTTGAAATAGATTGCTTGACTCACTATGAATAATACATGTTTGCTTGTGGAAGTTTGGTGGGGCTTTGTAATGCTTGCAAAGGAGAATGGTATAGCAACTTTGATGTATAATTGGCCATGAAAATCATTTGGTTGGGTTGATTACAAAAGATATTTCAGGGTTTATGACTAGAAAAAGAATGTCTTTAATTTTCAGGATTCTTGCTAGCAAAGAGAAAATTGTGTAATAATTGGGAATGCATTTTTCATATCCTTAAATTTTTAGTTGTGATTTTATGATTTTTAGTTAAAGTTTTTTACTTGCGATTTTATGATTTTACGATTCGAGTTTACGATTTGAGTTTATATTGTATATTCCATATCATGTTAAAAAAGTGTTTTTGACAACCTTGGTATGGAACTGGTTACACAAAAAGAAGTTGTCATCTAGTATTATGGCCAACAGAAACCCTAACTAGTCAACATAGATTCTATGGTATGAGACTAGTTACGCAAAAAGGAGTTGCCACCTAGTATTATGGTCATTAGAAACCCTAACTAGTCAACAAAGACTATATGGTATGGAACTGGTTATGCGAGAATAAAAAGATGTTATCACCCCTTAAGCGTCCTACTTGAGGCAGACTGCATTACTGGTTTTGTTTAAAATTACTAAGAATTTGTTCTCCTCTTCTTTTTTTTTGTTCTTCCTATCATGCTACTAATTCTGTTGTCAGTGAACAATACCTTTGAATATTTCAACTCTGGCATTGGTAAATATTGCACAACTCAAAAGGTGCGGTACTCCTAACTATTGGCGCCAATGAATAAATCTGTAAAATTTAAATTTTTTTAAGAAAAAAAACTATTTTATATTTTTATTTATTATTATTTTTGGGTTGGAATTAGCCCAATCATACGGGTTGGACTAGATCCAGCAGCAACCCAACCTGGATGCTAGACCAAGCCAGTAACCCGGTTTGCTGGTGCACTATGCAAGCATGCAATGAATTATAATGCATGCTTGCACAGTAACAGGTTAATCAACAATGGCAAGACAGGGGGAAAACGAACTTCCTTGGTGTTGGAGCTCATTGCTAGGATTTGCCCTTCCGCTCTTTTTCTTCTCTGCTTTGTAGTCTTTCTCTTCCTCTGCTTCTCTCTGGTTAAGGGCAGTTCTTTGAGTTCATTCAAGCTAGTGCTTCCTTTCCTTTCCATTCCAACTTGAAGCTGACGAGGGAGCCATCTCCACCAGAAGCCTTTTTGGCATCAACATTCCGATTCTTGCCCTTCATCTTCCAGGACAGCCACCACCAAGTGGACCAGCCTTAAACATAAGGGTCTGGAGGCGACGCTCAAGGGAGTTATCAATAGTGAGGGCCAGGTCCGCCAGGACATAATTAAGTGTATTCTGTTTCTCCTCCAAAAGACCATGTATGTCCATCCTATGGAGGAGGGCTTCACCTTCAAATATTCGGCGTGGATTCTTCTCATCCAGGGGGAGACGCCTTCTTGCAGCATTACGGATGTGGTTCAGATCATATTGAAACCTCCATAACTCCCTCTTAGCATGAAGACCATACTCTCCAACAAGTTTCAGCTCGGCGTCCAACTGTTCTTTCTCATATGGACGTCCTGAATGTCTTCCCATGGTTTCTGTAAAGATTTGACGTGAACCATGGTTTAGTCTGCTTGTCTTTAAAAGAGCAAAGTGAGCGGAGATCAGCAAGGAAGAATTTGGTTGCCGGCAGGGGTGGATGCTGAGGGATATGATCTCTCAGTTAAGTTGCAACAGGGAAGAGAAATACAGGGGGGATGGAGGAGTCCGTGAAGGGTCTAGAAGAAAAAAATTGGAGCTGGTGGCTCCCTGAAAATAGGTTTTTATTTTGTTTTGTAATATGTTTTCTAGGTTTCTTATAATGGCCTTTTCTTTGTATATATACTGAGATCTGTATTTATAAAACAAGAATTTCATCACTAGTAAGAAATAAAGTTTCATACAAACTCATTCTCTTTTGAAATTTGAATTTGATTACTAATCAAATTCGAAAGCAGATAACTATCTTTATCTTAATGATAATGATAGAATAACAAAAACACATTGTAGTCCATAGTTTTCATGTAAGTTGTCTAATCATATTTTTCATTAAAATAAATCCCTGAGTTTTTAATTTTACATTTTAACCTCCGTAAAATTAAATTAAAAACCAACGGGCTAAAATTGGGTTATGACATTCATGTTGATAACTCACGGTGTTGCTAGTGACTCGCAATGTAGTTTTCATGGAAGGCAAAAGGAAGGTTCATAGTTTTCATGTAGTTTTTGGAGCAAAAGGGAGGATACAAATGTGTGTTTGAGTCTTAGTTTTGCAGGGGTAAGCAAAGGGTGAGATTGTTTCTTTTCTCTTTCTTTTTTTTCCTAGTTTCCCTCTCTTATTCTCCCCCTTTTCTTCTTTGTTTTCCTCCCTCCTTACTTCATGAAATTCACCCATATTTATATGTGTGTTTGGGTCTTGGTTTTGTAAGGGTAAGCAAAGAGTGAGATTGTTCTTTCTCTCTCTCCTTTTTTTTTTGTTTTTTTTCTCTTGATTTTCTTCTCTTATTCTCTCCCTCTTTTTTTCTTTGTTTTCCTCCCTCCTTACTTCATGAAATTCACCCCTATTTACAGGGGATGATAGAGGGACAAGAGGACTTTCTTAGGCATGAATCCGGATCTTTTATCTGTCTAGTAAGGATCCTATCTGTTGACCATAAGCTAACAACCTAGTACCGTCAAACCAAGTTGTAAGGTTGGCTAGGTCAGGGGTTGTGGACTAGCGTTATAGTGGCTATAGGGCTGCATACTATCATGGACAAACATGGAGGTGTAATACGATGTAAAGACTACTAGAGGGTGTGTTTGTTGTCTCTAACTAGGTTAGGGGTTGTGGAGTGGCGTTATAGTATTTATAGGGCTACAAACTATCGTGGACAAAGATGGAGTTATAGTACGATGTAAGGGCTACTAGGGAGTGTGTTTGTTGTCTCATTTAGGGCATGTGCGAGAAATTAAATGCCATTTAAAAAGGACATCTCAGTTAGCTTTTACGATTCATATGAAGAAGACAAATAAATAGTGTTGGCTACATGTTGTCTAGCATAATTGTTTTTTTACATGTTGTTTGGAACCAAAATGCGTCGTTTTGATCAAAACATAGCCAAAACACATCATTTCATTTAAATAAATTGATGTTGTTTTGGTGTTTTGTATTTATTTAAATTAGGTTATAAATCTTCTCTTTCAATATTAGCCTTCAATCTTTTAATTCGTTCAATTAGATCATTAATTAAATTTTTATTTAAAGAGTCAATTCAATTTCACCCATTGCAAAGTTTCAAAAACACCCCTTGACTGAAGAGCATTTTCAACTTGATCTTTGGTCTTGTATATTTTTAATTTTATCTTCAATTAGCCTTCAAATTTCTAATTTTTTTAATTTCACCCCTGTTTTCAATTAAATTTTGTGTCTTTTACAAAAAGATCATTGATCTTGAATTTTTTTAATTTGACCCCTAATTAACCTCTAAACTTTGATTTGCTTGCAATTGTTTTATCGATTTCACCCAACTGTGCTTGTAAAAATTAAATTTGGTTCTCTAAAATTTCAACATTTCATTTAAGCTTAAATTAAACTTTCAAACTTAATTTTTCCTACAATTAAGCACCTAATAAAATTAATTTGAGCTATTACAAATCTAATTATGTCCTTACACTTAATTAATTCTTAAAATATAACCCAAATTAATTCTTAGACTTAATTAAACCTTTAATTGAGATCATGATTAAACCAAACTGGCCTGTTAAAAGTCTAATTAAATCCTTAAACTTAATTTTTATACAAATTTATCCACTAATTTTTTAATTTAACCTTGAATATGCATTGTCTTTTAATCTCATATACAATTAGGCTCTCGATTTCTATCCAAAATCTTAGTTTGGTTTCTCCTTCCATTTGAAATCCTTCTTAGCCTATTCTTACAAACTTATGAATTTTTTTTTTGTGTTTTTGTTGCTTTTTATTTATTTATTTATTTTGTTTTTAATTTTAAAAGCAAAACAATAATTTTGGGAGAAATTTAAAATTAAATTATGACACAGGATTGGGAGAAAATTCTAAAATATTATAGAATTTCAAATATTAAAGCACTAATGGAGAATCCAGAAGTATCAGCACAAAAGCATGAATTACTTGATGTTCTCTAGCTGATGTAAAATAATGGCCCGCTATGTCAGACTTGAAATTAGGGTGTGTGTGTGAACAAAAGCCAAGTCTCTTCAATGCTTGTTTCTTTGATAGTAATGTTTATCTAATCCTCTTTACCTCTTGACTATAAAAATATTGCAGACATAAAAGCAGATATTATTAGAGTTAGAGTGTATTTGTGAATTTTTTTTATATATTAAAATAATATATTTTTTTATTTAAAAAAAAATTAAATTTTTTTAAAATATTTCCAAAACATAATGTCAAATACACTCTAATATATAATAAATTCTTTCCGGTGAGGCTAACTGGAAAATAAAAAAAATATGGGATTAAAATGTTGCAAAGAGGAATAATATAATAACTGAAGATTTATCATTTTCCTTCCCATGAATCTTTTGTAGAGTTGTTTTAAACTCTTCTTCACATCTTTTTTTTTTTATTTACGTTTGTGTTTGTGTTTGTGCGTTCATGTAAAATGTGTATTCAATTGTATTTATATTTATATTAGTGCTTTCTCACTTGGGTGCTTCGTGGGGAGTTGATTTTTTTAGTCAGATCAACGTGTCCAATCAAGAGTGAAAAGGAAATAAATTGCTTCAACAATTTTGTTTCTTCAATTGACCCTTTAGTTACATGTTTATATTTTGCCATTTGTGGTTTTGTGCAATTACTCTTTTGTCCTAGTATAAGATTACATACATTCTACACTTCATTGATCACTTTTTGTAAAGGCTCTCCCATCTCATATCATCTTAGATAAGTTCGTATATTTATTATCTAGACGCATTTTTGTTTAGGAATCATATAATTTTATAGCCTTTTTTATGTTGTTTTTTTTTTATAAAATTTTATCCATACTCAGCAAATACAAATTAATTAGCTATTAACTTTGCAATTAAAGGATTAAATTGATAAAAACAAGAGTTAAGGGATTAAAATGAAAAAAAACACTCCTCTAGTCCATGGTATGATGAGAGTATGTGAAAAATATTTGATACTTTTAACACCACCCTTTCATTTTAGTTTATTTCTTATATCAGTAAAATTACCAAAGCTTCTCTCAAACCTTGGGCCACAGGATCGAGTACAACTTCAGAAAGAATTTGTAATTAGGATAATGGAGTCCTAATAAATACTTGGCAATGGGAAACCCAAATTGGATAATCTAAATTAATGATATTAATCTTGCATGCTTTTGTGATAATTACTATCATATTTCTGTATTTGTTAATTTGATTGAGTTTAATTAAAAAAATATTAAAAAACTAAATATAAATTAATTTCTTTATACAAATTTTACTTCTAAAAATAATTTAATCTTTTATACTATTCTAATACAAGGGTATAAAACTTATTTATCCCAACAATTGAATAATAACAAATAAATCATTTGGAAACTACAAATAAGCTAATAATTTTTTGGTTGGAAAGTCAACAAGGAAAAAAGAAGAGAGAAAAGTTAATTTATATTCCCATGAATAGGAATATGTGTTTATGTACGTAGTGTTTTCTCAACGTTTTTCATGTTTTTTTTTAATATATTTCCATGTTCATGTTCTAACCCTGTCTTTGCACAGATGATTTAGATTTATGTTTTGGGATTGATGTGTGTTTTAAAAATATTTTTTAAAAAATTTTATTTTTATTTTATTTTTTTATTTATTTTAAATTAATATGTTTTTAATGTATTTAGATTATTTTGATATGTTAAAATTAAAAATAATTTTTAAGAAATAAAAAAAATATTATTTTATTATATTTTCAAATAAAAAATATTTTAAAAAATAATTATAATTACATTTTCAAATAAGCTAAGCTTTCAAATACGCTAAGCTTGAACCCGGCTGTGAAGATTTTAGTAATGTAATTGGCTCTTCACCATTTGACACACTATACAAAGCTGCCTGAAGAGAAAATGGAGAGAAATGTTTATGCCCAAAAATTGTTTGTTGAAATGTTTAAAAGGGATTTTATTTTGAGGAATTACACAAGATAATATTTTAATTATAAATTATGAATAATAATTTTGTTATTTTGAGGCTTTAAGGGTTTTTTAGTAATTAAATAAATATAATGATAAACATGTAAATAGTCAAATTTTTTTATTGATTTTTTTAGAATGTTAATTGTTAGTGCATATAAAATTTAAAATAAAAAATGTAAAATTTTAAATTACAGCCAAAAAGTAAATTCATGAATAAATTTTAAAAGGTATTTTGTAATTAATTATTTTATAAATAATTAAATATTTTTTGTTGATAATTTTTGGAAAAGATGTTAAATGTTATCATTCTTATAAAATTAATAATGAAAACTATATTTTTTCAAATTATAATGTGGAATTATAATTTAGGCTAAGAGTAGTTTTCCAAAAAATTAAAATATGAATTGTATAGTATTTTTTTTTTTAATAAAAAAACACAATTTATCTAAAGCTAACTTTTTTATCTATAAAACTTACATCTAGTTTACTTTTAAAGGTTTGAAAGATTTGCACATAAAAAACTTTGTTTTTTTTTAATATTTTCAAAAGATAAATAATGCAAAACTTTTTGGGCCCCTTAGGCTTAAGTTTTGTATTAAAATTCAAACTCACGACCCTATATAAAAGAGGATCTCATTTCACCCACCAAACTTTTCGAGCTCTCTGCATCGGTAACAACGAACGAGAGGTACACAAGCTCAAAAAAAGTTAAAAAGAAACACCACAAAACAGAATCGATTTCTCCAAAGTTTTGAGTTTTGGATCTCTTATAATTTGATAATTCTACACATAATAGCTCTGTATTATCTTCTTGATTTAATTTTTTAATTTTTATTTTGGGGTTCAATGGGTTCTACAATTAGAATTGGGTCATCAATTCTCTTGCCCATTTCTTCTTCTTCTTCTTCACCAAAATCATCAAATATACTGAGGAATGATAAGATTGGATATGGGTTTCAATTCAGTGGAAATGGTTGCATCACAAAAATCTCTGCCATCACTCCTAATGGCTCTGTTTTTCCTTCTGCTTCTTCTCATGGGGTTAGTTCCGTTTTACTTTTTTTTTTTTTCGGGTACGTGTTTCTTTTGGAAACTGTATTGGAATGTAGGTGATCACTTACTATTTTTATGTTATTTTCTTCTGTGTATTAACAAATTTTGGCATGACTGCTGTTGTGCACCTGCATTTCTCAATTCATAAAATGAGAGAGCAACCAATGTGTAGGCTGGTGTAAGGATTTATAGAAAGGTATAATGTAGAAGTAAATAAATAAGGGTGTGCTAAATAAAATAATGGATTTATCAATTTTACTCCCAGAATAATTAAAAGATATTAAATGATTTTGCTGGTATATTTTCCTATATGTGAAATGAGATTCATGGGTGTGCTAATTATTGTCGTGCAGTCAATTTTTCATCTTCATGTGTTTCTCAATGCACGAGTTCCTCAGGAATTGTTGTTTGATGTTTTAGGAGTCAAGTTCAATGGGAGATGTGCATAGAAGAAGAAGCAGTCTTGAATCTCTGTTTTGTTATGATAAGCCTCTACCAGAGGAGAGAATTGAGGAGCCCGTAGGTGTTTCGTTGGCTGCGAAAGTAATTGGAGATAATCCTCGTTGCACTGATTGCCAAGCCAAAGGCGCTGTTCTCTGCACCACATGCTCTGGTTCTGGCTTATATGTTGACTCTATAATGGAAAGCCAGGGCATCATTGTCAAGGTCAGGTGCTTAGGTAATTTTTCTTTCGCTTCATGTGAAATTTATTTTAGTTGACTATTGGTGAAACCATTTTATTGTTATGGCAAACTATGGTCATCATCAAAACCTACTAATTTTGTACAAATTGAACAACGTGCTTACTTTCTGAGCTAATTGGCCTTGTCAATTACTATTTTGTTTGTATTATGGAGTTAATTATCCGCATGTCACAAGTCTTTTCTCTGGAAATGAATAATTTTGTATTTCAAGAAAGTGCAATGTACTTTTTTCTGGCTCGTGCAAGCCCTTTATGCCTAGGCTCAGCAGGACCTTTTCAGTGTGTCATCAGCCTTTAAATAAAGCCTTTATTATTCTATGTAGGGCAAGTCTACTGAGTAGAATTGATTCTGATGTAATGCTTTAGTGAGTATACATTAGCGTATCTCTGTACATATTTGGGAAGTAGTAAACGTTGACTAGCTTGGCCTGTATTCGTCCATGGGGCTTGGTCTTGTGGTATGATTGCTGCATGCTACTTCAGAACAGTAGCATGGTAGCTGATTGGTGGTTATCTTCATCTGCTGTGTTATATTTCGCAAAGACAATGATCCTATGTCACATTTGTCTTTGTAGGTTGTGGTGGAACAGGGAACATCATGTGCTCAGAATGTGGTGGCCTAGGTCATCTTGGACCCAAGTAACTTTTTGTGTTTTTCTTTCTCAGTGCATTTTGTTGTACCTTTCTTTGATGTTAGCACTTGCAGGTTGTCATAGTTTTTGTAGTCATGTAGCCTCGCATTACTGTATTAATTTTTTGTGTATTTGACTTCTTCATTTCTCAATGGCATTCTTCGTCTATAGTTTATTCCTCTTGATCTTTTGAATGGTATTGATCTGTTTTCACTTTATAGGCAAACTTCTGATTTTACTGTTACCATTTCCCTTTCATTAAGTTGATGCAACAATTGAGATGCATTCATTTGCCTTAGTAAGTATTGCAATTGGAGCTTGAAACTTATGCAGTTAAAAGAGTTTCTTAACATGATTACTCTTGAGATCAAAATTTGGTAGATATGATTTGCACTGCATTTGAATTTGATCCTCTGTGACCTTAGGTCTGCTGTCTGGAGTGTGATCATATTAAGCATCTGATCCAAGTGAAATTCAATATTTCTGAAGATGATCTACGTTCTAGAGAACTTGGGTGGATTGTATTGAATCTAAAATCAGACTTAAATGCCACTTACAGGACAAATTATCTTGTACAAACAATCAAAAATTTGTAATTATAATGTTTTCACATAATCACATGCCTTTCAACATCAATTGATGTTGCTCTAGTGTAGGTGGTGTGTCTAGTCGTGGTTCAAATTTTCAATCTAAAACAATGAATCTGTAGTCAGCAAGCGAGATGAAATTAGCTTCAGATGATTGTTAAGCTCCACGTCTCTGAAATTCTTGAATGCGAAATAGTATAGTTGGGTCAAGCCGTGGGTTCTCTGGGTTCTCTGCATAAGCAATGTAGTAAGCTGCAACACATGATTGTTGCCATGCCATTGCTATCCGACACTGCAAGCAAAAAATATTGTCATCGAACTTTGTGAGTTTCAAAGTACTCTTGTAAGAAATGTTTACAACACTAAAGATAGCTGATCTCTTACCATGAAGTAGCCAATCAGGAATGCATAGATTGACACTTCTGTAGCATAGCTCTTGTGAATCGCAAATGTCCATGTTCCTCCAACCAGGGTGCATATCGCACCTCCTGCCATCCCACAAAGAAAACAGAAAGACCCTGTCAGATCTCTGTCAATTATAGGCTCCAACCCAACTCTCCTGAGCATCTCCCATGTGTCCATGGATGCCTGCACAAACCCCTTATTATAAACCCCTACTTGCACAAGACCCCACCGATTCCCATAGTTAACTAGTGTTGCAGCAACAGCAGAAAACAATTAGCACAGGAAAACAAGAACTCGTCTGTGCCCCCTGCAATCAGACTAATTGCTCGGGCTGAACCACGGATCACGGTAATTATCGGCACTAGGACTGAGCTGATGCACACACTTCCCATTGAATATTTGATTGTGTCCCGTAAAGCTATTCTCGAGTCCATATCTGCTCCAGATGCAAAGTGTAGGTACTTGATGTGTGCAATTGTAACTTGCAATGTGTTTTTCATCACTTGCGTACTCCATGCCAGGCTCGCAAGGATCACCACAATGAACGAAGTGTCTACCACAGTTCCAACAGCAGTGGCTCCGCCAATCCCAGATACCAAGAAACAGGAATACAAATTGCTTAGGATGATTGAGAGGTTGATTAATGTGGTGGTCTTAGCAGGAGGGGAAGCAGCAGTAACCGACAAAACCTTGGTGGCATAATCGAATCGAGAATTCACCCAGCAAGCATAAAGGGATAGAATCAGGGCAAGAACTATAGCAATGACGCCTATTGTTAAACTTGCAGTAGAGCTAATTAATACAAACAGGATGCCTACTGCACAGGTTAGCAAGGGGCTAAGCCAGAACGCTGCTCTCAGGGCTCTTGAAGGGTTGCGGAGAGTGAACCATTGCCATGTGAAAGCCACAATCCCAGCGCATGCTGTTGCAGCAAGGAGTGGAGGATACCACTTCTTAGGGTGAAAATTGTGGCTGTGGGAGGAGAGGAGGCCACGGATGGCGAGGCAGATTACTAGGATTGCGATTAGGAGGATGTGAACAAAGAATAGGGCTCGAAAGAGCCTCTGGACGAATAGCCCCGCCACTGTCGTGGTTTCAATCCGGACGCTTGATTCTTGAACCTGTAAAAATAACAAAGCGAGTTGGTAGTTAATAATTTTGTAGAGTCAACTCACAGTATGTGCTGCTCAAGAAGAATGAAAAAATGAATGATCCAAACAATGGAGTAGTTAAAAAGACTAAAAACAAGAAAATAAAGAATCAATATATAAAGACTATTAGAGAGAGAGAGGATGTTGAAGACAAAGAAAGATGATAAATTATGAAACCTTGGGAATTCTTGACTATCTTGATAGAGAAGAAGAACGGGTGAAGAAAACAAAATCAAGAGATTGACTTGAGGTAGGAGGAGGAGGAGAAAGAACCTTGATGGGGATTATGGATGGAGGTTTTCCCTCTTGATCTTGAACGTGGAAGTTCTGCACATTAATACCCGTCGCTGCAGCATCCATTTCGTTGGATCTTTCCTTTGATTGCTATCCCTCAATGATTATTCCGAATCTAATTCTGAAATTCTTGGTCTTTCGTTGTTTAAAACAATTAACTTCTGGGGTTCTAGTTTCTTTCTTCCACTTTCTTGGCAGCCACGATTCACAAAAGTCTTTATCCTATCTCTCTTGTTCAAGTGTTCCTAGCAAATCATGATCGTATGGAGTTCTATCTCATGAAACTGTCCATGTCCTTCTCCTTCACATTTCCACTGGATCTGACACGTATTACCTTGTGTATGAGTTTTGGCTTTGATGATGTGGTGCAACGACGACGTGGAAGGTAGAGAGGGTGAGGGATAGATAGGTCAACTGAAGTGACTTGTGGAAGAGGGTCTCTTCTCTCTAGGTCTATGCTGGTTCTCGTGACGCAGTCAGCGTTGCACAAGAAAGAAAAGAGAAAAGTAAAGAAAAATAGACACAACTGTTTCTTTATGAGAAGAGAGGTGTTTTGTAGGCTTAAATGCTGACTAATTTTGGGCTTCTGTTATCAATTGATCAGTGTAATGGTGTTAGCCTACAAATACTGCAGATATCGCACTGCCATAGATGACCAAGATTCAAGGTAACACGATCTTGATGCGTCTTCTCTGGGAAATAAGTGGAAGAAGATTCAAAATCTTACTTGAAGCCCAAGCGACGTCAGGCTGTAAACGACGAAGGAAGTCTTCCTGGTTTCCAAGTCTTAATTATCACACTCCTTCCGAAGTTTGAAGAGAAACAAGATATATTGTTTAATCCAAAATGAACCTGCATTTCTAAAATTAGAAATGCAAAATTCAAAAGAAAAGATTTGCCAACTAAAATCCAACTACAGCAACTATATATTATCATATTCTAAACAATTTTGGCTCTGATCTATTATCATATTCTTTAGCATAAATTAAATGCAACTATTCAAAAGAAACCATCAACTTAAATTCCAGCAGCGGCGGCGGCGGGGGCAATCACATCCCTTCTCATCTTCAATAGTGACTGAATTAGGGATCTTCAACACAAATTCTTCTTGCATAGTCTACTCTTTCTCTTGATGCCGAGGGCGCAAATTACCTGCATGTAGATAACGACTGTTAACCAACCAAATAAACAAACAAGTCAATTGCGTTAGGTGGGATGGCTAAGGTTTAGTTAGGGGAACAAGAAAGCTGCTAAACATTGTTTCAAATTATAAAATACACATTGTCCATGCTTTTGCAGAGGAGAGTTCAAACACAGATAGATTAGCGCGCAATCAAATTTGAGCTGCAGTATAATGATTTTGGACCTGTTTTCTTAAAAGGCCTATTGGTTTTCTTCCACATATTTATATAGATATAGATATGGTTCCTTCCATGATTCAAAGTGTTTACCATGCATAACAAATATAATTATACTAGTATATTGACCGTGTTACGTAGCGGATTAATAATAATTTTTTTTTTAAAATATAAAAAAATAAAGCACTAAATCCAAGAGCCTTGGGTTTACCTAGACAGTCAAATAGAATAACCTTGGATCTCGCAGCTCAAATGCTATTGGGTCTTGTCACGGAGCCAAACTCATTTGCCTTGGGTATGGCAGTGGAGCCAAACCCATTATCCTTGAGTTTGGTTGCAAAGCGAGACCCAAGGAGTTTTGGGCCTGTGGGAATGACAAACCCAAAAACTTTGAGTTTGTCTAGGTAGCCAGACCTTAAAGCATTGGATTCGGCTAGGCAACCAGACCCAAATGCTATTGGATTTCGCTGCGGAGCTAGACTCAAATGCTACTGGGTCTTGTCGTGGAGCTAGACCCATTATCCTTGGGTCTAGCGGGTTAGGTAATTGGCTTTGACAGTGGAACTAAACCCATTTGCCTTGGCTCTGGCGGTGGAACCAGATCCAAATGCTACTGAGTTTGGCCACAGAGCCAGAATCAATATCCTTGGATCTGGCGGGCAAGGCAATTGGGTCTGGCGGCAGTTCTAGACCCAATATCCTTGGGTCTGGCTACGAAGCCATATCCAATATCCTTGGGTAAGGCTGTCAAGCCAGACCCAATAGTATTGGATAGGGCTGCCCAACCAAACCTAGCAGTATGTTTTGATTAAAAAAACAAAGACAACACCCTCTAATGCTACAATGTCATCTACAATGCAAACACTGTATATTTACAATGTGGTTCATAATGCAAACACTATGTATACAGTACCTGAATAATGTTTTTTCTTGGGTTTGGTTGCGAGCCAAACCTAGCAGCATTAGGTTTGGCGGCCATGCCAGACCTAACAACACTTTTTTATTAAAAACACAGAAAAAACAACGTTCCTAGGACGTTATAGTATCGATCACAATACAAACACTCTATATTTACAATATAATTAATGCACAATATTTTTCTCCCACCTTTTAAAATATAGTATAATAGGCTAGTCTTGGTTGACTATTGAATAACTTGTTGGAATGAACAAAAACCCCCCCTAATCTCGAGTCAAATAGAAGCATAAAATTGGATTAATGTTCTCATCACTCTAACGAGAGAGGACTTTAGCGCTTTGCTATATCTACGGTAATAACTAATAATTAAGGTTTATTAACTTGTTCGTACTTGTTTGAAATTGTGATAGTGGTTATAGTTTAAAGTATTTTTTATTTAAAAATATATTAAAATAATAGATTTTTTATTTTTTAAAAAATTATTTTTTATATAAATATATTAAAATAATCTGAAAATATAAAAAAAATTAATAAAAAAATTATTTTTAAAAAAAACATAATTTACAGTAGATTTTCAATATAGCTTGTAGATAAAAAAATGAGCGCCACACCCCTCCCTTGTTCAACAATTTCCACTGCGGATTGTGAACGAGAATAAAACAGTTCCGAGTCGATGGAAGTTATGTAAGCGGTGACGATTGTTATGTTTTCTACATTGAGCTTGTGGCTGGAACATCACAGGGAGATCGACGCTGGTAGTGAGTGATTGTCCGATGAGGGAGCAGTCGTGTTGCCCAACGACGAGTATGAGGATGCCACCCTCAATAAATAATAGACATATCCTTAAAAAAGAAAAGAAAAAAACTTTAAATTATGCAATGCTTTCAACATAACCAATAGTCATGTGAATAGACGCCGTATGGAACATGGGAATTAAATCCTAAAAACAATCAAATTACTTTCTAAATCAATTTTATTCTCAAACTATGTTTATTTTTCAATCAATTAAATAATCATAAATAAATTGTTAATATAAATACTAATATAAATTTTCACGGTAACACCATTAAATATGATAGTGTTCCTTTTTTTTTTATGAAAATCTTTAAAAATAGAAGAAAAATCCTTAAAATTGATATGAATTCTTTTATTGCATAATTAAGACTATCGATATTGTTGGTGGTATTTCTCTTGTTGATTTTAATGATGCCTTATTAATTATAATTATATATATATATATCCTAAGCAGTTAAAGTTATTAAGGCTTGGCTTAGGCTCTCGGAATTGGGCCAAGCTAGAACTGAGACTAGACTATGGCCACCATCTATTGAATTAGCCCATGTGAGGGGCCGCAGCTTTGAGCAGACCCATGTAAGTATATATAACGACCTAGGATCCTTTTTGCCTTTCATCTCATGAAGGGACACGGATATGGGACATGGCTGTAACTTTCGTACAAATATATTTTATTTTGAAATAATAAAAATAAAACTCCTAAAATATCAATATAATTTATAATAACATATAATGAATCAAATGGAAAACTAAACACACAATCTATATATGTTATCTATATTAACTTCAAAATTATAAATTAATTTGGAGATCTTATTATAATGGTGATGAAAAGATCACTAATAATGTAATTTCTTATTTTTAAAAATTTATAATGACTACTTATCTCCAATTAATCTAGTGGTTTATGATACAAAAATAATTTCTAATCTAGAGATAATAATTAAAATAGTTTTTAAAATTTAAATACCTCTAATATGAAAATATGGTCATTTATAAATTATATTATGCTATTAGCTAACATCATTTAAATAAAAACTAGTTTACTATATACCATACTCGCGTGATGCCACGGGCTTGTGGCATGCTTGTGTGTTGTCGTAGGTTTGTGGAAAAAATAAATAAATAAACATTATATGGAGAAAAACTATTACAATCCACAATGTTTTTTTTAAAAAAAAAACAATAAAGCTAAATTCTTAATCAACTTAATATTTAAAAATTAAAATGAACAAAGAAAATTTTGAAAAAAATCATAACAAAAAAATATAAAAGGAAAAAAAAACATGCAGGAAAATACTGTAGCAATCTATAGTGTTTCATAAGGAAATCTATAGTTGTAATTCTTAACCAGCTCAATATTAAAAATAATCAAATCGATAAAGATAATTTTTTTTAAAATTCATAGAAAAAAAAAATCATGTGGGGGAACACTGTAGCAATCTACAGTGTTTTAAAGAAAAAAACTACGAAGCTAAATTATCAACTAGCTCAATATGAAGAAAAAAAAATTGACAAAGACAATTCTGAAAAAAAAAACAAATCATAAAAAAAAAAAAACATGTGGAGAAACACTATAACAATCTATAGTGTTTTAAAGAAAAAAAAACCACAAAGCTAAATTCTCAACCAACTCCATATTAAAAAAATAAAATCAACAAAAACAATTCTGAAAAAAACACAAAAAAAGAGAAAAAAATAGAAAAAAGAAGAAGAAACTTTTGGGGAAAAAAAGCAAAAACAAATAAAAAAACAAATGGAAAAAAAGCCATGTGGAGAAAGTTAAAGCTAAATTCTCAACCAGATCAATATTAAAAAAAATACCAACAAAGATAATTTTGAAAAACAACATGTGGGGAAACATTGTAGCAAAACAAAAACCATAAGGGAAAACATTATAACAATTCACAGTATTTTAAAGAAAAAAACTACGAAGCAAAATTCTCAAGCAGCTGAATATGAAAAAAAAATCGACAAAAACCATTTTAAAAGAAGAAGAAGAAGAAGAAGAAGAAACCATGTAAGGAAACATTGTAGTAATCCATAATGTTTTAAAGAAAAAAAACTACAAAATTAAATTTTCAATCAGTTCAATATTAAAAACAATCAACAAGGATAATTTTGAAAAAAAAAACAAAAACAAAAAAGAATAAAAAAAAAAGAATAAGACAATCTTTTGGGGGGGGGAAGAAAAAAACAAAAAAAATGTAAAACCCAAAAAAAGGAAAAACAAAACATGTAGGGAAAGCTATAGTACTTTCTCCACGCTTTTTAGAGTATTTGTTAATAAATTATCATAATAATTTATTTTAAAATATAAAATTTCCATTGAGTTAGCTCCTTAATTCTTAACACTTAAAATTACAATTATATCTTCTTCTTCTTTTAATAAAACTTCATTTCAAAATACATCATTTTCATTTCTCAATGCATTTCTACCACATATATCATGTATCCGAAATTTATATTATTAATTTTATAAATTTCTCTTTGTTTTTAGATATACTCCCTCCCTCAACTTTCAAAATTTTAAAATCAATATTAATTTTTTTTTATTAAAGTCATTTAGATATATCAAGATGATGTGGAGGGTCCGTCATAAAATCATTAAGAGAAGAGACTTTTTTTTAATATTAAAGGAAGAAATTTAAGTTTGATTAACAGCTGAATCAAAGATGTCCCTAGCTATTAAATAAAACAAAATAAATTAAATCATATAAAGACACATGTCAATGCAAGAATGAAAGAAAGAAAGGAAAAGGATATTATAAAAGAAAGAAAAAAATATCGTTCTTCTTCTTTTCTCTCTCCCTTTCTTTTTCTTCTTTTTTCCTCAACAAAAATCCTCCTTTCAATCTCAAGTTGAGCCTCCGCCAACTAAAAAAAGTCGACGACAACCCCATTTTGTTATTGTTTTTTTTTTTCATGGTTGAAAATTTTCTTATGTTTTCGTTTATTTTCTAAGATAAGGATTTGATCTTCTCATATATATTTATGTCTCATGAATAAAAGTTTGGAGATTGTATTTTGTTTTTTTAAAGAGATTGACATCTATTAATAGTATTGAATGATTAAGATTTTCAATATCGATTATTTTTCTTTGATCTATTATAGTAGGAGTCTATTTATGTGCATAATTTGGAAAAAAAAAAAAAGGTGATGTTTTAATAAATCTTGGTTATAAAAATTTCAAAAAACTATTTTTTGTTGGATAAGATGTTGTTCAAATGAAAAAACTATAATTCGCCAATATGGTGGAAGATTTTTTTCGAACACATTCTTTTGTAATAAGTTCTTGTTTTCATTTTTAAAATTGAGTAACGTAAATGTACTAGTTTGTTATACATCAATTTTATATTAATGAAATCAACGTGTTTCTTAAAAATAAAAAATAAAAAAATAACAATTGTTATAGTGACAATTGGACGCCTTCCCTTCACAATAAGGAACCCTCTCCAACAAGATCTACCTTATACTTCCATGCTTTTTTTTTTTTTATCTTTCCCATGCATTCTCACCTCCACAATGCCCTTCTTCACCATTAACAACTTTTACTACCTTTCTCCCTTCCTTCCCTACCCAACTTCCCATCCAAAACTTCCCCTTGCCTTTTCTTCTAATTTAATGAAGCAGGCATCAAAATTTTCATGATCTCATTCATGGTGGCCCCAATATACTCTTCTCTCTAATATATATCCCAACAAAACTAACCACGCTTATTACCAGATACAACCCTTTCATTAAGTGAAACATGCTAGAAGACCTCAAACCATATCCAGTATCATTTGTTTACTTTGATATCAGCATCTAGAGGTGATACAAAGATGTTAATACATGTGATGCATTTTCTTCATATCCACTCGTATTGTTTACTTTGATATTAGCATCTAGAGGTGATCTGGTTCTTGCCTCTAAGGAGAATGTTTGGATTGCTAGGAAACCAAATTTGGTTACTTATAGAGGTCATATTATGCTTGCTACCACACTCTATGCAATGTCAATATTGTTGAGGTCTTTCAAAGGGAACTAGATCATTAATCTTAGCGCCTCTAATTATCCCTTGATTACCCAGGATGGTATGGTGAGTGGCCCCTTTCATTTTTGTTTTATTTACACTATTCTATTTGGGTCCACCATAACTTCTTTTTTTTTTTTACTTTTTATTAAGGTTGTGTTAGGAATATAGCAATGGTTACTTTTTAAAATACTTTCGCTTTTCATACAGTGGTTTACTTGATAAATCGTATGTTGTCTTCTGTTTTACAAAATCAAAGTCCATTCGAGTGTCTATTTGGTCACTTGCCTGATTATACAAAAATGCACATTTTTAGTTGTCAATGTTATCCATGGCTAAAACCTTACACAAGTAAACTACACTCAAAATCCATGCCTTGTATGTTTCTTGGTTACTCAACACACAAAGTGCTTATAAATGTATGGATCTCAATTCCTTTCGCATTTACTTGTCTCACATGTGTTTTTTTTTTTAAAGTCATTTTCCCTTTTCGACCTTTGCCCTTGTCACTATGCCTTCTCTGTCAATTCTAGATGTTAAAGCACAAGATCTTTCTATACCAATAGTACCTTCCATTGGATTGCTATCGTCCTCTACTATCACTGTGCTGAATAGTTCTTCTGCTGCTTCATCTTTATTTTCTCCTCCACTAACAAAACCTCCATCTATAGACATCCATCAACGTACCGGCCCTGTAGCCTCACAACAACCCATTCGTAAACATCCCATGACTACCAGATATATGAATAATATTCATAAACCAAAACAGCTTTACCTAGCTACCAAATATCCTCTTCCTTTACTTATAGAGCCCACTCGTGTGTCTCAAGCATTACAGGATTCAAAGTGGTGAAATGTTATGTTAGAGGAGTTTATTGCCTTGGTTAAACATGACACATGAGAGCTTGTTCCACCCAGCTTCACCATTAAACCTATCGATTGCAAATGGGTTTTTCAAATTAAACGTAATCCTGATGGCAATATCTTTCGCTACAAAGCTCAACTATTTACCAAAGGGTTTCATCAACAACATGGTTTTGACTATAATGAGACCTTTAGTCCTGTTGTGAAATCAGTGACCATTTAAATTGTTATCTCTATTTTTGTTAACAACAAGTGGCCATTTCGATAGCTTGACGTTAATAATGCATTTCTGCATGACCAACTGCAAGAGAATGTATTTATGGTTCAGCCTCCAGATTGTATTGATTCTACTTTGCCTTCTTATATTTGCAGGTTAAAGAAGTCTCTTTATGGCTTAAAACAAGCCACACGTACTTGGTACCAAGAACTACAAACTTCTCTTCTTCAACTAGGATTTCAGCAATCCAAGTCTAACTCTTCTTTATTTATTTACACATGTGATGGGGTTACAATATTCTTTCTGGTTTATGTTGATGATCTTTTAATCATTGGAAGTGATTTTGCATCTATCTCTAAAATTGTCAAACACCTCAGTACTCGTTTTTCATTGAAGGACCTTGGCTTATTGCATTATTTTCTTGTGTTGAAGTGTTCTCCGTCCAACAAGCTCTATTTCTGTCATAACACAAATATATTTATGATCTACTAACACACACCAAGATGGATGGTGTCAAGACTATAAAGACTCCTCTTGCCACTAAGGATTCTCTATAACTTAATAATGGATCTTCTTCTGTTGATCCTACTGCATATCATCGCGTTATAGGAGATCTCCAATATCTTTCTCTGACTTGGCCTAATATCTCTTTTCTTGTCAACAAGTAGGCTCAATTTCTACATAAACATTTTAGCTTGATTGGATTGTTGCTAAACTTGTTATGCGTTATATAAAAGGTACTCTTAATCATGGAATTCTACTTAAGTGCACCAATGATCTCACTCTTTAAGGGTTCTCTAATGCAGATTATGCAGATTAGACATGTGATAAAGATACTATAGTTTCCACCTCTGCCTATCTTATCTTTGTAGGAGATTGTTCTATTTCCTAGAGCACACGGAAACAACGTGTTGTTGCATGCTTTTCCACTGAGGTAGAGTATCAGGCTTTTGCTTCTGCCACTTCAGAAATTATTTGGATTCGTTCCTTACTTCGTGAACTTGGTATTCTAGTAACCAAACCTCTAAGTTTATTTTGTGATAATATTGGTGCTACTCAATTAAGTCTTAATCTTGTACTGCATTTAGGATGAAACACATTGCAATTGATCTTTACTTTGTCCGTGATCTGGTTTCTAAAAGCCTGCTCCAGGTATCTGATGTTAGCACTCACGATCAACTTGTTGACCTACTTACTAAAGCTTTGTCTCGTCAGAAATTTCAAACATTATGCTCCAAGATCGGCTTATTTGATGGAACACCTATCTTACAGGGGCGTGTAAGAGAAATCAAGTAGTTGTAACTGTATTGATCTTTATCACTAAATCAGCTGTAACAATATTGATTTCTCTCTCCATATTAGCTATATCTTATCCCCTATACAACTCCCATCTTATCCTACTCTGTATAGTTCTATATATATTGCACTTCTCTAATCCTATAAATATAAGATGTATTGCTGATAAAAGAACGTCTTTTCTGTAAAACTCTATAATGGGGACTAAATTAAATAATTAAAAAAATACAAGAACCTAAAAAACAGTGGAGTTATGGTAGCGTTTAGTTACTGTTTATAAAAAACAAAGAAGATAGAAACAACTAAGATAGAGTAGAAGAAGCGAGACAAGAGATCAAGATGGATTTGTGTTAGGTAGTGATATACAAAACATAGTAAATATTTGGTTGATGAGGAACAAGATAAAACTAATTACAGAAAGGTTTGTTTTACTAATTAATATATATTACAACTAAACTTAGAATGTTTGAAGCAATAAACACAAATCATTACTTCATTTAATTTATAATGAATATTTTTTTTAACTAACTTAAAACAATAATTTATTCACTCAACAAAAATCTTCTGAAAAATAGAATTTGTAATCATCATGAAAATATAATTCATTTCTAAAAGGATAATATAATTAAATTTATAATTTACTTAGTCATTAAATCATTTCTTCAAATCATAATTAATAATAAAATAAACAATTAAACCAATCATATATTAAATAAAATATTCATTAACACAAAATAAAACCTAACATGGTTAGAAATGTAAAATTATACCAACATCATCACATTGTCATATATATGACAATGTGATGATGTTGGTATATAACATGGGACATGTTGCAAATACATTGTTGGACTAGATATACAAGGGTAAGTTGGAAAAAAAAATCCATGAAGAAATTTCGACGCATTAAACATAGATTCTAACAAAAACAAATATAATTAGAAATTCAATTGTTAAATTGTGGATAATTCTAAAGGCTAAGTTCCACAAGAAATTGGCAGAACCGGTCATCCGACACATGGATATCCTCAAATTAGATCTATAAGATGATTTTTTTGTTATTGAATTATTTTTCTAATTAATTTTGTATTTTAATTATTTTTTATATTTAACTTTGAATTATTTTATTTGTGTTAGTTTTAAACCCTGCTATAAACAATTTATGTGTTTTTTTAAGATCAAATTATTAATTTACAGGCTTTAAAAATAATCAGAACTTTTTCTAATTTTTTTTATAGTTTCATGATTTAATTTTTGAACTTAAAAATCCTAATTTTTATTCATCGAAGATAAGACATCCAAGAGGACTAATTTGTAATCCAACAACGTAAAAATGAGGACTTTACACTGACATATTTTGAAACCTTTCACTTTACTTAAATAGTAAGTATATGATCAAAAAAGGGAAGAAGTACCATTACATTAAGAAATTGATTATTTATGAACAATCTTTTCCATTTCAAGTTAATTTTGAAAGGTATAATTTAATTGGTTATATTCTAGATTTATTCATTATAGATCATTAGTTCGAGTTTCACAAACCTTAAAATTATTAAAGACTTACATTGTTGTTAATTTCAAGATCCGTGAGATTATTTATGGTGCGTGCAAGTTGATCCGAACATTCATATTAATAAAAAAAAAAATGGTTTGCCATATCAAACATTGGACCGACCCCATTTGCATGCAAATTGCAAGGAATTGGACCCATTTGTTGCTGTAGTTTTGTTGCTACCTCCATGAGAACATCCATTACACACTCCTATGATTTTATTCAATTACAAAAAGAAAAAGAAAAGAAAACGGAAATGAAAAAGAGAGATTCTTTTCTGTTTTATATTTTTCCTTGTTTAACGAGTACAAGAAGACCCAAGAGCCCTCCCCCACAGGAGCTAACTGGCGAAGATATGGAGACAATTTGGATATACATTACCATTCGTGTTTTTCAAAAAATTATTTTTTATATATATTTAGATTATTTTGATATATTAATTTTAAAATTATTTTTTAAAAAAACAAATTATTTTAATATACTTTTAAATAAAAAAATATTTTAAAACAAAACCACGATCACAACCTAAAACAGTCCCAATGAAGTCGGCGAGAAAAGCGAGTGCCTCAGGGGAGGTCCTCATCTTTTAAGTTTAAGCTCTTTTTCGGGCCTCAACATTAAAGAGAAAAGTTCCTTTTGCTTTTTTGCTTTTGTCTTTCTTTCTTGCGTCGGCTCCATCCACAGCCACTACATCTCTTGGCTGACTCGGATGCCAACTGTCACCAAACCCCATTTCCTTTTATTCCACCTCGTTTCATGTTAGCGATAGCCATGGTACTAGCTAGTAAATCACATCATTTATTTGTTTATTTATTTTTGGAATTATATAAGAAGTTTGACCGGAATTTAGACTGACCTTATATCAGGTTAAATAAAAAAAAAGTTATATATATATATAACAAAGGATTAATTTATCTTAAACTTTCTTTTAATTGTTATAGATGATGATATATTTATGTTTAGATTAATTATGTATACATGTATGTTTTTTCTGATTAACATGAGTGTCCAGACCAGTTTGTTCATATCTCGACTAATTTTATAGGTTTTAAAATTAACAATCATGTAAACCTTTAATAGACATTATAATTTTTTAAGCATTAATTTGATATAATCATGGTTGAATTCTCTCAATTTATGCAAATGCCAAATATACAAAGTTTTCTGTTCAAAGTAAATATATTATCAACTCATTTATTCTTGTATTTCATTAATTTATTCATTCAATTTTTTTAATAGTTTATAATGAATTAATGAAAAGAAAAGGTAGTTAGATAGCAGCTATTATCCAATTTTTATAAATTTTGGGCACTTGCACATTAGTGTCAACTGGATAAGTGTTCGAGGCTACTACATTGCGGGTTACATTATTTTTTTTAATCTAATAAAAAATATATTTATAAATCTTTGTTAAACTATCTTGTTAAATTTTGAGAAAAAAATTGTCCACTAGCAAGAAATTTTGAACTAAAAAAAACCAAAATCCTAAGATGATATAAATCTTTTTTTTAAAAAAAAAATACTAAGAAAATGATTTATTAAATTGACTCGGGTTTTATAGTCTAAGGCTTCTAAGCCATTAAACTTGTGATTTAAATCATAGACTTTATCATGTTTATATTTTTTAAAAATTTACCTAAGTTGGGTGAAGGACTAAATTTGATTTAAAAACTTTGTTCTTTATTAAATTATTTTTTTGTTCAATTATATAATAAAAAAAAATAGAAGTTTGTAAAATTAAGCATCATCTAAATATTGAAATTTTTGCTTAAAAATGTAAAAAACACTCACAAATATTAAATTGAAATAAATTATGTTGTCTAATTCAAAACAGATAAATATTAAAAAAACAAATAAAAAACTAAAAAGACTAAGAGCACAGGCCTGGGAAAGCCCATGCTCCATGGCCCTTTAATTTTTAATTTTTACTTTTTTAGGATGGATCACATGTTGTTTGCCTTACCTCATTTTTTTTTTTTTAAAAATAGAAAGCGACATGTTGCTTGCTATGACAAGCGACACGTAAATTTTAGCCATTTATGATTGCCGAAAACATCTAAATATCACTTTAAAGACTTGAAAACACTTAATTTGGGTATTAAATTACTATTTAATCAGTTGAAAAAAAAAACTCAACCTGAATCAAGATAAAATTCTAAAGCCTGATCTATTCTTTTAGGACAAGATAAATAGAAAAGAAGACCTGAATATAACTTTTCTAAGCAAATGAAACCCACAGATAGAAACTAAAATTATTGTCATTTGAAAAATGAATATTCGTCAACCTTTTTGTTCATCTTAATCCAATAATATTCTCTTTCTCTTTCTCTTTTAAACGCAAGGACTCAAATAAAAAAAAAATAAAGTTTTGAACCTAATCATATAATTTCAAAACTACAAGGATGAAAAATGATTTTTGACAACACATGAAGACAACAAATTTAGAAATGATGCCAACACATTTTCTTTTAGAAGACTTTTAAATATTTCACTAATATAGCTTCGGCTTCTAATTTTCAATTATTCTAAGATAATAAAATTGGATTTTTTTTTTGAACTTGAGCATAAAAAATAAAAATGACAAGATGGCTTTTTGTAATTGAGATATTCACATAAAAAGATATATAAAAAAATTATCAACTTCAAATTTCAAACAACACAATATATAAAAGTTCTAATTGAAAAGAAAAAAATAGTGAGTATCATAAATAGATTTTTTTATATATATATATAAAAAATTAATTATATATTATATTTTTTTCAATTTCAATCCCTTTACTTTTAATTCCTTACAAACAATCAAATTGATTATTTTATTTTGAAACAAGCACCAACATGATGACAGGTTGCTTTCCAAGGCCTCAATAATTTTATAAAAATACAAATAAAAATAAATTATTAATTAAAATTTTCAATTAACACAACATAATTTTCTTTTTAAAAAATAAAAATAATACAGGTGGTAAATTAAGGAGACAACAAATATCATTGTGATTTAAATATTTGAAAAAAAAAACAAAGGTTTTTTTTTATATAGAAAATAAAATTTCTGATCCGTTCACGAAGAACTTTTCTAAGATGGATTAACTTTGAGAGAAATTTATGATTTTTTACTTTTAGTGATAGAAAAAAGTGCTTTAGTGGTTTTTGATAATGTGATTTAATTATATTTTTTAAAAAATTTTAATTTTTAATTATTTTTAATATTTTAATACATTAATATTAAAAATAAAATTTAAAAATTTAAAAATATTATTTTAATATATATCTAAACAATAAATATTTTAAAAGAAAATATTAATCACACTGCCACCCCGTACAGTCCCCAACAATTACTTTATAAAGCTTATTACTCACTAAAAGGAAAAGAAAAGAAAAGAAAAAAGCCTATCCTTTTCCATCTCTTTCTCTTTCTCTTTCTCAATCTTTTTTGACATTCCTTTTGCTTTATATTGTTGTACTAATTTCTATATGGGTTTTGGTGTCACTGTCACTGCTCTTCAAAGCTTGCAACTTTTATTTTGATACAGCAAAAAAACCATGAAGGGTGAGTCCAAAGATCCAGCTTTCAAGCTCTTTGGTAGAAAGATTCCGGTGCCTGACACTCAGTTTCCGGCCGAACCACTAGCCAAGGTACACCCACATCTATGCATATAATGATATTCCCATTTTGTATTTTTTATGTAGTTTTTGAAGAGGGTTTTTAGTTAAGTTTTATAGCTGAAAGTCTTGAGATTTTACCTCGGTTGTTGGATTTGTATTGGTTTGTGCACTAATATGATGTGTTAGGCTGTTTTTTGGTCTAGTTTTATACAAGAAGCAATGAGCTTGAGCATAAATTAATCTTGAAATTAATATAATAGAGACTGTATTTTGCTGTTTCGTGTTATTGGTTTTTGGTTGAGCAAACTGGCATGAAAAAAGTGCTCATTTCTAGACGGGAAATACTGAAGGTCTTTGGTTTATAAGTTTTTGTAAGCCTTGTAGTTAAGAATAAAGGATGTCATGTGTTGTTTGTAGAAATATTGTTTTTGGTATATCGTGTTCGAAACGCAGGTTCTGTTTCCTCTGTTGTTCAAACGTGAAACTTCTTTTCCTCGTATGTTTTTCTCTTTTCATTTGTTTTTTTTTGAGAAGGCATTTACTTGTTTGAGGAATGATGTAAATATAAGTAAGAATTTTTGAAAAAATTGGGCCCAGAATTTTCTTTCGATGCCAGAAATTCAAGTTATTAATTTTATGTTTGTGTGATTTTAGCTCGATGGTATACATCTTATTTCAAATGAGTACTTTCGTTTCTGTTTTAAGCGTGGACTGTAAATCGAGAGATGAAATTGCTTTATCTAGGAAAATCTATGAAATATTGTTTTTCATCTTTTATAATGAGAAAAGC
The DNA here is from genome assembly GCA_033617975.1 of Populus alba x Populus glandulosa. NCBI lineage: Eukaryota > Viridiplantae > Streptophyta > Magnoliopsida > Malpighiales > Salicaceae > Populus > Populus alba x Populus glandulosa. Next base: position 7,003,069 of record CM066161.1, read on the forward strand.
TTTGTGAAAATAGGCTGTATGTTGCATTTGATCTTCCTTGTTCATTTTGAATTAAATTCTGAAATATTTTCATATTGTGATCAGAATTTGTCATGTGATTTTGGTTTTCCAATTCATTGGTAGTGGGGCTCAAAACGAATAATTCATCATACTTCTCCTGTTGCATCAAAAGTGATTTAATCATGGCAGTCATACTCCCAACTGCTCCATTGTTTTTTCTTGCAAGTTTAAAGCAGGTTGATTTTCAACTTTGTTTCCCATTCTTTGTATACTATCAAAAGTTGCCTTTTTTAAATAAATATTCTTGTTTGTAAATCATGCTTTGATGTGGTAACTGCATTTTTTGGTGGCTGAGCATGATGATCCCTTCAAGGCACGCTCATTTTATTTTGTTATACAAGTCTGATGGAGGAAGAGAAGAAAGTAGCTGGAAAACTGGAAAAATTGATTAGTCTCGAGCGAACCAAATTCTCAAAATTTCCCCTCTTTATTCCTGTTTAAATTCTTTCAGCATGATGCTACTCCTTTTATTTGTAATGTGGTGAAGATATATAGGGCCCTTAATTCCATTTCAACTCTGCTAATCTATTTTTTCCCCTTAATTTTGCAATTCTATTCCGACTCTAATGTTCTTTTGTTTAATATCAGGGCAGCTGCAATGACATAACGAAATTAGAAACTAAGGGTCCTGGTGAAGAAAACTCAGAAGAACCTGAAATCTTCTCTGCTTTAGGACAAGGTGAGGAAGAGATCCAAGCTGCAATGCAAGTGAATGAGACAGAAGTAATTGCTAAGCCTAAGGAAGGTCACCTTGAGACTAATGGTACAGACAAAGAGAGAGTCTTCAAGAAGCCAGATAAAATTCTACCATGTCCACGATGCAACAGTTTAGACACAAAATTCTGTTACTTCAATAACTACAATGTCAACCAACCGAGGCATTTCTGCAAGAATTGCCAAAGATATTGGACAGCTGGTGGAACAATGAGAAATGTCCCTATTGGTGCTGGCCGACGGAAGAATAAGCACTTAGCTACTCAATATCATCAGATATTAGTATCTTCTGATGGAATGCCTATTGCCAGGATGGAAAACTCAGACTCAGCCGGTCACCAACTTTCATCATCTGTTGAATCTGCGACCACTTTGAGTCCCTCAACAGCAAATGGGACGGTTCTAAAATTTGGTCCTGAAGCACCTCTTTGTGATTCCATGGAGACCGTGCTTAATCTTGGAGACCCAAAAAGATATGTTGAGACGAGTTCAGTCAATTATCAAGATAATGGAGAGGAGCCGCCCTCACGAGGATCATCCAAGGCAGCTTTCATTGTTTGTGAAAATGAATTGCCTGAAAATATTATGCAGGAGCCAGTTGATCTGCCAGCATCTTCTAACAACCTGAGCGCTCCACATTCTCTGCTTTGTTATTCTGTTCCTTCATGGGTTTTTCCTTGGAATCTAGCTTGGAATAACGATACTTCCATGGCTGCAGCTCAGTGCTCCTCTGGCCAGGCTTGCATAACAAATGTTCCCACTCAAGTTCAATTGTGCCCCACACCAATGTTGGCAGTTCCCAGCATTTGTCCACCCAACATTCCTTTGCAATTTGTACCTGCTTCTTATTGGAGTTGCAGGCCCCCATGGACTGCTGGAACTGGAAATGTACCACCGTGTGGATCGAATGGCTGCCTTTCTCCATCATCCTCTACCACCACCAGTTATTGCTCGGGAAATGGCTCACCAAAATTAGGCAAGCATTCTAGAGATTCAAAATTTATGGATGAAGAAAAGACAGAAAAATGTATATTGGTTCCGAAAACTCTGAGAATTGATGACCCAAGTGAGGCTTCAAAGAGTCCTCTATGGGCTACATTTGGTCTCCCGCCTGACCAGAAGGATCCCACATCAAAAGGTACTATATTCGAGAATTTTGAAACCAAAGCAGAAGGCTGTGGTCATGTATCTGATGCCACTAATGTACTGGAAGCAAACCCGGCAGCTCTTTCTCGCTCTCAAACCTTCCAGGAGAGTGGCTAAAGGACACCTGCTGAAATTTTGAACGGTGAACCTCACTCCCATGATCCTCTCTAGGCATATCATGGGTGCTTGGGCTTCCCTTCAATTTGCATGCAATTCCTGCTGATCTAATTCTGATTAAGCCTGAAAGACGAGTTCTTCGGAATCAAATGCTGGAATATAAGCAGCAGTGCTGTCAACATTGTAAATAATAGGGGTTGTTCAATGAGTTGTTGTTGTTGTTATGGTCTGCAGCCTATCTAGATTCAACTGATACACTCATATGCCTCCTTTACTGCTTAGATTCAGCTGAAGAATAAGATGAAACTCCGTCTTGTATGTGAATTAGAAGGTTAACCAATGTTTTCTGAAGCTGGAGGATCTTTTCTGAAATTCTGTAACTCTGTTCTTGTTGGCTATACCTCAACCACGTCGAGCGGAATGGTAAATCTCCTCCGGAGTTTGTAAAGACCAGTGATTTAGGACTTCATCTAAGGTTTCGACTTCTGTGTAAATTTGTCCCGAAGTTCTTTAAGCTGGGTGTTATTAAACATGATTACTCCATAACATGGTATATGGACCAATCCTGGTTTCAAAGCAAATCACTCAGCCTTGAAATTCTGTAACTGTGTTCTTGTTGGCTATACTTCAACCACGTCGAGCGGAATGGTAAATCTCTTCCGGAGTTTGTAAAGACCAGTGATTTAGGACTTAATCTAAGGTTTCGACTTCTGTGTAAATTTGTCCCGAAGTTCTTTAAGCTTGCTAGGGTGTTATTAAACATGATGATTCCATAACATGGTATGGAGACCAATCCTGGTTTCAAAGCAACTCACTCAACCTACATAACTGGTGTACTTGTGAATTGTTCTGACTTAGTTTAAACCTGGTTTAAAAAATACATGGTTTTGATATATATATTTTTTAATATTAAAACCACATTTCGGATAAAAAAATGATATTTGTATGAAGAAAAACAAATAAATTATTAATGAGAAATGCATTATTTTTTATTGAAATTATCTTTTATGATTAATTTATTTTTTTAATAACAAAAAATGTATGTTTCTATTAAAAACTAAATTTTATTTTTCACAATGTTTTTAAAATTTTTTACAATAATTTTGTTTTTATGAGAAGTGTTGTTTTTTAAGCAAAAAGTTATCAAATCGCGATTACAAACTTCAATTAAAAACAAAATCATGAATCCATCTCTTTTCAATCATAAACAAAGAAAAGAGAACAATAAATTTTAAAAAAGTATATAAGAAATTACAATTAAAAAATTAAGAAAATATTATTTTAATATTAATTCTGCATATCGGGCTAATACATAAATATCCATAAAAAATCAATAATATTAACATAAAGAATTCCTAATCTTTTTTATAAGGAGCACTTTATTTTAATAAAAAAAACTATCATGATCCTAAGAGAAAAATTTAAAAACATATATCAAAATAATGTCTCAATAATTTGTATGTGATTGAAAGAATTTTTTTTTAATAAATATGATAAAATCATGACATAAATCTATTCAAAATTGTTTTTCTAGAAAGTTTATTTTAATTGAATCATGAGCAATTTTGTTTTTTTTTTTTGCATATTAGGTATATAATAATTGAAAAAGAATTTGTTAGCATTCACGTAAAAACCTATAATATTATTTAATAACCATGAAAAAAAATTAAACACTAATTAAAACATCATGTTGAGCATGCACTTCAATCAAAATAAAGAAAGAAAGAAAAAAACTTAGGAAATGGCAAGAAGCCTCGTCTGAAAAGATGAGACCTGCATACCTGACCTAAAAAAAACCCTAACATATATGGGTTTGCAAGGCCAGGTTCACAGGGGTGTCTTTTTCATTAAAAGAAGAAGATAATTCTTTTTTTGTTTGTTTTAGTCTATTTTCCTAGATTCATTGAACTAGAGAATACTTGAAAACTTAGGTCGAAAAACTATTTTTTAGTTTATTTTCACCTTAAAACATTAAATAAACACCATTAAAATCCAAACAAATCAACTTTTAAACTTAAAAAATTGATAAAAAACACAAGATTAAATAAAAAAATATTTTTTCTCAACCCTTATCTATTTTATCTCAATGAAACTCGTTTTATCAAATAAAACCTGTTGACAATAAAATTAATTTTTTTTATTTCCAGGACATTATAAACCAATTAAATTTATTTTTTTATAATTTTTTAGTGATTTTTTTTCTCATCTCTCAAACAGATTAAAAAATGAACTAAATAAAATTTTAAATCAAAGCTAAAATTCTAAAAATTAAAGGACCGTACATGAAGAAAAAATAAAATAGGTGGAATGAAATATATTTTCTTCCGTGATTTTGTGATTGACAACACGATTTTCTTTAGTTTTTCAGTTTGGTCGTATTTTTTCTTTTAATTGTGTCTTTCTACTACAAACATCGAATACATGTCATTAAATTGGTCCCAAATCAATCTTTAAAATTTGATAAAACTCTTCAAATCTGTACAAAACGTGAAGAAAAGAAACCTACCAACCCACAAAACTGAGATCATGAACAATATTTCAGAGGTGATATATGCAGGTTAAGATTGCTGTTGTGAGAGCTATGAATTTTCTTGCACAAAACAGTTCATAGCTCTCACAACAGACAAATTCACTTGACATCATGCCGGATTCCGCTCTGTTTAATTACTTTATTTGTGGAAGATTCAACATTTTGATAAATGTCTTGGTCTAAATTTTCACTTCATCTATCCACTTTTTCTTGCCATTATCTCTTGTAAAATAATTTTTCTTTCTTTCTTGTTGATTTTGTCCAAGGATTTTAATCAAATGCATTTCCTTGTGACAGGGGAAACCTTTCAAACATGGTGAGCTAATCACAATATATAAAGCTCATCTTTGTGATTATATTCCTTCTTTTTTCCAGAAAAAGTTCCTTTCCTGTGACAGGAATGATTCACCACTCCTAAGGAATCTGTGCCTTGTGAGTCATCTCATTGGAAAGAATGGTTTCCATAGTTTCCAAGATAAAAGCAGTAAAGTCATGTTGGAAAGGCACTTCTAAGGCCACTATAAAAGAGAGATTCAAAATCAACTATTTAACCAGAAATATTAATACAATTTAAATAAATTGTGGGTAAATAAAAAATTAATCTAAAAAAATCTTTAGTTAACATGTTTTGAAAATACCAAAAACCTTCTAAAAACTTCAATCCCATGTAGGAAAGAAACAAGTTTTGCTTGTTGTTTATATAGTAGGAAGGTATGAAGTTAAACTTATGCTAAAATTGGTTTTATAAAACATGTAATGGACATATTCAAGATCAAATTAAAAATGAAATCCACTTACATTTAGGGTTAAAATCTTGATTGGAATATTAACATATTCTAAAAACTAATTAAACATGAATGAGAAATTGTTATCAAATACTTTGGATAAAAAAAGTTTTAAATCCAAAATAGTTTCGTGGATTGGCTAGTGGGCTAATGGGCTAATGAGTCTGGGTTTTGGTTTGATTAGTTAATTTTTTTTTTATAAAATCCTTGTCATAATTAGTGATTTTTATTTCCTAAAACTTTTTAATACATAAACCAGTATATTAATTATAATGTGATAAGAATGAATATATTTATGAATTAAATTCTAAACACTAACACTTATACTAAACTCTTAGTGTAAGTGTTAGTGTTTAGAATTTAACCTTAGTGAACCCTTAGTGTAAGTGTTAGTGTTTAGAATTTAACCTTAGTGAACCCTTAGTGTAAGTGTTAGTGTTTAGAATTTAATTTTGGGGTTTGAGATTAGTTAGGGTAAGGATTTAGAGTTAGGGTATTGTTTAAGATTTAATTCTAGTGTTTGAGTTTAGTTAAGATGAAGGTTTGGGCTTAGGGTATTGTTTAGGTTTTAGTTGGAGGGTTTGATTTACAAACTTGTTATAAAATCCATGTAATATTTTTTTTAAACATGCAAAAATATTTTAAATTTTCTTTGAAAAAGATGCTAAAATAATTTTAGAATTTTTTCCATGTGAAATTTTTTTATTTTTTATTTTTTAGGCTTTATTTGATAAAAACTTATTTTCTATTGTAATAAAACTACTCAAAATAAGTCAAAAGGGTGTTTGCCAAACATATTTTTAAACCTAAAAAAACCTTAACATAAATTGCAAACCAAATAGGGTACAAGACCCTTTGACCTAACTGTTTTTACATAACCTGACTAGGTTGACCAGACCAAGTTGATCTAAAATTTTTGGTTCCGCCATAAATTGAACAAAAAATCTTGGTTTGACCCGAAAACAATTCAAAAGAAAAACTAAAGCCAAAAAAAGATTAAAAACCTAAAAAACACAAAACTTAAAAAATCATGAACAAAACAGATTAAACACAAGAACACTTAAAACCAAACTTAGCAACATCAGTTCCAAATCAAACCGGATTTGATCACAACAAAGACATATACATGTTGAAAATCATGCAAATATCAATAATCTAGCATTTAATCATTTCAATTATCACTAAAATATCATAATTTTATCAAATGAGTTTCGGTTCTAAACCGAAACTTTATGGTTAAAAACCATTGAAGTTGTGTTATTGATGTAAATAAATACTAGATTATTGATCGATCATGCATAAGGAAGGGTTCTAGGAACATAAATAAACAAAACAAGTCAAAATCATGTAGCTAAGGTAATGTTCTTTGGAAAAACACTAAGAATATTCAATGTGAACCTAACAACGTGGCTTTCAAACCAGAGCAGATATGGGCAAACTGAAGGCATATACTTGTTGAAAATCATGCAAATATCAATAATCTAAACATGTTATCATCTATTCACTTTGATTTTCAATGAATCATCATAATTTGACCAAAATAGGTTTCAGTTCAAAACCAAAATCCTAGAATTAAAAACCATTTAAACATGTTATTGATGTGAATAAAAACTAGATTATTAGTAAATTATGCATAAGAAAAATGCATGTGCAAAGAAATGGATCAAAATTGGTCCAAATCTAGGGGTAAGACAATGTTCTTTCAAAGAACATGAAGAATATTACCTAAACCTAGAGAAAAAAAATCAGCCATGCCCAAATATAGTAGCCACTAATAAGCCCAGAAATTGTCTTTGTCTTCAACTCGGTTAACTTGAAATCCTAATGTTGGCAATTCTTTTTAACTATAACAAAAACTTTTATTACTTCTCGATCGTGAAGTTTGAGAACTTACTGTTTTCTAATTGTAAGGTTGAATTGATAGTTTCCGGTTGTGAGGTTTGAAAACTTAATGCATCTTGATTGCAAGGTTGACCTGATACTTTCCAATTGTGAGGTTTAAAAACTTGGTGTTTCCTGATTGCAGGGTTGACCTGAAGACTTTTTCTAATGATAGAGATGATCTCCTCCTCCTTTTGAGAATTTCCTATTAGTTGAGTTCTCATTTTCCTTCCTGATTGTAGGAAGGAAAATACTCTTCTTAGTTGCATTAAGTTTTCTAATAATCAAACTAGATTATTAGTTGAACCATACTCTTCTTTCTTAATCTGAGCATTATTAACTGATTTGACCAGGCTTTTCTGCACTATCTTCATAAAGGATTTTGTAAGCCCCATCAATAGACCACTTACTTTCATATAATCACCTTTTCCTCAAGAGCTAACCATAAACTTTCAAAGATCATGCCCACTCCTACCTCATTGTTGAAATGAAACTAAAAGAATGCTAGTTTTGAAAATTAACTTGGTCAAAGACCCAACACACATTATTTATTATATGCAATCATTTGATTATTTTGCATTTTAAAAACATAAATTGACTGGATGTAAAATGAAAACAATTTGTTTGGCTATTTTATGGTTATTTGTGTTAGTTTTAATATCTCATTTTAGGTATATCATTCGATGGTACATAATAAGGTGTCATTGTGTTGATTTCAACAATAAAAGGTTCGAGTCAAGACTAAAGGTTTTATTAAGATAGACTGTCTCTTTTGAGCAACCTTTTTATCAGCATACATAATAACTAGTAACTTAGTTCGTGAAGCCATGACCTTTATCAAATAGCTCTTTATGTTTTGAGAGCGTTATTTATCAGCTCATATCGCTTTCTTAATTAAAAAGAGCTTTTAAAAGTACATAATGCAGGCTATGACTCATGGTTATGAAAGAAAAAAAAATTCATAGATTCAAAAAGTATTTGAGGGTTTCAATGACCTAGGACTACCATCAAATATTCACTTCACTTTATTTCTTTTGTTGTCTTTGTAAAAGAAGTGACATATAACATGCCATTCATTTCAACTGGAATCTTTACCTTGATCAATCAATGGTTTATGAAGCTTCATAATCATGTCATTCCTTTCATTGTCAATCTCAAACTTAAAAAGAAGACTAAAGTTCATTGTCCATCATTTATCTTATGATAATCCTTTATGTTTTTGTTATCTTAACAGATGCATAACTTATTATTTATCTAATCATTTGAAGACATAATAATCTCAATCACATTTTCCTTGACAGAAGGCTCTATCACAAATATCAAAAGACATGGTATTTCACTTTCTTATCTTTTGATCTTTTCGGTATGTTTTTCCTTTAGTTTTGTTTCTTCTTTCTTTCTTACTTACTTTTCTTTTCTTTTTTTCTTTCACTTATGCCTCCTTAGTCATCAACTTTTGGCATTTTTATGCCCGTCCTTAATAAAATCTCTCTCACCTTTCTTGTCTAGAACTTTTTCTACTTTTGGCCCTTTCTCGTTCTTTTGTTTTTAACATTTATTTTACCATTGATTCTATTATTGTCTTTATTCTTTCTATAATGCTTATTCACAGTGTCGAGAACAATGAGTTTTCCTCCTGAGAGTGCATTGAAAATGAGGTTTGAGAATAATCATAAAATTATGATTATGAGTTTAGGAGTCACCACCTAGTGTTTATGGTTATTAGAAAACCTAATGATTCACGAGAGTCTGGGATGAGATTGTTTTTGCAAGGGGAAGACATATCACCCCCAATGCACCCTACCTAAGATAACCTGCATTGTTGTTTGATTGCTTTTCTAGGTCGTATTTCTATTTATTAGTCTTGTCTATAGTTTAAGGTAGATCTTCCTTCATGAAGAAGTCTTAGACCTTATCGGGTTAAAACCTAAATGTTATAAGACCCAAATTTTAGCATCACATTTATTTCTAAATATAAGTAATTCCTAACATTCCGAACAAAATAATTGTTATGGGTTTTTTGTATTTTGACCAAGCGGTAATGAATAATCATAAACTAGTTACGATATCCATTTCTGCATTTTATAACATGCTTACTATAACCCATGTTAATCCTTTCAACCTATGACCTAAGCCTTACCTCTATTCACTCTCGAGTTGGGTTTTAAAAATATAATAATAACAACTTTTATCTTTACATTGACTCAGGTCTACCTAGGTTAACCCTCATAATTTATGACCTAGGCTTTATCTCGAGTTGACCCCCAAATCAAGTTTTAAAATTATGATAATAACCATTTTTATTTTATATTAACCCGAGTTAACTATGATTGACTCTCTTGACACGTGACTCGGGTCTTAACCTGGGCCTACCCCTGAGTTGGGTTTTAAAACTATAATAATAATTATTTTTGTCCTTATGCTGACGTGGATCAATAGTCAATCCTACTCATGACCTAGATCTTGCTTCGGATCGACCCGTGAACTAGGTTTCAAAATAATGATAACAACTACTTTTATTCTTATATTGACTCAGGTTCACACAACCCATAACTCGTGCTTGACTCGAGTTTTGCCCCAAATCGACCATTAAGTTAGGTTTTAAAATTATTATAATAACCATTTTTATCCTTAGATGTTTTAATTGAATACTTTTGAAATTGAAAGTTTTTTACAATAATATTTTATAAATAAAAACTAATAAATATTTTATCTGAAGCCATGATCTTTTTGTATCTCCTGTTTTAAAAGTATAGAAATCTATTCTAAAATTATCTCTAAGACATTTATTTTAATGTTTTTGTCTGTCTCTTTAACCAAATATATTTTTGTTCCTATTGTCTTTGTTCTTTCTATTTCAGGACACTAACAAAATGATAACATACAAATTGTGGTATTTAATTAAATCTTTTAAAACCATTTTATTTTGCTGATATTTTAGATCAATAGTTCTAATTTTCAAAAAAAAAAAAAATTCTAGATTTTAATTGTAACACACAAAAGCCTGTTACCACACACAATGGATGGAGATTCCTTATAGTTGAACATAATTAGGCAGCTTTCCATTTATAGCTAATGTCCAGAAAGCCTAGAAGACCTTGTAAAGTGAGACAAAAGCCGTAACCAGCCAATCTGTCACAGACCACATGCAACAACATTTATATAATAAAGTTATTTTGTTTTTCTTTTCTTTCCTTGTCCTTTTTGGTTGTAGAATTTGCAGATATTTTCCAGAGACACCGACCAACATATGGTTTAGCTTTTAGGGCACATGTATTGAGCATTTTTCTCTTAAATCTGCTCGACATTTAACCAAACTATCAAACTATGCGGTTCCTGGTCTTATTTTTACTACATGCTGGGGCAGCAGGCGGAATATATGCGAGCACCATTGACTTGAAAGTATCAAACACCGGCAATGTGTGCATGAAGAAGAGGGAAAATTTACAACTCAGAGCCAAAGAAATTAAGACATACCTTATATATAATGACTGTTCTTCCTTAACCAACATCAATCATTGTCTTTGTGTTTTACTTTTTATTTTTTTAGTCATCATTGTTGGTTTTCAAGGTAATAGTGGAATGTTGGTAAAAGTGAACTCATGTTTGAAGCATAAGAAAGCAAGTCAATGTGCCTAGACAAGAAAATATACGCGGTCTCTTGCTGATTTACAAATATGGTGGAGAGCTTTGTTGTGTGTGTGTGTGTTTGTGTGTGTGTTAGGGGAGAGAGGATATTCAGACAATAATATAAATTATATTTTGAAATTTCATTTAATAGTTTAAGTTATTGGGTTAAAATGGTTCTTTGACATGATATCAAAGCTTTAATAACCAAGTGGTCACGAGTTCGAATCCAATTATCTCTATTTATTTAATAAAAAATTAAATACAATATAATATGAGCTCGTGCAAATTTCAAGCCCAAAAGGCTTTCACTTAAAAGAGTATTTTAGAAAATAATATAAATTATATCTTGATACCTCACTTAACAGTTTAAACTGTTGAGTTGAGATGATTCTTTAACAAGAACAATTACAAAAAAAACCTCATATTTTAGGTTTGTTTATCTCTTCCATCTAAGATCTGAAAAATTATAATTCGTCTCGATGATCAACGAAAAAATCAGATTAATAGTAAGTCTCTTTAATCAACGAAAAAAAATCAAAATTTGCCTTTTATATAATAAACGCATGGACACTGAGAAGGTTCTTCTATCAATGAGCTGCAATCATTCTTCCGGCTTGTCGATGATGACCGGCCTTTGATTTTATCAGGCTGTGATAAACTTTGGCAGGAAATTCTTTTTAGTAATTAAGCTTCAAATGACCGCAAAATGCAACCTTTCGTAGCTTCCACATGTTCGTTGTCTGCAAATTTATTACTCCTCTCAGCAAATTATGTCCAAACTGGAAGGTATAAATCACTCCCCGTTAGCAACTATTACAGGTTTCACTCTCACCGCAACAAAACATCCATACTTACCTGATTGCTTCTGTTAGTGTACTAACACTGGAAGACAAGCATGGAAGTGGTCATAGGAAAATTCAGCTACTTAAAATGTTGATTTCATCCGACCTGACTTTAGAGTTGTTAACAAATTCTGTTTCTATTCTTGTTCTTGTTTTGATGGGTGGGTCTAAAATTGTATTTCTTGAATGAATAAATGAATTGTATTAATTTTTTTATGTGCAACACTATTATGAATTCTTTGGTTACTTTCTTTCCAAATATAGTAGAAAACAAATACCAATGATGCTCAGAAATTGTTTGATAAAATGTTTAAAAGAATTTTGTGTTCATGAAATTATGGATAACATTATTGTAATTAATTGCAAATTACGGATGGTAATTTTGTTTTTCTGATGCTCCAAGAGCTCTGTAGCTATTAAAATGAATATGAATAATATATTTCTTGTTGAATGTTTTTATCGATATTAGGGATAGCGTGTATATAAGGTCTAGGAAGTAAACTGTAATTTTTTAAACCTTAGATTTAAAATAAAAAACAAACTAAAATATAAGATGCTGTTTGTAAATATATATGTATACACACACATATTGTTGATAGAGCTAATTTATAGAAATTAAACCGTAAGAAATAATAATACTTAAAGGAAAAAGCATTCACTTTTTATTTTATATCCTAATATTTTAGAATAAAACATCTTACTTAGAACTAATTTTAAAATATTTAATAAGTAATAATGTGAAAAATAAGTTAATGAAATTTAATGGGCGATGATGCTCATAAGACTATGGTGGTTGCAAAAGAAGGGACAATTGTTATTGTAGGGTGGTGATTTAAGTAGTGGCAATGGCGGGTGTGATGTTGGGGCGATGACAAGCTTTTCTTACCTTCTGAAAGGTATTGTTGTTGGGAAAAGAAACGGGTGTGGGTTTAACCATAAAATTATGATTAAGATTTAGAAGTCATCACCTAGTATTATGGTTATTAGAAATATATAGTCTGCGAAAGTCTGAGTTAGGGACTGGTTGTATAAGAGAAAGACGTATTACTCCCAATGCACCTTACCTAAGATAAGGTACATTGTTGTTTGATTATTTTTCTAAGTCAGCTTCTCGCTCATTCTATAATCTTATCATAACCAGCCTCACTCAACTCGTGATTTGACTTGATGGTGAACACCTATGCTACGGCCGATAATTTACTGTGGTTTGTGCAATCATCCCATAATGGCTGGTAAGAATCTTTTAACAGATCAAAAAACCTTGTTGTATCTGCATTAGTTTCTTCTTCTATGATTAGACATAGTTTCTTTTTCTACGATTAAACATTCACTGACATTACCTTCACTCATTTTCATTGCATCAATAACCATGAACCCTTTAGTTAGAAGTTGCATCGTTACAACATCTTGATGCAAAAACTTTTTATTTTTACATTTCCTGCATGGACATCTAATACCGCCATCAGTGAAATTCCTTAGGATATATGTCGTAAAATTAATAAAACCCTGAACCCCATTACAATAATCCATCCTCCGTAATCCTTGGGGTGAGTCCCGATACATCTATGAACGATCATCCATGACTTTTATCAAAAAAATATGACGACAACATGTATTAATCAACTATGTTACATAAATAAACATAACAAAAATATTGGTTTGCCTTGACATTATCCAACAAACTAAAAAAACACTTAATTTAAATATTCATTATCAATTATCAATTATCAACTATCAACGTCCATACAAATTTATATATATATATATATATCACAACTTCGCAATAGAATTAATAAAAATTAAAACGGACCCGTTAAACAAGCTATTATTTATTTCATCACAACACATCTAATTCGGTGTAATTCAAACAAAGTTTCAACAATTTACAAACAAATTATAACAACTACAAAATTATACATTCATATTACAAGTTTCTTTGACAAATAAAAATCAAACAAGTACATACGTTAACAAACAATATATACTAAAACAAATTCAAATTTAAATGTTAAAATAAAAAAAGGATGGATTTACTTCCAAAAAATGATAAAATCCACTAGAACGAATATTATTGTGACCATATACAAAAGTATAAGAAACTTGAGTGCTTGTGTTGAAAAGAAGGGGAGAGTTGGGATGGGTGGATGGCTGCAGTTCGGGAGGGGAGAGGTGGGATGGGGAAGAAGAAGGAGAAATAGAGGAAGAGAGTGTTGGCAGAGTGGGTATTTATTGAATTTTACTGATGGAATCACCGATGGACACATTCTGTCGGTGAATGTGCCATGTCACTGTACGGAGATCCTGGTTTGAATCCATCTGTTATTCTGTCGGTAAAATCGTTTGAAAAAAAAAATCCAAGTCACCACACTGTTGCAACTTCCAAAAAACTATATAATCAATCGGTGATACGATCGGTATGTACTGACGAATTGTTTCCATCGATAGATATTTTCTGTTGGTAAGTACCAACAGAATTAGAGATGAAAGTATCTTTGTCGGTAAAATTTACCAACAAAAAAATTCTGTCAGTAATTCCGTTGGTTTTCACCGATTTTCTCGTAGTGCTAAGATTCTTAGGTTTGGCTTTGCAGCCAAATCCACTTAAACTTGAGTCATATAAGTTTAATATTATTATTTGTATTATAAATATTATTATTTTTATTATAATGAATATTGCTAATATAATAATTAATAAATTTGAAAAAAAATATGATTAATATTGAAAAATAACCATAGATTTGATTTGAAGAGTAAAATTAAAAACTTTAAGAACTTAGGTCAGGCATGTTTAATATTATTTTTATTAATATTATAAATATTATTATTAACAAATATTTTAAAAAAATATTATTACTATTGGACAAAAAACCATAGATTTGATTTGAAGGGTACAATTAAAAATTGTTGTTGTTGTTGTTGTTGTTAATGTCGTCGTCGTTGTTGTTATTCTTAATATTATTATGATTATTAGTGTTATTCTTATTCTTAATATTGTTATTATTTTTATTATTATTAAATTTGAAAAAAAAATATTATTACTATTAAAGAAAAACCATAAATTTGATTTAAAGAGAATAAAAACTATAAGAACTTTGATCAGAAAAGTTTAATATTATTATTTTTATTATTATTAGGGAAACCAAACCCTAGAAACTTGGGTTTGGCTGGGGCACCAGACCCAAGTTTATAATCATTAGTATTATTCTTATTCTTATTGTTATTCTTATTATTATCATTGTCATTAATAAATTGTTTTAAAAAATATTATTCGTATCAAAGAAAAACCATAAATTTATTTCAAGGGATAAAAAACTATGAGAACTTGGGTTAGGAAAGTTTAATAATATTATTGATATTATTATTTGTATTATAAATATTACTCTTGGGTCAGGCATTGCAGCCAGACCCAAGGCTCTTGTATCTAGCTTTGCAGATAAACCTAACGCTCTTGGATCTTAACTTTTTTTTATATTTTTTATTCTACAAAAAATTAGTTCGCACTATGCCTAACTAGTCCAAAATATTATTAAGGATAATAATAATTATTTACTTTTAATATAAGGATAAAAAACCTAAAGGGGGTTAATATCCAAAATATTATTAAAGATAATAGTGTTATTACTCACTTTAATATAAGGATAAGAAACATATATGAGTTTAATATCCAAAATATTATTGTAGATAATACAACTCATTCATTTCTAATATAAGGATAAAGCCCAAAAACATTTTTATCTAAAATATTATTTGGTATGTCATGACAGCTAGAAAAAAAGAATTTCAATTTTTTCCCAACAAAGCTTCAACTATAATTGAGGATATTTCACCTTCCTAGATCGAATTCTTGACCTAAAAAATTAGAATTTCTTTATCATAGCAGACTCGTCATAGTAGTTGGTATAGATAGATGCCATCAAACCATAACAAGCAAATAAAAATAATGCAGCTTACCTCATGTAAGGCGTATTATGGGTTCTAATATATTTTCTTTACGCAACCAGTTTCTTGCCTAAAATCTCTAAAAAAACAGTCAGGATTCCTAATAGCAATAGTAATAGGTGGCGACTCCTCAACCAAACCAACTATCATTCCAAAAGACACCGTGTGGGAATTGTCACCACGACATTACGCTCTCATGAGGAGGGTACGACAAATACGCTCATAAGATAAAATGGGGCATGGCTAAATCTTATGAGGTAAGAAAATATGATATAGAAAACATTAAAATAAATTTGATGAACATAGAAAAAATGAGTGAAAAAATTGTATTTAAATGAGCCATAGAATATATGGTAAATCAAGGAGTATTTACATGTGTGGTGACATTAGTTTAATGTGTTTAATGTAAAAGAAGAGTTTGAGTGGCTAATGAAGAGATATTAAATTAAAAAAAAAAAGGCATGGATTGTGGTGTTTATAGAAGGATTAATGATATTGGTTTGGTTCATATAGTTGTAAATGTAGAATCATGATGATGTAAATACTTACAATAATTTCTGTGATATTGTGTGTTTTATATTTATATTTTTTTGAAGGACTCAATGTTCATAAAAAGAGTTATTGAGTTGCCTGGTCTTTATATTAGATAGATCATGATATTTTTTAATATTGTACTATAAATAATTTTATGCTTGTGATTTATAAGGCATTGTAACCGTACTAATGTATAAATATAAATTGTATATCAATATACTTGTGGACAAAATTATTAAAAGATGAACTTAAAGATATCCTTATGATATGTATAAAACAATTATCCCAAATTTTCTTTTATAAAACAATTGAGAATAATAGAATGATCCTATTTATATATGTAGGGTAGAATATAGCAGTAACCGTAGGGATTACAACATTTGAATAATCCTACAATAATTTCCTCTTTAGAGATATACATGTTATACATTTTATAATATACCCCATCAAGCTGAGGGTAGAGGATCGACCTGAAGCTTGAACCTGAAACAAGTAAAGGACGCAACAGAAAGTGGTTTGGTGAAGACATCAACAAGTTGATCCCGAGAAGGGATAAAGTGAATCTGAATTTCCTTCTTCGCAACCCAATCGTGGACAAAATGATAATCTACCTCAACATGCTTAGTACGAGCATGAAAGATAGGATTCGCCGAGAGATAGGTCACACCAAGATTATCACACCAAATGGTAGGAGCAGAGACGAAGAGAACCTGCAGATCTGTTAACAAATATTGAAGACAAATGACCTCAGCAGTACCATCTGCTAAGGCTTTATACTCAGCCTCAATGGAGAAACGGGCAACTGTACGTTGCTTGTTGGATTTCCATGAAATCACTGTCTGACCAAAGAAAACAAGATAGTCACCTGTAGACTTGCGAGCATTAATACTACCAGCCCAATCGGCATCTGTAAAACCATGAAGAGCAAAAGACGTACCTCGAGTGATATGAAAACCATTAGATTCCATTCTTTTAAAGTAGTGAAGTATGCGTTTAACAGCAGTTCAATGGGAATCTGTAAGAGCATGGGAATCGTGCAGGATCAAAGAATGGAAGATCCTACTATATAGCAAGTTTGGAAGGAGAAACTGTAGTATCAACGGGTTTGCAAGAAGCCATACCAGCCCGAGTGAGGATGTCAATAATATATTTGTGTTGGCGCAACATCAAACCCATACTTGTAGATTGAACTTCAATACCCAGAAAGTAGTGAACATCACCTAAGTCACGAAGCTTGAATTTAAAGCTTAGTAACTGGACAAGGTGATGAAGCATGGAAAAGTTGCTGCCCGTAAGCAGGATATCATCAACATATTAGTACCATCAGATAAGATAAATAGGGAGGTGTCAACCTTGGAGGCAAGGAAACCAATAGAGAGTAAAAAATCACTCAGACGGGTGTACCATGCCCTTAGTGCCTGTTTTAAACCATATAATGACTTGTGCAATCTGCACACATGAGATGGAAGAGTAGGGTCAACAAAACTTGGAGGTTGTTTCATGTAGACCTTTTCAGTAACAACACCATTGAGAAAGGCATTATGAATATCAAGCTAATGAATCTTCCAATTACGGGAAACCGCAATGGAAAAGACTAATCTGACTGTGGCCTATTTAATAACTAGGCTAAAAGTTTCAGAATAATCAATGCCTTCCTGTTGAGTAAAGCCTCTAGCAATTAGACGGGCTTTATAATGTTCAATGCTACCATCAACACGACATTTGATGCGATATACCCATCGGCTACCCACAACATTCATCGAAGGATGAAAGGGCACTAGGGACTAAGTGTGATTGGATTGTCAAGCCTTGATCTCATCACACATAGCATCATGCCAAGCAACATATTTATCTATATCAAAAAAGGGAATAGGTTCGAAGGAGGGAGAGAGCAATACCCGGGTGGTAGCTGTATCAGCTGCAGCTGAGGACACCATATTTGTGGTTTTGGGTTGTCGCAATCTAAGGACCATAGGGTGGCGGCTGAGCAATGGTGGTGATGCAAGAGAGGTAGGCATCATAGAGGGGTCCTACTGCAGTGGATAAGCGGAGAGATCAACCACCAGATTCAGACCAAAGGAAGAAGCCAGGGAAGAAACTGCTGCAAGTAGAGGGTTGGCAGCAGAGACAAAGTTTGTAGAAACCGGGTGACTGGCAGAATAAAGAGAAACGAAGAGATCGAAGACATCGTGCTGGAGGGCAGGGAAAACTAAGCTGCAACTTATACTTGTAACAGTATGGCGAGATAAAGATGCATGCGGTGAGCGGCAAGGGAAAGGTAGAGGCTGTGGTGTTTGGGTAGGAGGTAAAGGCAGAGGTGAGATGTGGTGTGGGATGAGGGTGAACAATGGGGAGTGGGTTAGATTTGGGAGGATGGTAACAAGAGATGGTGTGTGTGTTTGAGCTGAGACCTGTGCAATCTGTTCAGATTTATCAAACAGAAAAACATGTTCATGAAAACAGACATGACGTGAGATATACATGCGATGAGATTTAATGTCAAAACATCGATAACCAAGGTGAGAGGAACTGTAGCAAAAAAAAACACATGGAGAAGACTGAAAATCCAATTTATGTTTATTATAGGGACCCAAAAAAGGAAAACATAAACATTTAAAAGTGCTAAAAAAAAGATAATCAAGAGACCATTGAAACAAACAATCAAATGGAAATTGATTATTAAGAACAACAGTAGGCATACGATTAATAAGATAAACCGAAGTGTCGAAAGCATAATTTCAAAAACAAAATGGAGCTTTACATTGGCATAAAAGAGTAGGCTGGTTTCTATAATATGCATATGACGTCTTTCGTGAGTATGAGGACATACAAGACGGTGATGAATACCAATAGTCTGAAAGAAAGTGGAGAGTTTGCAATATTCACCACCCCAATCAGTTTGAACGGATTTTATTTTTAAAGAAAACTGACGTTCGACAAGAGTTTGAAATTGATGAAAGACAAAATAAACATCAGATTTTGCAACAAGTGGATAATACCATATATATTTTGTGTACGCATCAACAAAGATAACAAAATAACGATAACCATCCGAAAAAAAAAAGGAGCAAGACCCCACACATCACTAAAAATTAATTCAAGCGGAGTAGAAGTTTTGTGACCAGTAGGTCTTAAAGACAAACGCGATGATTTTCCTAAGGGACAACTTTGACATTGAAAATTAAGATGTTTGTTGTTATAAATGATCTTATTTTTCAAGATTAAAAATTGAAAAATGCGAGAGGTAGGATGACATAGGCGACAATGCCACAAATCAGCAGAAGTAGAGATGCAGGGAGACCAATAGGCTTGAGGAATTGATGGGATATAAGACCTGAACTTGGACAAAGTATAGAGACCATCTTTACTCTGTCCTGAGAGGAGTACTTCGTTCATGTTGAGATCCTTGACATAAAATAGAAAATGGTGAAATTCAAAATAAACATTATTATCGAGACAAAAGGGTGAAATTTCGTGATTGCGAGAACATGTAGGACATTAGATAAAGTGAACGAACGATGTGGGGCATATAGTTTTGTATAGGCAATATGAGATATGGAAAGTCCCTTACCATTACTAACATGTAAATTATCATTACCATTGTATGGTTCTGAAGTAGTCAAGATTGCAAGGTCAGGTGTGACATGTTGATTTGCACTGGTGTCTAGAAACCATTCAGCAGTACCTGCAGGATTATGTAGTGTCAGATTGGCACTATGCTGCTGTCCATAACCACGCTGCTGAAGTTGAGAGCACTGAGGAGCAGTATGTCCGAAGGCGTGACATAACTGGCAGCGGGAATTGGATCCCCTACTACGCTGCCAATTTCCCTACTAATTGTTATGTCTGTTGTCGTTGCTAGGAGTGCTATGGAAGCTACGAAAGTCAAGCTTGGAACCAGAATTACGAGACCCTCTATGATGGAATTGTTGAGGACGCTAGCTGCTATGAGAACAGCCCTTATTGCGTCCAAACTGAGCAGTAGGCTGACGGTAAGAGATGAGTGCTGAAGGAGGGATGTTTGGCGTGGGCAACAAGGGTGCATGAATTGCAGCAGACCCCATAGACAAATGGGAGGAATTATTAATAAATTCATGAGTTAGCAGATGACTAAGCAAATCTGCATATGGTAGAGGATCTGCCCATGTAACAAAACTTGTCACTAAAGCTATATTTGTTTCCTGAAAACTGGTTTTTGAAAAACCACTTTCCAAACTTTCCTGTGTTTGTTTGCCATTAGAAAAGTTGGTCAACGGAAAACACTTTCTAGTCAAAGGAAAATTTGGCTTGGTTTCTAGGAAATTGTTTTCCTTTTATTTTGGGCGAAAAACACTTTCCGGAAGTTGTGAAAAATTTAGAAATATCATATTATTTGTTTATTATATTAAATTTGGTTTTCAAACTTTTGATTGATATATATATTTTGTTTTGAATATTTATTTTTCAATTTCATCCCTTAGAATTAAATTTTTATATTAATTTTGGCCCTCATTTTTATAATTATTATTTGCTTTTTCCTTATCATTTTTTAATTGAAATTTTTTATCTATCAAATTTGGTCCTCATTCTTTTGATTGTTACTTATTTGATTTGAAATAATTTATGAAATATTAATTATTATTATTTTAATTTCTTCATCTTTCAATTTTTTATTTTTTAGATTTGATCTCTATTATTTTGATTATTATTTATTTTATTTGAGATAATTTATGAAATTATTATTTTTTTTAATTTTATTCTCATTTAACTTTTTAATTTGTAAGATTTATTCCTCATTATTTTAATAAACTTGAAAAAAAATTAAACATTAATAAGTTATTTTCCAGTTCATTTTCCATGATATAACCGAATACTGGAAAATGTTTTCCAACATATTTTCCATTACACTACCAAACATTGAAAAACAATTCACTTTCCAAAAGAAAACTACTTTCTAGCAAACAAACGGGGCCTAAGTCCTTAAATTCTCCGCGAAGGCCACGAAACACATACAGATTGAAATCGGTTAGCGAAATAGGCCAGCCAGCAGCTACTAGCTCATCAAATAAAGCCTTAGCTTTTTGCAGAAATTGAGTTATTGAATCATCACCTTGTTGAAGGTCTTGAAGAGAGCCATGAAGTTGTATAATACGGGAATTGGATGTAGAAGCTAGAGCTTGCTCAAGTGTGTGCCAGACAGAACATGAGGTTGGACAATCAACAACAAGGTGAAGAACTTCCATGGATAGCGAAGAGAGCAAGGCACTTAGAATGAGTTGGTCCTGTTGTTTCCAACGAAGAAAGTGTTGAGATACCTAAAGAGAGACACCATTGGCAGCAGGAATATGTGGAAAGGGGCAGGAGTTTAAACCATCAACAAAGTCGAAAACTCCTTGGCCTAAGAGATACGGTTTCATTTGCATTCGCCAATACAAATAATTGGTGTTTGTTAGTTTTAGAGAGATGACCTGATGAGTGTGGGAGAGGGACACAATTGCCACAGCAGAAACTACGGTGGCTTTAGCATAAGAGGATGGCAACAAAGGAGCATTATTGGGGTTGAAGAGAGCATGGCCAACATCTGTAGATTGTGGCCACTGCAGAACTAAAGCTGAAGAAGAAGGTGGTGTTGCGGCAGGAGAGCAGGATGGCACAATCGATGCTGCTGCAAAGGAAGAGATGGCTATCGACCGAGAGGGATCCATTGCAGAGAGGAGAAGAGATGTTTTAGTTTATTTAGGGTTTTGATACCAAGTTGAAAATAACATAATAACTTAGGTTGGCCTTAGCTAATCTTTTTTATTTATATATATAGGACAGAATACGTCAAAACCGTAAAGATTACAACATTAGAATAATCCTTAATTAATTTCTTATTCAAAGATATACATGATATAATAAAAAACAATTAAATAAATATAAGTTGGGTAAAAAGTTCAGACGTTACATTAATGGAGCAGTCGTGGTGGTTGTATCAGCGATGCCATGGAATAGTGGTGATAATGTTTATTAAAAAAAAGATTCAACTACATTCACATATTTTATATATTTTTTTAAACTGTTAACGTGATGGTTACAGTAATTCAACAACAACAAAGAAACAATCGCATGGTATATTGAAGTCCATGACAAAACAACACGCCCACAGAAACTTTATGCACATAGAGCCAAATAATGAAATATATATATTGTGAAGGTACTTGTATAAGCTGCGTTCATAATTAACCGCATTAGTATGAGAACTTCCCCATCGATTATCATCTGCTGTTGATAAATAGAGTAAATATCAACTACAACAGGCGCCCCCATAGGTAAACACAATTATTAATGTTGATATAATTATATGGCTATTAATTAACTAACCACAAATTAAAGATATAATTAAGAATGATAATTAGCAATCCCATCAATATATATGTATGCATATCACCAGAATCCCTATGAACGAAGGAAAAGCCTGCAGGACGGAGGAAACCTCGTCCGAGACAGCAGAAGCAGTGGGTTCCTGAAGTTTCGTTACATGTAAACGCAGTAATAGAATATGAATATAAAAGCATTACATGCTGCAGACACTTTGATACACGTAGAAAAGTTCGATGTATCAGCCAACTTTTGTCACCGCTTTCCTTCCTCTCGTTTTTAATATAAAAAACAGAGGTCGGGAGAGGAGAGGAAAGGACTCAGTGAGGAAGCCATGTTTCCTTATACGTCATCGTTAATAAATTATTGCACAGTTTCTTGACCGTCTATTTGGATCCTTCCTCTCATTTTCCGATTAAATAATTCTCTGGACTCAACTTCCCATGCATGCCTGCACATGCACTTGCCAGGTTGAAAACCCTAGCCAACTTTTCTTGCCTGCCATTAACATTACCGTTTTGACCACTCCTTTGAGAGATTTTCCCATGCAACCATGTTTATTAGTTAATGTATATGTCATTCTTATAAAACAATATGAATTATATTTTAAAATTAATTTAATAGTTTAAATTTATTTTTAGATTTTTTTATATGATATTAGAGTATTGATAACCATGGTATCAGAATATTGATTACCATGCGATCACGAGTTCAAATCTCATCATTTCTATTTATTTAATAAAAATTAAACACAAAATAATTGAATCTGTGTAAGTTTCAAACTTAAAAAAACTTTTATTTAAAGGAATGTATTAGAAAATAATACAAAATCATATATATTTTAAAATCTTACATATTAATTTAAATTTTTATATTAAAATGATTTTTTGACAACTACTAATAAAACAAGAGATCAAATTATATAAGCGATCATGGGAATCAAAAGAGTTTTCAAATACATATATAATTTAATTAATAAAATTAAAAGATTGTAACTTAAATACATTTTTTGAAAAACATGAGCACAGAACGTTATAATATTTATACTAATGATTTAGTTGAAGGTTTACTCCTCGTGTAGAATAAGAATTACAAACAATACCATCTGTGAGGAAATACTTATACAAGATGATTAATGAGCAGCATGTGGGGCGCCTTTCCAAGGATTTGGATTTTTACCCTTTTAAATTGATGGCAAAATTGTCATACAACATGGAATATCAAATATTGATGATATTTTATTACATAAATTAATGTAAGAAAATTTTTAAACTTCTGTTGTAACCATGTTCATAACCATCTATATAATAATTCTAAGACAGTGTACCAGGAAAAAAAAAATTATCTCAATTTAATAATTTAAGCTGTTAGATGAGATTTTAAAATATAATTTATATTATTTTCTAATACACTCCTTTCAAGTAAAAGTTTTTTGGGCTTGAAATTTACATATACTTATATTACTTTGTGCTTAATTTTTTTTTTTAATAAATAAAAATTATAAGATTCAAACTCATAATCGCTTGGTTATTAAAGTTCTAATATTATATTTAAAAATCATTTCAACTTAATAACTTAAATAATTAAATAAAATTTCAAAATATAATTTATATTATTTTTTAATAAATTACTTCTAACTAATTGAATCCTACATGGATCCCTTTTTGACCACTGAATAAACTAAGTTGGGCTGTTGACTTGGAAGAGAAAGATTAGCACAACAATTTCTAAACTAGGTAAAGTTGTAAATTCAATCACCGAAGTCCAGTCAAACCAAGGTTGATCACGTAAATTCCCAAAATAACATTCCTTCCGGTTCACCCCTTTATATATATATCCTCACCTCTCTATGCATTATGCCTTGTGCTTATGTACTTTTATTTTCTCCTATATTATTGTTAATTTTTATTTTTTTATCGACAAACATTTTTTTTCTTTATTTCACAGTATGGAAGATAATCAAGGCCAAGACCATCATTGTCCAAGCAACCATGGAACTGAAAGAAGTGAGCCAGTGAGGTCAAGGTGGACTCCAAAGCCAGAGCAAATATTGATACTTGAGTCCATCTTTAACAGTGGAATGGTAAATCCACCAAAAAATGAGACTGTGAGAATAAGGAAGCTTCTTGAAAAATTTGGCTCTGTTGGTGATGCAAATGTTTTCTACTGGTTCCAAAACCGACGATCAAGATCTCGCCGCCGGCAACGCCAGATGCAAGCTAGTGTTCATGCAGGATATCAAAGAAATAATCAACGGGCATACGATAGCGGTGGTGTAATTCAATACGAAGGTGGTGGCACTTCTAATGGGTTTGCAAACTCTCCATCTTCTTATCTTGTTGGTTCCTCTTCTTCTAGTGGCGTTGTTGGTGAAGATCATGGCGTAGAGAGTTTGTTTTCTTTCTCTAACCAGATGGGTTTTCAAGAATCGGAGCAAACCTCTGGTGTAACTTCAATTTTATGCCCATCAGAGACTTCTAGCTTGCATTGCCAAACTGCTGGTAAGTGCAAGGCTGTGTAACTTTTTCTTTCTCTCCTTTCTTTTTTAATTTCTTATTTTCCAAAATGGAAGCCACAAACTTGTTGAAAAAGATTTCCTCTATCAGTAGCTAACCCCATGTCTCCTCAGAAGCTCTATATCCATTTGCTTTCTTCAATGCAAATTGTCCTTTTTTTTTCTTTTTCTTTTTTTACTTTCTGAAGATGGTGTGATCTTTCTTTGTGTAATTATACATGTTATCGTCTCAAAAAGTTGTGTAGAGGAGGACATTTTTTTTGCCACCCTATTTAAAATTCAAAGAGTTTTTATCACTTATGTTTAGGTTAATTAATTCAGTGTACAAGAGTGCTACAGAACTGGAATAAACTAGATATAAATTTTTTAATGATATGACTGTAGCTGTATGATTTACTCTTTGAAAGACTTGTTGTACTTGTTCGTGAAAAAAAATGGTCCCCCTCTTCCTGATTCTCTTGCAGTGCCTGGAAAAATTCCACATGAAATCTTAAATTTAGAGGGGTTCAAAATTATTCGGTGTCCTTTTCAAATTTAATTTATTTTTTGTTGCAAAACGCCAAGATCGATTACAAAATCTTCAAGGGTTCTATGGCACTGCCAGTCGGCAGTCGACTTTTTAAAATATTAATTTTTTTAATTGTTTTGATTTAATGATGTTAAAAATAAAATTTTAAAAATAAAAAATATTATTTTAATATATTTTTAAATTAAAAATATTTTAAAAAACAATTTTTATTACTGTATCAACAACCCTCGGAATTTCTCCATCTCAGTTTAGGAACTTATTGCAGAAATTCAACATTATTTATTTCCTTTCTTGTCTTCCGGAACAAACATGCCGTTCATTCTTATCTCCTCTCCCTCTCCCTCATCAATTCTCGATATATTCTAAATTTGCATGGTTTGAGAGGCTCCTGATTTTTTCCCCTTTCGAACTGAAAAAAAAAAGAGAGAGAGAGGCTAAACATATAAGCGTGATCATGTGCTCAGTTAATTACTAGAATGGAGCTCTGAAAGCTAGGAATGAGTTGGGAAAATGTTGTTCTAAGAATATATCCTCTCTGTTGTTCAGGATTCATCACAATCTTCATCAATGGGGTTCCGACAGAAGTTCCTCGGGCGCCACTTGACGTGAAAGCAATGTTTGGTCAAGATGTAATGTTGGTGCATTCCTCTGGAGTGCCTGTTCCCACTAATGAATTTGGGTTCTTAGTGCAAATCTTGCATCATGGTGAAAGCTATTTCCTGGTAAACATCTCTGCAGTATAACTATACACTTGCAAGTGTTCAACAGCTCTATGAGAAGCCTCCAAATTCAATTTGAACTTCTTATCACTGCATTTCTTTCTTCCCTTTTGCTTCATCTCCTTCTTCTTTACCTAATTTGTATATTTTTTTTAATTAATGTGAATGTTTAAATTAATTTATACATAACTTGATTAATTTGATGAGTTTTAAAGTTAATGATTATATAAACGATTTTTAATGGTTTTAAAATTTATAAAACTCAAACCAATAATCTTTAAAGAGTAAACTTAAAATTTAACCAGTTAAGCTATATTTTTCATTATTTAATTATATTGGTTTTTTTTTTTTTGGTACAAGCTTGCTACGGAGCAATTTCCAGTTTAGCCATTTAATTAGTAACATCTCTCTCATATTCAAGTTTAGTTAATTGTTCCCTCACTTTGTTTGTTTGTTTTTTTTTTATTATTATAATGTTGTTGAACATAGGTAGGAGAGAATTTTTGGATTTCCATGATAGCTCTGATCTCTCCGCGTCAAACTTCATTTTGTATAAATAAGAAGTACAATGTCCATTAAGGTTTAAAGTACTGTTTTCAGTTCGCAATTGCAGTAAAATATTATTTCAAGGCTGTCGTTAGGGTTCCTAAGCAAAGTTTGGCAATGTCCATTAACGAATTTTAAATTTTGCTAAGCAAAGTTTGGCACCTGTAGGGTTCTTTCGCTCTCTCTTTCTGTTATGTATATTCCTTTTTTCTTCCTTTGTTTTTTTTCTTGGATACTTCATGAGGTAACCTTTTTCGCCACAGGTTTCAAGATCAGCCTAAATCGTTATTAAAGCTGCATCGTCAAGAAGTGGGAGCTTCCTCTACATGTTGGTGTGCAGAGCAGATGTTTTAGGACAAATATTTTACTATGATGGACGATTGAAAAACCCAAAAAATTATCTACTAATTAGCAATTAATTAGTAATTATGATGTCTTCATTTGGCTTCTTTTCACTTATATTTTGGTTTTAAACTTTTTTCCCCTTGTTTCACAGGAATCATCCCAAACCCACTATATATAATGCATATGAGTGAGAGTGTAGATCGAATTTTTTTTTTTTTTTCAATTCTCTAATGAATATGCTCTCTTCTCTAAATCCAGTTTAGTGGTTATTGTCCTGTCGCAGCTTCACAAACTTCATGAAGCTACGAGAGTCGCTGCTAACAAGCTTAAATGGTAAAGAAACCATAAGAGTTAACAGAATTGGTAAAGATTTGGTCTTGGATTGAAGTCCTATTTTTGCATTATTTAAAGTTTTATAGCTCATGCGAAGATCGACCAGCAGCATCTGTTTAAGTAAATAAACTTTACGGAGGAGTATCACCTACAACAAGGATAAACCTTCGAACAAATCAAGATTTGTTTGAAGGACACATATATATCTGACAAATTGTAAATATAAAAGAAAAGAAATAAGAAATCATAAAGTACCTTAATGCAAGTATTTAGGAACAATTACAACAAGGATATATACGAGACCCAACAATTAAGACTTCAAAACTCTTAATTGAAACTCTCAAGTTCAAACATTATAAAAAATATAAAACTGTAGAAATTTGATAGAAATTTGAGCAATATGAATCTTATAATAGATATTGGTTTTGTAAAGACATGTACATCTAGAGTTTAATTAGAATATTGTTGATAAATATAAAATTGCTAGATGTTCTTAATTGAAAAGAAAGTTCACCTCATTGTGATTGGTGTAGAGCTTGAAAAGGGGATCATCATTATAGGTTATTTCTATGTTATAGCCATATGATGAGATTAAAGATTGCAAAACCTTCTATATAGATATTATAGCTAGCATTATAGGTTTTGCGAAAAAGCTCATGAAATTTCAAAAGGATAGCAAACTTGTACACGATTTTGTTATATAAACTAATTTAAAAAGTAATAAAAATGATATTTTTATGAAATAAAGTTTAATAGAAAAATATAGCAATTATATATGTGTGTGTTATACCTAAAGAGTTAAAATATAAATATAGTTTATTTAAAAATCCCTAAAATATAGTTGTATGATATTTTCATAAGTATGTAAAACTTTAAGTCTATCTCATATATCAATTTAAAAGAGTCATGTTCAAGATGAGTCTAAGCCTAATAAATCTTAAATGAGCCAAGTTTGAGCCTCATGCTTTAGACACATCACAAACACGAGCCTGGCTTGATCAATTATGCTAAAATTACACAAGCTAAGCTCAAACACTTCAAAGCTTGGCTCAATCGACTCATAATTTCTAGCTATGATCTGTCTAGATGTATAAGGATCTTTTGTAGCTTTACCTTCATGTAAAGTGAGTTTAGTATTATTTGGAATCTATATTGCAACTAAAAAGTCAACTAAAATAAAAAAATAAATAACTATCTAGTAGGCGGTCTAGTGATAAAAACTTGGAATAAAGAGATATGCTCCTTTGTTGTTTTAAGTTCAAGTCATGTGGTTGTCAAAATTGATGGTCACTGGAGGTTTACCTGGTTGTTAACTTTAAAATTCGTGGGGATTAGTTAAAATATGTACAAATTAGTCCAAACACCCACGTGAATTAAAAAAAAATTAAGTCCATTAAAACAAAAGCCTGTTTCAATTCATTATTTTTCAAGTTTGTACGTAGACATAATTTATAAACTCCTATGACTACATGACTACAAGATAATCACGTCTATTTTTATAGAATATTACCATTCAGAAATGCTTTAGATATTTTTAGTTTGATAGAGTGACTATCATTTAAAACTAGTATAAAACTATATTTTATTATATCCTTTAGAGGTAGTTTTAATATTTTTTTTCATATAATTTACTGTGTAGGGTGAGCAAGAGGTATTCTCTAACATTTCTTGAGAGAATGACACAAGGTAAAAGAATTTATATACAGCACAAAGTATATTAAGACACTAGATATGTAAGAAGAAAAAATCCGAATTGATATATAGTGCAAAAGAGCTACAAAATGAACAATAGAAAGACCAATGAACAATAAAAAGATGGATGTTTAAAAAAAAGGGATAAAATAAAAATTAAACCAAGTTGAAAAATGAGTCGACTATACATTAACCACAAACAATCAAAATATGAGTAGAAGACTAGAAGAAGCATCATACTAGACAAAATCATAAACTAGAAAACAAAGGTAGTAGAATTGTCAGAGAATCGCTAAAATTCAAGTTGAAATTATATGAAACATCCATCTTTAAAATATGACAAAAACACCAATAAAGTAGCAGAAGAGTAACAATTTTAGTAAACACTTGAAAGAATTAGAACCTAAGTTCATATTAAAAGACTCCGATAATTAATAGAAAAATAATTATTTGAAACACCTTTAGGCATACTAAGAATAGATGAATTAAAATCCTGAGAGGGTGTAGTTTAACTTGTTAAGTTCTAGGTTTGCTCCTTAGAGGTCACTAGTTAGAGTCTCATAAACTTCAGGGTTACTAAAAGCTTACATGATCGTTAATTTTAAAGTCTGTGAGATTAGTCGATGTGCGCACAAGTCTTATCCTTTCAATAATTAAAAATCCAATCAATAAAATTCACCATACTCTAGTAAAGACAGACTTATCCTTTCAATCCTCTAGTGTTAATATTTTGTTAAAATCTCTCATTAACACTATAATGCATTAATAAAAAAATTTAGAAAAAATGAGCGAGTTCATCTAATCACCTCTTACTTGACATACAAATAAGCACATAATTAGCACCAATAACATAATTAAAATTAACAAAAAACAAACCATTCAATTAAGAAATGTCAATAATTTAAGTTCACTATAATTGAAAATAACCGAAAAGAAGAAAGAGATCAATATAAAAATAAAACCCATTTTATTGCAAAATATAAAAAGTTGAATTCTCTAATTACATATTTAGTTAACGTGAGTTTATTCCTAGAAATATAATTAATTCCGTGAAAAGAATTGGAATTAAAAGATTTAAATATTTTCTTAAGAAATTGTTAGCTGGATACGCATTTATGAAAACTTTGGAATGGGATGTTAAATAGTTATTGGTGGTTGCACTGAGTAGACCATGACTTTGTACTGGTTCTTGTAAAATGCTTGTATAGAAATGATAAGACTTTAAAAAAAAACTTTGAATGATCTTTTATTTTATTTTTAGGTTCATGAAACTAACAAGTGGAGAAACATACCTTGAATTCGTTAATCAATATTTATGATATGATTTAGTAGATATTTATGCAAGAAAATTACTATTACTAAACTCGCTATTACTTTTATATAATGAGATATTCCTCTAATATACCAAATAGATTTTACTTAAAAAATTGTATCAGAGAATACTACAAATTATACTTTTAGTACAAATTATACTTTGTTACTAAAGTAAAAACTTTATAATCGATATCCTACCACCTTTAGCAACCTACCAACACATGTTTTATGTTTATCAATTACATCATTTTTCTTCAATTCTATTTTATATACCCAATTTACACTCATAGTCTTTTGTCTTTTTAGAAGTTTTGTTAACAAGTTATAATCTTTGACTATTAGGTGTGTTTAGTGGTGATGCATTCTTTATATGTTTTTATATATATATATATATATATATATTATTATCATAATCTAAATCCATTATAATATTATTTTTTTAACACCATCATTGCTTCATGTTCAAAATTCAACTTCATAAAAAAAGCTCAACTAATAACTATTTTTTTGGTATTAGAATTATATAATTTATAAGCTTTTAAATAATCACTAATATGAAAATAATTCATTTTAAAAAGGTTCTGTATAAATCATAAATAATATTAAATTGTCCAATGGGATTCCTAAGACTCCCAAAAAAATTTTAAATTTACTAATTTATACTATGTATATATTTTTCAGGAAACCAATAGATTCATCAAATAATTAAATCCAATGCTAGATTTATAACAACACTCATACTTCTAATGATTAGTAAAGGAAATCAGATAAATAGCTTTCTTTTAGGGTTAGAAACTTAAATTATGAATCTAACATGCGTGAGATGCGCAAGTTCCTCAACCAAGTTCCTCAACCAATCGTACTGGTTCATATCATCACAATGACTAATGTTTAGATTGACATGATAATGTCCATCTCAAGTTTTTCTCTTGCTAATTATTTGATGGGTGTATGTCGAAGGGATAGCTTTTTCAGAATGTGTTCGTCACCTGATCCGCTTTTTACAAAAAAAAACAAACAAATAAATGCTTAATTGATGATGACTTGATGTATTTGACGATTGGTATTCAATTCAATAGGAAACTTGAGATCATTTTCTTTTTTTTATTTGTTGTTTGTTAAAAATAAATATGTCTTAGGAGTGTTTCTTTTTTTCTGTGTTTTTATTAATATAAGATATTTTTTGAAAAACAATATATCAAAATAATTTGGTTTTAATTTTTATAAACTTCAACATATTAACACTATTAAAAATACTAAAAAAAATTAATTTAATATTTTTCAAGCTAATTATACTTTTAAATGCTCTTAGACACAGTTCTAAATACAAAAACAAATGATATTTTTTGAAGTAATTGGTTTATAAAAAATATTTTTGTATGATTAATTTCACTTTAAAAAATAATTTAACTTTAAGTCTCCTTAAAAACAATAGATAAAGATGTTAAAAAAAATCTTAAAACCTGAAAATTGAAACTAGCCATGAATCAAACATAAAAAGTATTTAGTTCAAATCGAGACTATATTAGATTAACTAAAATGAACACATTCATTAACAAACATAAACAAAACATATATATATATATAAAGGTAAAATAATATTTTCAATTTAGCTTATATATTATCTTTTTGTATTTAGATTAAAGCTACACTTCATAATATTGAGATTAAAAAAAACCCTAGCATCTTGTTTTTGTTAATTTGGATTGCTTTAACACAATATTAGAGCTACTTTTATGAAAACTTGTTGATATGGAAGTTTCTCTTTTTCATCATACTCTTACGTATTGTGACAACCAGAATTCTATTCAGATTGTTCACAACTCGTTTTTTTCATGAACAAACTAAGCACATTAAGATCGATTATCATCTTACTCGTAATCATCTCAAGCATGACATGATTACTTGCTATTTATTTTTTTTTCTTTGCAGATTGCAGACTTCTTTCCAAGTCACATTTCATTTCTCGTTTTTATTTTTTAGTCGGCAAACTTTTTATGCTTGTAGTTACATCGTAAGCTTGAGGGAAGATATTAAAAAATATTTATTTATCTTGTTTTATTTATTAAGGGTAAAATAATAATTTTAGTTTAACTTATATATAATTTCTTTGTATTTAAATTAAAGCTATACTTTAAAATATTGAGATTAATGAAAACCTTAACCTCTTTCTCTTTTATGTTAGTATTTATTTTATATTAATTTGGATTGCTTTAGTGATTTAACACAAACGACAAACAAATTCTTTAGGAGCCCATCTGAGTGTAAATGATATTACTGAGAATAAGCTGAGCAGTCAGCACCAATATTTTAGTCAGCTTCTAGCTTAGATCTCTTCATTGACTCTCTTATTAAAAAAAAATACAAAACAAAACAAAACCGAATACATATAATATATATAACTCGAAGAAACAGCACGGTGGCCAGTTAATGGGTTTCCATTGGAAAGCTCCAAAAAACCAAAATAATGTACAGCTTTGGCTTCTTCACCGGCCAAGATAACCAATCCGTAGGAGTCAGATGTTTGTTTATACATATATGTTTTTTAACTAAATTATCAGAACATTAGGGCACATTTTCTGAGAAATATCATGTGAATGTAAGCTTTGAAAGTTTTGATATGGTTGGCAACTATAATAAAATGAAAGTCTCACTAAGGATTTTCTTTCTCACTTTTGGCTCTGTATTGCTACCCCCTGCATTTCCACTATAAAGATAACTATATAGTTTATTAATTATATATGTAATACAATGTGCTTGGAATTTTATACGCAGGAAGTTTTGACCAGGAAGCAAATCAGTCAACCCAATCGAGCAATCAATGTGTGTGTAAAATATTGAATCAAGCTCATGATTTGAAAGGGTGCAAAGTACTGGTCATCTTTTTCCATGCAAATCCAGCAGGGTTTTTCTAGGTTAGCGTGAACATTACGTGGATTCAACTCTGCCGACCAAAGGGTACGAATTTGTTCTGTTTGCTTGAAAATGTTTTTTTACAAGATTTGAGCATCGTCAGGATGCGTCATGTCCATTAAAGAGTAGTTTATATTTGCTCTTAAATTTTATTCTATTCTGCGCATTTGGTTCGAATCCAAACGATTATTATTTATTTTCTATACAATCGATCTAATTGGAATTCAAGATGCAATGAACGCAAAAATGAAATGTTCGAGTGCTAATACATGACATCAAGATTAAAATGCAGAACTTACGCTGATTACACAATAGTAAAATGGATGTAATTAATTCATCAAGATCTAATTCTTCTTCCAATGCTCCTACAAAAGCAAGCTATTATGGGAGTACATCATAGGTCGTTCCCACATCCAACGGTCCTGCATGCAGTGGAACCAGCAGCTTCTTGAATAGGCTTGTTTGAGATACAAGAAAAGAAATGGAGGGATATAACACACCTTCTAGCAAAACTTGTCTTATCCACCACTGTTTGTTTTCTCTGTTTTGAAAGAAACAATCGTATATTCAGCTCCATCAACCACATATCTCATAAGGGAGGGTAGGTTGGAGACACATAAAGGAGGAACCGAGGTTGATATATGGAGGCAGATGGGCAGACTCAAAGAATACGAAAACTTGTTTATTTTCAGAACGCATGTGTGTTCTTGAACATGGTGGGCCGATAAAATCTACATTGTAAGATTTTTGCAATCATCTTTGTTGATAAGAAATGACCCCCACGTGCCTCAGAATAATAAAATTTAATGATACTACTTACCTCATTATCAAGAATGCATCTTTGATATATTTGATAAGAATAATATTTGAATAAGTAAGGGTCATCCCAATAAAAACGCTGCATGTCGCTCAAAAACTTTTTTTTGTTTTGGGTATCCAAATGAGCTGGCAAAAATCCTGAAGCACAAAAATTGTCAATATTAGCAGACCAAGGTATTGAAGCAATAGAGAGTGAAGATTCATCATGAAAGTAATCATCAATTTGTGTGATGTCAGATGTCAAATCTATTGTCAATTTTGACAAATGATTCACGACAACATTTTCGATGCCTTTGTCTTCCTCGATTTCTTCTTGTTTGAAAGTTTCAAAGATTTCAAAATCGTGATTGACTTTCCTTTGTTTGGTCATGGCATGAGGAAATGAAAGTATTGGTGAGGAATCAGTATTTTATTTGCAATATTCAGGTTTAACCCCTTCCTTACCCTCAGAGATTGACTTATCATCTTTCTCATAAGGTTCAAGAATGGGTTTTTCAATAACCTTATCACTGTTGAGAGTAATGACTCATTGGACTTGATCTATGTGTTGGCTTCCAGAGCTGTTTGCACTTGAATTGTATTTTCCTTTGGGATTTTGTTGTGGTTGAGATGAGAACTTATCTTTCTCCTGAAAAATGAGAGTAGATGTGAATTTTGCAAGAGTATCTTTAAAATATATCATGGTTTGAGCAAGTTGAGTGTTGATTGTTTCTTCAGGCACTTATGAGGCACTAGGTAAAATTCTATCTCATACATCTAGTGGAGGTATGTACAACCTTAAGAAAGATCATGACCTGCAAACCAAATTTACATCTTTAGCTAGAAAATTTGAGGTACAAGAATTAAAAAAGAATGGTTAATTAAAGTCTATTCAGGACATTGTGTGTCAAACCTGTGAAAATGGTGACCACGCAACAAATGATTGTCTAACGTTTCCTTATTTTAGAGAATGTCTCCATGAGCAAGCCAATGCTTTAAAAAGTTTTCAATGGTCAAATCATAATCCATACTCACAAATGTACAACCCTGGTTAGAGGAATCCCCCAACTTTTAGTTGCAAGAGTGGTAACAATAATGAACAAACTTCACAGCCACCATTTCAAGCACATTATAATTTTCAAAATTCTCATGGATATGCATCTTCTTATGTTCCCCCTCCTATAAGAAATCTTGAGGAGACATTGCATGCATTCATTGAAAAGCAAGAGACAATCAACACTCAACTTGCTCAAACCATGATAGATTTTAAAGACACTATTGCAAAATTCACATCTACTCTTAGTTTTTATGAAAAAGATAAGTTTTCATCTCAACCACAGCAAAATTTCAAAGGACAATACAATTCAAGTGCAAGCAGCTCTGGAAGCCAACATAAAGATCAAGTCCAATGAGTCATTACTGTCAAGAATGTTGTTTTCATTAGCCTTGCTCAAACCATGATAGCTTTTGTAAGACATGTGAATAGCTTTTGAAGTAGTATTCCTCATGGTGATCAAATGTCTTTAATTTATTTACTTGTAAGAAAAAAATTTTATATGTATGGTATTGATTTCAGGGGTCCCTTTTCATCTTATTTTGGTAATGTTTACATATTGCTTATCATTGATTATATATCCAAATGTGTAGAAGATTTTGTAAAAACTTACATCCTTGACAGGTTCATAATTACCAAAATAATCATTAGTGATTATGCACAAACTTTTGTAATCATTCAATAGAGGCTTTGCTTTGCATATATCACTTTACTCATTTCAATTTCACTGCTTATCACCTACAAACAAGTGACCAAGTTGAAATTTCTAATCATGAGATCAGATCCAACCTTGAAACAATTGTGCAACCAAATAGGCAGAATTGGAGCCTTAAGATTGAATAATGTTTTGTCGTCCTATATAACAACTTACAAATCACCTACTGGATTGTCTCCATATAGGATGATTTATGGTAAATCATTTATTTTTTTTTTTTTATTATTTTTTTTTGGAACTTGAGCATCATGCAATTTATGCCATTAAACATTGCAAATTAGATTTAGAGTTGCCATAAATAATAGAAAGTTATAGTTGCAAGAGTTTGAGAATATAATGAATGTTGCCTATGAGAATTTAATGATTTATAAGGAAAAGAATAAGGTGTTCCATGATAGAATGATTTTGAGGAAGGAATTTTGTGTTGGGTAGAAAGTTTTTCTATTTCATTCATGTTTGAAACCTTCCTAGTAAGTTGTGTTCTCGATAGATTAGATCATTTGTTATTACTAATACATTTAATCATAGTGTAGTTAACATTCAAAGTTTAGAAACAAAATAATTGAAGTGAATGGGCAACGCATGAAATCTCTTAATGAAGATTTGAAGGATAGTATTATGATAGAGGTTAATTTTAGGCAAACCTTAGACATGGACATGGATTTTAGCCAAAAACAATAAACAAAGGTGCTTATTAAAAGGCAACCTAATATACAAAAACAACCAAAAACTCAAAATTTCTTTTATCTTTGTTTTTTTTTTCCTTTTATTTTAGTTTTTGGTGTGGTTATGCAAGTTTTACCTAGTTTAGTCAATTCTATCCATGTTTAAGTGTTTTTCCTTTACATGTGTGATTTATTTTACTTTATGATATATAAAAAATTTTGTTAGATTTTTGTTTCAAATCCTAAGTGTTTAATTTTATTTTTTGACCCCTAAATGGTTGATAGAAATATGTGTATTATGAGTTTAGACTAGTTAAATTTGTTGAATGTATAATTACTTGTAATAGTTAAAATTTAATTAGTTTAGGGATTGACTTTGAAATAATATCATGCATTATATAATTTTACCTTTTATGAGATTTTAAGGTGATTCATTCAAAGGTTATGTATTTTCATAACTTTCTTGATATTTTGTAGAGACTACATTTATACTACATATGTGCATGAAAATAATAAGGACATATAGGAATTTAACCATTTGAACATAAAACATGTTATCCATCAATGAGCTATTTTAAGCTTATTTATCTTTTCTTGGCTTTACCTTTAGTTTATAAACCTTAACTTTTTATATGTTTTATTTTTTTTCTCGTTAAAATTTAAAATCTTTTAAAAATAATTATTTTTTATTTTAAAATAACAAATTTTAAATTTTCATTTGAAACCTTCAAGTTAAAATAATTAAAATATTATTTAGATATATGCATTGCACTATTCTTAAGAGCTATAAATAATTACATATTTATTAAAAATATTCAAGTAAGCACAACAAAGAAATATTTAAAATTTAGGGATGGTGAAAGGCTATCTCCATTAATTATCCCAAGACATGTAACCTTTTATTTTGAGAACTAAAAGGATAATATTCTTTGAATCAAAACCAACGGATTCCCAATTTTCATAATATGCAAAACAATTTATTGGAGGGTTTATTTATTTATTCAATAAAAAGACAATTTCCAAAATCCCCAAAAACACTTCTATTAATTATATTTTCATTGCACAAAAAGAGAATAGCCACAAATCCAAAGTAGGGCCGAGTAATGAGATATCACACAAATATTTTATAACGAAATTGCCACGAACACGCACATTTAATAATTCTCTAAAAAGTGGAATAAAATTATATATTGACTGCCCTGCATACGTGTTCGAGCCGAGGTATTCGTGTCCTTTTCTTCATTAAATTGGAGCAGTCCTCAATAGGGCCTTGATCGTCTATAAGAAAGAAGATACGGGTTGCCTATGAGTCCAGGCCCACTAGGCTCAAAGCCCAAGGTAGTTTTATTTTTCCTTCACGGAAAAATTTCAGAAACCTCCTAACAACACATGTAAAGCTGACAAAACCAGCCACTAAACAAGTTTAGGTGCATGACAGTAATAATCATAAAATTTAGTTAATTACACCATCTGTGAAAATAATTTTTCTAAAGAAACTCAATACAGGAATCACTCTTTATTCCACAGTTTCATTGTAAGATAGTAAATGAAACTTTAAGTTGTGAAATCTGTACTTGTATTTGTTATGGAAATACAAATAATATTAACCATAAACCATCTAAATTTTAAATTATTTTTTTATGTTTTTAGATCGTTTTGATGTACTGATATTAAAAATAAATTTTAAAAAATAAAAAATATATATTATTTTAATATATTTTAAAATAAAATAAAAACTTTAAAAAACAATTTCTATAACCAAATAGACTCAAATTATAATTATTTTAAAAACAATAAGTGAATGAACACAAACAAATCAAATTTGATAAGGTCCTCTCCAATTCTTGTTTTGGAAAATATGGGATAACTATGTTTCATAATTTAATTAATATTAATGTTATTTATTTTTTTGTTAACTATAAATATCTAAGTTTGCTTATATTTATTTTAACTAATCTCTTAAAATTTTAAAATTAATGACTATATAAATTTTTAGTAGTCTTAAGATTTATGGCATTCAAATTAAAATTTTTTTAAAAATAAACTATAATTTAATTAGTTAAACTATACCATACAAATTTAATTCTACTTCAATTACATGCGTTTTGTTGTCCATATTCCGTCGCATACGACGAAGCACAAAGAGCCTCCGAATCGGATGCTCATCCAAGATTCGTAGACCCCACTCGATGTAGCAGCATTTTGGTCAAGCAAAGGGTCGCAAATGAGCACAGATGTAAGCAAAGCATCATCATAAGCGTATGTAGCATAGTGTCTAACAAATCACATGAAGAGCATTGAGTGCACAAGTGCGTGAAAAACATGGTCAACAAAAGCATACCAAGCAACAATGACACGAACAGCATTGAAAAGCCATAAAAGATGGCAGGTTCATTCATCATGAGTCAGTGCACAGTGGTCAGAGGAGAAAACTTTTATGGCCATCCCTCTCCCTCTCTCTCTCTCTCTCTCTCTCTCTCTCTCTCTCGGCATCATACACATGCAAGATTTGGCCATGAAGCATGACAGTGAGGAGAAATAACTTTGCCTATGCTGCTGCTTTTGCTAGATAACTCCAAAACTACAAGCTTTTTTAGGTTTATTATTGTTTTGCAACTCTTAACTACTCATAACTCTCTCTCCCCTGTTCTTTTTACCTCATTGTTGTTCTCTTTCTTTTCTACTTAAGGAACTTTTACTGTGCTTAAAACATTGTCTTAAACCCGCTTTTCTCCTCTTTTAACCAGCTTTTCTTTCTTTAATTTTACCTAAAAACCCAACTTATCTTATGTAGCTCCTACTCCAAGAAAGTCTATGAAGGGCATGTTGATTCTCTCATTCCTATTTTCACAGAGATTGGCCCTGTTGGTGACAACCGATCCAGTTGCAGAATCTTCTGAGTTTGAATCCGACTGTCCAGATTGGTCCACACGCGAAACCACCATCATAGGCCCATTTTGATAGAACCCATTGTCACTGCCATAGAACTCGTCAAAATCCACATTTCCAATAGTCGCTTCCTTCTCTGCCGATAAACCTACAAACCCAAAAAACCATAGCAAGATATAATCAATTTAAACAAGTCCAAATTTAAATAGTTAAGAACTGATTGAGGAAAACTATAATAATAATAATTTACAGAGAGATTTGGGAAACTAAGCACTTACCCCTTTGGGAACCTTGAGGACTGAACCTGGTGAAAAGTCTAGCAGGTACTTTGGTTGAAGAGGGGGTGAGAGAGAGATCAGTGCATGTTGAACCAGACTCCTCGATAGTGCTGTTGATGGTTGTTGATTCACTGCAAGCATTGTTTTGCAAAGTGACATTTAATGATCCTTTAGCGAGGATTTGAGAGGAAGAAGTAGGCTTTCTCCTCCTGTAAACGCTGGAGTTTTCTCTATGTTTCCTGGCCATGATCACATGCCAATGGTTCTTAACTGCATTATCAGTCCTACCAGGAAATAGCCTAGCAATCATAGCCCATTTGTTGCCATAAAGTCTATGAGCAGCTAGAAGTCTCTCCTCTTCCTCTTCAGTGAATGCCCTCCTGTTAATTCCTGGATCCAGTTGGTTAAACCACCTTAATCTACAGCTCTTACCTGAAAATCAGAATATAGAGCAAAAAATTTACCAACAGATTTGATCTTTCAAAATGGAAAAATCAACGGACTTCCTACACTTTTTTCTTTTCCATTTAACCAAATCGATCGAAGTCGTTATTGAGCTTAGTAAAAGTAGCCAATCAAGAGAAAATACAAGGAAAAAAAAAAAGGAAGCCACACCCTTCTTAATCTTTTATGGGGTGATCAATGCACAAAGTTGACATCTTTGAGGACATTTTTGGCTCAAAAAACACCTTGTACACTTTTTGACGACAGATTTTGTAGGGGGGTTACCTGATCTTCCTTCAAGATTTTCTGCAATCAAGTTCCAATTTTGAGGACCATATTGAGCCACGAGCTCTTTTAGCTTAGCATCTTCAGCTGGTCTCCAATGGCCTCTAGCACAAAGCTTTGTATGCCCATTTCTACCAAGAGCAGAGGTTTTAAGCTCCTCTTCCTCACCTAGATTCAAAGACAAGCTCTTTTTTCGAACACCAAAGTCCACATCACTCATATCACCAGGTCTCTTAGCTCCCCTGCTTTCAAGCTGTTGAATGCTCCGTGGTTTCCTGTCCTGGGCCATTGGATGGCTCAAAATCTGAAAGCCCGTTTGAGGATTGCTAGTCCCTGTCTCTCCTGGTTGACACATAACTCCAAATGCATGAGAGAGAGAGAGATGAGAGGCAGGAGGAGGTGGAGGCAAAAAGTTCATGTCTTGATACCCGTTGAAAACATATTTGTCACTCATTAGGTGTTGCAGACTCATTCTGACCAAAACTACACCAGGTACAAAGCTTTATAAGGGAGAACAATGAAGGTCAGATATCGAAGTTGTAAGAAGGAGAAAGGGAGGGGCTTTCTTTCTCTCCTCCTCTGCTTGGTTCTGGCAAGAGAGAGATATCAGAGGAGAAGATTGATCAGAGGCAAAGGAAACTGAAATGCAGTTCCATGTTAGCTACTCCCGCTCTTGCTCATCTCAAAGGTTTTGCTGGCGAGAGAGAAATCATCAGTTCTTTTTTCTATTTTGGGCAGAGAAGAATCAGATTAAACAGATGCAATTGATTTATAAGGAAAAGGGAACAGGAAACCAAAATGGAGTTTCACTTTTGGATGAGAAAAGGAAAGATAGTAATAACCATTACCAAAAAGAAGAGAAGAACCCGCACGATTCTCACTCACTCCCTTCCTCACTCTCCATAAAAACTATGTGTTTGTTTGTTTGTTTGTTTATACGGGTAGAGCATGGAGAAATGAGGTTAGGGTCCTTATTTTGAAACTGATCTCTCTACAGTTAATACTCCTCCTCTACAACACCACCAATATGGTGTTTATAGGAAACAATCAGCGGCGCTCTCTCTCTCTCTCTCTCTCTCTCTGGTTGGGGGTGTTGCATTTCATGCAACTCGAAAACCACTCGTGTGGGTAGGTGGGTGTGTCCCTCAAAAACATATGCGTTTTTTGGTGTTGGTATTGGTGTTTGGCTTTGTTTTCTCTCTCTTGTCTTGCTCTTTCTTGGGGTTTGGAGAAAACCAGAAAGTGTCTGTCTTTTACTTCGAGTCTTTTGCTTTTTTCATAGGAAAACAGAAATTAAGAGAAACAAATTCCTCAGCATCACCACCACCATTTGTCTTCAATGCACCTTGCTATCTCTTTTTTTATTGTGCTATTATTATATTGTTTTTTTATTCTTTTTTTAAATATTTTTTATTTTAAAAAATTATTTTTAATATTAACATATTAAAATAATTTTAAAATACTAAAACAAATTATTATTTTTTTAAATACTTCTAAAACACAAAACAAAAACAAAATATAATGAAAGCTTCTTTTTCATTACTTTATTGTTTTAAATTCATGGTTGTTTGATTCCTCTCTTCTTCTTTTTTAATTATTTAATCTATTTCATTTTAAACTTGCTACCTTTACTTCCTGTGATCCTTGGCTTCAGTGACTCCTTAGCAACCCTAACTTATTATCAAGAATATTATTTTTTTATAAGATAAATTATTTTAAATAATGATAATAAAATGAGAAAAATTGCACTAACTCTTTGCTTTCCCATTTCTAGATACAAAGTTGAACAATGTCCTAATAGCATTTATTTTTCTAAATATGCTATTTTCCAAAAAATATTTTTTTCTATTGTACTTTCTTAAAAAAAAATTGCAGTGCTGGTTTGAAAAAAAAGTCTAATTGTTATTGTTATGAGATGAAGGTTGTTATAATAGTGATTGGCAAAGATAATGATAAAATAATTATTATTTTAATAACATAATAATTGTTGTAATATTGACGACAATAATTATAGTGTAATAATGATGATGTTAGAGAGTTGTAGTGAGATAGTAATAAAATAATGATTATATTAGTAATACGAACTGGTATTGATAGTTATTTGGTGTAATAAAATGATCATGCCGATCATGATTAATAATGATATGTTAGAGAATAATATAAATCATATTTTGAATATCACTTCAACAGTTTAAGTTATTGGAGTGAGATGATTCTTTAATATGGTATCAGAACTTTATGATCAAGCGATCATGAGTTCGAATCTTATCTTCCTCATTTATTTGATAAAAAAATCAAGTAAAAGGTAATGTGGGTATGTGCAAATTTTAAGCCGAAAGAACTTTCACTTGAGG
Source organism: Populus alba x Populus glandulosa (assembly GCA_033617975.1). Lineage (NCBI taxonomy): Eukaryota > Viridiplantae > Streptophyta > Magnoliopsida > Malpighiales > Salicaceae > Populus > Populus alba x Populus glandulosa. The sequence goes on from CM066161.1 coordinate 7,045,974, forward strand.
GGGTATATTAGAGAATAATATAAATTATATTTTGAAACTCACCTAACAGTTTAAGCTATTGAATTGAGATAATTCTTTAACATAGTAAGCCGATAGCAATGATAATTGTTATTGTGATAGTGGTGGAGAGTTAAGGTGGAATGATAAAAAAAAAAAATAGTTATATTAATAAAAGATGATTAGGAAGGTACTGGAGTTCTGCCAAAACAAAATGTTTTTTATTTGTTTATAAAGTTAAAATATGTTTTTCAAAAAGATATTTTCTGCAAATCTTAATCGAGCTTATCCTAATGGTAGTCTCACACTCTCACTATTAAAATGAGTCTAGTCCCCAAGAACAACATATTTTCTTGTATCGTTGCAATATAAGTGTCTCGCAAGTACGGGCTAACATAATTAAAATGTAACATTCTTATCGAAGATGTGGTAAATGAAATGATTATAAGGGGAAAAACATTTGATTACATAATCTTATTTTAAATGTTCAAAAGTAAGCATCACGGCCTTGAAAGTATGAAATGTCTTTATTACTTTACACTATTTGTGACTCATTCTTAATTATGAGTTTAATAGCTGAGTATGAGTTTATATATATATATATATATATATATATATATATATAAACATGATGGATGACTCATTTTTAATTTTATATATTACTTTATATTTTGATTTTTTTTTCTCATTTAAATTAGACCTATTTGAAAGTATGGTTATAATTATTTTTTAAATATTTTTTATTTAAAAATATATCAAAATAATATTTTTTTTTATTTTTGAAATTAGTATATAAAACAATTTAAAAACACCAAAAAAATATTAATTTGAAACATAAAAAATAAATAAAACTTAATTTTTTTCAAAAATATTTTAAAACACCAAAACAAACGGTGGCCATATATTCACTTGAATTACTTTCTTGCAATCCATCATCTTCTTCTTTTTTAGTATTGTTGGGTGACTTGGACTCCAAGATAGCTTTGGAGCCGAATGGCTCCCCTATCATATATTAAATTTAATACTTAATTTTTAAGTCTGTCCAAAGGACTTAAAACTAGTGGCTGACTTGTTCTCAATTTCATATATATATTAGTATAAAAAATTGGAAATCTCAACACCTGGCTAATAAAAACAAGTGCTTGAGTGGTTTTCAACAATCAAATAGTATTCTAACTCAATCAATTGAATTAAATATAATATTTTAACTTTCTTTTTAGTGGCGAATATCCTTTCTTTAGTGACTTTTTGATTGATTCTTGTGTTACTTTGATCCTTTTATACTTTATTGTTTGATAATGTTCTGTTATCTAAGCAAATAAAAGAAAAACAATTATTATATCCTTCCTCTTGAATCTTTTTGACTGTTGGAATAATTGTCCCACTTTATTGCCTTTCAATTTTCTTTTGCAAGTTATTTAATTTTTTTCAAACCTTTTGGCCCGTATAATATATTTTCCATGGAGAAAAGAAACAAATTTAGCACACGGCGACTGATCAATTATCGTCCATTGTAGTAGGTGTCATGTTTATACCCCCAGGAAGTTCCAAATCACGACAACAAAATCGATTATAATCAATGGAATTATCTGCTGGTGTTTTTAAATTATATTTCTATTAGCAAATAAATTATTTATACCCCAAGAAGTTCCAAATCACACAACAAAATCGATTATAATCAATGAAATCTCATACCTTCACTCAATTAATAAACTCAATTTCCAAATAATTTAACATTAAAAAATAAAATAAAATAAAATATCAATTTAAAAAATTTGATTAACAAACACAGGTGAATCTTCCAAACTTGCAACCCTTGAAAAAAAAAAAACTCAATTCCCAACCAATTTAATATTAAATGATGAAATTCAAAAAAAAATCAATCTAAAAAATTTATCAAAGTAAAAACAATAACAATCAAAAGAATAAAATCAAATTTGATAGGGAAAAAAATAAACGAGGATGAAATCATAAAAAAAAATTAAAAAAAAATTCTCAAATAAAACAAATTGTAATAAATAAAATAAGGACCAAATCTAACAAATAAAAAAGTTAGAGGATGAAATTGAGAAAAAAAATATAATTTTATAAATTATTTCAAATAAAATAAATAATAATAAAAAAAAACCAAATTTGAAAGAAAAACAAAATGAAGGTGTGCTTTGAATATTTGAGGGGTTATGCATGACAATTGAATAGGGGAGAGAAAATTTAGGGGAAAGACTATCGATGTCAAACCAGAGATCCTCTAGTCATACATGTCGCTTAGGAATGGAAAGATGGTCATGACAAATTGAACATATCCCTGAAAGCTACTGTATAGTCACTGCATGGCCCTTCATGCATCACCTCAAAAGCATGAACATAGCCCACGTCAGTCATTTTTTTAAAAGTAATATTTTATATTTATTAAAATATCAAAATATTGCCCCTTAGTCAACTTGATAATAATTTTACAAAAAAGCCCTTGCACGCTAGTTTAAAATTTTTTGCTTTTAAAAATAATTGAGTCATTTTTACTATGCTTTAAAAAAATATATGAAAAAACCACTAGATATATGTTTAGTGTTTTTTTTTTTTTTGCTTTAAAGGATAATTTAACTATTTTACTATACTTAAAATGTTAAAAGACTAATCTACTCTCCTTCAATCCTACAATGACTAATGGGTCTTAAGAAAAATATTATATTATCCTTAACAACAAGCTCAATGATTCTTTTTTAAAGTGAAAAATAATCATTTTACTATTCTAATTCATAAAAAGCTGTGTTTTGATATAGAACATTTTATGTTTTTAGTAATGTTCCTAGACTATGTTTTCTTGGCTCATTTCATCGTCTAGTTAAGCAAACTACAAATTATGGTTAACATGAGTTATATGACATGCTTGATGCATGACAAATCTCAAAAATGAGTTAAAGCGCAAAATTATCCATATACTATAGCTATTTTGTTATGTTTGTTCATATACTATGAGCCCGTTTGGCTACGAGGTAGAGGTTGCGTTTCTAAAGAAACACAATAACTGATTGTTTGGTTAAATAAAAAAAGTTGTTTACTGTGCGTGGGTCCCTCAATTTATTGTGTTCTGGCCGCAGGAAAATGAAAAACAGCAAATTGCTGCTTTTTGCATGGCAGCTCCACTGTTCAGTGAACAAGGGAGCATGCCTCCACTGTTCGCTGAATAGGTTTTTTTTTTTTATATATATATATATACCAATGTAGTTAATTGATTTCACTTGTGCTATTCACGTGAACAACAATTGTTTTTTGTTTTTTTAAAAGAAATTAGTTTAAGGTGAATTAAATTTACTCGTGGTGTAATCTTAATTTTATTCTTGATAATATTTTATCTAATTTTGTAGTTCTTGTCGGATGAATTTTGTACGTAATGGAATTGTAGATAATTTTTTGTTAAAGTGATTTTTTTAAGTGATTTATTTCATTATGTAATAGCAATAGTTAAATCCATAAAATTTAAATTAAAAACCATCAATATTAATATATATATTTTTAAAAATTATTTTATAACCTCAATTTCAAAAGCATTCTTAACCAAACACATTAAAACTACTTTTTCTTCAACCTCAATTTTAACCACAGTTTTAACAAAACATCTATTTTTTCAAACCAACCTCAACTAAAAGTACTTTTTATAAAATAACTTTTTTCAAACCACAACCACAACAGCTACCGCAGTACCAAACACACTCTATATCTCTCATTATGTTTTCTTACCTCATTATATTTGTGTTTAAACATAACATAGTTCACATATATGGTATTGTCGTGCTTTTTGTGATTTGAACTAAAACACATATAAATTAAAGGTTGATTTAAAAAAAAATTGTTGTATGTACGATTGAACAATATTAGATTCTAAAAAATGACCTAAAAAGACATGCATTGAAAATACTTTTTGTTTCTTAGTGTGTGTACAAACTTTTAAAATGTTATTTGGTAACTTCTCGAAAGATAATAATATTCAATTTAGTTTTTCTCTAATACATAAAAAGTATGGATATGTTGCTTTTGTAAAACTAATAGTCTGGCCATAATTTTTAATGGGTTTCACGCAAAGTTTCCCATTTTCCATTTTCCCAAAAAAAAAAAAGCATGTCCTTTGAAGTATTTTTATGAATCATAAGAAACATCTCTCTATCTTTTGAAGTTTTTTACCAGTCCTTCCATATTTCTAAAATTAGTTTCTCAATAATATCTAATTAAGTTTCTCAACATAATTTTTGTAACAAAGTGTTTTTTTTTAACTGTAAAAAATATCCTTAAATCAATTTATTCATAAGCCAAGACTAATTCCCTTACCATATTGTTTATAAAGGATGCCCTTAATCGCCGTTGGGTGCTTGTTTGGCTATAAACATTTCTTATTAGAAAAAAAACAAAAGATTTAATTTGTACGTAAAATACCACACAAACGAAGGTACTTTGAGAGGGAGGTAAAAACAATACTTTTTAAGCTTTACACAAACCAAGTGGATATCTTTACGAGTGTGTGGTTATGGTTGTTTTTTAAAATATTTTTTATGTTAAAATATATTAAAATAATAATTTTTTATTTTAAAAAAATTATTTTTAAAATCAACGTATTAAAACAATCCAAAACATATAGATTTTTATACGACGTAATTTGCACCATATTTTCAAAAAGTGTTTAAAAACTTTTTTTTTTCTCAAAAGGTTTTTTTTTCCTTGTCAATTTTTTTAAAAAAGGCTAATGCCATTCTTTTCTTTGAACAAGGAAGGGGAGAGAGAGAGAGAGAGAGATATCGAATGGGAGATGATAACGTAACGTCGTGAGTTTTGCTGTTGAAGAAAGACAATGATGGGCATTGCTTGTTTGACTGCTGGAGTTGTGGGAGACAGCGAAAGCATTTATTTCCTCAATAATTCATTCCCATTTTGGCTTCTGCTATTTCTATTCTCTCCTTCCCTTCTGCTACTGCTTATCACTGCTCTCTCATCTCCTTCATCCTCTTTCACACGCATTTCTCAGTTATTCCCTTTTCTGGCAAACCTCATCATCCAAACATTGATAGAAGAAAAGAAAAGAAAAGGTACAAAATATTTTACGTGCATGCGATGCTATGTATCGATCTCCTCATACGTCCCCGTTTACGCAGCTTGTTGGCCATGTGAGCTCTGACCAACTTATCACGTCAAGATGGCTTTTGGGCTTCAAAAAAGAAGAAAGAAAGAGAGAAAGAAACTAGACTAATAAGGTCGAGTCTTCCTCAGGAGTACGTTGTGCATTCAGCTAGGGCTTCTCAAGTGTCTAGGGTGTAAAATAATAGGACAGTTATTCTTGTCACCATGCGAGAAAGATGATTTTTGAGTTTGTCATTTGAGAAAAAGACTTAGTTTTATACCTTTTTACTTGAGTAAAACATAGAATTCAAATTCCTTTTTTATCATTTGATTCCGAGTGCTCATTCAAAGTCTTATTAATTAAAATCCCCACTCTTCAATTCTTTTTCTTCTTTTATTTACATTGTCGGTTTTCAGACCAGCTTACACGTACCTCAATTAATCCTATATATTTTAAAATTAACGATCATGTAAACTTCCTCAATTAATCCCACATATTTTAAAGTTAACGATCATGTAAGTTTTCAGTAATCTTGAGATTTATGGGACTCGAACTGGTGATGTTTGAAAAGCAAACTTATAATCTGACTAATTAATCTTATATATGCTAAACACATGTATAAGAAGGTTTCTCTTCGATAATTATGCAATTTCATTTTCATAATTAATCAAACTCTAATCAATAATTTAATAAGATTTATTATGAAAAAAAATTAAAATAAATTTGGTTTAATTACAATTAGGTGTTTTTGTAAAAAATGTCATAATTGACGTATAATTAACAAAGCTCAAACCACCGCACTCTTTTACCCATCATTACAATTTCTGCATCAAAATGAAGAAGCTGTAAAAAGAAAAGTTTGATGCCCTCGGAGAAAAAGATCACATCACATCATATCAGAAAATTACAGAAAGAAAAGATATGGCTTTCATGGCACCGAATCTCACTAACAGACTCCAAAAACAGAAGCACCTCTCCACCCACAAAGTCCCAAAATCAGTGTTCAATTTACATAATGCCTTACAATTCAGTCCTCAATTTCCAAAAATCATGATAAAACTTCCCAAACTTTGTTTTTCTTCACAAATCAACCCCCTCTTTCACACACATTATAGTGTCATTAAAACTCCTTCTTGAAATTATAAGAACATGAACATTTATATGTAACCATTGTAAAACTTAAAGTTTTCTACTAAAATCACCTATTAGATTCACCCATAGTTGAATTTATTTGCCATAGCAACTGATAAAAATACCATAAATTATTTATATTTTCTTCAAGTTGATTAAAATTTTATGGATATATCATAAAATATTTCAATACCCGCATCGACTGCAAAATATCTAAAAGCATGTTGCCTTTTGTGTAAAGTATTGTTGCTGTAATAGGATTTTAATTAATAATCTTCATTTTTTTTTGGAGTGAATTTTCAGCTATTGATTAATAAATAATTAATTGTAATTAGCATGCAAACTCCTAGCTGCCATGATTAATTTGAAAAAAAAAACTGATCATGAAAATAGGGTTTTTAGAAATAAGATTGTTTACAAAATTGTTTTTTTGCAAAATAACATTGTTTGAAAAAACTATAGTGAAATAGCATCATTTGGTACATTGCATTCCCAAACATGACATTTAAAGAAGTCATGTTTAGAAAATGATACATTTAAAGATGTTGTAATTGGGAAGCGTGGTAACTTAAGATATTGTGTTTTCAAACCGTTGACATCTTATAGAATAAAAACATGCAGTTCTTCTTCTCCCCCAAAAAGTAGTCGTTGCTCACACCCTTTCTTCTTTCATCTCTAACCATCTCCAGCTCAAAAACCACATGAATCGACCATTTTCAATCTTATCACACCCAAAAAACTTCATCTCTTAATCTTAAAGTCTCACTTTATATGTTTTTTTAATTGAAAACCACCACCCCAACGCTGCTATCATTCCCTAGCCATGACCACCACGTTACCATCATTCCCAATTCAATAAATCAAGGTAAATATCCCACATTACTCTTTTTTTTTGATATATTAGGGTTTGTTGATTTGAGATATATTAGGATTTAATTGATTTAATTAGGTATGATTGCGTGCAATTGCTGATGTAAATAATATCAATTAGGTAGGAATTAAATTAATTAGGATTTGGATAAAATGTTGTAATTGGGTATTTTCTTTCAATTATGATAAGTTAGCTATAAATGGATGTAATTAGGATTGATTTTATGCAATCGAGCTTGAAAATAATATTAATTAGATAGAAAATAGATAAGTTATGCTTTGTGTTGAACTTTAGATTTATTATTGTAAAATTATGTATTAGAAAAAATAAGCCTAAAATCACCTCTAATGTCATTAAATAATAAGGATTGATACTGCATAAGAAATCTTTGCAAAACAAGGATTGTTTTCTAATTGATCTTCTTAGAAAGTAAGGAATCCTTACAAAACAAGGATTCTACATGTAATTAAGTCATAATGCACATTGAATATTAGGTTGACTTCTTGCTCTAAGAGGGTCAAAAAGTTATTTTTGATCTTCATGATCTTCACTACAACATTTAACAGTTTTTCCAACAGAATTTTTTTGTTGGTGTAAAACACATATTACTTCGGTAATTAATTTACAAATAAAATCACCGATGGAAATCCTTCGTCGGTAAATCTTTCATCGGTAATTTTTTGTCTGTCGGTAAATCCGTTGGTAATAAAAAATATTATTACCGATGGATTTACTGATGGAACAGACGCATACAAACAAATTACCCGCTTCATTTCGTCAGTATATCTCTCGAAAAATACCATCGGTAATTTCATCGATAATTATTTAAAAACAATTTAAAAAATTTATTTTATAAAATTATAAAATAATTAAATTAACATAAATCAACACTCTTTAATATATATACTCAAAATGCTTGGAAAAAAGAATAAGAAAATCAACTCAAACAAATTTGCAACAAATAAATAAAACAAAAAAAATTCATATGAAAAAAATGAAGTTTCAAGTGCTAAAAATTTAAAAATCCTATAAATAAATCAACTAAAAATTTGATCTCATATCAAAAAAAATCTCAAAACAACATTTATACAATTATTAAGAACAAAAACAATTAAAAATAAAATAAAAAACAAATATAGTGAAAAAAATCAAGAAAAAAAAATCTTATCTTAATGTAGTTGCAAGTGAAGCTAAGGAGAGAAAAAAATATATCGTAAAGCATATTAATTTTTTTTTAAAAAAACTATGAGGATAAAAGAAGAAAGAAGAAGAAAACATACACGAGCATAGAGGAAAAGAGAAGAGAAGAGAAGAGAAGAGAAGAGAAAGAAATAGATTTTGATGTTTTTTACATATACTAAAGAAGAAGAAGAAATGAGTCTGTCTCTTGTGAAATAAGGGGATTCAGGCTTTTTATTGCGGCGTATTAGCGACGGTTTTACTGGCAGAATTTTATTTGTAATATTTAATTTAAATTTTTAATTTCATAAAAAGTTATCAGAAACTGCCAACAATCACCAACGATTTTTCAATCCGTCAGTAATTTTGTCTGTAATATTTAAATAAAAATTTTAAATTAATTTAATTTTTTTTAGAAAACCGCCAAATAACACCGACAACTTTTCAATCCGTCAGTGATTTGTTCGTAAAGAACAACAATTAACAGTGCAATTGGAAAATGAACAATTCTGGAGCTCTCTAAAAAATACTGATGGAAAATTCCGTCGGAGATTCCCTTTGTAATTGACATGATGAACAATGTTTATAGTTTACCAACGAATTTACCGACGAATTTACCAACGAAAGAAATTCCATCGGTAATTCAGTTTGTAAAAATAACACGTTATCATTTTCTTTTTGCTTTGTTTAAATTTTTTTTCCTACCGTAATTCCCTCAATATATACCTAGGGATAATTTCCGTTAGTAAAATCCCTTGAAATTTTACTGATAAAAATATTTCATCGGTATTTCCGTTTGTATTTATCAATTTTTTGGTAGTGCTTGATGATGATGACCCATGATATTATTATACATCTCATTGTTCAGCACTTATCATAATGCACTTCAAATTTTAGATAAACATTGAGTTTTGATGATATTGTGGCTAAGAATAAGGTAACTCAAACATAAGAAAGTAGTGTTATTGATGAAGTGGACACATCCATTAGTCGACGTAGGTGTAGATAGACTTGCTTATATGTTCTTAGTATATTATATTTTGTTATTTTGTTAATGAAGAGTTTGTATTTTATTTTACATGTATTTTAGTAAATTAGTATCATTGTTTTAATAGTTGTTTTAGATTGAGATTTGAAAATTTGAATTTTCAAGTTTATAATGGAATAGTATAATTTCATATCAAAATTGCACAAATAATATGTGAATGAAGATAACAGGGTTAAATATAGTTAGAATATTAATATTATTGGAGATTTTCTTGTTTGAGAAATTATTAATATTCATTATTTTTCATTTACCATATTTAGGTTTTTTAGAATTTAAATTTAGGCATTTATGGGTGAACAAAGTCAACATTAATATGTTGCTTATTACAAAACCAATTATCGTTATAAAGGTAACAATAAATTAATTTACGGATATATTGAAAATAGGCAAAATTATTTTTTCATGTAATTCATCTTAAACCCAAAAGAAATTTTAATTACAAACAGCTTGATTTTACTTTGTAATAAGATAATAGGCCTTAATTGTACATCAACAAGAGATTTGAGAATTAAAATCAGAGATTTTATTTATTTTGTTGTATGGATTAGGGCTAGGATTAACTCATGGTTATGAATTAGGGTTAGGGTTTGAATTTTGAATTACAATTAGTTTTTATGGTATAGAGCTTTGGTTTTGGTAAGGTTAAAGTTTAAGGTTAAGGATTGGATCGTTTTTATGGTTAGGATTTTAAGTTAGAGTATTGTTCAAGTTTGCGTTCAGAATTAATTTAGGGTTTTATATATGCTCGTTTTTCTATTTACAACTTTTTTAAATGTCATGTTTGGAAATCATGACATATATCAAATTTGTGTTATCAATTTGTTCTGATACGATGATTTTAAAAATGATTTTTAAAAAATTAAAAAAAAACATTATTTTAATGTATTTCAGCATAAAAAATCATTTGAAAAGTAATCGTAACCACACTCTCAAACAGACTTGAAATTTTTATGATTAGGATTTTATGTTAGAATATTGTTAAAGTTTACGTTCAGAATTAATTTATAGTTTAATATATGCTTGATTTTTTATTTACAACTTCTTTAAATGTCGTTTTTGGAAAGCATCAAATTATGATATTTCTTTAATTTTTTAAATGGTGTTATTTGACCAACTTCTCTTTTAAGGGTGATAACAAGCCAAAATACCACTAATAAAGCATATGAAATTAAGTTGAAGCAGCAAGAATTCGAAAGTTGGAGAGCGGTTCGTTCATCATTCAGAAGTTGGTGACTGATCTGATAAAAGAAAGGAAAGAATCGTTACAGTACGTACGTTACGAATGGTAAAGCACTTTAGCGCAGGCGTGAAAGTTTCAGGTCTCTGGTTTTCCGTTTCAACTACTCCCTCTTCCACCTGCTCTTTCTCTCTCTTCTTTCTTTAATTTACATCATAACGTAAAGGGGAGAGAGAGAGAGAGAAAGAGACTTTTTTTTCTCTTAGAAAATCTTTTGTTGTCATTATGTCATAACTGTACACTGTCCTGCCTTTACTGGATTTAATTTATTTAATTTGTTTGATCTGACTGAGCTCGACTGTTTTTGAAAACCGTTTTTGGTTTTTGTCGCCTTTTGTTTCCGGTGACGGACGATGGGGCTGGAGAGGGCGTAATGCACGTGCGGGTTCATCTCTCACCGAACACGTGTACGGTGAGAGGTGAGTTTGTTGTTAACGATTTCTTACGAGAGGAAAAGGAAGGTCAGAGGTGAGAGAGGGTACATCATTTTTTTGGCAGAAAGGGAGGGGAAAAAAACAATTAATTCCTTGATGCGTTTTCGAAATTGAAATGATAAGAATGGCCAATAGAGAGTGACACGGTGGTTCCATATGGGATAAATAATCTTTGTTGGATATTATGGTTGTGATTAAAAATAAAAAGTTTAAGAGAAAGTATTTTTAATTATTATTTTTTAAAATATATATATATATATATATATATATTAAGTTAAAATTGTTGTGAATTTTCACATATAAAATAAATAAAAAGCACATCTCTATTAATAAAAAATAAATTATTAAATAATATACGAAGATCAATGCAAAACATAAATATCATTTGACTAGATAAATGGATTTTTTTTTATTGAGAAAATTTTAGAAACTATCATAATACCTTATGATTTTATAGGAGTGACATATTATTTCTGACCGAAATCTCGACTAGATTTTGGTTCTTATGATTTAAGTCAGATCTTACTTTTCTTGTAGTAGTTTATTTTAGTGAAACTATTAGAGACAATGGCTTCAATTTATGTCACGTAGAAGAAGGATTATATTTTTATGTTTCTATTTATGTTACATAGAAGGATTATATTTTTATGTTCTTGTTTGGTATTGTGATGTTATGTAATTTTTAAAAATGTTTTTGATTGAAACTAAATTAAAATATATTTTATTTTTTATATTAGTATAAAAAAATAATAGAAAAATATTTTAAAAAATAATAATTTATTGTTTTTTTTCAAAATAAATATATTTTAAAAAAATATCTAAAAGCAAAAATTAATCTTGGATGAGCTATATATATATATATATATATATATATATAGTATTTGGATCATGGTGTGTTAGGCATGTTCATGGTTCGGTTTGAACTATAAAAATCAACCGAACCATGTAATTCAAATTTTTGAAAATTCAAACCGAACCGGACCGGATCGAATTCCGGTTCAAACCAAACCGGTTTGGTTCGGTAAAATTTGGTTTTTTTGCTATAAAACTGGAAAATCTAATCACACCATTAATGGGCTATAAGGCGTGTGAAAGCATAGGTTGTAATTAGTGTTAGGTTGGCGTACTAACTACTTCTAAGTAGATAATTAGACAAGAGCTAGTGATTTCTCAAGTCTTACCTAGGATGAAAGTAATTGGAGTACCACTACTTTCCATTCTAACCTAAAGTTAAGGTTTGTGCCTCTCAAATGATATTGTATCAAGGCATGAATCCAATGACATAATGAAATGGATGCATTTTAAAACTTAAAGTAAAAAAAGTAAACATGCACAACAAGCATTTAATAATAATAAAACATGAATACAAAGCTTAGTCCTAACAAGTTCCTTATGTAGTCGCCATTTTGTATCATTCGACATTGTGATAAGCCTATTAAAAATAAAAAGCTTGTTTTATTGTTTGAAAAATAGAATAAAATGACAAAAGACATCACCACCAAGTACAATGATCAATAAAAATCCTAACTGAATTTCAAGAATTTGAGATAAGGGACTGATTATGATAAAGAAAAGATATTATTACTCAAAAACATCTTATTTATGGTAAGTTGTATTGCTAGTTGTTTTTTTTATTATTAATAATTTGTTGTGCCTAATCTATTGGTGGTCTATCTATATGGTGATAATATTTTTACCATAATGAGTTAAACCATGACTGTTGGTTAAACTTAGCCATTCTATGGCCTGGTTCATTTTTTCCACCCAATGTTATTATATTTGGACAACACTTGGTGAATTGATGGTTCTAAGGTTGGTCATTTTTTATTATAATCTATGACTACTTATTGATCAAGTCATGTCACTGAGTAATCTATGGACCTATGTTGGGCTTATTAAACCCAACCTAAATCCTAGGAAAGATCCATGGAATATGTATTGATGACACACAGGTTTCATTTGCAATATTGTTGAATGAGGTTTAATACTCTTCATTTATACTCAAATGTAATGAGTGAATATAAGATTAAATGTATTAAAACTTTGATTCTCTCATGGTTGAATATTAGACTAAAATTTTATTGTTTTTTTTTTTTAAGGGAGGATGTGCTACTTTGAATATCTAAGGCAATGGCCTACATTGAGTTCATTTACCATAAACATAAAAAATGAATAGCAAAATATTTTTGAAATGGGTTTTTAGAAATCCAAAATCGTCTTTTTAAAGATTTTAGGAATGTTGGCTTAATGGGCCTTTTAATATGGGCTAAGCCATAATGGAGCTAAGCTATAATGGATTTGTATAAACTTGCTATAAAACCCCAAAATACATCAACAAATATTTTTTTTCCTTTCTTTTGCAAAAATGCTAAATAAGATAATGGGATTGATTGGCATCCAAATTGAATTGCCAGATTGTTTGGTGTCTAATTAGGACTATTTGATTATTGACTTATGAATAGAAATGCCAAATTGATTGGCACCCAAATGAGATTGCCGAATTGTTTGGTGTCCAATTCAGACTACTAGATTGTTGACTTCTAAATGGAAATCTTGGACTTATTGGCATCCAAATAGGATTGTAGAATGGTTTGGTGTCCAATTAGGACTACCAGATTATTGACTTTAGAATGGGAACACTGGGTAGATAGGCATCCAGATAGGATTGTCAGATTGGTTGGTATTCAGTTGGGATTACTGTATTGATGATTTTTGAATGAAAGTGTCAAAATAAGATTGAGAGTTCAAGAATAAAAGAGGTTTTGAAATGATGAATTAGAATAGTAACTTACAAGAACTGTATAACAAATAAATTGTTGAAAAAATCTTCATGAATAAATAATTATGTCAATATATTGTATTCATGTGACGTGTGTTTAATTTCAAGTGTGTCATGGGGAAGGCAAGAATAGTTACTATGTATTGTAACTTTTCTATTGGGTTTTAAATTTGATTAAATTTATAATCATAATTTTAGTAATGGTACTGTAATTGATAGAATTTAGTATTTGATATTTTGCAAAGATAATTATTAAGGATAGATTCAAAATTATGTTAATGAGATTAACATACATAATAACATATATGTGCAAGTTTATTTTTTCTCATTGTTTTTGTGTGCATGTGGAATTCTTTTATTTAATTACATATGATAATTGTAATATAGTTAAAGATTAATGTCATGAGGAATCTAGTTGAATATATTCTATAATGCAATTGAGTATGCATGATGTCAATACCTAAAAGTCAAAACTAGAGAATTTTGGAAATATAGAATTTGACTCAAACTACGCGATCAACTTAGTTACCAAGTTAATCTATCGATTGCTTGATAGAATGAATCGTTGAAATCACTATTGTCTTAAATGGTTGATGGAACCGGTCGACCAATTAATTGATTAATAGGGAAATTTAAGAGCTTTACGAGAAATCAATCGACCGATTTAGTTATTAAATTAATTTGGTTGACCATTAGACTGATAGTGTGTTGTTAGGGAAAAACAAATTGGTCTCGTTTTGACATTAACAAAGAAAAAAATAATGTACAAATTTCATCCAAAAGTTAAGATCATTGTAGAAGTCTCCACACAACAATTATAAAAAATTATGAACGGCAAGTATAAGAAAAATACCACAAAAAATTATTCCTTAATAATTTAATGAAGGATCAAAATGTGCGAGAATCCTCTTACAAATAGTCACACAATATCCATAAAAAATAATAACTATCAATTTGTCTTTCTAACCCTCAAAAGAGAGTATTTATAATTTACAAGTAAAATAAACTCTAATGAACTAATAGGTAAACCCAATTAAAAATAAAAACCCTAAGTGTGTGTGTGTGTTAATAAACCATAGTCTAAAACAATAAACCCAAAAACTAATAAAACACAAGGCTGGCTGCAAGTATCTCTTATGAAGAACAAAGTTGCCGATTAATTGTAGAAAATAATAAATAGCCGACTTGAACTCTTGACAAAACAAGAGGCTGTCAACTTTGAGTCCTTATGTAATAAAGACTCCTTGCTTTAATAAGACCCCACATGTTACCGAAACTTTAATTCTTGAATAATAATGTGTACCGCTGATCTTTGAAAGAAAAATTCTGCCAACTTAGTAAAACTAATATGCCGACTATTTTGTCCCACAAAAACAAAAGAATCCTTGTCATAATTAATTCTCGTTACCGACATGGAAATCCTAGGTAAAATAACCCTAATTATTGCATCTATATTATATTGTACTTGTATAAAATAATTACTTGCTAAATAAAACGTTTACTAATTACTAAACTCTAATAGCTATAAAATTTTAATTCTATAAAAAATATAAATTTTAAAAATATCTAGTAAAATTTAAACTTAATTTAATAATTAAATTAAAAATTATAATTGTTAATATAAAATTGTGCTTTAAAAATTATCAAGCCCAAAAACACCATTTCTTGTCCAAGCGTTTGCATGAATTACATTAATCAAAGCTTAATTTTCATCATAGAAGATTCTAAAAGTTTTTTTTTTCTTAAGATAAAAAACCAGTAAAACCTATGATAATATCTAAAAGCTCTAATATGACCTTAGTTTACTATTTATTGAGAAAACAATATGACCTCAAATCTTGAGTTCATGACCTCACGGTTACTTCGACGCCTTAACCATCAAGTTATGATATTTATTAATCTGGTTAATAATTTATATTAGCAGTGAAACTGAATTTACATAACACCAATAAACCATATAACTAAAGATAGAAACATTTGAACTACTACCAAATCTGATTAAGATAAATAGATCATAATTTGACACTTGACAAAACGTGATTTTCTACGAAATAACAATGGAGAGTTTACCAAAGGACATTGAGGATTAGTTTTTGTAGGAAAATAGTTTTTTTTTTGAAAAGTGGTTTATGTAGAAAATAAATTATGAAAAAGTAAATTATTTTTTGATATTTAGTAGTGTCATGAAAAATAAGTTGGAAAACACTTTCTAGTATTTGATTATGTTATGAAAAATGAACTGGAAAATAGTTTATTAATTTTTTTTTCTTTTCAATTTTATTAAAATAATAAGAAACAAATCTTAAAAATTAAAAAGCTGAATGAAAATGAAATTAAAAAAAAATCTAATTTCATAAATGATCTCAAATAAAATAAATAATAATCAAAATAATAAAGATTAAATCTAACATATAAAAAATTAAAAGATGATGAAACTAAAATAATAATAATTACAATTTCATAACTTATTTTAATTAAAATAAGTAACAATTAAAAGAATGAGGATTAAATTTAATTGATAAAAAATTTCAATTTAAAAAATGATAAGATAAAAGTAAATAGTAATCATAAAAATAAGAACCAAAGTTAATATAAAAATCAAATTTAATCAAATTTTAAGGGATAAATTTGAAAAGAAAAAAAGGATTCAAACAAAATATATAACAACCAAAAGTTTGAGGACTAAATTTGACATAATTAGTAAATAATATGATATTTTTAAATTTTTTACAACTTTTAAAAAGTATTTTTTAATAATTTGAAAATATTTTTTATCGACCAGAAAATATTTTATATTGGCGAGCTTTTCTAATGATAAATAAATATAAAAAGTTTTAAAAATTAATTTTTTAGAAATCACTTGTTAAAAAACAAACGAGCCAAAGTAATCTTGAAACAAAATGGTACCAAAAAGCAGCCTTTGTTGAAAAACGAGCACGAAATTTGGATGCTTCTGTACCATTTCCAACATGAGTAAATCATAAATTAGTCCCTCTAGTTTTGTAAAATAAATTAAATAGTCTCTCTAGTTTTGCAAATGACCAATTAGTCCCTATATTTTCAAAGTTATTTGTAAATTGATCATTTTCTCCTATTTCACACTCTTTAAGAGACTATTTAATTTATTTTACAAAACTAGAGGGACTAATATACAACTTACTATTACAGTATTAATTGATTATTCATTTTGTAAAAGGAATGTAGTCCGTTCGGACATTTTCTACAAGAACTACAAAATTCAAATTTGTTATTGGAAACATTAATTGAGACAAGCTTTGTTTTATCTTACATAGTTAATGTTCTAGCTAGATCTCAAAGGAATTGTTAACCAGATGGATTTATATATAGAAAGCACGTTGTCATGTATTATAAATTGGATTGCAAAAAAATTTAGAACAAACTAGCTATTTGAATTACGCTATGCTATATGTCTATAATTGTTTTTTCAAAAAAATATTGAATTTACTGGCTTTTCTGATATGTTTTTTTACATAAAATTTTTTTAAATATAGATTGAAAAACTCATGCATAAATCTAATTAAAAAAATCAAGAATCATCTATGTTAATAAATAAAAACAAAAAATTCATTAATGATAACTATAAACAAATATGAAAAAATTGAAAAAATGCCAAACACTGATACATCTAGCCAAAATTAGAAAAATTGAGAGAAAGGCTAAACGCTGCTACATCTAGCCTATTTAGAAAGGGTTTGCATACAGGAACCTCTTTTTTTAATTGCTCAGACAGACAATATGTATTTTGATTTCATTAGATTTCAACTACTCTAGTGGTCAGAAAATCAGGGTGATGATTTTTTGACATAGAAATCTATTTTGACCCAAAATATCTAAAAACACCTTAAATACCTTGAAAAACATATTAATGATTTATATATAAAAAATTACATAAAAACCTAAAATCAACCTAAAAATAAAACATTTTTGGCCTTAGATATAGTTTTGATGCATTTTGAAGGTGAAAAAACCCTAAGTGAGAATCTCCTCACCAATGAAACTCGTTGACACTAAGATCAATCATTTTAGTACCTTGAATTGATGTCAATTTTAATTCTCTCTCTAGTATCAAAATTTGGTGTCTATCTCTCTCTCGTATCATTATGTTTTGGACTAAAATTGACTTTGTTTTGAAAATTGGAGACTTATACATATAATTTGGAAAGTACGAGGATTACAATAAATATTTTGCCTAAAGTTAAAAAATCCTTACATTTCCTATGCCTTTTGCACTTTGATCCCTGTCTTTTAATCTCACACTTTCCTAACAAATTAACTGAAATTGGTCTATAATTTGGTTCTATAAGGGCGAAAAAAAAAAACACTATGAATAATGAGTCTTTAGTGTTTTGTGAGGGGATTCACAATGCAAATTACACAGTGAATCTCCCACACAATTTAGATTTTGTTATAATTAAATTTTATATTGCTTTTTTAAGTGTATACAATTTTATTTAATTGGTTAAAACAATTGGTGTCTATATGTATTTTAATAAAATCTTGAGATTTCATAGCATTGTTAACTAAGAAGACCAATATTTTAAAATTAAAAACATATAAGGGATTAACAAAATAATTAGTTATTGACTTTTTATTTAATTCGATAAATAACCAAGTGATATTGCAATCAATAGTATGTGAGTATTATTTATAAAAGTGATAACTGATAGTTGTTATTCCAATATTTCTAGATTGGTGGCTTGTGCTACTTCACAGGCCGAGTTGAATTTCTCCCAACATAAAAAAGATTTTTAGGAAACACCAACATTTTTAAATAGAAAAGTCCAAGAATCGAGCAACTGACTTTGTTGGGTTCAATAAGATTAGTTTATTTAATAATATGATTAAAAAAATAGACAATTACAGTAAATAAACCAAACCAAACAAAAAAAAAAAGGATAATGATCAAGTTGAGATAAACTCTTACCAATATTATGGAAAGATATCCTGTTAATTTGTTAAAAGCCTTTCGTGATCTTATTTGATAGGAAAGAAAAAAATTAAATAAGAATGTAATAACTTCATATAAAACAAAATAAAAAGAAATGAAAGCTTAATTCCCAGCACATCAAATATTAATGGACTAAAAATAAGAAAGGACACAAAAAACAACTTGAGGCCACTAAAGTCAGCTTCTCAAATCCACCACCTAATCATGAGACAATAATAACCCCATAAAAAGCAAATTGAATAAAATTATAAGCTCAATTAATAAATAACTCAATGTTGATAGACAAAACTTAAAAAAAAAGCAACGAAAAAAATATATGAGTCAACCCGAGTTAACCAGCCAAGCTTGTGACCTGAAATATGAGATTGAGATAACCCTATAAAAAATATAAAAAATATAATGAAGTTTTGTTCCCAATCAACCCAACATTGAAAGATGAAATTGATATAAAAGAGCAATTTTAAAAAAGGACATAAAAAATACCAAAGTCAACATGAGCTAATCTTTGAAACTCATGATCCGAGATATAAGATTAGGACTAACTGTATGAAGGTAAACCTAAAAAATCATGAAGTCAGAATCTCAATCAACCAAAAGCTAAGAGATGAAATTTAAACAAAAAATTCAATAAAAAAAGGATTTAAAACTATACAATAGAAATCAAAAGAATGCGAATCAAATTTGACCTAAAAATAAAATGGTGTCAAATCTTGAGGGATGAAATTAAAAAAAAACAATTAAGAAAAGGATCAAAATGCAAATAGTAATTAAAAGTATGTGAACCAAATTTAATATAAAAATAAAATGAAACCAAATGCTAAGGGATGAAATGAAAAACAAAATCAATAAAAAAGAATTCAAAACAAAACAAATAGAAATTAAAAGAATAAGTACTAAATTTGATATAAAAAACAAAATAACATGATATTTTTAAATTTTAGTACGTTAGTGTGAATTTTAATGAGAAAAAAAAATATAAAAAAGAAAAAACGATCATTGAAGCATCAACAAGCATTGGGCCACCTTGAAGAACTTGGTGTGCCGCTTCCAACTACAATGGAAGCCAGTGTGTCTGGTCATCGGAGGAAGCCTCACATGTTGCTAGACTGTACGAGCTTCTTCCACCTGCTAACGTGTGCCTAGTACGCAAATATACGTGAAAGTAAAAACAATGACCAAGAGGAATTGCAAATCAAAGCAATTTTAAAGACCACATGAGATTACAGAAATTGAGTGATCAAACTGTAAAAATTCCTAAGGACCACTAAAAAAGAAAACATTGTTACACTCTATCATCAAAAGTCTAACGAGGCTTGATTTTTTTTTCTTATATAAATATATTAAGGTAGGTGTTTATTAATTCAAAACGAAAGACGTCAGCTAAAATGATTAAAGAGTCCTTATTATGCCTACGTTTGCGCCTAGAAAGTAAATTATATACTTGTGATTTGCAACATTCTTTCAGATAACAATCTATTCGTAGGTTTTGGCAATGATGGCTTTACAAGTGCGGAATTAACTATACAAATCCCTTGTGATTTAACAAACTTTGTTTGGTCACACACAAGCATACAAAAGATAAAGGCAAACATATCGTCAAAAGAGAAAAAAAAGAAAAGAAAAGAAAAGTAGAAGATTATGAGAAAGCAAACAGCAGTCTTCCTCCTCAGGAATTCCCCTTGGATGCTTGAATCCATCCTACATTCAACCAAGCAATGACAGGAGGTAGGGTGGTCTTTTACAAGTCACAATCTTAGGTGTTCCATCAAATTATGTTATCTTGTCTCACCTTTTCTCGGCTCTTTGCTGACCATTATTTTGTTTCCTGTGTACATGAACGATTGCGTGCATTTTCGACACTTAAAGTGACCTGAAACCACATGCATCTACGGGTTTTTTTTCACTTGGTAGGGTTAAATTAACGGCCACCACTGCATTTTAGTTTTTTTTAAAAAAAAATTGGTTAATAGATATAAAAGTGGATGAACTCAATAAAAATACTTTAATGTTGTGTATGAAACATGGATAAGATTAAAAAAAGTTATGAATAAATAAGAAATTAACTTTAGAAAAACTCGTAGCTTCTATGTTTTGTTAAACCTAAAACCTTGTATCCAACAATAAAAACAAGTTTAAGTTGAAAAGTTAAAAATAAATTCATAAGATATCAAAGCTTTTCTCTTGGCTCAGCTCAACATGGCATGAGTCTTGGATACTAGGCTTAAGATTAGCCTTGGATTTGAATTTGCTGTAAGAATTATTTTGCAAGTCATTTTGTTTAAACAACTCATGAATAAAAATCCATACAGTAACCTTGATCCCTTCCTGCAGATCAAGTTTATTTTTGAAGTAAAAACAATTGGTTTTCAAGGCATTAAAGCTAGGTTTTTCTTATGACAAGTATTTAAGAGAAAAAAAAGTCATTTTTTTTCATGACAAGTAATTAAGGTAAGATTATGAGAGTTAATTCTGAACATTTGTCATGTTTTCATTGCAAGGCCTAAAGAATCACATAACATCACCATATAGTAGTTAGATTTCCACAGTTGACACCCTTTCACAAACTGGCAACTCGTCATTCTGCTAAGGCTAGGGCTCCACAGTCTGACAATGTGAGCATAGAAGTGCCTGCCATTGTTGGGATATATACATGCTGCGATTTTGGACATGATTTTATACTAGATCCATCTCCAGTTATCTTGTAGCTTTCTCCAGACTTCAGAAGCATTACTATGAACATCCAAAGGTTCATGAACATGTCAAAATCAAACGATGTCGAGACTGATACGAAGGAAATTTTGATAATGTCGACAAGGCCTTCAAATTTGAACCCCAAAAACGATGAACTTTTGTCATCTTTGACGTATAAACATAATCACGTGGTCCACTAATCAATTTATTTTCCTCGGTATTTAAGATGTAATGGATTTCTGTCTATAAATGACAATGAAGTGTATATTATCCTGAATTTGACACCAAATTTCAAGTAACTAGCATGATAGCGATGTAACATAGTTGATTAACACCTACCAAAGCATCTGGTTCCATTATCTATATGGAATAACGAGGGAGCATTATTGAGATTGAGACAGTACTTTAAAAATAATTAACGAAGGAATCATGCTGCTGCTTATGTATCTAGTACACATGTATAGAAACTCACGCCTGAAACACCTCGTGCTCAGAGTTCCTTTATTTGTTTTTGGGAAAAGTCCGTTTTCTCATCGAGATCATTTAAGACATAATTAGATCGTCTGTTAATTAAACAACAAGAGTGGGTAGCATTTTAGACTCTTGGAAAAGTAATCTGGGGATTTGATGGAAAGAACAAAGAGTCAAGAAAACGAATTGGCCAGGAACTTTGATTCTATAGATAATTAACATAAATCCATTTATAAAGTATTTTAATCAGTCTTAATTAACCATAAGTGGTGTTTGCTGAAGTCTTTGCAAACTAAACGACTTGATTCTTTTGCTGCTTAAGGAATGGAAGTATAATATTGCTTGCTTTGTTTATTAGGCAAGTTCTTGGCTGGTTTAGGCGTAAGCAACTCAACCTTGCTAGCTAAGATCAACTTGGAAGCTTTTAAGTCAAAGGATGGGAGGGATTCCTTGTGATCATAATTAAGATCGATAATTTATACCAGTTTTAGTTACTTATCTAAATTTGTCACTTACATGTATTTACTTTATTATGCTACTTCCAAAATCATGGTTCTCAAGTCCGTGGTCTTGGTATTCGTTTAAAAAATTATTTTAGGCTTCATTAATTTCCGAAAACATAATCTGAGATTATTTTTTCTGATTATTTTTGTGTAATACAGGAGTCATAATCTATTCTTTCACTTTCAAAGCGCTAATCCTAATTTGGGTGCCGGAACTTGGGTTTTACCCGCACATTAGTACCTCTACGTTTTAAATTATTTTGATTAAGCCCGCTATTCTCTTGTGGTTTGATTGAGCCCACATAAGCTACACAGCTTCTTAATGTGACCCCCTCCATTGTCAATAAAAAAAAGAATACATAATAAAACTAACTTCGAATTAAAAAATATAAATGATGACTCAATTTTATTTATTTATTGTAATTGTATGAGTCTGGCCCGATCTAATATGCTTAAACTTGACAATACCCTAAGTTTAAAGTAGCGTGGATCTTGTACATGTGCAAGGTCCAATATGTTTGGACTTGATAGTCAGCAAAGTCCAAGTCACTTAGACTTGGTGGTGTGCCAAGCTCAAGATAGTAGCATCAGTCTAGCACTCATGACAAACACAATACGCTTGAACTTGGCAGCTAGTCAAGTTGTGGCGTGGGTCTGGCAAACATGCTAGACCTAAGACACTTGGACTTAGCAGTGTATCAAGTCTAGGGTAACGTGAGTTTGACACACATGTTAGATCCAATATGCTTGGATTTGATAGTCAACCAAGTCCAAAATGCTTGGGCTTGACAGTGTACCAAGCTTAAGATAATATGAATCTGACACGCATACTAAACTTATGGTGTATGGACTTGGCTGACTGCCAAGTCCAAGATAATTACTATACTCTCATAGCATGTAAGCATCAAGGAAGAACTCACCTTTTTAAGTGTTTAAAAGTCCTTCGTGAACCCATCATATTCTTATTAGGTAAGAGATATTTATTTTTCATTCAATGCTATCAGAATATTACCATACATGTCCTTCTTTTATAAGTTATAAATATACCATGAGAGCTTTATAACAGGTGAGGTTCACAATCTTAAACTCTCTACAACCTTGATATTTATAAGATACTGCCTTTACTGTCAAAAAATAAAAAGTTCCTCCAATTAAGATTATTTTTCTTATATGTATCCTAGACCACCTTAATGGATTTGGAGTTCTTTAGATTGAGAAGAAATCCAAATACTTAACGTATAAATCAACTACTATCCTAAACACCAAAAAAACCTTTTATTTTTATGTTCCTGATTTTTTGAAATTCATCACTAAGCTAAATGAAATTAAAACAAAAATGAGTAAACACAAACTTAATTATAAAGATAAATCAAAATCATTCAAAACTTTATTCAAGATCAATATCATACCAATTTTATTCAATTCCCAAGCCTAAATATATTCAAATTTCCTTTTCTTTTTTGTGGATTTTTTAATGTAAAACACCTTAAAAAAAAAAACCCAAGTGCAATGCTGAACACTTCACAAAACTAACAAGAAAAGTAACACAATATTTGTTGTTTTTTTTTATTTTTATTTAAATTTTAAATTATTTTTTTTATATTTGTATATAAAAGGACACTTGTTAATATTTTATTTGGTCAATTTTATTAGATAATAACCGACTAAGAGGTACATGAGCTCAACCAAAGCCAAAAGATAGTAGAGTGACTCAATATAAACAATTTAAAAAGTATAGGTAAAACTCGTCCCACTTGGTAGGTGACTATAAATATTTTTTATGCATCTAGCTTTTACTCTCGTTGTACATTCAGCTAAACTTTGATAATTGATGGCGCATGAAAAATTAAAAACAAAAACAATTTAGCTGTTTGGAAATGGCTAGGAATTTTTGTGCAGAATGCATAAATGCATGTCATGCATACTTTATATACACACATGCACGCGCATGAATGCATATATACAGTCACATGTGCAACACAAAGATAGCCTAGTTTCCTCGCATGACACATGCATTGTACATGCTGAATTTATTTGTTTTTACATTTTAAAAATATTTTAAAAAAATTTAATTTTTTTTATTTTTTTATTAAATTCAAATTAATATATTTTTAGTATTTTAAAATTATTTTAATGTGCTAATATTAAAAATAATTTTTAAAAAATAAAAAAAATATAATTAACATGTATTTTAATATGAAAAATTATTTAAAAAATAACTATAACTACATTGTCAAATAAAAAAAGCCTCTGACATTTTGGGCCTGGCTGGAGAGGCATTTGGGCCTGGTTGGCTTTTCAAGTTGTTTGGCCAGAATTACCCCCTCCTCCTCCTCTGCTATAATATCCCCAGCGTTATTAGTCTTTTAAAAATGCATTTGAGATGAGCACTAAGGGATACATTTGTGATTGCCTAACATTTCCTAAGATCTGGACACGCCATTAACCACTACATGTCCTGAGTTACTAGCTGCAATCAAACGAAAATAATTTATGTAATATCAAGCGTGTGTTTGACAGTATAATAACAGTTATTTTTTTAATAATTTTTTGTATCAAAATACATGTTAATGATATTTTTTTATTTTTAAAAAATTATTTTTTATTTCAGTCCATCAAAACGATTTAAAATGTACAAACTACATTAAATTTTAATAAAAAAATTTAATTTAATTTAATAAGAACGTCACCGCGTTCTTAAACGCTACTAAAAAGCAATGCAACCCCAACGAGTTCTGTTTTTCCCATCATGATTACAAACATGAATCTAAGCAATGTCATGTTAAAAAAAAAAAAATATGACAAAGAAAATACAACTAGAAAAGAAGCAGTCTGCATGTCCCATGATGAGCTACCTGACATCAAATGATCTTCAAAAACTGTATCCTCACTCGTATGAAAAAAAAAAAATACTTCTCGATAAAACAAAGTAGTGTATCTCCGTATCTCTTATGAATTCTTTACAAAGGCAATTAGGTAGCAAATACAATTACAACTAGCAATTGGTTTCTGTTTTATTTTTCTTACTTTGGTTACAAAGACTCCAAAATAGTATACGCAAGTGAAAATTCAATTCCAAAAAGTACTAGAAGTGAATACCCATCGGATCTTCTCAGGCTTGAATTCCCACCTCCAATTCCATGTCTTTCAACATCTTGGTAGCCTTCTTTGTATTCCGGTTCCCTGCTCCGAGATACCTTGATATTGATGCATTAAAATAAAATTTGAAAGAATTATTTTAATTTAATAGTTTAAATTTTTAGGTAAAATTTTAAAATATAATTTATATTATTCTCTAATATATCCTTTCAAGTGAAAGCTTTTTGGACTTGAAACTTGTATAAATTCATATTAAATTGTGCTTAATTTTATCGAATAAATATAGTATAATAAGATTTCAGGATATAATTTATATTATTTTCTAACAAAAAATTATTGGCAATAGTACCAAGGATCTTCCTAACATCATTGATCTGAAGAGAAGGGAAGAAAGCCAGTTCCCTCCGACATATTTGATTTGGAAAGAGTAGCCCTCCAAATAAGTGGTAGACTATGCACTGTTCCCGGTTAGAAGCAAAAATGTCACTGAAGAAGAAAGCAGGATCATGCTTTTATTTTTGCTTGCTGGTAATTATTCATAATAAGACTCGTTTCTCATGATTCAGAAAAAGATTAAAAGCACTAGAAGCTGACACCGCTAGCTGTTCTTGTGTTAAGAAATTGTATTGTTAGTAAAGGATTCAAATCGATAATTTAACCCATCTAATTCACTGTTGAACCATCGTTCCTCATGATAGGAACCAATTGAAGTCACCTTCAGGAAACAAGACTTCGTCCTCGAAAAATCTCAACGTTCGTTTTTTATCGAAGTAAAAACAAAAATGGGTGCTTAAAGCTACTGTTAGTCGTTACATATAACTTAGCTGTTGTTCTTTAGATGACAGAGACTTTTATGTACCGCTTCGCTTCCTCGCAACTTTCTGGTAGAAATCTTCGCAAAATTTAGTGAAGCTTGTGCCAGTTGAAATTAACCAACATTTAATAATCAATGAATTCGAGTATCAACCGCTCTCCCAAAAATATCTCGGGAAGGTCGCAAGTCATGTTTTAGTTCATGATGGTGCATGATTATGTGTTTGTTTTTAAAATAAAATGTTTTTGAACTTACATCAGGATACTTTCTTTAACCAAATGCAAGTCAATCCAAGTTTGGAATGTGTCAGAACACCAAACTAGGGGCAAGATCACAGGTTGCTGACAAATTATCACTCTCCAAGAAGTAGTAGATGATGGCAGGTCTCTCAAAACAACAAAAAAGAAGCGAGATTACGACCTGGGGGATAAATCACATGCCGGGGAAGAGTTATCACTCTTTAAGCACTAACAGATGGCGCAGGGTCTCTTGGAATGGTAAACACAGAGGGTAGTAATTATTGTATAAGGCTCAAGCAGTAGGGTGAAGGTGCCCACGGGTAAGGAAAAAAACCGAAAAATTGAGAAAATCGAGAAAATTAAAAAAAAATAATTGAAAAAATCAAATCGTTAAAAAAACCGATTAAACTAATTAAAATTTTAAAAAAACTAACCAGTTCGGTTTGGTATCGGTTTTATAAACGTAAAACCAAAACAACCGAACCGAACCGAACCGAACCCAAAACAAAAAAACCTAGCCAAAACAGAAAAAATCAAGCCAAAACAAAAAAACTGAGCCAAACCGGTTTGAACCGATTTTGTTCTAAAAAACTGAATCAAACCGAACCGCAACCATCCGTTTCGAACTGGTTTCAGTTTTTTTTTTTTTTTTTTTAATCAGTTTGATTTTTTATATATAAAAATTAAATCAAACAAAAAATAATCACCCTTACATAATAGTTGAAATGGATGCAGTAACTAAGCAATACTTGAGCAGGCTACTGAGCTAAGTGGCAGGAAGACATCAAGAAATAAGTGGAAAATTTTCAATTATCAATGGGGAAGTTGGATCTTGATTGAAAGAAAGATCTATATTAATTAAAAAGTCTAAAATCACTGTGGATTCCACTGTTTACATTTAAAATTCATTGTCGCGGCAAGTGCCAGTTTTGTTTCACTGTTTTTTCATTTATTTCGTGGGGCACGTGGAAAGCTTTTCATCTCTTTGTTTTTTCTGATACAAACACAGAGAACGCCTCCCAAACTCAAATAACACATTCACAATTCCAGATCTATCTCTTCCCTGATCTGTTTTAGTTTTTTTTTAATTAAAAAAAAATGTTAAAAGGGCTTAAGGAAACATTGTGCCCACTGTGTGTAATTACTATGGGCTGGAGCTTAGTGTCTTCTCGCGCTAAGTTGGAATTCATGGAGGGAAGATCGTCTTGGTTTCACTCCAAGATCTCAGTTTGCATTTCAGTTCTCATCAGGAGGTCTGGGCGGAGCTTGCGTTTCGTTCACTCAGAAAGAATGGGATCCGGATCTGTAAGTGATTTTCTTCCTTGCTTTTGTTTGGATGTGAGGTTTTCGATGGGTTAATTGGAAGCAATGCTTGGCAGCTGGGAGCAGTGAAGTCAAGGTGGGAAGAAAGGTATTAAGGTGTGGGTGTAGTCAGGTGTACACATGATAAGGTGTGAGCATAGCTTTCATTAGCTCTCCATTTGATGGAGTCCTACTATTGATTGATTATCTGATTGATGGTCGAGATATGGACAGATTGTTTGTTCTGCTAAGATCAAGAGATCTAGAAAACAATAGGCTTCGTTTGTTAAAGCGCGGGGCTCCTGGCTAACAAACGCCCACTAAAGGTCATTTTGATTATCGAGCGCGTGTAACTAGTAATATACTGGATTTATTTGTGAATGACATATTGTATTTTAAATTGTTACATAAATATATTAAAATAATTTTATTTTTTAAAATTTATTTTTAATATCATCTTAAAATAATCAAATGATATAAAAAAATAATATAATTTTTTTTTTAAAAAAAAAAACACAGTTAAATCGCATGCATGACCATTATAGGATGACATCTTGCCATTATTATTATAGAAAATTATTATAACAAAATGTAAAAGCCATGTGGGATTTATTTTGCAAATCACATTGTGTATTATCTATTCATATGTATTAGTTATTTACGATGTTTTTTATTCCAAGGCTTTTTTAAAAACAATTTGCCCTTTTTAGACTAAATAGAATGCCAGTTTAAATAAAATCATCAAGGTAGTATAAAATTAAAAACAAAAAAACAAGTGAAAAAAGTGAAAAAAAATAAGAAGAAATTAGATGGAGGATTTGAAGTTTGCGGAAAAAATAAATTGGTTCTTTTTACTGTTTCAATTATGCATTTTTTATTATATC
Organism: Populus alba x Populus glandulosa; assembly: GCA_033617975.1. Lineage (NCBI taxonomy): Eukaryota > Viridiplantae > Streptophyta > Magnoliopsida > Malpighiales > Salicaceae > Populus > Populus alba x Populus glandulosa. The sequence continues at coordinate 7,074,729 of CM066161.1, forward strand.
TTTATGTTTTTTTTTTAGCAGGTTACAGGTAAAACTTTTCATCGCTTTGTTTTTTCCGATACAAACGCAGAGAATGCCTCCCAAACAAATCAAATAACATATTCACAATTCCAGATCTATCTCTTCCCTTATCTGTTTTAATTTTGTTTTAATTAAAAAAAAATGCTAAAAGGGCTTAAGGAAACATTGTGCCCACTGTATGTAATTACTGTGGGCTGGAGCTTAGTGTTTTCTCGCACTAAGTTGGAATTCATGGAGGGAAGATCGTCTTGGTTTCACTTCAAGATCTCAATTTGCATTTGAGTTCTCATCAGGAGGTCTGGGCGGAGCTTGCGTTTCGTTCACTAAAAAAGAATGGAATCCAGATCCGTAAGTTAATTTCTTCCTTACCTTATAGAGCTTTGTCTGATGGGGAATTTTAGCTCCTCCTTTTTCTTGCTTCTTGGGTCCTCATGGGCAGATTTTATAATTGCATAATATAGATCCCAAAAGGAAAGACCAAGAAATGAAGAGTGAACGATGACTTGGATTTCATGATGGCTTAGGCTAAAAGGGAGAGGGACTTTATTCTGCAGAGACGTCGCCGCCACCAGAAAATATGGCTTGATTTTAGGAGTCCTTTCTTCTGGGTTGTGTGTGTTCTCAGTATGCTACATTAAATGCAACGCCCACTTTGTTAGATTTGATTGAGAGAGTAGGTGAGTTTATTTGTTATTAGTAATTTGGTCAGATTTTGTATATTATTGCAGTGATTGACTGGCCAGTTTTGTTTTTTTTTTTAAAATTAATTTAATTTTTAGTTTGTTTTTTTGCAAAATATCACTTGATAATGAAGCTTTGTTTGTTAGGTGGCTTGGCATGGATTAAAAGTCTTTTTGTGGTTCTTATTTATACGTCTGCTTGCATTTCTCTGTGCTGGTATGTTTTTTTTCCAAGAATTAAGGTGTTGACATGCATTTGGATGTCTCAGTTGAGATGGTTGAGAGTGTGTTGGTTCAGCATGCTGATCAAAGGAGAAGAGAGGTATGGTTTTAAGCTGTTTCAGCTGACAGGCATTTAATGCACGTCAAGGTTGGCATGTTGCTGCCATTGTGATGTGCAATGTTTTTCTTGAGTGGAAAATGTGGAGACAAAGTGAGGGGGCTGATTTGTTAGTTTGATTCTGACTTGGGTAGGTGATGGGTTGTCCTATTGGAATATTTTTTAAGAAATTTATTTCATATCTGGTCATTTTTTCTTGAGCGGGAAATGTGGAGACAAGGTGGGGGGGCTGATTTGTTAGTTTAGTTCTGACTTGGGTAGGTGGTGGGTTGTCCTGTTGGAATATTTTTTAAGGACTCTATTTCATATCTGGTCAGATTAGTAACCTTCCTTTTTCATCATCGGATTTTAAGAAAAGCATAGAACACTGACAAAAAAATTACAATTCCAAAAGGGGATGAAGTTAGAGATTGAGTATTTGTGTGTATTTCTACAACAAATGTTAGTAAAGAATAGATGATACAGCTGGTTTTGAAGGTCTTCTGCTACTATAGACATTGTGTTTTGCAACAATTACACTAGACACGCAGACAGTGGGCTCCCCTTCTTGGCAGGATGAACCGGGTATCATGTTTTGATAGCAGGATCACAACCCGTGTTATACTATGACAAAGGTTAGTTTTTTAAGATTGTTCTATACTTTTTCTCAGCTTTAGTTTCAAATCAATTTGGGTTGCAAGTTATGAACTTTGTGCTGAGAGGTTTGCTTAGACATGTCAATGCTTTTTTCCAACTTTTTCCTTTAATGTGAAAGCCAGATCTCTTCATTGTTTCTTAACTGTATTTTTAAGATTTTGCTCCTTTTAGTTGTCTTTAATTTTTTTTTGTTTTGTTGAGTGATTATTTGTAGCATTGTTTGTTGCCTTTTTTGTTATTAGTAATATACCAATTCTTATGCCCAAGTAATATTTGACTATAAACATTCAGCAAATCAAATTTAATAGCATTAGCCCACAAGGACACTCCAAGCACAAAATTACCTTAGCCAAAACAGCAAAAGACAACTGGAATAGACCATTTTGAAGCACGAACTGATCTTTCGGCCAAAAACTTATTGCGTCTGGATTTTAATTCCTCTGCTTCTAGATTTTCAGATTCATTAGCAAGTAAGGAAAATACAGAATCAGTGGCAGGGGCAGTCTTCGGCATTGATGAAGTGCGTGCTTAACTTCTATGAATCTTTTTTCAATGGATAAACGAAGTCCAGGTAGATTAACTGGTGTTGTTCTCTCTCCTGCACTTTGCCTTCCAGAACAGTTTGTGTTTGGCTAAAAGCAGATAACTATGCAAAATTTGATTTATTAAAACTAAATCGAAACAAGGTAATTTGGTGTGTATATACGTGGCCATTAATTCTTCTAAGATATGTGCTAAAATGTTGTATTGATAGACTATTCTCTGTATGACATAACATATATATAAAAGATATAAAAACATAAATCGCTTAACTAATTATAGCTGAAATTTTTGGATTTGAATGAGTTTGTGAAAGGGCTTTTTAAAAATATATAGCATAACTCATATTTCAATTTCACCTAACGTTTTAACTTTTTAATCAATGCTGGGTAGGAAAATGCATTTAAAAACCTGTCAGAAAATTTATGCTTGGTGTCCTTTTTAAACATGCTATTTTAGCGTGTTTAGAAATATAATTATAATTATTTTTTAAAATGTTTTTTATTTAGAAAAATATATCAATAATATTTTTTTATTTTTTAAAAATTATTTTTGAAATCAATACATTAAAATAATTTAAAAATATCAAAAATATATTAATTTTAAAAAAAATTCAAATTTTTTCAGAAACACTTTCCAAATACACTGCCAAACGCCCTGTGATAAATGCTTAAATTTGTGATTTTTAGTAGTTGAACGCCCCAAGCAGGCAAAATTCATAGACAGCGACACAAGTAAATGCGTGGTGTTAAGGTTTTCTGACTCGGTAAAATCATCCAGCATAGAGGAGAAGTTTGGATCAAAATTCAGGCAGATCTGCCATAAATTAGGAAATAACAGATTAAGATTATTAGTAAGGTTATTCAGAGTCAAATTTGTAATTATACTCTCGAGTTGCCAAGTTAAGTTTCCATCCTTGAAGGGTTCTATACGATGATGTATTGGGACCAATAATACACCAGCAGAGTTGATTTCTAATGATTTATTAGTTCCATTTAACCAAAAATTAATTATTTTAATATCTTTCAATATTCGTTATACTTTGTTTTTTGGATACTCTGTAACATATCCGAGCGGTCTCTTTGACACTCTGTTTTCTCTCTTCCTGGCCTGGCCGGGGTTATGCCATTTTCCTTCCAGAGTATACAGAGATGCATTTTTCCGATCTGTCAAAAAGATAACATCCTCATTTTAATCTCTCCCTTGTCGAATCTAGTAGGAAAATCCCAGTTAAATTCAAAATGATAATATGGGGATAAAAGTTAATAATTTAGCTCTTAGCACAAGTTAAAAACAAATTCGAAACCTCATGGAATTAAATGGGAGGAAAAATTAGTCACGAAGCTATTCCATTAACCTTAATAATCACTGAAGCAAATCATTGATTGCTTATTCATAAAATTTATTCTTTCTATACACTGAATGTTTAACGTCCTCTCTAACTTTCTCTGTTCCGAGAATTTCTAACCATGTTTCAGAATAAGAAACGCCATTGATCATCTGATGTCTGGCTCTCAGACATGTCTGATATGGGAAAAATCTTGCATCCAGGCTAATCAGAATCATGAGTTGCCCGAATGATTCTGGTAGTTCCAGCTAGTATTGTGCAATTCTCTGCAGAGGAGTTTCAGAAAGCCCATTTAGAAATCCTTCCTTTGCAAGTTCCCAGTGAATTTGAATTCAGCAAAGTTTCCTTTGATTTTGAGCCCAGCAGCATTTTTTTTCTTTTAAAACCTAACAAGTCTCTATTAAATTTTCATTGACCCATTTTAATTTAAACCTTGTAATTAGAAGGTTTCAACACTTCAGTCTTAGATTGCCATCACTAAATTTTCATTGACCCATTTTAAATCTCATTGATGGCCTCTCAATTTGATTAAAATTTTACGAGGTTGGTCTAGATTTAATTAAATTTAAAAATTTATAAAATTAATTGTTTTTTGATTTGATCAATTTAAAATTTCACAAGATTGATCATCTCTTGATTTAACCAAATTAAAAATTTCATAAGATTAGTCTACTTAGAAGATAAGAGCTTTTAAACCCATATATATAAAAAAATGACGTAATAAAATTAAAATTAGATTACGATAAAAAATATACTACGATGATTGTTTAAATCAAGACACTAAAGTTATTGAATAAAAAAAGATCTCATTTCTATGATTATAAGGAATATAAACTAGAAATACAAGAAGAACACTACAAAAATAACTGATCTTTGATATTTCCATGAAAAATACGATAAAAAACCTAAAATATAAGTATAACCTTGCACATATAATTTTATTCTGAAATAAATTAAGTCTTTATAAACTTAAATACAAGATAAATAACTTCTATTTATAATATATAAAAATATCCCAAACAATATTGAAAATATAATAAATTTATTTAAAGAAAACAGGTTAAGAACCATTTTTAAAAAACAAATGCTAGGCAAGTCTAGTCTAAAAAGAAGGGCTCACGTGCTGGTTTAAGAGAGAGAAAAAACACGCCCGTATGGGCCTGGAATCGGAGGCTCCCATGCCTGCCTTTCCTTTTTTAAAATAAGTGGATGTCATCCACTTTTTCTTTTTTTTAATAAAATAAATTACTTGTTATTTTTCTAGATAGAGGACTTGTTGTTTTCGGTTTAAATTCCGAATATCATATATTTTAATATTATTTTGTGAAAATGGTTAGGGGTTAGGGTAATTATTTTTTGTTTGGTTTGGTTTTTATAATAAAATAAACAGCCAAATCAAAAATGTTTTTTTTTAAAAGTAACCGAAACCAGTTTAAATCTACCAGTTTCGGTTTGATTTGATTTTTAGAGAAAAAACCGGTACTAACCGGTTTGACTTAGTTTTTCTGGTTTTTTTTAATTTGAATTTGGTTCAGTTTTTTTGTTTTAGGTTTATAAAATCAAAACCTAACCATTCAGTTTTTTCAAAATTCTAATCGGTTTAATTAATTTTTTTTCATGATTTGATTTTTTAGTTATTTTTTTTTTAATTTTCCTGATTTAATTAATTTTTCAGGTTTTTTACTCATCCCTGCTACTAGAGGGGAGTAAAAACCCCTTGAGTTTTAATATTTAGATCTGATAAATTATAATGCTGAAATTATATTAAATCTTTCATGAGAAACTTCTTATTTAAAATTAAATTTTTCATAGTAAAAAAGGGAACGTAGCTTTCAAGATTTTAACCATCCATAGAAGAGTTTGTATTCCATGATCTATCATCGACTCAAGAAATTAAACTAAAAGTTGGAAATTCAAAATCGTGTCAGGTATCACAAATAATCACGACAAAACGTGTTTGTTTATACTTTATTCTGAAAAATCAAATAAAGACTTCTATAAATATAACTCCCCTCTCTTATCCCTCCCTCGTCAATCAGCTTTCCAGCCACAAATAGGCATTCTCTTTTAATTGAGAACAGAGGGTAAAGAAGAGAAGAAAATCGTAAAGAGAGAGAGAGAGAACACATGGGCATCGAAGCAGAAAACAACAACAATCGTGCATCAACGCTGATATTCACGTACGGAACCTTGAAGAGGGGCTTTTCCAATCATGTCTTGATGCAGGATCTGATCAAAACCGGTGATGCTGTCTTCAATGGAATCTACAGAACCGTTGACAACTACCCGCTTGTCTGTGGGCCCTACAGGGTCCCATTCCTTCTCAACCTTCCAGACGCCACCGGGTCTCACCGGGTCACCGGCGAGTTATACGCTGTGTCGAGTCAGGGGTTGTCCAGGCTCGATGAATTGGAGGGAACGAGTAGGGATCACTACGAGAGGCTGCCGATAAGGGTAGAGCCCGCTGACGGAGGGGACGCCGTGTTTGGGGTGGAGGCGTATTACGGGCACAGGAGCTATGCGATGGAGATGTGGAAGAGGAGTGGGAAGAGAGGTTATGGAGTGTATGGAGAGAAAGAGGCAAAAGGGTACGTGAAGAGGAAAGACAGGCCACAGAATCTGAGTTTTTTGGAGCAGATTAATGTTTTTGTGTCTTCTTGCAGTGATACTTAATTTGGATTTCATGGACTCGGTGTAACTGGTTTGTGATTTGGGGGTTTTTTAATTATGTTTTAATGATGGTGTTAAAACAAAATAGGCAGTGAGTCATAGGTTGATTGGATGATCTTACTTCTGTGTCCAAAAACACAAGTTGCAGTCTCTGTTCTTCATCTGAGTGGACGAGGAAAGGTTTGTTTTTTTCTTCAGCTTCTGTTTTCAATTTCTACATCGCTTTCATTTTAGTTTCTTTCTGATGCGGGTACAAACAACACGACTGCGAGATTAAAATCGTGATGTTAACGGATTTTTGTAAGAGGAAACTGCAAGTTTTTGCTGGAAAGACAGGATTAGCTAAGAAATTAAGTTTATTTTTTCATTGAGGATGGAGAAATTGCAACTTGCATCAAGAAAATGCGTACCCATTTAAAATCACAGAAAATCGGAAGAAGAATCATATATATATATATATATATATATATATATATATATATATATATATATAGTAAAGGTACAATCACTCGTACAAATGTAATTGTGAGAGATACAAGCACTCGAGCATAAAAATAATGATAAAGGCGAGATTCTCTACAAAGAAAGCATCAAACTTTTCATTACCTTTAAAGTTTGAGGGTTCCAGCACACCCAAGCTTTGAGAAATTTACATTTAGTATTATAACTTTTAAAATTTTAAAATGTACCCTCAAAGTTAGCTTTATCTCATAGACTATGCATATTTTGCTACATATCCTCAAGCTTTGAAAGATTTACATTTAGTCTTATAATTTCTAAAATCTTAAAATGTACCCTCCAAAGTAAGCTTTATTTCATAGATGATGCATCTTTTGCTCTAACATAATTTATGTATTATTTGTCGTGGCTTTTTCTTTGATTTTTTAAATCACAGGATTTATTTTATGGTCTTTTCATATTGCATGTCCCATTTCAAAATCTCTAGCCCTAATCACTAATTTTTTTTTTAACCGTCGGTATCTAAGTCAGCTTACATGTACCTCGATTAATCTCTCGAGATCCTAAAATTAACGATCAGGTAAGCCTCTAATGGCCTTGAGATTTATGGCACTCGAACTGGTGAGCTCTGGAAAGCAAAACTCATGACCTAACCAGTTGAGTTACACCCCTCAAAATTATTATTTTATTTTTTTTTATCATTTTCATTATCATCTTATTATTATTATTATCGTCGCCGTCGCCGTCGTCATCTTTTATAATTCCTCTATTATTACCATATTTCATAATATTTTTTACCACAATCATCATTATCACCGTTATTATTATTCTTACAACAAGCATAATTACTATTATTGTATTTCATAATATTTTTTATTACAATCACCATCATCACCCATTATTATTGTTGCAACAAGCATAATTACCATCTCCTTAGATCCATCGGATTGCTATATTTCACTACTTTTTTTTTTTGGATTCGAGGAAATCCCACCCCTCGGAAAGCACGCTTTGTGAGCTCAAATGAACGAGTAAAACCCCGGTGTCCCAGGCTCTTACAAGAGGTGCACGCCCTGACTTGAACTCGAGACTTGCTATGTAAATATCAAGCCCTTTGCCATCATGCCACGTCTCTTGGAGACGCCATATTTCACTACCTTATAACTATCACCCAACATTCCACCTCTGCCACTAATACACTATTATTACCTCCGCATTTATCAACTAGAGTAAAGAAATACCATGTAAATATCGAAATAAGTAAGCAATTTACTCTAAAATAATTAGAGTAAAGTAGTCAGGATTTCCTTGAATTTAAAGTATTTTAAGAATTAGTCATTAAACTCTAAATTTTAGTTTTGACCTTCCTATACTTTTGGTATATTTAAAATCAAGCCATTTCATTACGTTTTCAAAAAAATTGTCCTTATTTTAAACATTAAACTAATAAAACAACTTAATACCCTAACTTTGATAACCCTTAACCTAACAAATGAGTTTTAAATTTCTTACATAAAATTAATTTTAAAAATAAAATTTAAAATCATAATTTTAATTCTGTATCCAAAATCTAGTTTTAATTGAAAACAAACTAGTAACCTGGATACCTTATTTTTCTGTCTAACAAATAAATAAATAAAAAAAGCAACAACAACAAAAAAGAAATTTTAAGGCTACTGGTGATTTTGGGAGACAAAGAAAAGGAGGTATTTAGGTTAGTAATTGTTTTCTCAAATAAACAAAAAAATTGATAAGAAATTAACTTTATGATATTAAATTTTAAATTTATTTTCAAAATTAAAAAATAATTCTATCAAAAGAAATTAAAAATAATCATTTACATTGAATATTGTAGAAGTTAAGGGAGTTCAAGTCATTTTATTAGTTTTATATACAAAATATGGTTAGAATCCTAAAAAAAACAGTAAAGAAAGTACTTGATTTTAAGTACATCAAAGTATATGAAAGTCAAAACTGAAATTAAGAACACAAGAAATAGTTTTAAATTCAGGAAAGTTTTCACTTACTAATTTAATGAAAAAACTATTGAGAAAACCTAATATATATATATATATATATATATATAGTTGTTGCTTTCCAACTTGGAAGCACATGACCCACCAATTACCGAAGTCTAATACTTCCATGATAATTGTTTTTGGTTCGACAGTAATGGATATCTTCGAGCTTTCTTGTGCATCAATTGATATCAAGTCTTTTTTCCCGGTGAAATTATACTAGATCAGAGAAAATTTAGACTCCAAGAACTCTTCCATTAATGGCATGGCCAAAAATCTCACATACTTCTCAGCCTTAATTTTATTGGCGATATCTCATATCACAGGTTTACTTGATTTTTTTTATATTAATATAAGTGTTCGAGCCAATTTATTTATTTCTCGACTAATTCTACGGGTTTTGAAATTAACAATTATATAAGTCTCTAATGACATTAAAAAAATTCAAACTCGTGATTATTGGAAAGCAAATTCAAGATCAAACCATTGATGATATCTCAAATCACAGATTTACTTGATTTTAATTGAGTTAAACAAAGTTAATTTTTTTAAATTAGCACTAGTTAAGATGCTGGGTTGATCAAGTTTTAGGTTGATTAGTAAAACCTACCTGAGTTTTATAACTATAATTATTATACTATTATTAATTTTAATACCTAAAGTAAAATATATATTTTTTTTTCTATAATTAATTAAACAAGACATAAAGACAATAAATTTATCTAGCATACAACTACCAAACCCGATGCTATTTCATTTTCATATTCTATCTTGTTTCTTTTATCCTCCCGGGATTGTAACTATACGATACCTTAAAGAATGTTTTCTGAAATAAGCTGAAGCAGAAGTTATCGGTAAGCTCACTGAAGGGGCATTTTGTTTTTCTTGAACCACTTTAATTTGGAGTCAGAGGACGCTAATCCAACTATATTTGGGATTATTAATTGCATGTCCTTATGTTGATTTGCCCTTTAAGGGTAATATTGAGCCGTAGGCTTGCGGTTGATGTTGATTGCAATGCGAAGCATGGTCTGTGTGGAGATTCCATGTTACAAAATCTTGTGATCTGAATCATTTTTATTATTATTATTATTTTCAGTCGCATATTCATTAGATTATGTTATTCTAGTGTAGTACAGTTTTAAGATGTCAAATATGCTTGTTGGAATCATCTGCAAAATAAAAATGGAAGTCTCTGTCATTTTCAATCTGAGTGTGCTGCTGTTGACAAGTTGCCAAACAGTTATAAGAAACCCAGAAACCGTTCCCATTAATTATAAAATATTCCTTGTCAGCTTCGCGTGAGATGTGATCATGTTTAGAAACATGGTTAATATTGTGTTTTTTAAAAAATAAAAAAATAATTTTTATGATTTTATAATTTTAATAATAATTTTTTAAATAAAAAATATTATTTTAATATATTTTTTAAGTAATCGGAAACCCTTAAAGAACCTTCAATATTTGTATAGTCTTCCTAGTTATAAAACCTTCCATATACCCCCTTTTTATTTATCAATTTAATTAAAATTATGCAATGTTTGACATTGCATTCTAGAAGCGTTTTTAAAAAAATTTAAAAAATATATATTTTTCTAAATTAATATGTTTTAGATGTTTTCAAATCATTTTGATGTGCTAATGCAAAAATGATTTTTTAAAAAAATATATTTATTATTTTAATGTATTTTGAAATGAAAAGCACTTTGAAAAACAACCGCTACCATAATTCCAATATGATATCAGAGCCTTAATGAAAAAGTGATTACGAGTTCGAATATCACAATTCCTACTTATTTGATAAAAATTAAGCACAACTAAAACTAGGCCTTTGACATGCGAAGTACAAGTTTCAAGCCTTTTTACTTCACTTAATAATTTAAGTTATTGAATTGAAATGATACTTTAACCTTTGTTTTTCGGGTTCAGCATCCAGCTGAGTCTCCAAGGCTAAGTCTATGATGGTAAAGAAGACTATGGTGTTGAGAGTTTGTGTGGTTTCCACTTAAGCTTGGTTTATGACAATGAAATGGGAGGGAATATGGAGGTTTTTTTATGACTGAAAGAAAGATTTGGAAAGTGAATGAAAAGCTTGCTGTGTTTGTGCAGAAGTGGGAGGAGTTTGAGCCATGCCTTGGTGTTAGGCGCTCGGCATGCCTGCTGGCCAAGCCATGACTTGATTCTTTTTTTTATGTATTACAGGGACGAGTAAAAAAGTCGAAAAATCGATTAAATTGAGAAAATTAAAATATAATAATTGAAAAAGTTAAATTGAAAAAAAAACCGATTAAACAGATTAAAATTTTAAAAAAACTGGCCGGTTCGGTTTTATAAGTAAAAAACCAAACCGAACTGAACCCAAACCGAAAAAAAAAAAACCGAGCCAAAACCGAACCAAACCAGAAAAATCAAGTCAGACCAGTTTGAACTGATTTAGGCACTCGGCATCCTATGCCAAGCCATGACTTAGTTCCTTCTGTTATGCATTTCTATCTTCTCCCTCACTAGATTCGCCGCTGTTCATTCCAATGACAACATTGCTAGAATTTCTAGAAAATGGCAAGAAAGTTCATTGCTTTGATAGCAAACGAGAAGCAGATAATGATGCAAAGTTGAGATGTTATTTGTTTTTTTTTTTGAGGGAATACAAGAGAATTAAATAAGAAAGCATGGACGATTTAGTGAACAAAATAATGGGTAGGTGGATTAAAATAATTCAACAAAGATTAAAAAATTAGGGTTCTTTCTTAAACTTTAATTTGGTGTTTTTTAATATTAAAATTATTGAGCATAGTTAATTGCATTGCTGTGTTATGCATCAACAACAAACATAGCAGGAAGGGAGAAATCAATAAAAAAAAAACCTAAATCTTGATTTTGAATTTGAATTTCATAACGAGAACAAAAGAGAGAACACCCTTTAGAGAGAGAATTCATGACTTGAGGAGAGAGAGTATAATAAAAATATAATTATACTCTCATTAATATTTATCTTGTTAGCAAGGTTATTCTTGAAGTAACAACATAAAATTTAAAAATAAAATAAAATAAAAATTATTATATGCTTTTTGTTGTCTTTATTTATAAGTTTTATTTTTCTATTATCTTTGTTTCATGACATATTATCTCTTTTGTTACGAGTGAATTTGGATTGTGTCAACATGGCCCAACATATGCTCAATGAGTATGAGTGGCGCTCTTTGAGTTATTTTGAATGGCCCACCAACCGCAATGTATAATTATTAAAGTCAACACTCTAAAAATTAAACTATAAATATGATTGTTGAATATAAAAACATATCCTTAGATAAATAAATCTATATGAGTTTTTTTAATTTTAAATCCATAAAGATTATTCATACCACTAAATCACATCCCTACCTAGATGAATCAATAAAAATCATTGTTTGGATGCTTGGGACTATATATGGGAGAAAACTTCATTCAGTAAAATGTGAGTGAATCTTTATCATAGGATAAATAAACCTTTATTGGTCGTTAGCCTTGGAGCTTGGATGCATAAACAAAATGCTTGGCACCACCTTTCCTAGGTTTGGGGTTGGGTTAACCAAGCCCAATAAAGTTTCATCCAATTATTTTTTAACATGGCTTTATACATTATTAATAGTCACATGTTATGATTATGAATAAATAGTTGTAGATTTGTCAATTCACCAACTGATTAAGAGTGACAAAGATGACTTTGATTTTCGAACAAATAGGCTTAAACTTATTCGTCCACCTGGAGTTTAACTTATTATAGTAGATTCATTCTTATCCATGTAGATAGATCACTAGTAGATTAGGCATAACATACAATTATGAATAAAATATTAGTAGCAAAGCAACTTACTTTAGGTAAAATATTTTATAATGATAGTATTTTTCTTTTAGCATAATCAATTTCTTACGTTAAAACTCTGAATATCATTTAGAATTTCTAATGACCATAATATTAAGTGACGACTTCTTTTCATAACATAAAGACCTTTCCTCCTCTAAACAACAAAAAAAACCTTTTTTCTTCTACAAAATAGGGTGGGTTAGCTCAATATCAGATGCGACAAACTGAGTACCAAATCCTTTTTTCATTGCCACGAGAATCCTATGCAAACTTAATCATAGAAAACCACAATGTCTAATCCAACATGACCCAAACATAAAAGAATAAAATTATATAAAAAAAAATTAAGCAACCAAAAAAAAAAAAGAGGAAAGAAATATCTTGAATTCACTATTGTAATTCACATTGTTTATTAGTCTTGTGATAGAGGAGAAATTGCTATAACAATTTCATATATCTTTTAGTTTCTTAAAAAACAATAGTGTCGTCTGTGTTTTGCATTGAAAATTGGCCACTATATTAAGAAATAATGGTATGTCTAAAGTTGAAACTGGATAGGCTATGTTGATGTCTAGATTGAGACAAGCTCCATCTCCAGGTAAATGTTGTCATTTGTAGAATCTTGCGTAGGGTCACCAAAAGAGCGTGTAAATGCGAATGGCAGCACTTCGTCTCTGAATAACAGCTCTTTGCAAGCCTTGCAGCAGCAAAAACATCATCTCTCTTTGCTTCCGCTTCAACTTGAGGATCTATCATCTCAAGCAGTTTGTTTATCATCACTCATCGAGGATATGAAGTGTGCAACCAGATTGATTTCTTCGTCATTTCCTGTTAAAGACGTTGGTTTTTCCCCAGTTAAGAACTCTCTACAAGCACTACTCCAAAACTGTAAACATGACGTTTATCAGTAAATTGACTTGACTGGAGAAGTACTCTGGATCCAAATCACCAAATGTTCCTTGCACTGCAGTTCTTATGTGTGTTTTATCGAATGGAACTGTTCTTCAAGTCCCAAAGTCAGAAATTTTTGCACTAAACTTGTCATCCAACAGAATATTGGAAGATTTGATATCCCGATGAAAAATGGGGATTGAGGCTGCAGAATGCATATACGTAAGAGCTCCGGCCACCTCACATGCGATCTTGAAGCGAATTTCCCATGAAAGTGAACATTCTTGGTCTTGATTATGGATGTGGTGTGAAAGATTTCCATTGGGAACGAATTCATAGACTAGAAGTGGAACCTCAATTTCCAAACAGCAACCCAGAAGTTTTACCACGTTCCTATGATTGATATGAGATAGAACGCTAATTAACTTCGTTGATAAATTGTTTGATCTGGCTTCTGTCGATTGATCTTGATCTTTTGACAGCAACTAGGCTACCGTCAAGCAGCATTCCTTTATAAACTGTGTCATAGCCTCCTCGACCAAGAATCCTACTTTGATTGAAGTTATCTGTTGCACTTAGTAGCTCGTCTACGCAAAATAATGTAGTATTTTTGCCTCTGCCAGAAGATGTAACTTGTTGTGTCAACAATAAGCCACCATTTTGTTTAAAAAACTTTTCCTTGCGTATTTTGTATTTTCTCTTCTTCAAGAATAAATAGAAGTACTAGCCAAACAAACTAAACACAAGAGCCCCACACCAATACCAACACCCGAATCAGATGAGAAATTTGCATTAGATTTGTGAAGTTAAACATAACTAGCTACCAAATTAATAATGAAGAGTTCTTTAATCAACTGCTGCTTGAGTATATGCACATTAACGTTGAAAACACAGTTTTATAGCTAATTAAAAGCAAACCAAGGCTCTGTTTATCAAGAAGGATGGATAGCGGGATGGATGACTTACCAAGCATGATGATCAACTTTGAGAAAAAACTCCTTGGACTCATAGGGCAGCTCTCATCTCGTAGTGGTTAACAGTTGTACTCGGAGAAATATTGTTTGCTTCCATTATGCTTTGTGGGCTAACACCAAAAGCTCTCCCATTGCTGGCATATAAGTCGTCAGGGAAATCACACCATTAGCGATCTGGTTTTCGCTTGGACATGCTCATCTTATCGGAACCAGCAGCTCTGCTCCCACCGGAATCTCTTCACTATCGTAATAGTTTAGATGCGTCTCATTAATGCATGTTTGTTGACAATACGAAGGTTGATCAATGAAAGATGCACGGAGGAAGCTGAAGAGGATTAGAAAAGTTAATTGCAATGGTTTCCTAACCTTTTTTCTTATACATATCAATCTAACTAAATCAAGATTTGCCCACGTCCTCCATGATTTTCGAACTTCAAACCAGAAGACTAAAAAGCTTTGACCGTGGTCTGCTGGGGTGATTGCTTTCATGATCTATCATTAATATAATAGGTACTGGAAAGAATGAATTCAAAGATGGAAACCCGCACGCAATGAACTCGCAATCGCTGCGTGCTTTGGCGGTCAAATGAAGGAAAGGAAAATAAACTTGGGTCGATAATGTGCGTGACGTGTGTGTGTAGATACTTACTTTTTTAACTTTTGTGTTGCAGCTGTTTTTGTTTTTATATTTTAAAAATATTTTATTTTTTTTATTAATTTTAAATTAATATGTTTTTAGTGTTTTTAAATTATTTTAATATGTTGATATTAAAAATAATTTTTAAAAACTAACCATAACTATATTATCAAATAAGTTAAGTGGCCATGTGTAAAAAGCTAACCACTCCTATTTTAAGTCTAGCTTTATTAATTTGTTCACTTACTAAGGACATAAACTAGTTTTAATTAAATGTAACAAGTTGATCAACTACATTGCTGAAAAATAATTCTCTAAATTTCATTCCATGATCTCTATTATTTCCTTGGAAAGAGCGAAAATACTAGTTATTATTGGACTCTCATCAATAATGTATTTAAATGAAAGAGAGGAACTACTAATTTCAAATACATTTAAATTAGAAAATTCCATTGTAAAAATTGGGCTTACGAGGATTTCAAGTTTCTAGATATTAGAAGTACGGAATTCAAGTTTTTTGTTGAATAAATGTTGAAAATATAATTTTGAAGTTCGATAAGAATTTAGGAGTCTTGAAGAGTAAGTAGATGAGTTTTTTTTTTAAAAAAAACAAATACTAAAATATAGATTTTGAGGTGGCCAACAATATTTGAAGATTGTTAGATTCCAACAATTTTACGAAGGAAACATGTACAACATATCAATATTATATGCCTGTTTTAGAGTTAGTTTTCAATTATATTTAAATGCATTTTAAAAGTATGTTTACCTTGAAAACAAAATATCAAAATAATATTTTTTTAATGAATTTGATATGTTGATATAAAAAAATAATAAAAAATATATAAAAATTATTTTAAAGTATTTTCAAGTAAAAAAAACACTTTTAAAAAACAATATACATAATAATAACAAACACACACTTTAAAGCATCATCCATCTCGTTTTTTTTTTCTTGTTTTAATTCCTCTAACGCTAGGCCTAGATCACAACTCATGCACTTGTGGTTCTAGTTCTAGCGTGTCTAATTTTTTTTTTCCAGTGCTTACACGGGTATCCCCACACTTACTAAAGCATGGGACTAATCCCGTTCGGGTTTTGTTATTCACCCTTCCAACAAAAACGCTTTCTAGGGATCAAACTTGTGTTCTTACCCTTACCGGGGTCTAGTGAGGCTAGTGAAGGTGAGTAAGAAAACTGATTAAATCGAGAAAACAAAAAAAAACCAAAAAAACAAAACCAAGAAAAAAAACCAAATGAATCAATTAGAAAATCTTTAAAAAAATCTGGTTTGGTTTAGTTTTGGTTTTAGAAGTCCAAAACTGACAAAACCAAACTGAACTGAATTGGTTCAACCCAAAATTAAACCTAGTATAAAATAAATACAAGTATAAAAGAAAACTTTTCTCGAACACTACCTCATTACCAACTAATAGTCGCCCCCTCTCCTTCTACTCTCTCGATCTTGCCCCAAACTTTTTCTTCTTTTGTTATTTTCAAGAATGTCATAACCTTTAGCACAAACTAATAAATCTTCTTCTATGATTCTGATGTAAATGATGTACGGACTTATTAAAAAATTCGTACTAGTATGTGTATTGAACACATGCTAACATTTTGTTTACTTCTATCTCCATACAAGTATGAGGACTATTTGCTCCAACCTTTTTTGTTTCGCCCTTATTCTTATTGATGTGCTCATTGTTGTTAATAGAACTTGTATCTTAGGTAGTTAAAGAAAACTTTATCTCACATTGAAAAGGTAAGAGATTTTGTTGTTCCTTATAATATAAGAGACACCAAATCAACAGATTTGGATGTTGGAGGGAGAGTAAAATATATATATATATATAAGCTCACACGCATGGGCTTATATATATTATTTTCTCTTGTAATAAGGGGTGAATGACATGTCATTTGTCCTTCTGACGATGCATCCCCTATTGCTGCAAGCTATGTGTCATATGTTGCGTAGTCTTCAACAACCTTAGATGGCTGGAAACCTACTATAAAGTTGAGTTTTCAACTTTTGGACCAAAAAATTCAATTTTAAATCGATTTTCCACATGAAAACACCTTTTTCTATCTTTCGTAGTTTCTTGACTATATTTTCTCTCTTCTCTCAAATACAGAAACTAAAAAATTAATAAAATAAACTTTTGGACCAAAATAAAAATTATAGAGAATTTAGGATTAGCCATGTATTTTCTTCGTGTTTTATATTTCAATCATATGTCTTTCAATTTGGTCTTTCTATAACAATTTCAAACTTAATCTCATCTAATTAGGCCATAAAAAATACAATCAAAAGAAAAAAAAAGTTCAAGGATAAAAATAGAAAAAATGATGAAAAAAAGAAAAGAAAAAGTGAGCTCCTTTACTGTATATCTCAATCCTTTGTTTTTATAATTGTTTTTGTTACTGCAACTTCAAACTTAATCTTATTTAATTAGGCTATAAAATAGTTCAATTGAAAAAAAAGTGGACAAAAATAAAAAATAAATGATGAAAAAGAAAGCTCTTCCACTGTTGCTGGGGATTTTCCATGACTATACTAGCTCTTTTAATTTATTTGTTAATAAAAGAAGATAATACTTTATTATTAAATAATAAAAACAAAATAAATTAAAATAACTATTACTCATAACTACTAAAAGCCGCAGGGGTGTCGACTATCCTTTTTGTGTAAAATGTGGACAAAAACACCCTGGGGACTGCTCAGTTTCCCCTGGGCGATGCTTTGTGTGCAGAGGAGAGGGTCATAGGTGGAGGAACATGCAGAGGAGGGTCATCAGGGGTGTCATTATTGTGGTGGAAGAGGTCATTACAAGAGGGACTGCCCCAAAAGGAACACCGGACAAGTACAGGGCTACAGACAGCCCAGTCAGAGCCACCAGCAGTCAGTCACCGTTAATAGGCCAGTGAGATCTTCTCAATCAGGGGCAAACTCCAGTCGAGGGAAGCAGAGGGCACAAAATGATCGGACCTCGGGGAGGGTCTTCCACCTGACACAGGAGGAGGCCAGGGCTGCATTAGATGTGGTGGTAACTGATTATTATTTAAAAATGCATTTTTATCAAGGTTTTATATCGTCAGTTTGCACTTGAAGTATCAATAACTCCTTAAATAAAGCATGTTTTATAATAACATATCTAATAGTGTAAGATACCTTTAATGTATGGTAAATGTTCATCTTAAATGCAGGCCTATCACATAAATGAAATGATTGATTGATGAGTTTAAATACTGAAATTGAAAGGACAAAGAGATGGCCAAACTTAGAAAAGAGATGTTGGTGCAGTCCAAATTGAAACACTGTTTAGTAATTGGATCATATCTCGAGTTCTAGATATCCAAATGACCTTATTATTTTGGACAGGTTCGGTAAGACATAGGCCTACAACTTTCATGTAGAGTCCAAGATTTTAAAAGACCATTTTTCAAATTATATCAACAATGGAGAAGTCTGAATCTATCTTGCAGCCCAGATACTATTCAATGCTCAGCCCATATCTCGAGTTCTAGAAGTCCAAATGACCTTAATTTTTTTTCCTGGAAAGATAAGATAATTTCCTATAACTTTCATGAGTACAGTTGGTTCCAGTTCTGATGTTAGCAATGACGTTTTATTCAGACAAGAAGATAAGGATTTTCACAAAGTCAAGAGTTGGCCATCCACTCAACAATTAGTCATCAAATCAATAGTTCTAAATTTTGTCCTACAAAAAGAGACATTTGCCATGCATTTAGACATCTTGGTTGTTCAGATCAAGATCATGCTCTTTATTTCTCTCTTTATATTTTTTGTAATTCTTAAGTTTTGCTTTCATTAATATCTTATTTATGCTTTTTATTTCCTTTCCTTTACTTAGATAACTTGTATCTTATTTTTGTTCTTATTTTGTTTATTTATGTTTCTCTTCTTCATTATGTTTAGCTAAGTTTATTATGTCAATGTAAAAAGGTAAAACTAATGGTGCAAGAATAAGTATAGTGTGAACTGAACATGAACCTTAATGTTTAATATTAACATGTCTTATCTTTTTATTTTACTAATTCTTAATACCTTGCTTGTTAAATGGTTAATCTAGATTTGTGTTGTATAACACTTGGTACAACAAATGCTTGACACTCTCATAGTCTAACCGTATGGTATAACCTACACATGTGCTATGAAAAGGAACTTGATTTGTTGTTAACATAAGTTAGCATCACGAATTCCTGACAATATTTAAAAATTTGGTATTACTTAAATAAGATAATTAATATGATCATGTTAACAATTTATAATGAGCTATTAATGACAAATCATTTGATTGGAACCTTCTTTGTGTGTGGTTTCCAGTTGAATAGTAAGAGTTTATACTATACTTGTTTAAAATATCATTAGTGGATCCTCTAACTTTGACATTTGTTTTTATCATTATTTAATCCTTACATTAATCTTCCATCTCAAAGTTCTCATCAACTTCTTTATTATTATTATTATTGTTATTGTATTATTGTTGTCTATAATTTATACAATTAACCTCCTTGTGGTTCAACCCAGGTCTTGCTGGATTATTTATTATTTCGATACTCCTGCATTTGGGAGAAGACATCAATTTTTTGATAATGCCAGTAACATATTATAAGAGCATGCAAAGACAATTTATTATAGTTTTGTGAATAGTATAAATATGATTGTTTTATATATACTCTAATGGAAAACAATTATTTTAACAACCCATTTTTATTTTAGTATATTTAATTTTAATTTTAAAAAAAAAAACATTGAGAAAAATTATAAAGATTAAAGAAGGAATATTTAAATAATTTATTTAAATGTTTCTGGCTTGTTTGATATATATGTAAGAATGATTTTTCTTTTAAACAAAAGCCATTTTGACCTTTTTATTTAACTCTCCTGTTAAAGTTGTAAAATAAAATAAAAAATCTACTTTTTTATTTTTGACTCTTCATTTACGTCTCTCACTGAATCATTCACTTATGCTATACTGCAGATGGAGTCTAAATTTTTGTGAATATAAAAAAAATATTTAATTGTTGTTAATGTATTTTTAATAAAAAAAATTTAGGTGAGGGTTGATCTAATGTAACCTGATTAACTTTGCAGGTCCAAAAATAACCCATACAATAGAAAAAAACATAGTTTAATAAAATGAATTTAAAGATGACATCTTTTTTTAATAATAAGATGACAACATATTAGATTGACTTGAGTCAACTTGAGTCAACTCGAGTTAACATGACAAATTCACGATCTAGATTGTAAGACTATGATTACCCCGTAGAAAGGAAATCAAAATAAATTATGAAACCTAATTCCTAATCAACCAATGATGAATGATGAAATTGAAAAAAAATCCATTAAAAAAAGAAATAAAAAAGCAACCCGAGTTAACCTATCAAATTCGCAACCCAAATCATAAAATCAAGACAACCCCATAAAAAACAAATCAAAATAAATTATAAATTTCAATCTCCAATCAACCTAATGTTGAAGGATACGATTAAAATAAAATAAAAAACAACCTGAGTCAATCCGTCAAACTCATTACTTGGGTCATTAGATCGAGATAACCTCATAAATAAAAATAAAAAAATGACCTAATTTAACTCGGATTAACCCGCTAAATCCATAACTTTGGTTATGAGATTAAAATAATATTATAGAGATCAAATTAAAATTAATTATAAAGCTCAATTCCCAATCGTCCATATAAGATCCATTGTTGAACAATGAGATTTGTAAAAATTTTAATGAAAAAAATGAGACAAGTCAACCCGAATTAACCCTTTAAGCACTATTCTCAGGTCATAAAGATGAAATAACATAATAAAAAACAAACCAAAATAGATAATGAAATCTAATTCTTAATCAAACACAATATTAAATAATGAAATTAAACAAAAAATCAATTAAAAAAAAAGAAAAAAACTGAGTCAATTAGGTTAACTCACCAAACTGGCGATTTGGATCATGAGATAAGGACAATCCAATAAAAAAAAATCAAACGTTGAAGGACCTATAACTCGGGTCATAAGATTAATATAACCTCTTAGTAGAAAAATAAAAAACGACAATATTTAACAGGGGTTAAAATACCATGACCTTGTTTATGAGACCAAGATATTCTCGTATAAAGAAAATTAAAATAGATTATGAAGCTCAATTCCCAACTGACCTAGTATTGAATAGTGAAATAGAAAAAAAAATCCATTAAAAAAAAAAAACTTAAATCAACTTGAGTTAACCCGTTAAACAATATTCTCGAGTCATAAGGCCGAAATAACATAATATAAAGTAAACAAAATAAATAATAATATATAATCCTCAATCAATCTAATATTAAATGATGAAATTGAAAAGCAAAATTAATTTAAAAAATTTAATTATTCAAGTTAACCTATTAAATTTATAATTTATGTCATAAGAGCGTGATGATTCAATAAAAAAAATATAATATTAAAAAATAAAATTAAAAAAAATATTAATTTAAAAAATAAAACTAAACATTATTTCATTAAATAAATAATTTAATAGCGCTTGTGAGAGCAGGGATATAGCAAACCCCCTCCTCTTTTAGATTTTTAGATTATAGTTAATTGGAGACGACCTAACAACGCAAAATGGCTAATGCACTTTCAATCTTTATAATAATCGAATAAAATTAAGTTTTGAAAATAAATAAAACATTAGCTACCCATCCCACACGCTGATGTGTAAAAGATATCCCCATTGCCAAAACCCTAAATTCCCAATTCAGAGATTCAGACACCCACAAACCGCCCCCTCTCTTTCCCTTCTCAGCAGCAGCAGTTTATGCAGCAGAAAGAAAACTAACAAAAATCAACATTATAATTCTCAAAAAAATGCAAGCAATCCAACTCAATCAAAAATCGAAACCAACACCAAAACGTTTCATAAAATCCCAAATCCCAGACTCAATCCTGAACGACCCATCCCTTAACGCCTCCATCTCTCTCTTGCCTTCCAACTACAACTTCGAAATCCACAAATGTATCTGGCGCGTGCGTTCCACCAACGCTAAACGCATCGCCCTCCAGCTCCCTGAAGGCCTCCTCATGTATTCTCTAATCCTCTCTGACATCTTCACTGCCTTCGCTGACGTCACCCACTGCTTCGTCCTCGGCGACGTCACCTACGGCGCCTGCTGTGTAGACGATTTGTCGGCTTTGGCTCTCGATGCCGATTTATTGATCCACTACGGTCATAGCTGTTTGATACCTATTGATGCCACCAAAATCCCATGTCTCTATGTCTTCGTAGAAATCAAAATCGATGTCAGCCGTCTGATCAACACGATCAGCCTCAATTTTGGAACCCACAAGAGAAATATTGTGCTCGCGGGCACGATTCAATTTGCTTCCGCGATCAGGGAAGCGAAACCTGAATTGGAAAATAATGGGTTTGTTGTTTTGATCCCGCAATCGAAACCCTTATCGGCTGGAGAGGTTTTGGGTTGTACCGCACCCAAAATGTCAAAAAATGTTGTTGGGAATTTGGGTTTTAGTGAGGAGGAGATGGTTTTGGTGTTTGTAGCAGATGGAAGGTTTCATTTAGAGGCATTTATGATTGCGAATCCGGCGATTAAGGCATTTAGGTATGACCCTTATTTAGGGAAGTTGTTTTTGGAGGAGTATGATCATAAGGGAATGAAGGAGGTAAGGAAAAAGGCAATAGAGAGGGCAAAGGGAGCGAGGAGTTGGGGGGTTGTTTTGGGAACTTTGGGAAGGCAAGGGAACCCGAGGATACTGGAGAGGTTGGAAAAGAAGATGGGGGAGAAAGGGTTTGATTATATGGTTGTTTTGATGTCAGAAATTAGTCCGGCTAGGATTGCATTGTTTGAGGATTCGGTTGATGCTTGGATTCAAATCGCTTGTCCTAGGCTTTCTATTGATTGGGGGGAGGCTTTTAAGAAGCCATTGTTGACGCCTTTCGAGGCAGAGATTGCGCTTGGGGATTTGGCTGGTTGGTGGGAGAAGAGTTTGGTGGTGAATTCAGGGTGTGATGGTGGCGGGAGTGGTTTGGGATGTGGTCGGAAGAGTGATGGATCATGTTGTGAATGTAGCAATGGTGATGCAAAGGGTGTGGATAAAGATTTTGGTGGGGAGTATCCCATGGATTACTATGCTCAGGATGGGGGGGAATGGAATTCTTCTTATGTGAAGAAACCAACTCGCCCAGTGCGGAGAAATGTTGTCTCTTCTATCAGAAATGATCCTGCTTCTTAACATCACTGGACGCATAAGACTGTAAGCTAGTGCACCTAGGAATGGTGCTGAGGTTTCTTACTATGAGTAAGCTGTCAAACTCCTCCCATGTGTTTAATCTTCTATAGCTAATATTTTAGCATATGAAAGTTGCTTTCTTTTTCTATGAACTGATTCATTTGTAGTTTAGGACATAATATGAACTATGAAGAAATGATTGACTTTGATTTCAGTAAATGCTGAATGTGTTTAGATACGTGAAAATAACATATTGTTTACATTACGACAACTATTATACAGTGAGGTTCTGTATTATGATGAGAATAACTACCCTTAATATCTTGTTAGTTTTAGGCTTTTTGTTTGTTTCATGGAATGTTGTTTTCTGGAGATCATTTCCAAACTTTTTCGTGTTTGTTTACCATTAGGATTAGGAAAGTTGGTTAATGGAAAACACTTTCTAGTCAAAGTAAATTTTGGCTTGGTTTCCAAGAAAGCATTTTCTTTTATTTTGGTCAGAATACACTTTCTAGAAATTGCACATAAAAATAAAGTGAAATGACTAAATTACTATTACAATTTGTCTTTCTCTTATCTTTTTTTAATTGATATTTTTTTATTTATCAGATTTAGTACCTATTTTTTTTGTTGCTATTTATTTTATTTTAAATAATTTATGAAATTAGAATTTTTTTTTAATTTCATTATCTTTTAACTTTTTTTATTAATTAAATTTGATCCCTATTCTTTGATTGCTATTTTTGTTTATTTGAAATAATTTATGAAATTGATTATTTTTTTTGAATTTCATTCTCCTTCAACTTTTTTATTTGTTAGATCTGGTTTCTATTTTTTTAACAAACTTGAAAAAAATTAAAACATTAATAAGTTATTTTTCAATTCATTTTTATGACACTGCTTAACATTAGAAAATAATCACTTTTCAGAAATCCACATCCCTAAAGAAAACTACTTTCCAACAAACAAATAAGCTTGAGTGTAAAATGAGAGAGAGATGTTGTATAATTCATTTTTCATGACACTGCTTAACATTAGAAAATAATCACTTTTCAGAAATTCACATTTCAAAAAGAAACTACTTTCCGACAAACAAATAGGCCTGAGTGTAAACAGAGAGAGGGAGAGGGAGAGGGAGAGGAAGAGATGTTGCTGTAGAATTTATTTTTCATGACATTGCTTAACATTAGAAAATAATCATTTTTCAGAAATCCATATTCCAAAAAAATACTACTTTCTGACAAACAAATAGGCGAGAGAGAGAGATCATTGTTCTTTTGAGGTTGGACGGAAAGAATATTTTGAGAAAAATAAAATTACGGGGTCATGTTTCTTTACATTAGTTAATGACTTGAAACTTGTAGTCATTGTTAATTTTGGTCTGTGATTGAACAGGATGATGTTCTGCATAGGCTGTCATGGGAAACACAATGTGTGTACAGACTTTGACTTTTTTGATTAAGTAAGATTTTCCAGTAATTGGAACACAACGTGTATACACGCCTTGTTTACTTGCTGGGTAAAAAATGTTGATTTTGATGTATGGTGTTAATGGAATACGTGGTGGAAGTTGCAACTCCTGGATAAGATTAGATTGTTTATATGCTAAAGCAACTACAAGGGAAGAGGACTCTTGTGTGGACGTGAAGTGGTACCATGTTTCACTACAATGCACATGAATGCTAGGTTATAATTTTTAATAAAATTGTACTACTGAACATTCTACCATGACAAATTTGATGAGCAAATGCGAGCTATTGATTCTTAAGCTACTGAATATTGTGCCTGAGTTAGTTGCATGGGTTAACACAAATTTCAACGCATATAAAGCACTAAAGCATAAAATACTAAGTGCATATTGGTATCATAATTAGCATCTTGTTATACAGTGTTTTTAAGTTCTTCTAAACTTTGCAATAATATGCAGGTTGACACTCGGCTGCACCCAGGTCCCTCTCAAGTCCAAATCTAAATGGAAGCCTCTCAAGTGGGATCTACAACGGTAGCCACTCTTCTCTATCAAATGACATATCAATGTCAATCAAAATCATGCATTTGATTAGGTCACACCATTAGAAAAATCTGAATTCCACCTCTTGTGGCTGGCCTTTGTTGGGTGGATACATGGCACAGTATATCTTTACCTTTTCCATTCTAGTAAAATTTTAGTTGGGTTGAACAAATGAGCTTTTACTGAATCCAGATATTACACTTTCAGATGTTGTTGCACCGAGTCTCTCACAATTTCATGACGAACTTTACATCTTGTATTGTTAATTTCAAATAAATGATGCACAAATCTTGATTCTTCACTCCTCGATGCCTCAACACCAGAGGAAGAAAGGATTTTCTTGTCGGTCAGATGATCAGAGAGATGTTATTATGACAATTTAGAAACAAAAACAATTGTAGTGCCAGTCTGGCATTATAAATCTAATTTTTCCCCTTCTTTCTTGAATAGTGTGGATCTCTATGGTAGGACTTCGAACTAGCTGGTATAAACAAGCTGCGTGGAAGGGCATTCGATGCCAATCATCAAGAACTGATGCAGAGCACTAGTACTTCTTCTCCGCTGTTCATATGAAAGGAAGTTTAGATAAAGCATTTGAGAGCTCAACAAGAGTAATCCTTGTTGCTTCATTGGAATGCTCTATCGACCATGCTAGGTCGTGGATAATAGAACCTCCACCTTTTTTTATCTTATAAAATCTCTTCTTCAAGGTGAACTTCAGAATTTCTGAAAGCAGATATTAATTTTTTGGATATTATTGAATCAAGGCTTTATGACAAGCTTCGTATTTGGTGGATGCCACCGAGAGAATATCGTCAATTTCAAATAACTTGTTGGTAAGTTAAGCATATGTTCATGCTTTGGTTTCGAGAAAGAATTGAGGGATTTTATTTCTGGGATATACTTGCACCAAAATCTTATGGGTTATTGATCCTCAGGTTGGATTGTTGGGAGAACCATTTAGACGTTGTGACTATCATGTTGAACCAGCTGGTCCTGACAAGTTGTATAGAAGGGCACATTGTTAATCTGTCAAACCCTGAGTAATGAATAGTTAGTTTTGATGACTTTGTGTTTTATAATCAAATTTGTGATTAAAATATATGATGAGAAGATAGATACACGAAGGAAAGCAATTGAAAAGGAATTAAGGGAAAAAAAAAGCAGTAATAAGGAGATCTTACTAATATTAGAAAATTAAATTATAATTTTATTAAAAACAAAATAAAAATTCAACTATACTTTATTAATACCCAAAAATATTTTTAATTAATTAATTTAAATAAATTTCAAGACCTTTGACTTAAAAAATATATATTTCTAGATGATATTGTTTATTCTTATATATATTTTTATAAATATTAAGACGTTCACTTTTTTGGTTTGTTATGGGTATCAAGTCATAGTAATAAATATGACTTAGTCTAATAAAGTTTTTAAAATCTATCTTAGCTAATTATATGATATTAAAAATGGATATTTACAAAATAAAACTAAAAATAAATTATTTTATTAAATTGAAATTCAAATTAAAGATAAAAATATTTAAAGACTTAAGAAAGATAGACACCTAGGTTTGAGTAGGATGAGTAGGGGTGTTCAAAAAAACTGAACAACCGAGAAAATCGAAAAAATTGAAGAAACATTAACCAAGAAAACTGAACCGAGATAAAAAACTAATTAAATTGATTTGCAAAATCATAAAATCTTGTCGATTCGGTTCAATTTTGGTTTTAAAACTGAACCAATGAACCGAACCAACCGAAAAACAAGAGAGCTGTAAATACTACAGTTAATCTAACCTTAACAATAACCTAACATCTTCATCTCTTCTTCGCAACATCTCCAAAAAGTTGTCGCCCTCCACTCTCTATCTCAAAACTCAAAAGCTAAGCCACCCACCCACAAAAACTCACATCTTCTTCTCCTTGTTTTCTCTTTTTATTTTTGCGCAACATCTCCATCTCTTTTGCGCAAGCCGAACAAAAACCCACATCTCCATCTCTTTGGCTCCTCCCGTTATTTCTGCGCAAGTTGTCGGGAAGATCTGGTTTGTCTTCTTGTAAAGGGGTAACTTCTGTAGCAAAAACTGATGATAAATTGGTGGTCTAGTGAAAAGTGTGATTACAACCAGTGCCCATGGGAGAAGGCTAGCCTCCTCAATTTGGTTTGTCCTTTTTTTTTTTTTTTTGTAAATTTCTTTACCAACAAATATTCTTATTAATCGGGATGCTAAAACTTTGGGGGCTTTGCCATATTTGCAGGATTTGAACAACAAGATTCTGGCTAAACCGAAATATAATTGCATGCAATCGTCCTAATAATTCTAAAATAGAGATGACAATTTTAATCGTCTATATAGCAAGCAAATATGAAGAGTTTGCTATTCTTATAGGATATGATTAGATTTCCCGGTTTTATGGCAAAAAAACTGAATTTCACCGAACTGAACCAGTTTAGTTTGAATGGATTTTTGATCCGGTTCAGTTTAGATTTTTCAAACTTTAAGTTATTCGGTTCGGTTGATTTTTGTAGTCCAAACTAAACCGAACCGAATCGTGAACAGCCATAGGGATAAGACATTTGGCCCATAAATTAAAAAGGCCAAGCCTATGTGCCTGGACGTTTTGTTTTGATTTTTTTCTTAACTTAAAAGGTAGATGAAATGATGCCTTTATACAAAAATAATAATAAAAAAAAAAATTAGACAACCTGTTATCATAGGAGAGTTGGTTGGAAAATTAAGTTGGGTTTTTTGGACCTAAAAACCCAACCTCACCTAAAAACATCTAATAACCACTCTCATAAGCTTAAAAGATTAATCTTTCAACTTGAAAAACCTTTAAATTGCTCCAAATCCACAAAAGTAAGTCGGAAAAAATTTCTTTGTCAACTCCGATCTACTTTTTTCAGGAAGATAAAGGGCAAAAAACACTTTAATGAAACTCCTTTAGTCAAATGAAACATGTTTATACCAAGAATAACTTGTTTTGTCTCTGGAACTGGGCCAACCATCAACCTTCTTTCTCTTTGCTATTTTCTAGTGACTCGCTCTCATCTCTCAAACTTAGAGGTTGAAACATGAATAAAATAAATTTTTTGATGAAAATGTAAAATCCTCATCAAAGAGGGACCAAACATGAAACAAATTTGGGGACTAAAATTTTATTTTTCATGAGGTGTGCCTTAAATTAAAAAATACGTGCCTCATGAACAACAAAATAAAAAAAAAATAGGCTGCATTTTTTCTCTATGATCAAATATGGTCCCCGAAACTTCAATTATTTTAATCAATAAAACCAAATTTGATCTTACTAAATCAAAAATAAAATCAATGAAGTAATATTTTTTGACACATCCAGAATTCTATAGGAAGCTAATTAAAATAGATCATGAATCCTAAAATCCATCTAACACAAGTTGTAAGGATAAAATTGAAAAAATTAGTGACAAATAAAAAATGCTAAAAGGAAAAAAATAATGAAGAACATTGTTTCAGTTAACAATTCTTTGTGGGGAGCTCTATAATTCTTTTCTAGGGCAATTATTATTTTTTCTTAATTTTAACTATAGGTTTTGATGGATCTCACTAAACAAAAGAGTTTGTAGGACTTTCTTTGATTTTCAAGGATGAAGATTGTGGCATATTTGTCATTTTCTCAAATGTTTTCCCTAGTATAAAGTGAGAGTTTGCCTTTAGATTTACCAAAAGTAAAAAAAAAAAAAAAACAAAAATTAGTATATGTTATCTGACCAAATATTCAGATATAATATCTAAACTTACTAGTCTTTTTATTATTTGTAACAATTCTTTACTTGAGTGGTTGAAATATCTATTTGAAGTTTTTTGCACTTTAAAATAAATAAAGGAAATAGAGTCTTTTGAACAATAATTAGTATTCTTATTGCATTGGTTAAAATTTATTTGTTCATTTTCATTCCTATCACAACGAAATGAACTTTGCCTAGATTAAGAGTGAACGAACCATTAAGTCTTGGATGAGAATTTCTTTTACCTATTTCTCTCACTAATCTATTATTAACAATAACCAATTCTTCACACTATAAAGTATAAAATGTCATTTCTTAATATTTCTACAATAACTACCATATAAGTTCTTCAATTATGATTGAAGTGTATTTTCATAGTGTACTTGTATGAATTGAAGAGAAAGATTTAAGTTTCTTTGAAATTCTACTCTAAAAGTATATAAATAAATATAATTCCATCTATTTTGTCTTAAAGTGTTATTTGGCATTGTAATTAGAATTTAATTATGTTGTGTTTGTTTATATTATATTATATGTTTTTGTCCTATAATGTTTGTCTAGGATTGTATTGGAATTTTTTCTTGTAGTGCATGTCTGACAATGTCAGCATTTAGAGTAAAGTCAACTTATAAAGTGTTTTAGTCAATGCAAAAACAAATTAAAAAAGAACATGCCCAACAATTTCTTAAGAATAAAATGAAGCTAGATATTCAAGGGTGAGTTTTATGGAAACCAACGCAATTTTTTAATTAACTTTTTTTGTTATCTTCATACTCCTTATAATAAAAGTATTGGTTTATATCACACCAATCATGAGTAGAATCACAAGCTATAAGGAAAATTAGAAAGATATGTTTAAATTTTCAATGTAAAACCTTTTTTCTAGTATTAGGAATTCAAGAAGGTGAAGTTTTCTTTGAGAATGCCTTTAGTTTTGTTATAGTATAAATGTGGACATCATTTTATTGCAAAATATTCTTCTTTTTTAAGAGCTAAAATGGTGGAGTTTTACTCAACTATATTACCTAGAACCTCATCTCTTGTTATATGTTATTCCATTTAGATTTCTCTTACAAAATAGATTATGTTTTAGAAGAAAATGTTTTTTTCATTCTAATAAGAGAGCTTTCACTAGTTGAAACCTTCTACCAAGGTTATCTAACATTATTTGCTATTTATCTAGATCAACATCATCAATAAAAAAAAGTACTTAAAATTTCCATATTAACTGGTGTGCTAGCTAAAGAAGAGATTTCTACTTCACTTTTAGCCTTTGATTAAAAAAAATGTTTTCAATTATTATAAATGAAATTTTGATTAGCTCTTCTCATTCATAACCCTACTAAATGGTAGGTATTACATTTTTTTTCTAAAAATGTTTACTATATCCTTTTGTTTTTGACATATGATAAGAGAGATGTTCTCACTTGTGAAAATCTTTTATCTAGATTGCTTAACTTTATAACATAATAAGGTGATTGGTTGACAATTTTTATATTAGAAAAAACTAGCCCTATGAATATCTAGAAGTTAATTTCTCAAATATACTTGCATGAAAATCTTATGGAATATCTAAATTAAAGATGTGTTAGAGTTGATAAGAAGAGCATTGACATTTAGTTGACAATCCTAAAGAATCACTAAATCTATTTATGGTAAAATCTTATTTGTGGATACTAAGGAATTATATGTGGTTACAACACATATTGTTCCTTGTTAATTGTCATCCCAAAAAAATCTGTAACATTTATATCAATAACCATCATTAAATTCCTTCTAATTGATTGATCATATCAAAATCAACATGTAAAATCTTCAATCACGCCACACAACAGCCTTTTGAAACATACTAACACATGAAAATAAATTTTTCATCACGTACTCACATGACAACATCAAGTTTATCCACACAAAACAACAAGTAAATGATAATGCAAAAAAAAGAAAGAAAGAAAAAATGATTTTATTATGGTTTGATACTAACCACCTACTTCACTCCCTAAAT
The DNA here is from genome assembly GCA_033617975.1 of Populus alba x Populus glandulosa. Taxonomy (NCBI): domain Eukaryota; kingdom Viridiplantae; phylum Streptophyta; class Magnoliopsida; order Malpighiales; family Salicaceae; genus Populus; species Populus alba x Populus glandulosa. Next base: position 7,105,830 of record CM066161.1, read on the forward strand.
AGTAAGCTTGGGCTTCTATTTTCACTTGCAATGTATTTCATAGGCCAGTCCACACTTTACAATGAATTCTTTTACAAGTTTAAAATTCAAACTTTTTTAACCAATTCTTTTACACAAAGCTCAAGATTAAACCCACCCAAATCTTTTTCACAAAAAAAGATTGAAACCAACCAATAAAAACATAAGGCTCAAGATCAATCCCACTAATCATTTTCATAAAAACAAAATGATTGAAACCAATGGAACCTTTTACACTAGGCTAAAGGTCAAATCCAAGATAGTCTTTTTCACATATATAAATCGAATCCTATATGAGTTTTCATAAAAGCTCACAACCAAAAACCAAGCGGCTATAGTGATATTACAATTCAACAATAAGTTTAAATAAAAAAGAATGACAATAATACTCACTCTGAAGAATAAATTACAAAAAAAAAATCTCAAGTCTTTAATAGGTGCAATCTAACTCTTTGTAGGTGAGGTAAGAGTGGCAATCAATGTGTAAGAGAATAATCATGAATAAGATCAAATGGAAAGGATATAATTATATAAGAATAAAATTTGTAGATCAATGATTACAACAACCCTGTAAAAGTTGTAAAAAGAGATCTATTTATAGAAAAAAAAAAGCATCTAGTAGTCGTTTAGCATAAGACAAAATAGGTCAAAAATTCTAAATTTTAGAAGTCTTGTATATGCTTGGTTTTAGTTAGATGATGCAAAAAAAAAAAAAAATCAGCCATGAAGTAAGAGTGAGGATATAGAGTGAGATATTTGAAATGTTTGTCTTGTTTTTCCTAGTTGAAAAAAAAAAGATAACGTAATTTTAGATTCAAATATTGTTGTAAGGGCAAAGAATTATAATTTAGCTTATAGAGAATATGCCTCTTACACACTTAATAGTAAGAGACTATGAATAATTTTAGCTCACTCAAATGATAAGGTGGTCTACCATTTAGTTAGGAAAGTCACCTGGTATACTAAAGATTTTAAAGATAAATTTATCTGGTAAGGTTATCTGGTTTACTAGGTGTCTTTGGAATTTTATATCTTATTTGGTTAAATGGTGTCCTACATACTTTATAGCTTACAAGGGGCCTTAAGAATGTATTTGTATAGTCATTTGGTGTATAAAAGGTCTTAGGCTCTTTAAGTGTAGGCACAAGGTGTTTTAAGGCCAACTTTTTAGGATAGTATTATAGGGATAGGAAGTTTATTTTACAAGTTAAATTAGTTCTTAAAAAGACTTGAGTCATATTTAATAATAACTAAGACTAAACTTAAAGCATATTATCCCATCAATCAAGTTATGTTTTTAGCACAATTTCAAGACTTGTCGATAATCCTTGAGATATAATGCATATATTGAACCTATATCAACACAACCTTAATGGAATGACTAGTAACCAATTAATGATTTTATTAATCAAAACTAGGAGTAATAAATACTTTTGGACCAACATTTTCATATTTTTTTTATGATGAAAAACCATTAATACTTTTGCAATTATTAGCATGCCAACAATACACACACACACACACATGATTGCTCCCCTATCAAATGTAATATTCTTCTTTATCAATTATACTAGGTGCTCATAGGATGCAAAAAAGATTTCAACAATGTAAGCATTTTAAAATCAATAAACACAAGTCCATGACATGAGAACATAATACATTAAGATGTAGAACCATATAGGCACTACCAAACAATGTCATAAGAACATAAATGAAGCTGAAATATAGAGGCGTATGCTACTATTCAATTAGTTATATGCTGTTAATTGAAATAGCTAACCACTATAAAGATGAAATTCATGCTATAAAAAGAAGTATCCAAATATCTTAAGTATTTAAATACCATATAAAAGTAAAGTATCATTAATAAATCATTTTTTTCTATGACTATTCATACCAAAAATATACCCTAACCTCTTAATCACAAAAAAGATCCACATGAATGATCATCCTAGATTTTAGAAAGGCAAGAAAAAACATCAAATGTCTAAGATTACATACCCAAATAGAAATAGTTAAAAAAAATTAAAATGAATGAAAATGAGATTGTTCAATGATAATAATTTGCAAAGCACATAAAAATGCTTATACTTCATTCTAAGTTGGTTCCATTGGGACTTATTCTTTCATTTTTTTCAGAAAAAAACATAACCATTGTTTAGCTGATAGCCATTTTCATTTGATAGTAAAATATCGAGAAAATCATGTGTAACCTTTGAATGAAGGAGACGTATCACTTGAGCTCAAATATTAATAATAAGTTCTTGTTGCATTGTCACACTTTTGGCTAGTACATCAATCGAAGCACCTAATATGTCATAAGTAGATGTCTTATTTGATTTCTTATAAATAAACTTTTCTCATGTAATATCATACCTATTAAGCCTTTAGAGAAATATGTCCTATCAATTTGCTAATTTCTATCATTTAAAGATATTATGTGATAAATAGTCTTAATCCTTTAATGCTGAATATTTAAGTAAAAATAGACACATAAATAAGTGAAAACTTGAATGGATTTGAAAACATTAGCCATAGTTATTAGAATCAATCCTGGTAATTAATCTTATTCCTTATAATAAGACAAGCCATCATTCATATAATAGACTAACTAATATGACTTTTCTATAAACCACAGACTTAATGACTCTAGCAACTAATTTATACAAAAAAATGGTTTGAAATAATCAAATGAGATGAATACCTACTCATAACATTAAATGTTTTGGTATTATGATTAAATATATATATATATATATATATATATATATTATATGTCAAAATATAATTTTGGAAAGATAACAATATGACTTTTCTCAATAAACACATCATAACTATTTATAGAGCTAAAAAATATCATATATGAACTTACATAAGATGGTAATAGGATGTTTATTAATTATATTTGTGACATGATAAATTTAGCCATGAGTTATCTTCCTTTAAGGTAAGATTGGCATAAGTTCTCTCACTATATCTAGATAGATGTTTGTTTGAATCTTAGCAAAATGTGTTCAACTAGAATACACAAAGATTTTTAAAACATCTGAAAAGTCCATTAACTCATGGAAGACCACTCATTGACTTTTAAGCATTGGTCTTTTTTAGATGCTAACATTGTACTTCTCATAAGCTACATCTAACACAAAGAAGTCATGCCTAATAAAAGGACTTGAAAACATTACTATGATAGTGATGGAAGTGTTGTTGTCTTAGCTAACCATGATCATTATTTGAGAGTTCAAAGTTGTTCCTTCATGCTTTTAGTTTTTTTATACTTGGAGGCTGAAAATTTTAGCTTCCTTTAAGCTTTAAACTTCAGTCTTGGAGGCATGGTTAAGCAACACAAGTTTAGGAACCTATAAAGTTTTAGTGAGAGTGAGAAAATAAGTGTTAGAAAGAGTGGATAGTTTAACTAAGGAAGAATGATTAATTTCAATAAAATTTTGGCTGAAAATATGAGGAGAAAATGAGGTGGATAGAAAGATAAATGATGTAGTACTATTTATATCTAAGTGGAGGAAGAGTGCAATATATTTTACAGTTTGAAATGTATTGCAAAATAGGTACAATACAATCGGTCAAAATAACATCAATAACAATCCAAGATGTCCAATTTCTCACCTTGATATTTTGTTTATCAAAAGAGTTTTCTGGTATACATAACCTCTATTTTTTAACTAAAATTTACCTTTATAATTTCGTTCATGTTTATTCATTTGGTATATCTAATGTCTGCAACTTAATTCTTTAATTGCAAATATTTTTCAAAGCGAAATTATAAAAACTTCAAACATACTAAATACATTCTTGGTGCTCTTGCCTTTTCTCATTATGATCAAATTATACAAGATATGATGCATGTTATACATAAATTACAATAATAACCATACTAAGAATATGAAAATATATATATATATATATATATTAAATGGCTACCAAATAAAAAAGAATTAACCAAATGAAATTTAAAAGTAAGGTTGAGTTCAATGAGGGTTACTAATTGCTAATTCAAGTCACAATAAGCAAAATTTTTCTTCATTAAAGGGTTTGTTGAGGATACCCTCTACTTTATTGTCCATGGTCTCAAACAATTGAAATATCACCTTTATGCATATGCTTATTGATAATGTGATGCTAATTTCTATATGCTTGGTCTTAGAGAGTTGGATAAAGCTTTTGGTCAGGTTTATGGCACTATTATTATCATAATATATTGAAATATGATACGACTAGTGGTCAAAGTCTTTCAATGTTTGTTTTATCCATAAAACCTAGGCATAACATGATCATGAAACAATATATTCAACTTTTATAGTGGAAGTGGCAACCAAATTATGTTTATTACTAGACTATGATAATAATGCATTTCCTAGAAATTAGCATGTAATGCGAGTGCACTTTTAATTGACAACACAACAAAATTAGAATATGAATAACTTATAACATTCATACTTTTTATTTGAGGGTACCATAGACCTAATTCAAAAGTGATTTAAAGATTCTTGAAAATTCTTTTAACGATATTAAGGTGTCTTTTCAGGAATAGCTTAAAATCTAATACATAGATATACACTAAATATGATATCAAAATGACTAATGACTAGTAGTTAAATATAATAAGCTTGTGATCATACCTAGATATCATTTAACATCCACATATTATTTTCATCCTCGTTGATATGGGTGGTGGTGCTCATTAGTGTTAGACTTGTTCAAAGTGATTCCAATCCAAATATTTTGAGAAGTTCCTTGATATACTTGGATTGGTTGACAAAAATTCTATTTTCATCTGGTTTAATGTTGAATAATAAATTTTTTTTTAAAAATAAATTAAAAAAACCTAAAAAATACTTAAGTTAACTTGTCAAACTCACAATCCAAGTTATAAACGAGGATAACTCTATATAATAAAAATAAAAATAAATTATAAAATTCAATTTAAAATAAATACAGTATTAAATGATATTTTTTTAAAAAAAAAAACTGAAATTTAAAAAAAAGCACATAAGATAAAATACTAATTACGATATCAAATAGGTATTGCAGGAAAGTATAATTATTACGATAATAGAAGATGGGATAATAATTATGATGATTGACAAATCGTTTAAGGATAAACAACCAATAGGAATGAAGGAATCTGATTTTCTTCCCTATTTGTATGTGAGGTTGCAACATGGATCGTCCCTTGCTGATTGTCGGACTAAGCACAAACATCCTATCACAGTGAAGGAATCTGACTTGGAATATTAAGAAATCCTCATCTATATATCTTGGTACTTTCTCTTTCTCTCTCTGTTTTTTTTTCGAAGTTCTTCATAATTCACTTGAAGGGATCTTGAATAGAAAGAAGAAACAATCTAGATTTTTTATCTTGTTTATTTTTATGTTTTAAAAAAATTAAAAAAAAAATTTAATTTTTTTTATTTAAATTAATATTTTTATAGTATTTTCAGATTATTTTAATGTACTGGTATAAAAAATATTTTTTTAAAAATAAAAAAAATTATTTTAATATATTAAAAAAAAAAACATTTTAAAAAACAAACGTCATCCCTTTCTAATTCCAATGATAGAATATGTACAACTTTCAATTATAAACTTGAAAATATCATTATTTTTATTTGTTATTATAAAAAATATACGTTAATAGCCTTCTTTTTCCTAAAGAAGTTAGACCATTTGTGTAATGCATGATTATTAACGTTGAATGCTTTCTAAAAATATTTTTAGCTTTTGTTTTATTACATGGCAAACAGTACTACATTTTATCTTTCTTCTTTTTCCCTGTGCTAAGATTTCCGTAACTTCAGACAACTTGTTCAGACAGAAGCGTAACCCTGCACGACAGTTGTTTATGCTAGGAATTCATGATATCCAACTTGAAACTAAATTCTGGTCTGTCCATGTTGGTGAAAAGAAAGAAGAACAAAAAAAAGTAGTAACTTTGTGCTCATTTGAAAACAAAATCAATAGGCTAATGACATGGTTGTGCATGAAATGTATGATAGAGATAAACAAGATACAAGAATGCTGGCAATAATTTGGATTCAAGTTTTCATCCTTGATGTAACATGGCAAGTAGCTCCTCCACCTTCATTTATGGCGAAGCTGTTCCCATGTTGTTTTCACACAATGGTATCCATGTTTTCATCCCTGCTTCAAATCAATAAAGCAACTTCAGTGGACAAAATTACTTTAAGGTTCATGTAAACTAAAATATTCACCATGGGTGAAATCAAGCAGATCATGATAAAGGGCGACTTACAAAGGTTAAATACTGGATTTGCTCCTTATTTCTCTGCAAACTCTTTCATTTCAGTCAGTTGCTGGGTCCTGAACCATAACAGAGTTTGTAACTAATAATGGAAGCTATACAATGAAAGTAATTCAAAATTTTAGATTAACCACAATATGGCCACAGTAGTTGCAAAGGTTGCTTTGTTGAATAGAATACTTAAGATGGCAAATAGCTCACTGATGCGGTTTCAGTAGATTCGTTCAAACATTGACAAGGGAAACCGCTAACAAATGAACATGGGGTCCTAACTCGGATGAGAATTCCATCAGGGATTAAGTCTGAGTTTATCATGTAAAGTTTCAAGAGAAAGTTCATGGTACCTCTAAAAGACACTTTAAACTTATGATCCAGATTTCATTGCCTATATCTCCTAAGTTCAAAAGTGCTTGCCTAGTATCAAGGCTTCAAGCATGGTACAATCACCAACAACGATCATACTATGGCATAAAAACTTAACAAGGATGGAACTGAACGATCATGCAGAAGATTTTCACATATACACAGATCAAATTTTGATTGAGCTTCTAAACTTGAAAAGAAGTGGTAGTTACAAACAAGTTTTCGAGCCATTAAAAAAAAAAAAAAACTAAATATCTTTTGCATCTGCTCTTTGGTTTTCAAAAGCCATGCATTAATGAAAACTAAGAATGATGAAAAGGAGGTTTGCTAAAACTTGAATTTGTAACTTAAACACTGAACTTTGGACCATCATAAGTTTTTATTGTGCTGGATTTGTACATCTTCCTGCCAAGTCCTCCTTAGTCTTAGAATTTTACACCAACTTTGTTTATGAATAGATTAACCACATTAAGAGGTATTTGTACAACCCAATGACAAGCAAAAGTTATATTGAAGAAATCCACACTGAAACCAGTACTGTTGATAAAAAAAACTCATATCCTTATTTCCACCATAAACCCTTACACTTCCCTCAATATTGTTCTCAATCACCATCCTCTTCAAATTGCAACAAATACTTGAGGTTTTGAAACAACTTTAGTTGTGATAAGTTGCATATAAATTTGTGTTTCCCACCCCTTCTATTTATGATCCCAGCATCAAGAAAACAAATCATTCTAACTAGCCTGACCTATTCCATCAAGCTAATATGTACTAACCCATTGGAGACTTTAATTAGCAGGACAGAAAAGGTGTCATATAAGTGCCCACTGACCACTAAAAAAGAAACTTTTGGTGGCGACTTTGCATAAGTCAACTCTGTCGAACTTGATTGAAAATCTAGGTAGTTTCCTGGTTAAGAAATTCAGACAATTAGGACATGGGCTTCCCACTCCAATTAAAAAAGTTGATTCGGTGGAGATCCCGGATTTTATTCTGAAATCAAGGTCCAGATAAGAAGATACCAGCAATTTTTATCCTGTATTTGTTTTCACCTTCATCACTATACTATAACTAGATTACTCTAACTTTCATTTCTTCCACAGTATTTCTGAAAGAAAATATTACCAATAAGATCATTCTACATCCCCACAATTTCAATTCCAGTAAATTCACCATAAACCATATAGGCATCCTTCTAATTACAGTTCCATATGACAGGAGAACTCGATTGACATCCCATCTAACATAACGCCAAGACAAGTTAATTGAACATGAAGCACTCTTCCAAGGAAATTTCATTAGAGAAAGACATTAAGCGATTACCATATTGATGTATTACCAATACCAAGACCATTGCACGTAAGTATCATTCCTTTAAATCTGGTCAGATATTCCTGCATTGCAATTACAGAGTTTCCATATGAGCATCAATTTATTATACCCAAATAGACCTTTGACATCGGCCAAGACAAGTGTAATCCTGCCATCTAGAATTAACAATATCAAAATTCTTACCCGCAAAGTATACTTATCAATCTCATATATTCCAGTTAAGTCATAATCGAAGCGTTTATCTGGATCCCTCAGTACTGCAGAAGAAAATATGAGTAAGAAAAGATATGAGCAGAAGTCATCAAATTGAAGACTTACCATTCTGTAGTACCTCTAAACATTGCTATTGTATCATCTATTGTCACAGCAGTTACCTTTAAGACGTCAACTTATGCATAAAGCCAAAAGGGATATGTGGATTGGAAATAAGATAACTAATACTTTCAGCAAAGTTTTCTTTATGTTACAGGAAATGTTCTCTACCTATATATAAACAAGGAGATCCCAAATTAAAAATATGTATATTTGTGTGTGCGCGTGCACACATCTTTCTCCCAAAAACTGGATAACCTTATACATAGATATATATGTCTCATAAACGTTGTTTGTTATGTGTGCATGTGTGAAAATCTCTCTCTAGGGGTGCATATGCGTGTGTGCGTGCACGTCTCAACTGACAAGGGCAGGAAGTATAGTACATCTATCACTATAAAATGTCTTCTTTCTTTTGTTTTCTTTTTTTAAGCAGCACTCACATTTTCAATTATCCAACACATATTTCAAAGACCTTGAATAGTGAAGTTAAATGATAGCAGCTACATTTTATATGTAAATTAATAATACTTGACTTGATTCATCTAAAAAGTTTGCTTGCATCCTCATATGCATTTTGCAAGAAACTTTTAATAAAAGAATGCAATAATTTCTAAAGACTATAAATAATGTAATTGATCAGAATGATAAGCAAGATTTCCCCGATTTTTGACCTGGAAATAATACAGTGTTAAGAATTATGGGCTTGGTCTTATGTGCATACATGAGAATTACCATTGTAAGCTTCGTTAATCTCTTGAAATTTGGTAGTAACTGCATTATCCCCCTTGTGCTTATCAGGATGCCACTTCTACAACCAAACAAAAATATCAAGAAATTTTCTTAGTCAATGCCAAAGTTATTAAAGAAAACGATTATTCAATCAAGAATTAAAAAGCTCACTTAAGAAGCTGCTCAGAACAGATGCACCACTAACCAATGCAAGCCTTCGGTAATTTAATCTTATCTTCTCATCTGTTGCATCATAATCAACCTCCAAAATTTTGTAGTAATCCTACAAAGAGTAAGGGTGTATCATAAGACGATGTAGACAAAAGTGTGACCTAAAATATCCACAATGAGAAAGTATGTCAACTTATCACACAACAAGAAAGTATTGTGAATAACAGGATAGAGGCATGACACCTGAAGCCATCGTTAAATGGTCCTTGAGACCACATAAATAGGAATAAACAACAGATAAACAGGGTTATGATTTGCAACTATTCTCTAATTCTGCTACTTAACAAACAAACAAGAGGATAACACAACTTATAGGGAAAAAATGATGTCCTTAACCAGAAAAGATTCAAGCATTTTTCTTCGGTGTTTTATCATTATCTTTGGTTCCATAATCTGCTTCTGCACAATACTCTTTATCCTATAGTATTTTACTTGTCATATGACCATGTCACTCATAGAAACCACCTTCTTATTAATGGAAAATTCAATATTAACAGTTGACAGTTATACGCAACAAAACAGAGGAGCATTTAAGATTGCAGGATGCCAAATATGCAGCAGCAAACTGTACGAAGTTGTAAGGGACAAGCTCTCATGGTATGGCATATCTGTCATAGAAGCAAGCATAACTTTATTATCGACAAGAGATTAAATTTACACAACTACGAATCAGACCAATCAGCTAGCCTGAAAGTTGAATAAAAATCCCGAATCCTTGCTTTTGTATGATATCTAAGTAATCAAACAAAGCTTCTTAAAGCTTACCCATTGACCATTACTCATTGGAAAACAAGTTTCAAGTAGCTGTACTACAAATCATGAATGAAGGAAAACTTTAACAGTAAAATAACTTTCATAGTGGTGTAAACAAGAGCAACCCGATTCACATGTACATCAAAGAATATTAAGAAATCCGTTCAACAAATTATTATACTTGAGACGACAAACTATTATCTAGGATGCCATGCCATGAATTATAGACAATCCTTTCCATTTATTATGTTTTCCCAACTATTTCTCGTAATTGAGGAAAAGAAAAACGGAAATCAATGCCTTCAAAGAAACTAAGTTGGGGGGGGAAACCATGAAAATGAAACCCCAAGAGGTATAAAGGATAAACAACTGTGCACCTTTTGAGTGGTGTTTTCATTGCCTTCCATATGCTATGGTGATGGTTCTGTTGTGGAGAGGATTTTGCGCATACTTCATCTCATAAAACATAAAAAATAAAAAATAAACGGAGGATGTTGATGGGATCTTCTCAAAAACAATGAAATTCAGTCTAGTTAGATATTTGAAGAGTTATAAAAGAAAAAAAGAAAGAGGGTGTTGTGTGGTGGATTTATTTTGGATTACTAGCAGACGGATAATATATGGAATGGAAGGAGAGGTTCTTTGATTGCCACAACGCTACTCTTTGGATTTGTGTCTCCACTTTTTTCTCGGTGTGTGTGTGTGTGTGTGTGTGTGTGTGTGTGTGTGTGTGTATATATATATATATATTTGCGATGCACGCGACAAACATTGTTGTCTTATTTTTATGTGATAAATATTAAAAAAAAAAAAACAATCGTTACCATGGCTACCGGCACGAAATGATCTCCGATTTAAGCTTAAATCACGGTAAAGTTGCCGGAATTTGTTAGAATCCACGGAGAGCGCAAGCCAAGTTCTAAATCCAAATCATAAACACAAAATCCATTACACCCTTCATCGATCAAATCGCAAAATGTTGTAGGGAAAATGCAGAATTACAAAAGACTTAAATGGTATCGGTGGAATTTAGATCTGTAATTCTTTTCTTTTGTGTTTTGTATTTTTTTGATTTATTGCTTCAAATGTTTTGCATCGTTTCGAGGAGTTTCATACAATATCGGGATTGTACATGTGTTTTGATCGATTGCTTTTAGGGCTGGATTAATTGAGGTGTTTGTATTGTTTGATAAAATGCTTGAAAGAAAAGTTGTAAATACGCAACATTTCACTTATATTGGTATTTTATATATTAAATTAATTATAATAGTATTTTTATAATATTTTTAAAAAAATTATTGATACCATATATATATATATATATAATAGAATGTAAATTATAATATCTAACGAATTTAAGGGATCTCAAACTCAGTTTTATTCAATTAAGCCTAATTTAATTATTTTGAAATTGATAATTCACTCAAATTTTCATAAAAAAGTATTAAATAATCATCCTCAAAATAACAATGCATCATAAAAAATATGTGTCGATGTCAAATTAAGAAAAGAAGAAGAAGAAGATTTATTTACCTAAATTATTAGACTATGGACTACAATGCAATAAAAGAACAAATAAAGGGACCAAATCATAATAGAATTGAAGATGCTCTAGCTAGGCGCGTGTGGCGCATGAAAAATAGTGTGCAGATATGTTGGGTTGGTGCAGCCTTGGCTACGCCTCTAAGGTTTAATTATGGTGGTCAGGTGCGTGGTTATTGAACGGTTAGTTGATCTCCATGTTTTTTTCGCATCCTTGAGATGACTTTTTATTTACATTTGAATTTTTTTGTATATTTTTTCAATGACGGATATTAATTATTTGATAATACAACTTCATTATCAAATGATTATAAAATATCTTTTTAATATGGAGTATATTACCAAGTGATTATTTATTTTTTATAATTCTATAACAATAAGTTAGTATCAACTAATTGTACTTAGTTTTTATATTAATTATAAGTTAGTTTATTTTTCAGTTCTTTTTTGTATATATCAGTTCTCTTATCACGTTCATAGGTGGATTATTCAATGTACATTTAATATTTATTAGTAATTCAACATGGATTAGTTAAATAGCAAATAGTTAGAAAATACAAAGCTCACATATATTTAACATAAAAAGCCTACAAACTAATTTAAAGATATTTTTTCATGATTTTCTTATAAGCATTGGTAAAAATTAAAACAATTTTCTTCCTATCATGCAATTATAAGAAAGTTTCACGTCTTTTTTTTCAAAAAAAAATAATAAAAAAAAATGCTTTGTTGTTTTACTAAATAAGCAATTGTTTAAGATTAAAAAAACAAAGTGTCTTGTATTTTTTTTATTAAAAAAAAGTTAGTGTGATTGTATAATTGAAACATATATGATCAAATGAAAAATGTGATAAATTTTAAAATTTTTATTTTAATTCCTTATATTTAGTAATATTTATAATTAAAAAATCTTGAAGCAATTCAAACAAAAAAACTTGATTTTTTTTTTTTGATCTAATATACTAATATTTTAATTTTCATATTATATAATTGAAATGTCTTCATCTATTAATATATTAATAGCGTTATAGTTATTACAATTACTTTTATTTTAATGATTATTATATCAAGATATAAAAATGTTATAACCTTATAGATATTAGTTTGTGGGTGTAAACACAACATAGTTGTTATGTTTTATTTATGTTATGTGTTTATTTATTTGATAAAAGTTCATATATATATATATATATATATATTATTAGATAATGCATAAATATATTAGTTTTGACATATCATCAATCCCAGGTTACATTGGGTTTGATTGATGGTAAAACCTAAGTGTTTTGAATCTAATATAATATTAGATTTATGTTCTCTGTTGAATTTAAATATATTGAGTTTGAATTACCTATATTTTTAAAATCTAATATATTATTAGATTCAACTCACATTGAATTCATTAGACCACTTTGTTATAAACTTTTTAAAATCTAAGAAAAAACACTAAAGATAACTTATCTTACTACAAATAAAAATCAAAAGTGATTTCAATTATTGAAGGATTTATGTCAAATTTGAATCTTCATATATATGCTAACCATTTGAGTTTCATTATAAACTACCATAAACGATATCAAAATGTAAATAAAATGTGTTCAGGTGAATTCATTATGATATAAGCTTCATGTAAGATGTCTTTAAACGTGACCTAGACCATTGTAAACGACGGGCTTGTAGTGAACCGGGGTTCTCCTCCCTCCTCTTGCTTAATTCCTTCTCCTCCTCCTTTTTCTTTATTATTTATGATAATTGGTAATTGAGTAATGAAAGACATGAGAAATAAATGGTATGTTCTTCTTCGTAAGATATATGTTTCATTTATTGTTGAACGGTGGGGATTCCTTTAAAGTGATCTAAGGGTTGAAAAGCATTTGATTAATTTATATAATTAGAAGGGCATTTTATTATAAACAAAAGGATTTACCTTATTTAAAATGTCTCATCACTTACTTTATTCAGGTTATCTTTGGCTTGAAATGTTATTACATATTGTTTTTTAAAAAATATGCTTTTCACTTGGTATAAAAAAATAATTTAAGTGCATGTGTTAGTATAATGTGGTGGTTACTTTTTAAAAATATTATATTTGGCTTGAAATGTTATTATATATTGTTTTTTTCAATGATTATACCATGCTTTTCACTTAATATAAAAATTAATTTAAGTGTATATTTGGTAGTGGGGTGGTTATTTTAAAAAAATATCATATTTGGCTTGAAATGTTATTATATATTGTTTTTTTAAATGATTATACCATGCTTTTCACTTAATATAAAAATTAAGTTAAGTGTATATTTGGTAGTGGGGTGGTTATTTTTAAAAATTATTATATTTGGCTTGAAATGTTATATATAAAATGACTCAATTGAGATTGTTTTTATACGACGCTTTTCACTTTGTATAAAAAATAATCTAAGTGTATGTTTGGTAGTATAGTGCTTACTTTTTAAATATATAGTTTTTTAAAATAAAAAATAATTTTTAAAACCAATTCAAACACAAAAATAAGATGCTGAACTCGAACGCAACAAAACTTGGACATCAACAAGTGACGTGGTGGAACATAATACTATATTAATTCAGACAGCAGAAGCAAGAACAAATTAATTTCACAAGTATAGTGTATGATATTTATCGTGTAATAATATGTACAAGTCAGTAGGTGGTGGGTGCTAGGTCACCAATAATTTTCTCTATAATATATAAGGTATGCTCTATGATCCATCTATTTATTTTATTAATATTGATGGACACAGACCACGAGACATGCTCTATTATTGAGCAAGCTGGTTTATGATATTTTTCCTACCGGAAAAAAAGAGTTTTATATATGTGGTCTTGAGGTCAATCAAGAGGTGATAAATTGTAAATAAAAGCGCAATTTAATGTTTTCTTACGTTAGCATCATTATTTTGAATGATTCCTCGTATATTTATTAATCTATTTTGATGGATGAAACATCATACTATAAAACAACCTCAATTAAAATATTTTTAAAAAATATTCAATTTAGTTTGGTTTTAATTTCATAAACATAAAATTAAAAAATATATAAAAAAACTAATTCAAACTGAAATCAAGCCCATTAGAAAGTCCAAAAAACCTTAAAATAATAATATTGTTTTTGGTTTTTAATATAAAATAAATGGAACATAACCATACCAAAAACAAACCGAATCAAACAGAACGAAAACTGGTTGTTTGAATTTCAGTTTTTAATATAAAATAATTGAATGGAATTGAAATTAGTTGGTTTGAATCGGTTTTGATTCGGATTTAATTTTATTTTTTATATTTTATAAAATTTTAATTTACTTATTTTTATAAATAAAAATCAAACCAAACAAAATATAATTCACAATACTTGTTAAACAAGAAACACTACCTCTTTCTTATATATAAAAAAAGTATTGATAATTATTTGGTGAGGTATCGTTTTAAAGTCTCTTTAATTTAGACCCCACCACACCCGTCTTTTACCCATTTTAGTATTTCTAGCATAGTTTTAAAACCCGGATCGGCCCGGCGGGTCGACCCGGGCCCCAGGTATGGAACCAGTCCGGGTGGAGGCCAAAACCCGCTTGGGAATTGGCCCAGCCAAACCCGGTCGACCCGCCGGGTCAACCCGGAACCCGGTTGACCCGGCAAGACCCGGTCAAGATCCGGTCGCAAACCCGTTGACTTTTATTTGTTTTTGTTTTTTTTACTAAAACGACGTCGTTTTGATTTTTAAAAAAAAATTAAAAAAAAAAATTTGACCCGGCCGACCCGGTCGAGACTCGGTGACCCGGTCAAAACCCGGAACCCGGACCTTGGACCGGGCCGACCACCGGGTCGGGTCTTAAAACTATGATTTCTGGACGAGCTCTTATTTTTAGACAGGGTGACGCCACGCACTTTTATCCATTCCCATTATTCTATTAATTATTATTGCTGTTGAAAAACCACCCAATCAACGCACAATAATAAATCAGACGTAAATTTTATGGTTAATCCACGTAAATTGTTTCTGTGTCCATGTATTTAAATTTTAATCAATAAAAAATAATTTTAAAAACACATTTCCAGAGATACGCGATCAGAGGAGGGAGGAGGCCGAATCCTAAATTGAGGTTAGGTGACGTCCGGAGGAGTTCCGATTCTACCCTCTTCTCTCCTACTGGACAAAAGAAATTTATATATGTGGTCTTGGGGTCAATCAAGAGGTGATAAATTGTAAATAAAAGCGCAATTTAATGTTTTTTTTTATGTTAGCATCACTATTTTGAACGAATCCTGATAAATTTATTAAACTATTTGGATGGATGAAACATCTTATTATTAAAAATTTCAATTAAAATATTTAAAAACGATTCGGTTAGGTTTTGTTTTGGTTCAAGAAAGATACCGATTAAAATATTTCCTAAGATACGCGATCAGAGGAGGGAGGAGTTGTCCGATTCTACCCTTTTCTCTCCCTACATTATATTTGTTAGTTGCCTGCACTGCATAAGTACAAGCATTCCTCAGCAATCCATATTCTGAAATCAAAACTCCTACTTTAGAATTGTTAGCTGCCTGCACTGCATAAGCATTCCTCGGCAATGTCAACGAGCCGCAGCTCACAGATTATAACATGTAAAGGTACGTTGATGGATGAGTTTTCTTCATGTGTGCTCGCGTAGCCACAGAAAGACATTAATAACTTGCTATCTGGTCTTCGTCTGTCAGCGGCTGTAATATGGGGAAGTGGGGAGCCATTGAAGGTTGAAGAGATACAAATAGAACCGCCAAGATCGACTGAAGTTCGAGTGAGGATGCTATATGCAAGCGTGTGTCACACTGATATCTTACTTGCCAAACGCGATGGAGATGTAATACAATTTTCATGATCATCCTTGCATAATTATTATCAATGTCTTTCCAGCTTACTCTGTTTCACCATTTTATCTCCTTTTCCAGCCACTTTTTCCTCGAGTCCTGGGCCACGAAGGCGTTGGGTAAGCCCTCTTCTTACTACATATATCAAAACTAGTACCCAAAAGCTGGGGTGGCTAGCTTTTGATGAATAAAGAGCTGATCTTACAATAACTTGAATTGTACTCCCATTGAAGAATGGTGGAGAGCTTCGGGGATGAAGTCAATGGTCTTGAAGAGGGAGATTATGTGATACCAACAATGTTAGCAGAGTGTGAAGCCTGCGAGAATTGTACATCAGCGAACACCAATTTATGCCTGACATACCCTCTAAGCATTAGTGGTGTAATGTTAGATGGCACTTCAAGAATGTCCGTCAAAGGGCAGAAGCTGTATCACATGTTTAATTGCTCCACTTGGTCCGAATACATGGTTATTGATTACAATTATGTAAACAAGATCGATCCAAGCATACCTCTGCCTCATGCCAGTGTTCTATCATGTGGATTTTCAACTGGATTTGGAGCAGCTTGGAAGGAAGCTCAGATTAAAACGGGATCGACTGTGGCTGTTTTAGGCCTTGGTGCTGTTGGACTCGGGGTTTGTTATGTTCCTTTCCTTTCCTTTCCTTTCCTTGAGAAGAAAAGAAGAAGAGGGTGTAGAATATTTTGCTTTGTCTCTCAAAAATCTCTGAAAATGCAGGTCACAGAAGGAGCTCGAATGCTAGGGGCAGCTAAGATAATCGGCGTTGATAAGAACAACATGAAAAAAGACAAGGGGCTAGCTTTTGGAATGACCGATTTCATGAACCCTGATGAGTGTTCGGATAAATCTATTTCACAAATGATAAAAGACCTGACTGGTGGAGTGGGAGTGGATTATTGCTTTGAGTGCGTTGGTTCCGAGTTCTTGATTAATCAAGCCATCCAAGCCACAAAAGAGGTATATATATATGCATGCTTCTAACCCATGCTCTGTTTTGTTCTGCTAATCATAATCTAACTCGATTTTTGAGATGTTCGGAGAACGACCATTCAATAAGAGTTTCTCCCTTGATGCTGGTTGTTAGGGAAAAGGAAAAACAATTCTTATAGGCGGAGGAATCAACAGCGTAAAGATCGATTACTTTCCTCTTTTTTGTGGAAGAACCCTAAAGGGGTCCATTTTTGGAGGGCTCAAAGTAAAATCCGACCTTCCCATCCTCTTTCAGAAATGCAAAAATAAGGTATGTCCTTATCAAATTAGCATGTGGAATGAACGTATTCATTGAAGAAAAATAAAATAAAATCATTTACCTTACTTGACAATAGCATACCACTGGATTGAGGAACTCTATAAATTAAGAGAAACTGATGGCGGGTCTGCTTAATTTCTGACAGGAATTCGATCTTGATGAACTCTTGACTCATGAAGTTACATTACAAGATATCGAGAAAACATTTGAGCTGTTAAAGCAACCAGATTGCGTGAAGGTGCTCATCAAGATTTGATTGATTAAGCTGCTGCTCATAAAGCCTGGCCATGTAAAAAAAACAAAAAAAAAAAGGCTCGTAAAACAGCATCCGAATTAAAGTTGCCAGGATTAGAAAACATGCTTCCTGTATTATTGCCTTGTGAGGGGACTCACGAAGTCTAGCAAGATGCAAGCCCGAGTACTGAATATCGATGGATCTAATTGTTTCAAGCTTTGCTATTTCTCAAGAACAATTCGAGTATAATTTGTTAAAGTTGATGAAAAAGTAATTTTGATTTGGCAGGTTTGCTCTAAAAGTTAAAGTATATATTTCTTGCCAGTTTTCCTATTCTGAAACTTTGCTACTTATTTTTCCCAAATACCCTCAAGCATCAGCAGCTACACAGAAATAATATAAAAAAATATCTTACGTTGTTCCTTCTTGTTAGTTTATTCTTTATCTTCTGTTTTGTTTTTTTCTCTTAAAAACTAATTTCAAAAATATTAGAAACAAGAAACAGCAACGATACCAAACACTTGCCTTTTAGATTACTGGGATAGGAGGAATTCTATCAACATTGTCTAGGCAGTTGAGAGATAATTATTAGTATCAATTCATTGTGTTCTTTCTTTATTGCATAAAACTTGAATATATACATGTAAAATAAATCTTTTTTAAGGATGGAAACCAAAGAATAGAAATATATCAAATTATTTCCTAAATTTATTCCTAATTCCTAAACTTATTCCTGGTTTCTAGTTTTCCTTATTTGTAATATTTTCTAAATCAAGAATTAATCTTTGTCAACACTCCCCCTCAAATTGATGCAAAGATATCTCGTACGCCCAACTTGTTGAAAGAGCAATGAAACACTTTACTTGATACTTCTTTAGTAATTATATCTGCCAAGTGATCCTCATATTTGACAAAAAGAAAAATCACAGTCTTCTCATCGAGTTTCTGCTTGATGAAATGTCTATATACTTTCACAAGTTTAGTTCGATTATGTTGAACTGAATTATTAGCTATGGCAATTGCAGCTTTGTTGTCATAGTACATCTTGATCTCAATCTCCATAAGATATCATATCTCTTTAAGTAACCCTTTATCCATAGTATTTCATATAATCATTTGGTCATCCATTTGAATTCTACTTCAGCACTAGATAGACCAACAACATTTTGCTTTTTACTTTTCAAGGTCACCAAGTTTCCTCCAACAAGGGTAAAGTATCCTAAAGTAGACTTTTTATCGGTCAGATTTCCTGCCCAATCTGCATCGGTATAACCAATGATGTTAAGGTGGTCATTCTTTAATAAAAGAAGTCCTCTTCTCGGAGAGGATTTTAAGTATGTAAGTACTTGCAATGTTGCCTCCATATGTACTTCACTTGGGTTGTGCATGAATTGGCTGACTAGACTAATTGCATATGCGATATCAGGACGTGTATGTTAAAGGTAGATGACTCTTCCCACCAATTTCTGATATCATTCTCTATTTGTGGGAACCTGATCTGGATATTCCGCTAAACAATGATTTTGTACGATTGGTGTATCTACAAGTTTGCAATCCAACATACCTATCTCAGCTAATAGATCCAAAGCATACTTTCTTTGTGAGAGGAACATGCCCAATCTTGATCTATATACTTCGATGCCCAAGAAATACTTCAACCCACCAAGATCCTTCATTTTAAATTCACTTGCTAGATACCTTTGTAATTATGAAATTCCTTCTTTATCATTTCCTATGACTATCATATCATCAACATAAATAATCAAGGCTATTGTTTTTCCCTCATTTCTTTTCAGAAATAGTGTATGGTCCGAGTTTCTTTGGCTAAATCTATACTTTCACAATGCTAGACTAAATCTTCCAAACCATGCTCTAGGAGATTCTTTGAGTCCATAAAGTGATTTTGTATGCCTACACACCACATTTTCTTCCTTTTTTTCTAGTAAAACCAGGAGGAACATCCATATACACTTCCTCCTCTAGATCTCCATGAAAAAATGCTTCTTTACATTAAATTAATGTAAAGGCCAGTCTAGATTTGCTGCAAGTGATAGGAGTATCCGTATTGTGTTCAGTTTGGCTACTGGTGAGAACGTTTCCTGATAGTCTATGCCATATGTCTGTGTATATTCTTTAGCTATTAGTCGCGCTTTGTATCTATCTACTGTCCCATCTACTTTATATTTCATAGTAAACACCCATTTGCATCCAATTGTTTTCTTTCCATCTGGCAATGTAGATAGTTCCCAAGTATTATTATTATGGAGAGCTTTCATTTCATTATAGACAACTATCTTCTAGTATTAATCTAGCATAGGTTCTTCAATGTTTCGTGGGACCTGTTCTGAAGATACTTTTCCCATGAAGACCTTTGTTGCATCTAACATTATGGGTTGAGATAAAAAAAAAATTAATATGTAGTTATGGGTGTGTGCAAGTAAAAATAATGAAAAGTAATGTATGGGTGTTTGTATCTTTTTTTATGTGTTTTTTTAATGATAAAACCAAAAGGACAAAAAAAATATTAAAAAAGACAAGAAGAATTTAATGGTTTGATTCGCTCACGGTTAAGGATTACGAGCTTATATGTAATACGTATTCTTGATATCCGATGAAAAGACAAAACCTTTAAAACTTTTATAATATATCAAAACCATGAAGTAACTTAACTCAGTTAGGGTGCGCTAGGGATGCTAATATCTAATATCTTTCTTAGTCATAACCAGTCCCTTACCTGTGAATCTCTAACAAAGACCAGTACATCCGGGTTTCCTAGTAATCTTCAATTAAATACTAGGTGGAAACTCCCAAATCAATCAAACAAACAACAAAAATCATCATCAACGTCACACGAGGCACGTGCGACATCCATCATCACGGTTCGTCTAGTGTTCTCTCTTCTTACTTGAGTGAAGGCTTGCTCGATCGATGGCAAAGGGATCTGTTGAAGAATGTCTTGGCGGGTCTGATCAAATTGATCATCCACACCATCCAAGAAGGTATAAATTCGATATTCTTGAATTAATTTGTTGTATTTCTGTATATCCTCATCGCATGTCATGGGATTTGGGCGTCTATAGTCAATCTCTCGCCAGAGAGATTGTAAGCTAGTGTAGTAGTCTTCTAGAGAACCCCTCCCTTATATGGGTCGATTGACTTTTCATTTTAGAATCATATACCTGGACATTATCTCGTCCATCGAAGTATGTTGTGGCAATGGCGTCCCAAACACCTTTAGCTGTAGGAAACCTAATAAAATTCCCAATTAAATCTTAGGTTAGGGAATTGATAATCTAACCTTTAACAATTGCATTTTTTGTTCTCCATTTACTGTGTGTTGGGTCGGTAAGTATTGGCTGTCTGATTTCACTAGTGATTAATCCAAGTTTTTCTCTGCCAGAGATGAACATCTTCATGATCTGTGACCATAGTTCATAATTCTGGCCATTAAGTTTTGATTCTAGGGACGACAATTGGCAGGTCAGGGTTTTGGGTAAAGTTGGTTTGAGTTTCAATTCTGGAATTTATGGTTGTAATCTGAGCATGGTTTGGTGGGTTTGGTTCTACCAATGTTATAGGTTGTTTGTGATTTGAAAAAGGTTTAGATTCGGATCGTCTGCTCTGATACCATGTCAACAGTGTCTGGGTAGTTTAGAGATAATTGTTTGTAACAATTCATTGTGCTCTTTTTTTGTTGCATAAAACTTGTATGTATACATGTACAATAAATCCTTTTTTAATGATGGAAACCTAAGAATAGAAATATATCAAAATATTTCCTAAACTTCTTCCTGATTTCTAGTTTTCTTGATTTGTAATATTTTCTAAATCAAGAATTAATCCTTGTCAGCATTCAATCCGTCAATGATCTCGAAAGTTATATTGAAGACCGTTGCTCTACACAGCACGTCACTCGTTGATGTTTTTTTTATTATTATTATTAGCATACATGTCTGGTTAGGTTTTATGTATGATAAGAGAATTTTTAGCATGTATATTTTCCACTATTCATGCTTGATTTTGAAATATTTTAGATGTGTTGCACAAGTTAATTAGAATTTTGGAACCCTTTTTGAACTATTGACCTTGTGGAAAATTAATGTGTTTTTAGATATTATACTGAGTAGGTAGAATCCGGTAGTAAAACCAAACATTTATTGATTTTGGGCTACAAAGAAATCTATACAACTCAGTTCCAGGCATTCGTCACCATTTTAAAATATTTGAGATGAAGATCTACAAAGCATATAAAGGACAGAACTAAGTTTTGCTATTTTGAAGCCCAAAAAGCGAGTCGAAAAGCAAGGATTGAATCAGACCCGACCTTCTTGCACTCCAAATGTTGTCTAGGGTTATGGCATGTATCTCAAGTCTTAGAGGTCCAAAAATTACAAGATCAGTGTTGTTAGAAAGAAGATTCAATTTTCTACAATTTCTCCAGAAATAGAGATCTTTGATTTCACACGTTTCCTGCCTCCAATCTAGCTCGTAATACCCGGATAGGAAAGGATTATGAAAGAGAAGGAAATTTTCTTCTTTTCACCTGGGGGTTAAAAAGACCAGAATATAAAATAGAAAAATAGGGGTTCAGCGGGGCACACATAGAGACATGATTTGAGACTGAAAAGTGATAATTGTTTTAGCCATTATTTGAAATACCTTAAGAAATCTATAGGATATAGATATTCTAGGAACTTTTGTAATAATTAAAGGTTTTACAATACTTAATAAATTTTAAAAAGTTCAGAAATTTCGTAGAGTATATGAAACTTGTTTGTCAAAATAATTCATTGATACTCGAGAAAGATTAGTGTTTAAATTAGAAAAACCTGAGTATCAACACTAGGAGTAATTAATTCAATTGAGAAAGTTCACATAGAAATAATTATGATAAGTCATAAATCCTAGAACTAGTAGAATTGAATTCAATAATATTTAATCAGCTAGTTTTTTATTTTTTATTATTAATTTATATTTTGAAAACTATCTCATTCGATTCCTCAAATAGATCATAATTTAAAAAAACTTTGGTAATTAGTAGCAATTTTTATAAATTCTCGTGGGATGATACTCTACTCATCACTTTATTACTTGTTACGATTCATGCACTTGCAAAATTAACTAACAGTGTACGTTGATTAATTTTATATGCCTTGAAGTTAATAATTATATAAAACCTCAATAACCCTAAAATAACTTAAATTAATGATTATTAAATAGCAAACCAAAAGAAGATCCACCCTTATTTTTACAAAGGTGACACCACCCACGCCATCACTCTTTTATCCTTTTCCGCTAATCGATTAATTATTATTGCTATTGAAAAACCAATCAATCAAAGATAATGTAAATTCTATGGTTAATCCATACCTTTCTGGACATCTAAGGCAAGACAATAAAATAAGAAAGAGAATGGAAATCACAGCTTTCAAAGTCAAATCTCGCAATCTATCAATGTTGACCTTCGGTCATTCCGACTTGAATATCTGGAGCTACAGAAGTCCAATTCATGCAAACTCAATTGTTTTGGATTCCTGACTAAAAGACCTATAAAAGCTCCAAATTTCAGAAAAAAAGATGTCATATGAGGGACATATGATTTTTTAAAGATGACAACTGAATTATGCCAGCAAACACGTTTCGTGAAGAAACGAGTCCAAATTATGTTTCGAAGCATCTAAACCGACATCCAAGTTTTAATTTCAGAAATTTAGCTCCTCTAAGTCAAAGCTTGAAGATTTCATGCAAGGCTATTTCTTCTTTTTTAGGAAAATAGTTATTGAACTACTTAAATGTAAAATGTCTACTTAAGGGAGGACTATTTTGTAAAATAGAGACTAGGGTTTCCTAGCATATAAAAAGAATTAGAGAAGAGAAAGGGGGCAGCCAGCCAACAAGAGAAAAACACCCCCCTCCTCTAAGAAACCCTAAATCATGCATTCTTCCATCTTTTTGATTAGTTGTTCAACAAACATGCAAGGTTAAACTCATTTTCTTGGTTGCAAGGACACGGAAACCATCGGATTTTAAGAACTGTGAGATTTATTTTACCTTTTCTTTTCAGTTTATATGATGAATATGTTTGTTCTCTTATGCTTATTTTTTCTATGATTGTTTATTTTAATTGCTAGAGCAGATTCTAAGTATTATTGTAGACAATTTATTGCTAAGTTTGATATCAAAACCGGAGTTGTGGTATATGAACTTGTGAAATAACTGAGTTTAATAATTGTGGCAGATGTATGTTATTAATCTTAGGGAAAACATTCAATCAAATCAAACATAGACTACGGACAATTATGTTTTCTTGATTAATCAACTTATCTAGTTCTTAAGGATGCCATTAAATTAAATTACTAGTGCGGACACTGTGGTTGTTTGATGGTTAGGGCTAGTTATATGGCAGATCCATTAACTAACTAATGTTAAGAAGAGATAAATATTCAGAATATAAATTGATGTTTTGTTTCCATGATCAGTTCTGATTTCTATAGGTGGAAGTGTGATTGCGACCAAGGTTTGTTCTCTTGATAATTTTTTAATTTTATTAAATTTCGTTTGATAGTTTGATAGTTTTCTTTTGCTTTAGCCTAGATAATGTTCAAACCCCCCTCCTAAATTGCATATCATCTAGCATAAAAATCTGACTTGAACCTTCCTCGTGGGATCGACCCCTTGCTTGCTCTATACTATCTTGTATGTTGTGTTTGAAGTTAGGGTAATTAATTTGTTCGATCGCAACATCACAACAAATTTTGGGTAGGTCACTCATTACAATAAGACCATCTTTTCATTTTCCATGTGGGTAGGTCACCCATTACAATAAAAATATTTTTTTATCTTCCATTTGGGTAGATCACCCATTATAATGAGACCATCTTTGCATTTTCCATGTGGGTAGGTCACCAATTACAATGAGACCGCTTTTTATTTTCCAACTAGGTAGATCACCCATTACAATGAGACCACTTCATATTTTTTACCTAGGTAGGTCACCCATTACAATGAGACCATTCTTTATCTGTCATCTAGATATGTCACCCATTACAATGAGACCGCTTTTCATATTTCTATCTGGGTAGGTCTTCTATTACAATGAGACCATTTCCATCTGGTTAGGTCACTCATTACAATGAGACCATCTTCCATTTGGGTAGGTCACCCATTACAATAAGACCGTTTTTCACATCATTTTTCTCTTAGGTAGGTCACCCATTATAATGAGACCACACACATATTTTTGTATTGGTTCTAGTTAAAGGAGATCGGTAGATGGGATCTCAGGTTAACCCAACCACACACAGAGTTTACCAAGCTACACACAAACTTTGGTTCTCATTAAAAGGGATCACTAGAAGGGATCTCAGGTTAGCCCAACCACACAAACTTTAGTTCTGGTTAAAAGGGATAGCTAGATGGGATTTTAGTTTAGCCCAACCACACACACAGACTTTGGTTCTGGTAAAAGGAGATCGTCATATGGGATCTCAAGTTAATCCAACCACACACACAATTTAGCTTTGGTTAAAGGGAATCGCCAGATGGAATTTCAGGTTGACCGAGCTATACACCGATTCTTGGTTCTGGTTAAAGAAGATCGCCAGATGGGATCTCGGGTTAACCCAACAACACATAGAATTTAGTTTTGGTTAAAGAGAATCGTCAAATGAGATTTCAAGTTGAACGAGTTACATGCAAAGATTTTGGTTCTGGTTAAAGGAGATCGATAGATGGGATCTTAGATTAACCTAATCAAAAGGGCAGGTGCTCATAAAAATAGACCAGTGTGAGTATGTGTAGGCAGATTGCCTGTGAAAATAGACCAAGATAAGTGTGTGTGGGTTGGTCGCCCTTGAAAATATACCAAAGTGAGTATGTGTGGGCAAATTGCCCGTAAAAATAAATTAATGTGAGTGTGGGCAGGTTACTCGTAAAAATAGACCAATTTTCTTCAAAGGGAGCAGGTCACCCAAGATAATGAGACCATTTTCTTTTAAAAAGCGAAGTCCTTGGATGAGTGGATAACTTAGCAAGCCATGAAGAGTTTCTGTTTTCTTTACAAGCTTATTATGCAAAACATTGCGCAGGTATTGCTTCGTAAGCATTGTAAAGAGGGGACATTTGTTTCTACCCAATTTTTGACCCAATGTTTTAATAAATATTAAAAAAAAAATAAAAACAAATAGAAGCAACAATGAAAACCCAAAAAAATGCATTCTTGATATATTTGCATTGTTTTCAATATTTTCAACGTCATCTCAAAAGAATTTAAATTTCAAAGGTCTTTTAAACGCGTTCGATTTTAACGCATCATTTTCAAAGATATTGATTCTTTTGTTTGAATCGACATTGATATTATATGTGTTCAAAATACAAAAAACAAAAAGAAAAGTTAAGAGACCCGTTTGGAAACCTAGCAACATTTTATCTATAAATACAGTGGAAAATGTTGAAACAAAGGAGGAGAAAATTTTTGGGGAGCCATTGGCGGAGAAAATTTGAAGGGGGGAGAAAATTTTAAGGGTTAGAAAAAACAAAAAACCTAAAAACCCAATATTTTCTTCATCACCAGTAGAGAGAGAGCTGTCACCCCCCTTCCCTTTAAATTCTTAGCTCTCACTCTCAAAACTAGGGCTCCTCACTCTCTTCCCCATCGCCACCCTCACTCTCCCTCATTAGATCTCCCATCTCTCAGCCCCCTAGCCCTCACCTTCCCCACTCCTAACAGACTGACCTTCACTGTTTCTCCATTTCCTTTCACCCTCAACCAGCAGGGCTTTCCTTTTTCAGCCTTTATGCACATCGGCCTCCATAAAGACCCGATAGACCCGACAACCCCTTCCTTCCTGAAACAACCGGCCAGCTCACCAAGACCGATTCAGACCCTCTAGTAGCATCCCAAACACAATGGCGCCCATAGATCCAAATATGTCCACTTTTTTCCTCCAGCTCCTCCCCACAAACACCATCCCCTTCCTCATCAATCAAATCTCCTTCTCCTATTCAGCCTCATATAGAAGATTTGGACTGAGACCTAACTACCAGATCTTCCATCGGCATAAGAAAAACAAACAGAGAATGGAGAACACAGAGAAACTGGACAGATCTAAAAAAGATTAAAAAACAGGTTGTTTGTGCATTTTTCTCTTGTTGTAGGTGACAATGATCTTCACCGCCTGCAGGGAAGGAAAGAAGGGGGAAACTATTCAAGACCCACCTATTTGCTTGGACTTTCTTATGGCAGCCACATGTGGAGAAGACGCATCGCCACTTTTCCTGTAGATCATATAAGGCTTTCCGACAGTTCCTGGATTTTTGGGGTTTATTTTCTAATTTTTGAATTTTATTTGATTTATTTGGAATTTGTTTTTTATTTTTGTAATATGTAGTTATAAGTGTGTGCAAGTAAAAATAGTAAAAAGTGGTGTGTGGGTGTTTGTATCTTTTTTTTATGTGTTTTTTTTAAATGATAAAACCAAAAGGACAAAAAAAATTTAAAAAGACAAGAAGAATTTAATGTTTTGATTCACTCACAGTTAAGTATTACGAGCTTATATGTAAGACATATTCCTGATATCCGATGAAAAGACAAAACCTTTAAAACTTCTATAATATATCAAAACCACGAAGCAGCTTAACTTAGTTAGGGTGCCATAGGGGTGCTAATATCTTTCCTAGTCACAACCAATTCCTTACCCGTGATTCTCTGACAACGACCAGTACATACGGGTTTCCTAGTAATCTTCAATCAAATACTAGGTGGCAACTCCTCCCAAATCAATCAAATAAGCAACAAAAATCATCATCGACATCGCGCGAGGCACATGCGACATCCATCATCACAGTTCGTTTGGTGTTCTCTCTTCTTACTTGAGTGAAGGCTTGCTCAATCGATGGTAGAAGGATCTGTTGAAGAATGTCTTAGCGGGTCTGATCAAATTGATCATCCAAACTATCCAAGAAGGTATAAATTCGATATTATTGAATTAATTTATTGTATTTTTGTATGTCCTCATCGCATGTCATGGGATTTTGGCGTCTATAGTCAATCTCTCACTAGAGAGATTGTAAGCCAGTGTAGTAGTCTTCTAGAGAACCCCTTCCTTGTATGGTTTGACTGACTTTTCATTTTAGGTCATATACCTGGACATTATCTCCTCCATCAAAGTATGTTGTGGCAATGGCGTCCCAAACACCTTTAGCTACAAAAAACCTGATAAAATTCCCAATTAAATCTGGGGTTAGGGAATTGATAATCCAACCTTTAACAATTGCATTTTTTGCTCTCCATTTATTGTATCTTGGGTCGGTAAGTATTGGCTATCTAATTTCACTAGTGATTAATCCAGGTTTGTCTCTACCAGAGATGAACATCTCCATAATCTGTTACCATAGTTCATAATTCTGGCCATTAAGTTTGATTCCAGGGATGACAATTGGCAAGTTAGGGTTTTGGGTAAAGTTGGTTTGAGTGTCGATTCTGGAATTTATGGTTGTAATCTGAGCATGGTTTGGTGGGTTCAGTTCTACCAATGTTTTAGGTTGTTTGTGATTTGAAAAGGGTTTAGATTCGGTTTGTCTGCTCTGATACCATGTTAACAGTGTCTGGGTAGTTCATAGATAATTTGTTTGTATCAATTCATTATGCTCTTTCTTTATTGCATAAAACTTGTATATATACATGTACAATAAATCCTTTTTAAGGATGGAAAACTAAGAATAGAAATATATCAAAATCTTTCCTAAACTTCTTCCTAATTTCTAGTTTTCTTGATTTGTAATATTTCCTAAACCAAGAATTAATCCTTGTCAGCATTCAATCCATCAATGACCTCTAAAGTTATATTGAAGACCCTTGCTCTGCACAGCACATCACTCGTTGATGTCCAAGTTTTGTTATTTACAACTTTAATGTCTCTGTTTTTTTAATTATTATTATTAACATACATGTTTGGTTAGCTTCTACGTATGATAAGGGAATTTTTAGCATGTACATTTTCCACTATTCAAGCTTGATTTTGAAATATTTTGGATGTGTTGTACAAGTTAATTAGAATTTTGGATCCATTTTTGAACTATTGACCTCGTGGGAAATTAATGTGTTTTCAGATACTAGATTACTGAGTAGGCAGAATTCGATAGTAAAACCAAACATTGATTGATTTTGAGCTATAAAGGAAGCTATATAACTCAGTTCTAAGCATTCATCACCATTTTCAAATATCTGAGATGAAGGTCTACAAAACATATGAAGGGCATAGAACTCATTTTTGCTATTTTGAAGCCCAAAAAGCGAGTTAAAAAGGAGGGATTGAATCAGACCCGAACTTCCTACACTCCAAATGTTGTCTAGGGTTATTGTCTGTATCTAAAGTCTTAGAGGTCCAAAAATTACAAGATCAGTGTCATTACAAAAAAGATTCAATTTCTCCAGAAATAGAGATCTTTGAATTCGTGTGTTTCCTGCCTCAAATCTGGCTAGTAATACCCGGATAGGAAAGGATTATGAAACAGAGAAGGAAATTTTCTTCTTTTCATCCGAGGGTAAAAAGGCCAGAATATAAAAGAGAAAATGAGGGTTTAACGAGGCACATAAAAAGACATGGAGAAGCTACATAATACACCAAAAGAAGAGAGATGGCATAAAAAGAGAGAGGAAACAGAGACAAAGTGGAGACAAAAACAAAGACAAACAGGGGGATGAAAATCAGAGAAGTTTGGAGGACACATATCTATTCTACTGTCATTCTATGCTTTTGAGTGATGTTCATCATATCAAGTTTGTTTTTCTTTAATTTAACTATGGAGTAGACTTTTATTCTGAGATTTTTTATGTAACCTTACTATGAATATATGAACAATTTCTTTGATTGAATTATTACATTAGTTGTTGAGTATTTCATTCTATGTTTAATGCTTGTGTATGTTTGGGCAACATCTGCATGATTTGGAATTCAATTTGAGATTGAGAGGTGATAATTGTTTTAGTCATTGTTTGAAATACCTTAAGAAATCTATAGGATAGAGATATCCAAGGAACTTTTGTAATCATTAAAGGTTTTACGGTACTTAATAAATTTTGAAAAGTTTAGAAATTTCGTAGAGTATATGAAGTTTATTTGTCAAAATAATTCATTGATACTCGAGAGAGATTAATGTTTAAATTAGAAAAACCTGATTATCAACGCTAGGAGTAATTAATTCAATTGAGAAAGTTCACATAGGAATAGTTACAATAAGTCATAAATCCTAGAACCAATAGAATTGAATTCAATAATATTTAATCAGCTAGTTGTTTGTTTTTAATTATTAATTTATGTTTTGAAAACTATCTCATTCGATTCCTCAAATAGATCATAACTTAAAAAGACTTTGGTAATTAGTAGTAATTTTTACAAATTCTCGTGTGACGATACTTTACTCATCACTTTATTACTTGTTACGATTCATGCATTTGCGAAATTAACCAATAATGTATGTTGACTAATTTTATATGCCTTGAAGTTAATAACTAGATAAACCCTCAATAACCCTAAAATAACTCAAATTCATGATTATTAGATAGCAAACCAAAAGTAAGATTCGCTCTTATTTTTACAGAGGGTGACACCACCCTCAACCATCACTCTTTTATCCTTTCGTGATAATTTATTAATTGTTATTGCTATTGAAAAACCAATCAATCAACAATAATGTAAATTCTATGGTTAATCCATATAAATTGTTTATGTGTCAATGTATTTAAATTTTAATCAATAACATCTTATTATTTGTTTAAAAAAAAAAGCTATAAAATTTGAATTATAATTTCTTGACATATATTATCATAAATTATTTTTATTTAAACTAATTGAAGGCTCGTATCAGAAGTTTCAATTTAAAATACATTAATATAATTTTTAAAAAATATTTTTTATTTTTAACATTTAAAATCTTCTAAAAACATTGAAAAAAATATAAGTTTAATAGTTTTTCAAACAAAAAATAATTTGTATGTTTAGTATTGTTGTGCTTGTTTTTCAAAGATATTTTTTCAATTTAAATTTTTATTTTTATTTTTAATATTAGCATGTTAAAATTTTCTTAAAATATTTAAGAAATATCAATTTAATATTTTTTTCAAAAAATAATAATTTGTATTTGGTATTGTGGTGCTTGTTATTAAAAAAAAATTCAATTTAAAATACATCAAAATATTTTTTTACATTTTTTATTTTTAATATTAGAACATTAAAATCTTTTTAAAAAAACTTAAAAATAAATAAAAAATAATTTTAAAAACCAATTCAAACACAAAAATAAGACATTAAACTTGAGGGCAACAAAACTTGGACATCAACAAGTGACGTGGTGGGCAGAGCAATGATCTAGAACATAATACTATATTAATTCCGACAGCAGACGCAAGAACTAATTAATTTCACAAGTATAGTGTGTGATTTTTGTACCATACTAATATGTACAAGTCAGTAGGTGGGTGATCGGTGACCAATAATTTTCTCTATATAAAGATAACTAAAACCAAATATTATTCTTTATGATAAAGTATCCTAAACAGGAAAGACAACTTTTTTCTTATATAGGTATCTTTTTCAAGACTCGTTAATTTAGACCCCACGTGTCTTTTATCATCAATAATTGAAAGCTCATAATAGAAGTTTTAATTTAAAATAATTTAAAATATTTTTTAATTAATTTTTATTTTTAAAATTAACATGTCAATATCTTCTAAAAATATTAAAAACATATTAATTTAATATGTTTTTCAAACAAAAAATAATTTATTTATTTAGTATTGTGATAAACTTTTAAAAAATATTTTTTAATTTAAAATATATCAAAATACTTTTATTTTTAATATTAGAACATTAAAATCTTCTACAAACAATTTTAAAAAAATGAATTTAATATTTTTTAAATAAAAAATAATTTTAAGAAACAATAAAGACACAGAAATAGACACTCGCTGTAAAACAACTGCCGTAACATTGCATAAGATACAGATAGAGGAGGGAGGAGTCGGAATCCTAAATTAAGGTCAGGTGAGGTCCGGAGGAGTTGTCCCATTCTACCCTTTTCTCTCTCCACATTAGATTTGTTAGCTGCCTGCACTGCATAAGCAAAAGCAATCCTCAGCAATCCATATTCTAAAATCAAAACTCCTACTTTAGATTTGTTAGCTGCCTGCACTGCATAAGAATTCCTCGGCAATGTCGACGAGCCGCAGCTCACAGATTATAACATGTAAAGGTACGTTGATGGATGAGTTTGCTTCATCTGTGTTGCGCGCGTAGCCACAGAAAGATAATTCCTTTGCTTTCAGTCGCTAACTTGCCATCCGGGCTTCTTCTGACAGCGGCAGTAATATGGGGAAGTGGGGAGCCATTGAAGGTTGAAGAGATACAAATAGAACCACCAAAATCAACTGAAGTTCGAGTGAGGATGCTATATGCAAGCGTGTGCCACACTGATGTCTTACGTGCCGGAAGCAAAGGAGATCGTGTGGTAATACAATTTACTTGATTTTCATGATCATCCTTGCATAATTATTATTAATGTCTTTCCAGCTTACTTTGTTTCTCCATTTTATCTCCTTTTCCAGCCACTTTTTCCTCGAGTCCTGGGCCACGAAGGCGTTGGGTAAGCCCTCTTCTTACTACATATATCAGAACTAGTACCCAAAAGCTGGGGTGGCTAGCTTTTGATGAATAAAGAGCTCATCTTACAATAACTTGAATTGTACTCCCATTGAAGAATGGTGGAGAGCTTCGGGGATGAAGTCAATGGTCTTGAAGAGGGAGATTATGTGATACCAACAATGTTAGCAGAGTGTGAAGCCTGCGAGAATTGTACATCAGCGAACACCAATTTATGCCTGACATACCCTTTAAGCCGTAGTGGTCTAATGCTAGATGGCACTTCAAGAATGTCCATCAAAGGGCAGAAGCTTTATCACATGTTTACTTGCTCCACTTGGTCCGAATACATGGTTATTGATTACAATTATGTAAACAAGATCGATCCAAGCATACCTCTGCCTCATGCCAGTGTTCTATCATGTGGATTTTCAACTGGATTTGGAGCAGCTTGGAAGGAAGCTCAGGTTAAAATGGGATCAACTGTGGCTGTTTTAGGCCTTGGTGCTGTTGGACTCGGGGTTGGTTTTGTTCCTTTCCTTTCCTTGAGAAGAAAAGAATATTTTGCTGATACCCTTATTTGTCTCTCAAAAATCTCTGTAAATGCAGGTCACAGAAGGAGCTCGAATGCTAGGGGCAGCTAAGATAATCGGCGTTGATAAGAACAACATGAAAAAAGACAAGGGGCTAGCTTTTGGAATGACCGATTTCATGAACCCTGATGAGTGTTCGGATAAATCTATTTCACAAATGATAAAAGACCTGACTGGTGGAGTGGGAGTTGATTATTGCTTTGAGTGCGTTGGTTCCGAGTCCTTGATTAATCAAGCCATCCAAGCCACAAAAGAGGTATATATATATGCATGCCCATAATCCCTCTCGTCTTCTAACCCATGCTCTGTTTTGTTCTGTTTTGTCTACAAGAAAGCAGTAAAATCAGCTAATCATATTCGAACTCAATTTGTGATGTTCGGAAAAGCACCATTCAATAAGTGTTTCTCCCTTGATGCTGGTTGTTAGGGAAAAGGAAAAACAATTGTTATAGGCGGAGGAATCAACAGCGTAAAGATCGATTACTTTCCTCTTTTGAGTGGAAGAACCCTAAAGGGGTCCATTTTTGGAGGGCTCAAAGTAAAATCTGACCTTCCCATCCTCATGGAGAAATGCAAAAATAAGGTATGTCCTCGTCAAATTAGCATGTGGAATGAATGTATTAATTGAAGAAAATGAAAGGAATGTCCCTATTGTTTTTAGAAAAATAAAATAAAATCATTTACCTTGCTTGACAATAGCATACCATTGGAACGAGGAACTCCATAAATTAAGAGAAACTGATGGCGGGTCTGCTTAATTTCTGACAGGAATTCGATCTTGATGAACTCTTGACTCATGAAGTTACATTACAAAATATCGAGAAAACATTTGAGCTGTTAAAGCAACCAGATTGCGTGAAGGTGCTCATCAAGATTTAATTGATTAAGCTGCTGCTAATAAAGCCTGGCCATGTTTATGTCCAAGTTAAAAAAAAAAAAATAGCTCATAAAACAGCATCTGAAATAAAGTTGCCAGGATTAGAAAACATGCCTCCTGTATTATTGCCTTGTGAGGGGACTCACGAAGTCTAGCAAGATGTATGCCCGAGTACTGAATATCGATGGATCTAATAGTTTCAAGCATTGCTACTTCTCAAGAACAATTCGAGCACAATTTGTTGAAGTTGATGAAATAGTAATTTTGATTTGGCAGGTGCTCTATAAGTGATAGTATATATTTCTGGTCAGTTTTCCCAAATATCCCCCAAGCGTCAGCAGCTACACAGAAATAATTTACAAAAGTATCTTACGCTGTTCCTTGTTGTTAGTTTATTCTTTACCTTCTGTTTTTTTTCTCTTAAAAACTAATTTCAAAAAAATTTTAAACAAAAAAGTGCGACTGTACCAAACACTTGCCTTTTAGATTACTGGGATAGGAGGAATCCGGCATTCAATCCGTCAATGACCTCGAAACCAATACATTTACGCAAGAACTTCAGAATACTAAAGCCGAGATTTGAAGATTGTGTCAAGGAAACAGACTGACTGGAAGTTCAGAACTGTATTATATCATCCTACCAGCATCCTTTTGTAGCAGTTCATACATAAATATTTTGTTAAGACTTAAAACCAGGGTTTAACAGGGACACCAAGAATTCGGGCACCAATTGAATAAACAGGCGAAACTAGAAAGAAAAAATCAGCATGGTGCTATCACAGATATGAAAATGATTCCTGAGGATCAATTCAAAGATCCGTGATGCTGTCACAGCTCAATAAAAGAGGTCATCTGGTCTCGTAAACGAGATTTTTGGACTCGTTCTAGCATTGATCAGAAGAGAATGGACAGAAAAAAAATGTCTATAGAGCTGTAGAATGCTGTTTATATGGCTTTCAAACATAATCCCTAAACTTTTAAACCAATAAAACAGCTAACTACATCGTTCATATTCTCATTTAAACATCACAAAAAGCAACCTTTAATCAACAGTAATGGGAAAAACACATGGTTCATGCTGATCGTCAAACATTACATGGTCTCAGAAATTATTATGAACAAACAGAAACGAATCTCACATTGTAGCTTCCATCTCAGGATCAGCTTCAAGAGGCACAGGAGGAGAATTATTGCCACCTCTCAGACGAGAAGATACCTTGTCAATAGCAGAATTCAATTGGCTGATTTTTGCATTCAAGGTCTTCCTGGTCTTCTGCTTTTAGGAAGGATGTCCGATGTTAAATTTCTTTCATAGCTATCCAACAAGCAGAAAAGATGCATGATGAATAAAATGTAATTACCTCTAAACCTTCATCATAGTATATTGGCCGCTTGGCCTTCCGAAATCCATATTCATCTTCATTTAGCAGGGATCTTCTTATCTGAACAATACAAGGAAACAAACATGAAACCAGCTCGTACTAGAAACACCCTTTACTTCAAAAGAGTAATAAACCATAAGCATTTCTCAAACAAGAGTAACAAAGAACATCTCCGTTTTGGTTCCATCCAACAACAATATATTTGATAAAGCATATATGAACAATTTTTCTTCTTGCACAGAACTTCAGTAATAATGAGTCATCATGGTGAGACATGCAGGATCTGGAAATAAAAGAAAAATCACAGCAATATATACAGACAGCTACAAGTAATGAAATAAGGTAACACTAGTGATACTCTAATAGTTTATTTAATGACGAACTGAAATTATGTTCTGCCATGATCATTAGATTAGTTAACAGGAAGGTAAGGGGAGAGCCCATGTCAGACTATGGAGAATAGGAGCAATAAAAGGCTAGCAAACAGCAGGGCAAAGAAAATATCAAGATACAGCATATTGAATATATGCCATGCAAAGTATGAGATGCTATTTAATTTCAATAGTAGTCAGTAGGCTATGGATACATTGTTATCAAGAAGTAAAATGAAAAAAAAAAAGACAGGCAATCATACAGATTCTGCTGTTAGATCTGCATAACAAGCAAACACCTTTTGAGAAGCATGAAGATTGAACATTCAACTGCTTTCATTTAGACATCCAGAGCTATACTAGACCCGATGCAACATGTATTACCAATTGTTGTGCAAAGGTTGCGCAACTTGAGACATGCAGGATGATTTATTTCAATGAACAGCCAACATTTTAGGTCCCTTGTACGAAGCATTTAAGTACTTTGTAGCCCAAAATTATTAAAAGGCAAGAAATCTAATCACCTGAGGAGCAAAAATATATGCCACAGTTCCAAATACAGCACCTCCTAAAAGAAAACCAGCAACAAAATCACCGCCGCCACCGCTGCTACCATCACTGCATATAACAGTGAGAAACAAAAGAAGATGATGATGAGTTACAGCAAAAGAGTACAGGGCTACTTTAAACAACAGCTGCGTAAGGGAGAAACGAATCAACATCATAAATGATTAATAGACAAAACCAGGGCTCGGATAAGAAAAATGAGATGGATGCAAATGGGGTTCAATTCTTCCAAGTTAGAATGGATATCAGAGATCTGATCTAATTGAGTCAACAACCCTCCAATATTAACAACTTCGTAAGCAAAAAAGTCACCCTCAAAATGTAGGCAAACACATTTAACTCCCAGTTGGAAATGAGCATATTCGTGCATTTCTTGGCATTAAATAGGGATACCAACATGATGACTATTTTTCAAAAGGCTTATCAGTTTGTGATATCAAATAATATGGATATGGGAATCAAGAACAGCAAGCATACTTGTATTGCGCACGAACTGCCAACTTGGGGCTGGTTCCCACTGGGTTTGATTTCCTTCCAACTGCCAGTCCTGGAGATTTGGCAAGTGAAATGGATTTTGTCGACCAAAGGGGACGTGCCTTAAGTTGAGATCCACCTACATGCACCCAAAATTAAACAAACTCTCAGGATTCTCTCCTCGCACTTCAGTTGTGATGATCAAAAAGATTTAATAATAGTACTCCATGGAAGATTATATGTTCAAGAAAACAAAAATAAAAAAAACCTTTACGAACTAAAAGAAAGAGAAGGAAGAAGTTATATTTATACCTGATGAGATTGAAACAGGAGCAAGAGAAGTAGCCATGGAGATCTAATAGTCTAGAGAGAAAAAGAAATGAAAAATAGTTTTTAGAAGATAGAGAGTGTGATTTAATTTAATGCAACGCGCTACTATTTAAGCCCAAAATGAAGAAGAAGAAGAAGAATGCTCACTGCTGGTTCTCAATTCTCTCTGCTAGTTTAGCTCTTCTGTTTTCAAGCACCGAGTTAATTTCCAATTATATCCTTGTATTTACACCGTATCATAAGCCATTTTTTTTCTTTAAATGGAGAACTTGTGAATATAGTGAATATA
This sequence comes from Populus alba x Populus glandulosa, assembly GCA_033617975.1. Lineage (NCBI taxonomy): Eukaryota > Viridiplantae > Streptophyta > Magnoliopsida > Malpighiales > Salicaceae > Populus > Populus alba x Populus glandulosa. Next base: position 7,143,283 of record CM066161.1, read on the forward strand.
GTCTTTGAAAATATGGTGAAAACGTTCTTAAAAGTTTTAAAATTTATTTTAAAAAAAAATAAAAAGAAAATTATGTTTTTATTTTTTTTTACGTTGATATCAAAAATAATTTTTAAAAAATTAAAAATATTTTATTTTATATATTTCTAAATAAAACACATTTTAAATCGTCATCGCTACCACAATCTTAAAAGGGTGTTTGAGAGTGTGGTAGCGGTTGCTTTTCAAATAGTTTTTCGTGCCAAAAAGCATGTCAATAATATTTTTTTATTTTTTAAAAATTATTTTTGATATCAGCACATCAAAACGATCTAAAAAGTACAAACCGCACTCAATTTTAGCTAAAAAAAAATTGAATTTTTCCCAAAAGCAGATTGAACCTCAATACCAAACACCCTTTAAATCTATAATAGCTTTTGGTTTTATTACTCGTCTCCTCATGAGTCAACTTGGGTTTGCACAATAATTTGATTTTTTTCTGTCCTTCAATCATTTTAACCATTTAATTTTTTTTATCATATCCTTAGATATTATATTTTATTAAAAATTAAATTTTATAATTTATTTTAATTTAACTTCTATAAAATCAGTGTGGTCTAAAAAATATATCACGTCTCTAGTTTGGTGCTCATTTGTGTTAAAAAAAAAATCAACTTGATTGTTTGAAATAGATTGAGAGTTAGGAAACCAAAACTAAAAAGAATGAAAAATGGTAGTAGCCCTTTTTCTTTTTTAAATGTGTCAATGGTTTTTAGACTTAAGATTTGTTTAAAAATTCTTTTGATCCTTTTAGCTCAATAATTATATGTTTTAAACCAAAACTCCATTTTATTTATATTTCATTTCCTGAGTTCAAGATAAAAGTGAAAGTGATCAAAAAACAGAAAAAAATAGAGAAATAGGTTAGTTGGTTGGATTCTATTGACAAAATAATCAAATTGGGTGTCAAATGTTTCTTTTAACAATAAAAGAGCAATTTGAGTGTCCCAAGACATTTATGTTAAAGAAAAAAATAGATCGAGGTTAGGGGATTTTTTCTTTTCGGAGTTAATTTTATGTTTTTTTAATTGATTTGGGGTTTTTTTTTTCAAGAATCGGTTTTTTATATTATAAGGTTGTTTATTTTTAGGTATTCAATGTGAAAATAGATTAAAAACTGGGTTTTTGAATAAAAAAAAATTATCATGCATGATTTTCAAGTCACCTCTACGATAGTAAAAAATAAAAGTATATGATGTGTCGTCAATTTTTATTTTTTATTTTAATAAAAACAAATTAATAAAGATCTAGCGAGTGAGTTTGATCTTCCAGGTCTTCACACATGGCCTTTTTATTATTATTATTAGGTTAAATCTAGGCATTTGGTCCCTTTTTAACTTTTGTTTTCCTTTTTCTTTTTCTTTTTTCCATTGATTTGAATTTAAATTAATTAAGATAGAATAATTAAATATACGTGTGACATGCACAACCTGACATGTATTTAATTTTAATGAAACTAATTAAAAATATTTTTGTGTTACTTTTTTTCATAAAATATTGTTTAATTTTTACTTGGTTTTTAAATAAGATTATAATTTTTTTCTAATACTATGTTCTTTTGATATAACTCAACATGATAATTTTTTTTCTTGTATTTTATTCAATCACTTATGTGTGATTGTTTATGTTTATTATTTTTTAATTACATAAAGAATTGGATTCTTCATTTAAAAAATGTTTTTGAAAACTTTTTATTTTTTTTAATTTAATTTTTCTTATAATTTTAAATTATTTTAATGTATTGATATAAGAAATGAATGTTTAATAATAATAATAATAATATTTTAATATATTTCTAAATAAAAAAATCTTTTAAAAAACAATCGCGCCTGTAATCTTAATCAGTAATTGAAACTAAACATAAAATTTATTTATTTATTTATTATTATTTTAAGAATAAAGGGTAGTATGGTAAAGTGAAGATGACGAAGTCCCCAAGCCATCCATGTAAAGACAGTTATGCAGTTGAGCCCAAAGCACGTACTGCTTTGGGTTCTCCGCCTTCAGATTTTTTTATTTTTTATTATTTATTGTCTTTTGTTTTTTGCTTGCCTATTGGAAAATCTAATCCTGTTTCTCTGACACTATACATATGGAACCTCGAAATAAATTCTATTAATATCGATACAAAAATCGTAAGTTGATTTTGATAGCTCTTTTATCTATAAATAATTAAGTTGATTTTGTTCCGTATCTCTAATTATGTCAATTTCAATTCATAAATAAAAAAAACATTTCTACAGTGTGTGTCTCTGTGTGTGTGTATATGCCGGAGTCTGCTTGTGGATTTTCTTCTTCATTGCTTTCCCTCCGAAAAGGATTCATTTTTCTTTCCATGCATTCCATTAGCGTTCTAAACTTTTGACTCGTAAATCTAGACTAATTTTACAAGATTTAAAATTAATATTTATATAAATTTTTAATAATTATTATATTAAAAATTATAAAACTCAAACCTGAAGTTATAGAAAAAATAAATTTCTTAACGGCAAACTCTTATTACTAAACTATTTACTAGAAAGTTTTTGTTATATGGTTGTACATGATTTATTTTGACATCAAAATGCCTCTTAGTTTTGAATAAAGTAAGCAACTGATCACATGTCATTATTTGTTTTTCAAATGTTATCCCTGTAAAAAAAGAAAAAAAAAACCTTATTTTTAGTAATTTTACCACAAAATATGTAGATATTTATTATTCTCAAGATAATAATTACGTATCTAATGCATGTAATTTAAAAATATTTTTCTCTACAAACATGTTCCCAATTGATTTTTTTTATTATTCTAAATACATTTCATATTAATAAAAACAATATCAATGATTATTACAGGGATTTCCTAAAATAAGACATGTTTTTGTAATCATACGAGTCTTTTGCTACTTTTATATATTAACGGTGCAAGGGCCGCACAAAGAGGCTCCATTGATGGAAGAACCATCCAATAGATTTCAGTCAGTCCCTTCCAAACAATAAGATTATTCAAAGGATATAATTTCCAAGACCATATAAAGACATAACAATAATCAAATTTACAAAGATCAGGCTCTAAGTTTAGGAAATAAACAAAAAAATGAGGACAATATCTTCTATAAAAAAAATAAAAATAAAAAAAGAGGAGGGAGGGAGGGAGAGACCCCTCTCTCTCTCTCTCTCTCTCTCTATATATATATATATATATATATATATATATATATATATATATATATATATATGAGGAGCAAAGAGAAAATAAAAAATCAAGCGAGTTAAGTGTAAAAAGACATTAAGGGAATAAAAAATAGAGGATCAAAATATAATTGATAAAAAAATAGAGGATTTTCATCAAATCTTAGATTTAACTATTCAAATTTGAAGATTCTTGATTCGTGGGACATCTTAGTAACTTATCTTGATTCTAATATTATTTTGATGTATTTTGTTGGGTTATTTCTAAAAATTATAACGAATAGTTTTTGTATCAATACTTTTTAGTTTAAGCTGAAGTCACAAGGAAAATATATGGTGTCTTTGCTTAATTTAGGTTATTTGAGTTTTATTTTATTAATTTTTTTATTCTCTAATATTTTTTTTCATGTCTTCACATCATTAATATTTCACACAAATTCATTTTATTATTCGTGATTTTTGTATTTATAGTTTTGTATTGATAGTTTTTTGGCTTTTTATTATTTCTTGAGTTTATATATTATTTTGGATTATACTACCAAGTGGTTATTTGTTTTTTACTTTTTTGTTAATTAGCTCTTTAAAGAACTAATTTTTTTTAGATTGAGTAGTAAAAAACAAAAAGTAAGCTTTTTATAGTGAAAAGTCAAGAAAGTTAAGAATTTATGTAAAACACAAGGAATGACATATATTTAGTGTAAACATGTTAGGAAGTGTGTGGAAATATATTTTTCTTCCTACTAACATGTTTTTTTTAAGATCTTAATGATATCAATCAAAAGTGAATCATCATCACTAAATGATAAAAATAATCTAGAATAAGGTTATTTGGCTATGCAACAACAATTGAAGATGATGAACACGAGATTTGAAAATGTTATGAATGACATGAGTGGACTGAAAACTAAATTAGCTAGCTTTTGAGATGAACTAATTTGTAGAGCTCCCGAGGGTAAAAGACTTATAAAAGGAGTTATTTCACCTTTATATGAGTTTATAGCAAAAATAAAATAAAATAAGGAAGGTGATGGTTTTGATCATGAACATGGTACCAGGTTTCATCAGCATAGGACTCACAAATATATAGGGGTTTGGCCATATGAGAGCAAAATAAACAATATTCCATTGAGATGGCTCAAGTTTCATAACTAATAGTACTAGGCTAAGCAGACTAGAGTGTTTTAGTAAGTTAGCATAATTAAAAATATTTTGTAAAGTAACATAGATAGAAAAATATTGAAAGATCTAGCATAGTTGAGAGTGTTATAGATGGTATATGTTACTCTCCTCTAACAAACTCATCAGGGAGCAATTTATTCTGCCATAACTCTTTACCCAAGAAAATAGCAATTCACACAATTCAAATAATCAGTTTTCCAGTATCGAAATACAATTCATATAAGTAGCATATAACATATTTAGTCGTAAATAACAAGTTTAGATCGATGATTAAAACACTGTAATATTTTATTAAACATTAAATTAATTATATATATATTCATAATTCTCATAACATATAATAACATATAACTATATCTAATAATCTCATTAGCTCATAGAAGGGCTTATAGTACTTGTTAACGAGTATCACATCAACTAGTCCAACTCGAGGACGGGTTTGTAATATCCATGTAGGTGTGAGGATGACCAATATCATCCCAGCTGATTGATGAACCTAGGTCACTCGTGGATGGACCAACATCCCCAACACTCTCACAGTAAGCAATCTCATTTTTCGCTAATGCTACTTCAAGACGCTTGTAATAGCCCCAAAATTTTCTAGCAATATGTTTTGAAAATTCATGATGATTTTTTTTTAAAAAAAATTTCAGCAGAGTTTCCTCTATTTTAGCCTATCCCAAGTTATCGACAAAATCAATATCAGTCCCTAATCAACCACTTTCCACAATTCAATGTTCTTATTATACTCCAACATATCTTAATCAACAATATTTCACTTTCTCTAACATATCAACTCAACGAATAATTATTTTGCTAAAATGAAGAAAGAATTATCTTAACCATGATACACAAACCATAGATTATAGATTTAATATATTTCCTTCAATCATATATAATCTCTTAAGTACAGTTTATCACAAATGATATTAACTACATGCTTATATATATCACTATTATAATTAGAAAATATTTACATAATAACGTACAAGTTAAATAAGCTAGTCCATTTAAATTCATACATACCCAACATTATAATCTTCAAAATATACAGATAGTAATGTTATTATCAACAATTTATATATCTAAAATATTTACTGGTAATAGAAGTACACTCTAAAACTACTAGGAGGCGCGGTATTGAGATGAACCTATATAATGATTTTAAAGATAATCATGGTCAATTAAAGCATTTACTTTTGCATTAAAATATAAATATATACATTAGTTACTCATAAAATTTCCACATTTACTATCCTCTTCCAAGTACTATTCACAAATCAATAATTCAAAATTTAAATCTGAACCAGGACAGCTGGACTACCAGCACTAGTTCCATACTAGCACTCGATCCATACCAGCACAGTTGGACTACCAGCACTAGTTACATACCAGGATAACTAGTCCACCAGCTGCCCATTCATAGAGCACTAGTTCCATACCAGGATAACTGGTCATTAGCTGCCAGGATAACTGGTCCACCAGTTGCCCTTTCACAAGATAACTGGTTCACAAGCTGCCCATTTTTAAAATAAATTATCATGGGAATGTCTACCAGCATTCCATATAAAATTTCATTGATCGAGGAAAATTTTAAATATTTAAAGTTTAGAGAAAGAAAAAAATATTTAAGATATTAAACATCTACCTGGTGTTTGCGTCCTGCTAGCTAAACCTGTCTGCTGAGTGGTTCCTGTAGCGTCGTCCACTCCTGCAGGTTCATTTCATTACCAATTAAATTTTATTTCAAAAAAATCAACTTGTCATCAATTTAATTATTTCATAAACAACATCACCACAAAACCACTTTAATTTTCAACAACAATATCAACTCATCACTAACATAATTTCTTTATCATCATATTACCACATGATTCATTTAATTATCACTTAATAATATTAACTCATCACTAATATAATTCCTTCATCATCATCATCAATATCACCACATCACTCATTTAATTATCACTCAACAATATTAACTCATCACTAATATAATTCCTTCATCATCAATATTATTATATAACTCATTCACATAACTCAATAATTAATTATTGATCCAACATTTTCATTCATTTTCTTTCTCTTGGCCGAAACCTCTCCTCAAAAGAACCTATAATTATTTTTTCTTCAATTTCACAAATTAAAACATTACCCACTATTATTTCATTTATTAAAACATTAATTCATCATAATTTTATAAATTAACCCATTAAACCTCACAACTCATACCATAATTATACACTGATATTGAATAAAATCTTAACATACTAAATATATCAATTTAATTGAGAGAAAAAGATTTGTTACCTTTTAATTCAAAGAAATAAGAGATGGAAAGCTTGAAATCACCACACAAATTTCTTTCCTCCTCCCCCCCTTATTTTCCTCTCAATGCCTCCCTTTAAAAAAAAAAAAAATCTTTTGTTCCCCTTTTGAGATTTTCTTATTCAAACCCTCCCTAATAAACTTTAATCACTAGTTATATCTCCCTTTTTTCTTTGTTAATTTATTTTGGATGAACTTTGATAAATTTCACTCAATTCTTCTCCCTCTCAGGCCCTAAAATGGCCGGCTACTCCCCTCTTGAATCCACTCCCCACATGTTTATATATTTACAAGTTTTCCTCTTTTTTTCATTTAAGTCCTTCCTTGTTTTGTTTTAAAACCATTTGGCCTTAAAGTTTGACTTATTCAATTTAAATCCTTGTCCCACATTCACATTATTAGATAATAATTTCCACTCCATTGACTTCTATATATATATATATATATTTGCGTCCCATTTTTTTTTGTAAATCAAAATATAGGAATTTACTCAGGAGTTGTAACGCTCAACCTTCCCAACCTCTTGAAGTCCACCACGACACCTTTATGAATAGTTGTTGTTGCTTTCCGAGCTTCCTATACCAAATAATTAATCTATATAGTATATACATACATTAAAAATCAATTACTAGTCATCATCCATAATAAAATTAATATGGTATTTAATAACTGTAAGACAATATTGTATACCAATCGAATTTGTCTTGGATATTGGAGGGCATAATGCATCAGATTGCATAGACGTCTTGGAAAACATAACCAGATTAGTGTAATGAAACGCCTTGTAATGAACATATATCATGTCATGTAAGTATCTATATCAATCGTCAGATGTCGCTCCTTAAAAACACAATTTCTTCTAGCATCCTAGAGATCAAGGTAAGATACATGAATTACTAACCAATTCCCCCATGTTTACCCTAATGACTAATATTGTGTAGCTTGTCTCCGGTATCAATATAATTTGGTATATCAATATAATTCCTAGTTTAAGTCTGTTATTCAAGTAAAGATCTAACATATTAATCTTATTACTCCTCGCAAACCCAAATATTGAATTCATACTCCAATCACTACAGATTGATACACCAACATAACGAGCTTGACTGACCCCGGTTTGCAATATCTTTTAAGTAATTTCAACTTTTGTTTCAAACATCTTCCATCCAAGTAGATTACATAACATTCTCGATAATTTGTTAATGAACATGTATGACGTAGTAGTTAGAAATTCATGACTTTTTCTATTATAAGTGATATCATTGTTAGTATTGATAATGATATCATGAAAGTATAATATTCTTAAATTATCAGATATTCTATCAAACAATACAACAAAATATAAATTAATCAGCGAACACCTATATTCATCAAATTCTACCATAACAAAATTATCAATCATATTCAAGTATTTCATAGCTAGTATTATCATTTTACACGTAATTCAGTATAATTCATAATTTAATCTAAATTAACACTAACTCTCTCATTACATAACTTTCTTAATTCACAATTAACAACAACAACCAAACATTGATTATTTAATAAAATAACATAACTATCAACTAAAAATATATCTAATTAATATAATCTATAATTTAACCTAAATCAACACTAACATTTCAAACACATAATTTTATTAATTCACAATCAACAACCTAAAATAATTGATTATTTAATAAAATATTATTATTAAATATAATTAATAACTTAAATTACATCTAATTAATCTAATTTATAATTTAAAACTCTGAAAATCAAATTAACACTAATTAAATATAAATTACATTAAATTAATTATTGGAAAGTATTTGATATATCTTTAAGGCTCCGTTTGTTTGCTGGAAAGTAGTTTTCTTTGGAAAGTGAATTCCGGGGAAAGTGAATTCCGAGAAAGTGAATTTCGAGAAAGTATTTTTCAATGTTTGGTAGTGCAATGAAAAATGAGTTGTAAAACACTTTCCAGTGTTTGGTTATGTCATGGAAAATGAGTTGGAAAATAACTTATTAATATTTTATTTTTCTCAAGTTTATTAAAATAATGAGGAACAAATATTACAAATTAAAAAGTTGAATGAGAATGAAATTGAAAAAATGAGGACCAAATTTGATAGATAAAAAATTTCAATAAAAATATGATAAGGAAAAAGCAAATAGCAATTATAAAAATAAGGACCAGAGTTAATATAAAAATAAAATTTTAAGAGATGAAATTGAAAAATAAATATTAAAAACAAAATATATATAGCAATCAAAATTTTAAGGATCAAATTTGATATAATCAGCAAATAATAATATTTTTAAATTTTTCACAACTTTCGAAAAGTGTTTTCCCCTCAAATTTTCCAGGAAAACACTTTTCTGAAAACCAAGCCAAATTTTCCTTTTACAAGAAAGTGTTTTCCATTGACGAACTTTTCTACTGGCAAACAAACACAAGAAAGTTTGGAAAGTGATTTCCCAGAAATCACTTTCCGGAAAACAAACACAGCTAAAGGGAAAACACTTTCCTGAAAATCAAGTTAAATTTTTCTTTGACTGAAATTGACTGGAAAGTATTTTTCGTTGACCAACTTTTCTAATAACAAACAAACACAAGAAAGTTTGAAAAATAATTTCCTGAAAATTACTTTTCAGAAAACAAACATGGCCTAAATGTGAAATATTGGTGATGAGAGTGATCGATGATAATTATTTTGATCAGAAATATGAGGACCCACCAATGATAAAAAGAGAAAAAGTGAGGTGGCCACAAGTAGAGCTAATATATATATATATATATATATATATATATATATATATATATAGAGAGAGAGAGAGAGAGAGAGAGAGAGATGGAATATGTAGATAGAGACGAGTGTTTTAGTGTCACAGAGTGTTTTTATGGTGGGGAGAGAGAGATACGGGTAGTGGTCAGATGAGATGAGTAGGGGAGAATCAGGTTTTATAATTCAAATGATGTCATTTGGGACCTGTAAGAGTGTACTAATTTTCTAATTATTTTTTAAATTGTATTATTTTACTATTTTTTTTACTATGCTAAAAAAACATAAAAACTCAAATAAACTTCCCAGTGGCAATTTAGATACAAGCATCCACTGATCCACTCATAAGATTCCGATGGACAACCTTTTCCTGTTGAGCTTACTTCACTTCACCCAGTTGCGTATGACTCAGAACGCAGCTTATTACTGTACCATTGTACCATGCACGTACGATGGCCAAGCACATATGAACAACATGGACGGATTTATATCATTACAGGAGTTTGATTCCAAAGGATCCACCACATTACTTATGTACCAAAAACGTTGGGGAATTCCCAAAGGCATTTTACTAGCCCAGCAATTACAAGACACATTCTTTGAAATATGCCTGCCTTACTCCACTCGAAACCACCTGCCTTGACAGCTTACAGTCGTCTCATACAAGGAATAACAAGGGAGGATCTGTCACAAGCATCATCTGTTACTACCATTTTCCTGTCAACAAACAATTCAAAATGACAACTGCACCAACACCAAGAAGCAAAATCAGAAAACAAAAGAGGTGCTCGAAGAAGAATCACGAGGTTGCAAATATCTAATGGCATTTTAAACCTGTGCCGGCTTAAAATCTCTTTATATACAAACAGCCGCGACGACGGCACTCATAAACAAAGTGCTCGGAAAAGTTAAAAGGGGAAAAATTATTAGTAAATCCTGTGTGGGTTTATGAACAGATGGAAATTGATTTTCCTAGGAAGACCATCATTATGTATGAGGCACATTTACCACGTCCATGTGGGGCACAATGTGTAGTCACCATAGCCCTAGATATCTGGAAGGCCCCGAAAGAGGAGCAGTGAAGTATTCACATGACACCTTTCAGGCACAAGTTGCTCAGGTTTTGAAACAGGTTTTACCGTTTGTTCCTTGTCTGGGAATGGGAATGAGAGGGAGAGGGAGAGGGAAGCAGAGACACCATCATCATCTTCTTCCTTGTTCATTACCTTGTCTGGAGGTTTGTTCTGGATATGATTTCTTTCAGCCATTCCAAAGAAAGGCAGGATTCCCTTGTTTGGGGATTTTGTCTCAGCTCCTAAGGCAAGCTCAAGATTTGGAATCCCATCGCGAATTCGATCCTCATCATTTGATGTGTTCCAGGGCATGGAGATAGCAGGCAACCGACTATCCTTGACATGATGTGAATCCACGGGAAAGAAGTACCTTTCACTAGTTCCCAGTTCCTCCAAGATAACTTTTTCAGCAGATGCTTTGTCATAGCTCCTCTCCTCAACGGAGGAGCTGGAACCCAAATCACATGTCTGTGAAGTAAAACTACCGCTCAAAGAAATTTCATCTCTTGAACCACTACCCCCATATAGCCCACTAAAACCCGTCTTCAGCTTCTTACTGATGCTCTCTCCATCCACCAACGTATTATTATTATTATCTTCCTTATTCCACGGAGCCTTATGAGTCATGCTACTCGAAATCAGTGGTGCAGTATCTGACAAATACAAAAATGGTCGTTTCCTTGGACCTTTCCCTGCGAACGTCTCCACATCCATATTCACGTTATCTTCATTCAAGTCCCTTTCAACTATAATATTATCTTTGTCACTGAATGTTCTATCAACTATTTTATCCTCACCAAAAATCCTCCTGCAGCCTGAATTTTGACTACCAACACCAAAAATCTTGAAGGATGGCATATCTTCTCCAAGACATGAAGCACCTTCATGAATTTGTATCTCCTTCACATCAGAGACAGAATTAGTCCGAGTTACCTCAGTACAGGGTTTCGGGTCCACATCCAGACTGCACCTAGGAGGACCAACTTCTTCCTGTAAAAAGAAGGGTCAGTGTTCATTCAATTGTAAAGGAAAGTGAAAAAGAAGTTTGAAACAAGCTTCACCGAAACCCACATATATGAGCAGCACTCAGGAAAAGTCACCGAAACCCATACATAAAAGCAGCACCCAGGAAAAGAGAAAGAACAAGAACAAAAAATAAAGGTAAATATTTAGGAACATATTTCCAGAGAGACTTAGTTTGATTTCATTTTTAGAAAACAATTTGTCGACTTTTAAATCCAGCATACATCTTTATTCCAAAACCATTCCTATACAGAAAATTGAGAGAACGTGTTCACTAACTCAGTAAATAGTTTTTGAAAATAGAAACATCAGCCTTGCTTGGATTGTCTTCAAAACAAAGAACGACAGTTTGAATATCAGAACTAAACAAGACCCTTCTCTCTGAAGTGGAGAATTTGGATAACAACTTTTAGGAATGTAAAATTAAAAAGCACGTATTTCCAAGAAAAAAGTGAACAGAAAACAAGTTTTTCATGATTTTTCTAGAAAATGTCTAGAAAACTGAAAAAATCTCACAAGTACAAATTAGCTTCATTTTTTTGGTTAGATATTTTCTAGCTCTACTGTTTCCTGAACCTATAAGGGCAGAACTGGGCAACCTAATGATCCTTATTTTCCAATTGTTACAGAAGAGCTTGAACCTCACTAAAGTTAATTCACTACCTTTGACTTTTAAGTTTTCTTTCTTATCCTTTTTTATGGAGATGCCTTGAATACCTCAAAGAGCAAGAAATTATGAAAGCCATAGTCATGCAAAATGGACGCTATCAAAGCAAGCAAACATGAAGCACAAATTTTTCAAGTTTGACCATGTCAGTCAAACTGCAACAAAATCCCCTACTATTCCAAATCTCTCACAAAACTAGCATCGAATCAGGAAGCTATTCCAGGAAATATAGAAGTAGTCAAGGGTTTTGTTGCAAGGGTTGACAAATGCTTGTCTTTAATAGCTGCCCATGATTCATTGCAGGCACAGACTGAAGACAATGTTGAGATTTCAATGTAAGTATTGTGGGGAGAGCAAATAGCATGTTAATATTGTATGAGAGGTTGTGGGAGGCTGTCTTTAGGAGCACAAAATATCCTGGTCCTTGGGCAATATAACCACATTAAATAACAAAATCATTCATATGCATACCGTCAAGAAAATACAGGTGCAATTATTCAAATTACAATGAAGAAAATGTCATTCAAAAATCTAATCCTAATATATACAGGAAAAGGAATAGTTTAGGAATAGAAAGAAAAAAAAATCTAAAGCCAAATGCTTTATAGAATTACAATGAATCGCAAATGTCGAAACCACATTCAAGCAAGTCATTTGTGCCAGCTTTCTGAAGTAGCATGTGTACTAAATGGTCTGACTGGATTGTGGAGATAAAAGAAAACCAGAATGTTGCTGCCACTTAAATTTTTGAATATATGGCAAAACAACAAAGCATGACAAACTTGAGAAATTTACAAGATTACTAAATTGCTGATCAGTGATGGCTAGTGTCACATTAAATGAGAAGAAAATCCAAAACTAATCTGTTTATGTGTTGCATCATATGTTTATTGTTGGCATTGTAGTGCAACAGACACCGTAGCCATTCCACAAAGACTCCAACATATATAAAGCCATGGTGTAATATCAACCGAATCAAGTGTTTTGTCATTTTTCATGTGTGAGGAAAAAAAATTACCAGGGAAGGACTGCTGCATCTAGCTTCTGGGCACCATGGGGTACTGCTTCCTCGAATCTTTGTCAACGATCTGGAGTCATCTTTACCATCTTGCTTCTCTAGGTTGGTCTGTGAATTAAATACTTTGTCATCAGAGTTCCCATTTAAGGAAACACTTGGTTTCTCAGGAGCATTTGCTGCAAGATGCACATCAGAAGAACATGGACTGTCACATGCAGATGTATTTTTAACTATACATTCAGGCACACAGAGATTCTCAGATGAAGTCATGACTGCAGCGGGAATGTCTTTGTCCCTGGGCACCCCATTCAAACTGGGCATAACTAACTTCTTGAATGAATCTGAACAATCAGATCTCCTTCCCCTGAACACTCCCCACAAGAAATATAACATGTTCCAGCCTGCAAATAATAATCACAAACTATATTATTTTAATTCCATGACTTTTGACCATACATGCAAGCTCCTCACAAATTCCTACCAGAAAAGCAGCTAAAGGCTAGCCAGCTGAGTTATGCATTATTAGTTAGCATGACAGTCCTTTCAAATTCACTAGGCTATCCCATTTGTTTCTCTTCTTAAAAGGAGAATAATACCTATAACTGACATTTTAAAAGAACTGTCATGCTTCACAAATGACCAGCTAGCAGCAACCTAGTGTATTTTAGCTGCTAGCTGATCATTTCTTATGTGCATACAGTTCATTCTTTTTGCCCATATAACTGTTGGTGCATTCATAAAACTGTTGTTTACCTATCTTTACCTCAGATGACAAGTCTTAGACTTCATAAAACTTAAAACAATCAGAACTTTTATGCATCTTCTAACAGGTAATGAGGTGCTATCTTCCTAGAAAACCAAGTAAACAATAACATAAGCAAGTCCCAAAAAATTTATACAATAACATTTACTTAGTCCAGAATAAGTGTCAAATAGGAGTCTGCAACCAATGAAAATCACAGGAAGGTTGGGATAGGGTGCTCCATCAACATCCATGGGGCAATATTTGATGGTATAGGTCTTACAAACATCTCATGGTTTAAAAAACAAATGCTATGAGGAAATGATTATGGTGCCATGGAATCAGTGTTTATAAAATGATTTTCAAATAATCTTACGCTGTGAGTTCTCTGGAAGCTGTGGGGATGGGAATATGAAGAATTCAACACCTTCAAATGATCCTTTGAGGGCCAAATCCTTTTTAATCATGTTGTCTAACAATCTCTTGTAGTTCTCATAACTGTATCATGAGCAGTACAAAAAACAAATAGATGAATAGATGAAGTAAAAAACGCTCAATCTGAAAAGGCATATTCACCTTTCAAAATTCTTTGCAAAGAAGTAAAGAGCAATATTTTCCTCTTTGGCACCAGTGACAAGGAATTGTCTCGGCCATGTGCTTATGCGAGGTACTTCATCCAACTTAATTTTCTGGGGGAATTTGCTAACCACATCAAGGACTTTAGGAGATGCACAAGTAGATAGATGTGCTTGAATTCCATCATATAACTCAATAACCTTTTCAGCTCTATGCACTTCAAACACCCCCCTGTATTTACATAACAGAAGCTTACCTACATTGCATTTTTTAAGACATGCAGGAAGGAATGTGGAGGAAAAGGCAATGTCAATGCACACACTTTAAGAAAGACAAACTTACTGCCAGATATATTCATGCTCTGGGATAGCTGACATCTTTGTAAGGACAGACTTCTCTGCTGAAGCATGAACAGACTTTCCCAAATAAGGGGCAATGGAATCTGACCCCACCTTGAAAGGACAAACAGCTTCATTGGAGTGCTCATTAAGCTGCTTCACATTATTAATATTTTTTGATTTGCAGAACTCAGAGGAAGAAGCATGAACAAGCTTTCCCAAGTAAGGGGCAGTAGAATCTGACTCCATCTTTGTAAGGACAGACTTTTCTGCTGAAGCATGAACAGGCTTTCCCAAATAAGGGGTGATAGAATCTGACCCCACCTTGAAAGGACAAACAGCATCATTGGAGTGCTCATTAAGCTGCTTCACATTAGTTATATTTGTTGATTTGCAGAGCTCAGAGGAAGAAGCATGAACAGGCTTTCCCAAGTAAGGGGAAGTGGAGTCTGACCCCATCTTTGTAAGGACAGACTTTTCTTCTGAATCATGAACAGGCTTTCCCAAATAAGGGGCAATAGAATCTGACCCCACCTTGAAAGGACAAACAGCATCATTGGAGTGCTCATTAAGCTGCTTCTCATTATTAATAATTGTCGATTTGCAAAACTCAGAAGAAGAAGCACCGATATTTGCTTGCCCTTCATCTGTTCCTTCACTCATCTTATTTAAAACTGAGAGCTGATCTTGAGAAGCTATCATGCCACTTTCATCCACATTTGATGAGGACAACCCATCGGATTGATCAATATCTTTCTTCTTTCTGTATATTCCAGGCTTCTTAAGCATAGCAGCAGCCTCAATTGCAGCTTTCAATTTTCTACCTTTGCTCATCTCCTCTCTAGGAATTCTAGAAGCAGATACATCAGTACCAGAAGCCAAAGGACTAACAACAGTGCAATTTTCTGTAGCATGACAAATTTCCTTGCACTTTTGACAAGTGACATTTTTCAACCCAGTGATACCAGCAGGTCTCAAGCGACTGAGAGAATTTTCCCTAGCCTTTTCACCTTGATTTGATGATTCCCGTGATCGAGGTAGGCCATCTTGCAAATTTTCAGTAGCATTACTGGCAGCATTCCAAGAACTGGATGAGGGTTCATCCTTGGGGCTAATTTGGTTCAATTTTTGTTCCACAGAATTACTGCTTATTCCATTTTTAGATGAGGCTTGAACTGAATTGGCAAAAATAAAGTAGCAGCTTAGTTTATCTTACCAAAAAATAAAAAATAAATTAAGTGCATCACAAAATACAATCAAGCAAAACTGACGACATTATACTTGTCAAGTCTATCAATCAAGAAATACCTGAAGTAACTGGAGTATCTGCACCTTTACAACCTACATTGCTATTTGATCTTGATAGGGTACCCAATTTTCCATTAGATTGTGTGGACTTCAACTCTCTGTTGTTGCCTGTGGATGATGCTATAACACTTTCACCACGAGGAGTGAACCCTTGATCGACCTTAGGTGTTGAAACAACAGCACTACTTGTCATTGAACTACCTGGAGGGCGACCCAATCTCAACAATTTTTTTCTATCAACAGCATCCCGGTCTCTCACTTGTTTCAATCCTCTTGAATCTTGAATGTGAGAGAATTTGGATGAAAGCATTTTAACTTTCAACTCATTAGTGCTGGATCGGCTTGAGCTCGCAGATTTAAATGACATACTTTTCCTCATCATTCTAGCAGTCCCCTCCTTCATATCAAGAGAACTCTCTCTAGCGCCCTTATGCTTTTGAGGAACTCCATCGACAAGTTTCACTTTCATTTTGGAATTGAAGGTGTTGAACGAATTGGACTTCAATAAGGCCCCTGTACAAAAAAGAAATTGACTTGATCCTAAGTTTCTAAGAAATGTTAGAAAGAGCAAAGCTATAGAGTCTGTTCAACTGTCCATATCAATTTTAGGTTAATCTCGTTTGAAAACATATTTGGAGGAAACACTTAAGGGGCTAACATTTGAATTAACCCCCATAATGGGGGGTCATAGGTTAACCTAGTGGGGGGAGAGTCTCACCCAATTTGCCACTTACACTTGCACATATTATTAGGCCACGCCAACAGACATTATTTACAAATAATTTTTAAAATGTTTAATTTAAAATTTATTAGGTCCCACCATTGTACATATTTTTACACCTATCAAACATCATTGACACTTGACCCTTCAACAACGTTTTTACACCATTAATACTTCACCACTTAACACTTGACCTCCAAATTTTTACCCCGAAACAAAAACAACCTTATATTACGCAGGGTGCAAACATATTAGTTTTTTTTTACACCACTTAATGAATTCTTTATGTATTTAGTTATTATCAGACCAAACATCACATCCTAATTCTCCATCCCTATTTATTATGTGTCAACCATTTTTTGATAGGCATTCCAATTATGTAAACATTTTTGTTCATCAACAACGCAAACAAAAATCTGAATTGAAGATATTGATTATTTAACCTATTGCTGTCCAATGGATCTGAAATTGAAACATAGATCCACATAAATGGGATCCTAAATCTAATGTTGGTTTAATGAAACATAAATTGTGGACTGCATTGAAAGTTGTGAAGTGGTGCAAAACCAAATTGCCAAACATTCAAAACCTCTATACATAGTACAACGTGAATATGAACAGCAAGGAACATGAGCCAACAAGGTTCTGATTCTTACCCTTGGGAGTTTGAACATGTGGACCATTCACAGAAGGGCGCGCAATTTCTGGAATATCAATATTGGAGCGATTGCCAAAAGATGTTTGATGAGCTATTTTTACTTTTCCCTTATCTAAGCTCTTGAATGAAGTATCCCGAGACACTGCAGCTATTCTGCTAGGACTGCATGACTTGGGTGATGCCAAACTTGATTCAGTTGCCTGCCTTTTGGGTGCTGAAGCCAGCTCCATATGTTCTGCATGTCTCTTGCCAGAGCTCTGAGTACTTGCTACATTCATCCTTTTTTCCTCAGCATCTGAACATTCAAATTAATTTTGAAAGGATACTAGTATGAAAATGCTTGTGTCCAGGAAGTGGTTTTTTATCACCAAAATAAATGACAATTTGGACTGCTACTTCAGCTTTACCTTGCTTTTGATTTTCAGCTTCCTCGGCCAACTTGCATTCTTCACACAACCAGTCACCTTCAGGAAGTTTCTGAAGCATCTCTCGCATACAATAGCTGATTAGTAGCAATAGCCATGTTAAAATGTGATGTAACAATTGATAGGATAAAAACAAAAATAACCAGTTTGGGTTGCCGGCTAAATATATAGACAAAAGTTGTATATTCTTACATGTGTTCTGCACCATCTGCGCACCTACTACATATAGCAAGAAAATCCTCCCGACCTGCATCCCCGCAAATATCACACACTTTTACCTGTTTCATTGAAGCAAATAGTTCAGAAGAGGACAGAGGAGAAACTGCAAGGGCAGAAATTAAGGAGCACACCACGGAGAATAGAAAAAACAGAAAGAAGGCAACACACACATATATGAGATCCAGAGACATAAACTGGATGGGAGAAAATACTTTCAGACCACCAGAATGCAAGATGTGTAAATTGAAAAGAGAATGCAAAAAACAAGTTCTGTAAACATTCATCAAGCACTCATTAAGCAGATGCATGTACAATCCTTCTTCCTAAACAAGTATAAAAAAATTACTCACATCATGTTCCAGAATTTCAGACTCGTCACTCTCATCCCCAGATGCAGATTGCAACATAGGCTCCTGCATATCTGCTAACTCATCTGACTCATTCAACTTCTCTTTTCGTTCAACTTGGTCAGGACATTTAAAACGCTCATCTGCTTGGTCCCCACTATCTTTGTCTGCCTCTAATTCTAATTTTGAATTGATTTTACATGAAACCTTGGAACTATCTGCATTGAGGGTACTTTTACCATTTGCATTGTTATCAGCAATGTTGTGTGCAGCCAAGTTGCCAACACAATCAATATTAGCTGATGCTTCTTTTGACAATGACAGATTGACTTGTTCTGTTGGACATTCAAACTGTTTTCCATGGTCATGTAAAGCTGGATCTTCATCTAAATGTTTACCATTTGAATTAGAGGAAAGGCACTTAGTCTGGACCTTTGGTGAGCTACTGCAAGCATCAACATCATTTGAAGGAGTCTCAAATGAACCTGATTTATGAGAAAATGGTGCCTTTCCAGATCCTTCCACTTCTAAAGCTGAACTGTGCAAACAATTTTTCGTGTCTAAATTCTTGTTATAATAACTAACCACTTTGCTTGCATCATTAACTCTACTAACACATGACATGTTATCATCATGGCCCTCTTCAGATTTAGAATCCACGTTGTTCTTTGAGAAAGTTTTCTGATCTGGAAAACCCTCTGCTTTTGGAGAAAACTGATCCTCTGCAACAGCTCTACCAGAGGACATCTTTGGACACATCTGAGACTCAGCTGACGCATCAGCATCAGATGACTTTCTGTTTACTTTACTTTCTGCATTTTCAGACAGAGAATCATGACTTGAACTGACACTGAGCAGGTTGCTTGCTTCACTGGTGGTATGCTGTAAGCTGTCACGTGCTCTACTTTTAAACGAGACTAAACCATCACCATCATTATTAGAATACTGACTTGATGCAGTTACACGACAGGTTTCATCAGAAAACTCATCACCCTTTGATCCCATACAGGCTAGCTTAAGATGCATACAAGATGAACAGGGAGCAGAGCACACATTACAGGTCCCAGACTCAGCGCTGGTACGAACTTTCCGTCTCATGGAAGGTTGGCCTAATCCTTTTTCAACCTTTGATGATTCCTAGTAAAAATAAAGCAGAATACGAGTAATCAGATAAGAAAAACAAAGCAAGGGTGGGGATTCACACCTTTTTAATGAAGAAACCAAAAAAGGGCACTTTAACTATCCCTCAAATAGTAAATTTCCATGCGCATACATTTAAAAACAAAACCAGACTACATAAGGTTTGCATTTAAGCTAAAAGGCACTTTTTCTGTGGTTTTCTTATCATATGTAAGGGCGGGAACTAATTTACTTGCATGCTGCCTGTGGCTGATCATGCTGTAATAATCATCTTTATCAGCAATCAAGCCTTACTGATACAACAAAAGCAACTGAATTGTGACAATCCTGCTTAAAGCATGGAATTATTTATATTTGTTGAGTGGTAAGCCATTGTGCTATTAGGATGCTTCCTTCCATAATGAAACACTTCTTCATAAGACAACAACTCATCCAATATGGATTTCAAAAATCATTTTGTTAACAGATGGTCTTTTTGCTTTATCCTCCCCAGGAAACATTTTGAACACCTATCTTCCATGAGAAACAAAAGAACAATAGTTTTTCCACACATTCATATTTCCTCAAAAATCATATACATCCAATCCCTGTTTTGTATTAAGACAACAGAAGACAAAAGAATGGCAAGCAAAAAGGTAATTGTGGGAAGCTTCAACTAGTCCAAGAGTGACTATTTCTTCAACTGGAATGCTCACTGTCTCCTTAATCAAACTAGAAGACTTCTCCCATTGGCCCCTAAGAGAGTTCAAGATTATGCACTTCAAGCATATTGGAAACATTTATTCAAAAAGACAAAAAGAAGGTAGAATTCAATTATTTGAGTTTAAAATAGCCAAGGAGCATCAACTATCACTGTATCTTTAGGTTGAAACCAAGGGAGAACTATACAACATCACAAGTTTTCTCTGTTGAAAACCAACTTGTACCTAATTAAAACTAAGACAGTATTCCTATGACAGAGAATATTCCATGACAGCTTCATTTTTACACCCTCGTGAAGGTAACAATGATAAGCAAGTTCCTATCAAATGCCGAATGCCCTTCTACAATGCCCAAAGAAGGGAGGAACACAGAAAACAAAATGTATGCCTTGATTATCAAAAAAGAAACCAATTCTGAGAGTACCTCCAATCATTTAACAATGATAAGCAAGCTCCTATTAAATGCCGACTGCTCTTTTACAATGCTCAAGGAAGGGAGTAACACACAGAAAACAAAATGTATGCCTTGATTATCAAAAGTACAACCCATTCTGAGAGTACCTTCAATCTTTTCTAGGATGTATTCCCTTTATATAAATATATATATATATATATATATATATATATATATATGTATTGGTTAGCTCTAGTAGTGAGAGGTCTTGCAACTACCACCTTTATATCTATAGAAATAATAAGATGGAGCTAGAAAATACAATGTTGTACTTGCTTGATCACCAGAAATAGACAAAAGGCATTGTGCTTGATAAGATCATTCCTTTTAGAAACCCGCTTCCTATCAAGGATAAGCTTACCAACAAGACGTATGATGTGACAGGAAAAAAAAAAGAACAAAAAAAATAGATCAAGCAACCCATAACCCCTAACCTAAGAAGGTTGTAAAAGGAATCAACAAGAAAATAACTTGTTATGTAGACAATAGCAAACAAAGAACAAAATTGAAAAATGTAAAACTTTCACTGTAAAGTAAATGCACCCCAAGCAATATTACTACAGGTGTTCTCTCCTTAGCCCCAAGACGTCTCCAAAAGCTTAGTTTTGCAACGGTGCTCATCATTTGAACAAGTTCATTGGCAAGTATATGAGAAACAGCAATATATGGAATCTTGTAGGACTTCAGAATAATGGTTGAATTCAAAGTTGATTCAGAATACAGCATTTGATAGATTGACTATGTTCCATCAATGGTAATAAGAGTCCACATTCAAGATAATAAAAAGAAATAAAATAAAATAAAAACACCATGGCTCAAGGAAATATATAGATAACACTTATAGCTAGATTATTATCCAAACACTCCGTTAGAATAACTTCAATGAAAGAAAAGAATCAATGCATCTTAAATTCTACCGATCCAGATGAGATACCAAATTGCGGAATTCAATTTCATCTATTTATGCTATACATATATATATATTCATTCAAGAGAAGGTACTCCCAATTAAAGTACACTCTATGGGGAAAAGGAGTGAAGAAAGGAGCAAACAAGATAAAGAAAAACAGAACGTAAATTACCCTTTCTCCTCACCATGCACTTCTTCTGAGTTTCGTCTAATGGCCCTCGCCTACGAAAAAACACCATCGAAACCACAATCGAATCAGCAAAAACTAAGACTTTCCAAACATACGCCAAAAACACAAAGTAAATATAAAAACAATCAATCAATAGAGCAAAATAAAAAAAAAAAACTAATCCACTGAGTAACCCCAAACAATCCAAAATCAATACGAAACAATCGATTAAACAAAAAATAATAGAGAAAAGGAAAAGAAGCCCTAAAATTAAAATAACATACATGCCTTTGGTTCCCCAATTATGTCCGTCGCATTATATGGCTCTTGAACGTTTCTTCCTCTTCGCTTGGCTGTCATCCCCTTCTTCACAAACACAATCCACCACAATCGAACACCATCAATCCCTAATTTTTCCCTCCAATTTCACAATAATTCTCACCTATTATTATTACTATTATTATTATTATTATTTCTCTCTTCTGACTTTATTTTTAATATTAAACACACAGAACATAACTACTACAATCAGATTATATATATCTAATCATACAAGAGGATCTAATTAATACACACGAATATCTGCTATTTATTGATTTACTTATTATTATTTTAATTTATTAAAACCCCTCTCTCTCTCTCTCTCTATGATCTGGCAAGAAAATATTGAAATGGTCGGTTTAAATAAATACTAATTAAATCCATAATCAACTTCCTCTCTCTCTCTAAACTCTTGATTGCTTCTCTCTCTACGTGTCTGTGTTCTATTGATCTTTTTCTTACACGCACAAGGACTGAAGTTATCTTTTTTCCTCTCTCTAGATTTTCTATGTGTTATTTTTCCCCTTTGTCTCTCTCCGCATTTTTCCCGGAAATAAGTTGAGTCAATTCGTTTTATAATGCAGTCCTTCATATTTATAAATCTATAATTTAACTCCTTAATCTTTGGTGGTCATTCTCATATTATATCATATGTTAGTTTTTTCTTAATCTGAAATGTATCATTTAATTATTTGAATACATGTTTCATCAAACAAACCACTGATGGACTAAGTCATAGCTTTTAAAATATAATAAACCAAGTTATAATTGCGTTAAACTAGGGACTAAAAGATAATTTACTCATAATTTCCTTTTTTTAGATCTTGTTTCTTCTTCCTTTTCTTTAGACGATAGGTTACGCGCTCCATTTAGATTTTATAAGATTTTTATTTTGTTTTTATTGTTTAATATTGATGTATAGAAGGTGTTTGTCTAGTGATTCTTAGACTTGAGATTAAGGGTGGGCAAAAAAATTAAAAACCCGATTAAATCGAGAAAATTGAAAAACAATAACAAAAAAAACCGAACCATGAAAAAAAAACAATTAAACCGATTAAAATTTTGAAAAACCTGACTGGTTCGGTTCGGTTCGGTTTCGGTTTTATAAGCCTAAAGCCAAAAAAATCAAACTGAATCCAAACTGAAAAAAACTAGGAAAAAACCAAGCCAAACCAGAAAAAATCGAGCCAAACCGAAAAAACCGAGCAAAACCGGTTTGAACCGGTTTTTGTCCTAAAAAACCAAACCAAACTGAAATCGGTCAATTTGAACCGGTTTCGATTTTTTTTTTTATTCGATTTGGTTACTTTTTTTTATATAAAAATCGAACCGAACTAAAAATGATCATCCCTAATTGAGATCACTAAGATATTTTTATATAGAAAATGTTATATTTTAATCTTGACTGCACGTTGTCTTAATCAAGGGTAACAACACATGCATATATTGACTATAATATGAACTATGTGAATGTATTTGAATAATTAAGAGATGACTCGTCATTTTAGGTGAATTAAAAAAAATGTTCCACTTATTTTCTAATAATATTGATTGTGAAATCCATGTGCAAGGCGGAATGAGATTTGAAAAGAATTTTAAATCTTATTAAAGAAATCAATGATAATAGTCTTGAGAATAAATATGATTTGATGAGTAGATACATTTCATACTCCAATATCTACATCGAAATATTCTTGATGAAATGATATTAATTACATCGATAAACTGATCACTAAAGGTTAAATCAAATCATAAATGATCTTTTTAATATTTAAAGGATCATAATATGTTGTTAAATGATACATTTGATCCTTAAATTCAAATCAAACAAATTTTAAACTCATAATAAGATAAATTATAAAACTTATTTAATCCTATTTTTTATTAAGATTGTGATTTATATATGAATCAACATATTATAGGTCAAACACATTAAAAACCATATGTAAGGAATTAATCTATGATGATTAATCAAGTAAAACTTGATTTTAAATAAGTTTTAAAAATTAAGTACTAAAGTATAATTATTACAAGGGATTACAATTCTAAACTTGAAAAATTCAAGTAGGATTTGATAGTATAAATTCCTAAAATTATCTTATATGTGTATTTTTTTAAGGGGTAAAATGACATTTTATCATTAATAGAGTTATTATATTTTTCTTATAAATAGAATATTATGCCTCATATTTTTATCGATAAATGTACTTTACACACTCTATATATTAGGTACACTTATAGAAATAGGTAGAGTGGATAAAAAAAAAAAAAGAGTTAGCATTCAAAGCATGTCAATTCATTTATCATAAAAGGGTTTTAAGATATTTTTTAATAGTGGTTCATTTTGATTATTGTTAAAGGTCAAACAATTAAATGACTTGTGGTTTATGATAATCCAACCTTAAAGAGTTTATCAAGCCTAGAAAAGAAGATATGATATTCAGGTAATCTTCTCACAAACTTAAACAACCCTAGATTGTCTAACAAGATCCATGCAGCTCATAATTTTTAAAAAAAACATTATTATTAGTACTACATCTATATGTTTTGGGAATCCCAATAATTTTGAGTAGTTATTTCATGATTTTTTTATTTTTTTTGCATATGTGTGTTGTTGTCCTATCTTACTGGTCATATCATTATGCTTTGGATTATGATAATGGTTTAATTACCATTACCATCAATATTACCATTACCAATTACACAAATTACTAAAAAAAACAAAAAAAAATGATGGTTGTTTACTATGTGTTAATGCTCACTCGCTCACAGTTTATTATTCATTGCCTTATTCATCCAATGTTGTGATTTTATTTTATTTTGGCCCACAAAATTTTTTCCTTTTCTATATCATCCTTTAAGACTTTAAATTATTATTTTTAATTGATTTAGAGGGGTGTTGTTTTGTTGTGGGTGTAGTGTGCTTGATCTCATGTATGCAATATGGTAGGAGTTACAATTAAATTGAAATTACAAATTATAATTATAAAAAATAAACTAAGAGAAAAGAAACTAATATTATAATGTTGGATAATAAAAAATGATGGATTAGATTTTTATTGTAACATGGAGACAAGGTAGTTCCTATGACCAATAGGTGGTTGCCACTTTTTCAACCTTATCTCTTAAATGGGATAAGGATAGAGAGTGTATGAGAGAGAAGGGACTAAAAAATAAGAGGGGGTGTGAAAATAAAAGAATAAAGGAGCTAGAAATGTAGGTTCCGTTTGTTTGCAGGAAAGTGGTTTCTTTTTGGAAAGTGAATTCCGGGGAAAGTGAATTCCTAGAAAGTGAATTCCGGAAAAGTATTTTTCGATGTTTGGTAGTGTTATGGGAAATGAACTGGAAAACACTTTCCAGTGTTTGGTTGTGTTATGGAAAATGAACTAGAAAATAATTTATTAATGAATTAATTTTTTTTTCAAGTTTATCTAATATATATAAAATATTTAATCACTTACAATAAAAAAAAATCTAAAAAGTATAATGATGAATTTTTTTTATTATATCCTATATTCATACATATCTTATTTTATAAAATATAACTATATGTATATATATATATATATATATATATCATATCATATTATAGAGAAATAAGCTTGTGAAATATTTTTTACGTAAAACCTATTAATATATTGTTTTCAATTTTAAAAGCTTAAAATAAGTTTTTTTTTTCCATATGAAGAAAGCCAAATTAGTTTATGGTAAGAGTTATATATTTGGGTTTTTTTTTTGGTATAAAGAATTTTTTAAAAGATAAATACATACAAAAATATTTTTATGGGTTTTTTGGATAAATATTTTTTTTGTACGGGTAAAGACAATTATCTCTTTAATATCCCTTTAATATATATCAAATAAACATCAAGATATAAATATAAATATCCAACATCAAACATAGCCATGCATAAATATTAAGTTTCGATGTCATATACATACATATTAGTTCAAATTACAAACATAAACATGCTAGACTGAATTAAACAAGTAAACATAGTCGTTAAATAACAAACATAGTCTGAACCCAAATTTTAAACACAGTCAAACCATATTTGCAAGCAGGCCTGTAGCAGTGTCGGTTCATAAAATTTTGAACCCAAATTTTCCTCAAATTAGCATTTTTTTGCCATAAATGCTTTTGCTTACATCTCATTTTAGACCAAATGATCAAATGCATCCCCAAGAAAGTATCAAACCACAAATTATCATTAGCAAACTGTTTATTGGTAATCCACCAAACATTTGCAAAATAGATAAGCTAAATGAATTGAATGTTAAGCTTGCCAATTATGGCAACTGTTCTGAAAAGAAATGACTAGCAATGTAGAGGAACACAAAAATTAGAGGAGAAAGATGTTTTTATTTTTGTAAACTAGCAATGAAGAGAGAGATAATAGAAGAGTATGTAAAAAAAAAAAAAAAGGAAGTTGTAAGGGAATTTTCAATGATAAAGTTATGGATACTTGAAAAGAAATAATAAAAAAAGAATTCAAGGTCAATTTTTTAATATTTCTCTATCTAAGCCTTCTAATTATGGTAATGTCATAATTTTTTGATGCTGAAAAGGGCAAAACACAATAACAACTATGACTGTCATTGTTGTGGCTACTCTAATGGTGAGTAGTGTGCTCGTTATCAACAACAAGTAAAAAAGTTATAGGATAGAATTATAATTTTCACATGCAAGTGATTCTACCCTTGTAACCTAGGTATTCAAAGGGTGACCTATAACTCTTTTTTTTTTTTTTTAAAAAAAAGTTTTGTATCATTTTTATTTATTTTATAACATATATTGTTTTTGTTATATATCATTTGATTGTTTTGATATTATTGTGTCAGATTTTGTTGTTGTCTTTAGTTGATAATGAGAATTTTAAAAATATAGGTTTATTTTGTATCTTCATCATTTTCTTGGTTCATACATCTTTTCAGGCCCTTTTTTTTATATGATTATAAGAGTTTTTATCATTTTTCTTGTAACTTTTGCATTATAGTGTTGCTAAGATAACAATTATTATGCTATAGGAAAACGTTTCCGGTAAGCAATTTGATTTTAAATCTCATATTAAAATAACTTAGAAGAATAATAATATTTTAGGCAAATCCCTTTTGAAACAACAACAACCTAATATCAAAAGTAATTAAAAGTTTAGATTTCAAGATTTCTCTAAGTCTTAAGTTCTTTTTTTTTTTTTTTTTTACTTTCCCTTGTTTTACTTTTTTCTCTCTCTTTTATTTTAGTTAGTTTTCTACTAGATTTTTATTTTTTTTTAAATGATTCTTTTGGATTGTATGGATTAGGGGCTTTTTTATTTCATTGATTTTACTCTTTATTTTCTAAAATCTATATTATTTTGTGTGGTTATGAAGAAATTATGAACTACTTTTCTTTATTATTATTTTTTTTGTATCTTTAGCCTTCAAATCCTTTCTTAGTTATTTGATGCTGACATAGGAAAATTTCTTCAATATTCTTGGCATAATAATATTTATTGTATTATTTCATTAATGGTTAATTTTTCTAGGTTTTAAAGAGTTTTAGAAAAGTCCTAGTGCAATTTTGTAAATGAAGCATAACTTTTAATCAAATTGTTAAGTCTATCTGAAAGTTTGACAAAAAACTCTAAAGGCCTTGTTTACTATTGGATTATAATTTCATGATGATCGGAGATCAGAAAACCTTCAAATAAGGCTTGAAAGTTATTATATGAGGTTGTCTTTATTTACCAAAGCCTGGAATTTGTCATTATAAGAGGACTTCTAATATGTCCCTCCATAAAATTGGACACTTTATATAACATTTTTGAACTAGATTGACGAGGTAAAGGAGGGAGCCATTTTATTACTCATTTCAAAAACTTATATGATTGATATGTATATGGGTGATTCATAGTTAGGAATCATCGATGGCAGTAAAAAAAGGTTGTATTTCTCTCATATTTTAAGTTAAAGGTTTTGCTATGCTCCATACAATAAGGATATGACAACTTGTCATGAGTACTCAAACCCGATAACATACCATAAGCTGAAAAAATCACTAATGATCCACATCAAAATTGCCTTTAATTGAAAATATTCCTTCCTATATATATATATAGTGTTTGAATTTTGAGCTAAATTTCTAGGATTGAGTCTGTTATTATAATTGGAAAATTTGGAATTAATTGCTAGGATTTGGGGTTTAATTGTTTGATTCATTCAAGCTTAATATGGTTAATTTGGACTGAATTGAATTAATAAGATAAAATTGTGATTTAATTGGTCTGAAAAGAGAATGGGATTAAAATGAAGTTAGATAACCATCCAGGCCCCGTTTGTTTACTGATAGGTAGTTTTCTTTTGGAAAGTAATTTTCTTGGAGAGTGAATTTCTGGAAAGGAAATTATTTTTTGATGTTTGGTGGTGTCATGAAAAATAAGTTGAAAAACACTTTTCAATGTTTGATTATGTCATGGAAAATGACTTGAAAAATTACTTATTAATGTTTTATTTTTTTTCAAAGTTATTAAAATAACGAGGAGCAAATCTTAAAAATTAAAAAGTTCAACGAAAATGAAATTGAAAAACAAATCTAATTTCATAAATTATCTCAAATAAAATAAAAAACAATCAAAATAATAGAAATCAAATCCAATAGATAAAAAAAAATTAAAAGATAATGAAATAAAAATAATAAAAATAATTACAATTTCATAAATTATTTCAAATAAAATAAGTAACAAATAAAAGAATGAGGACCAAATTTGACAAATAAAAAATTCAATTAAAAAAATGATAAAAGAAAAGTAAATAACAATCATAAAAATAAGGATAAAAGTTAATATAAAAATCAAATTCTAAGGAATAAAATTGAAAAAAAAATTCAAAACAAAATATATAGCAATCAAAAGTTTTAGGACCAAATTTGATATAATCAGCAAATAATATAAAATTTTTAAAATTTTCATAACTTATGTAAAGTTTTTTTTGCCTAAAATAAAAGAAAAACACTTTTTTGGAAACCAAGCTAGATTTTTCTTTGTCTAGAAAGTGTTTTTCATTAACTAGTTTTTATAATGGCAAACAAACATAGAAAAGTTTGGGAAGTAATTTCCAGAAAACTACTTTTCATGAAACAAATAGGGTCTTAATTGGTCATTATAACATTTATGCCTCTTTTCTTTCTCTCTTGTCGTACAAATGTAATTAAATAAAATAAAAGTTACAAAAAAATAAGGAAATTGATTAGATTTATTGAAAAGAATTAAAAAATAAAAAATAAGAAAGAAGATGTATATTTAGAATAAAATGTAAAAGAGAAGTTTATATATTTTTTTGTATATTTTTCTCAATATTTAGAATGTAAGACAAGTAATCTACTTATGGAAAATGAGAACAATAAAGGATACTAGAACCCAAAAATAATGGAAAACCAATAGATTAAATTCAAGAGTTATGAAGTCTTAAGATATTCTAAATGACATTCAATATATATAATTATAGATTTTATAACATATCTCTTTTAATGACCATGTACTAAAAATGTGTCTTATTAAAACTTTACAAAGAAAAACCCAATGGAAAAAAAAAAACCTTAAGCGAAGAAAAAGAGAGTATAACATTCTGGTGTGATTATGAATACTTTATAATTTAATAAAAAAATTTATATAGATACTTTAATATCCAATTCAATAGAAGATTTATATAAATACTTCAAGGTTCATATTTGAATGCTTTGAAATTTATAAAAATGTCAAATTGCCTCTGTAAAACCTTGCAAAGGAAAATTTAATGGGAAAAAACCTAAGCGAAGAAAAAAAAAGCACAATTTATATTGACTTCACCTCAAAAGTAAATGTCTTATGATAAATTTTAAAGATGAGGCATTCTAATATTATAGACAAGCTTTTTGAAAGTTGAGGCTTGTTAAGACTTTATAAATACGTCTACTAAATTATCACTTGACCTGATTTGCTTGAAATCAATTTTTCCTTTTCGTTGAAGCTGATGCGTATAAAAGAACTTTGACGAAATATGCTTTATTTTTTCTCCTTTAATGTAGCTTCCTCTAAGTTGAGTGATGCATGTAACATTATCTTTAAACAATATTGTGGGAATATTTTTAATTGTTGGCAATCCATATTTTTCTTTTATGTTTTGAATAATTGACCCTAGCCATATACATTCTCGATTTGCTTCATGAATTGCAATAATTTATGAATGATTTGACAAAGTAGCCACTAATGTTTGTTTAACAGATCTCTAAGAAAATGCAGTACATATGTAAACAAATAACTTATTTGTGATCTTTCTTTGTGGGGAT
Organism: Populus alba x Populus glandulosa; assembly: GCA_033617975.1. NCBI lineage: Eukaryota > Viridiplantae > Streptophyta > Magnoliopsida > Malpighiales > Salicaceae > Populus > Populus alba x Populus glandulosa. Next base: position 7,173,879 of record CM066161.1, read on the forward strand.
CAGAGAGATAACATGCATCTGCATATCCAATCAATTATGAATTTGATCCACTATAAAATAAACCTATTTTAGTTGTTCCGCAAAGATAGTGAATTATATATTTGACCTCATTCCAATGTCTTTGTGGGAGTGAAATTTTATCTTGCCAATAAATTAACTATAAAAACTATATCTGGTCTTGTATAATTTGCAAGATACACGAGTGCTCCAATAGCACTAGGATATGGTACTTCTGGACCAAGAATTTATTCATCCTCTTCTAATGGTCGTAAAGGATCTTTCTTCTCATCAAGTAATCAAACAACTATAGGTGTACTCAAAGTATGAACATTGTCCATGTAAAAGTGCTTCAAGACCTTTTCTGCATATGTCAACTGATGGATAATTTTTCCATTTGAAAAATGTTCAATCTATAAACCAAGACAAGATTTTGTCTTTCCGGGATCTTTCATCTCAAATTCATCTTTCAAATAGGTTGTAGTTTTTATAAGCTCTTCATGAGTACCAACAAGATTTAAATCATCAACATATATTGCAACAATAACAAATTCAAATATGGTTTTCTTAATAAAAATGCACGGGCAAATCTTATTATTCTCAAACCCTTTTTCTAGGAGGTATTCATTAAAATGATTATACCACATTCAACCAGATTGCTTCAACCCATATAAAGATTTATATAGTTTAATAGAATAAATACTTCTAGGTTTATTATAAAAGGCTTCATGCATTTTGAATCATTCAAGGATTTTCATATGAATATCTTTATCTAATAATCCATATAAATATGTTATAACTACATCTATTAAACACATATATAAAGTTTTTAAGACTACTAAACCAATAAAAAATCTAAAAGTGATTGCATCCATAACTGGAGGATAAATTTTCTCATAATCAATAATAGGTCTTTGTGAGAAACCTTGTGTAACAAGTCGTGACTTATATTGAACAATTTCATTGTTCTCATTTTGTTTTCTAACGAAAACTCACTTATATCCAACATGTGTAACACCTTTAGGCACATGAACTATAGGTCCAAATACTTCACGTTTTGCAAGTGAGTTTAACTCTGTTTGAACTGCCCCTTTTTACATTGACGAATAATTTTTATGTTGACATTCTTTAACAGTTTGTGGTTCAATTTTATCATCACTTCTAGTGATGCCAAAAACAACCTTAAATGCAAATACATTATTTATGATAATTTTATTTCGATCCAAAATCTTTCATATGTGAACATAATTTATGGAGATCTCAATATTTATAAATACCTGGATCTCTTCAGAAGATGCCTTTTTAGGTGGTCTCTTTTTAATAAGATCAATATTATAAGATGATTTTAACACAATATTTATCGTGTGTTTCATCATGTATTTATTGTAATTTTCATTTTCTAGGATTTTTGTTCGTAGCATCAATAAGTCTTCTTCGCTTCAAGCCTGACATAGATTTATTTGCTAATGTGTTGCCTTTTTTTATTTAGAGATTTCAATTTTAAATGGAGCATTTGCAGCTAAAATATGAGATTTAACCATCTTTTCACTGTTCATTAAAACATCCGTTAATTGATTTGTAATATTTTGTAAATGAATTATTTTTTTTAACTTAAAGTTCACATTAATTTTTCAAGTAAAAGCTTCTAGCTTGAAATACGTGAAATAATATAAAGATATTCTTTTTTGTTTTCATCTATTGTTTCAATTTGATAACCATTAGCACATATATTTTTAAAACTAAGTAAATTTTTTTGGACTCAAATGAATATAATGCATCTTTGATGTCTAATTTTGTGTTACTTGATAACAAAATATTAGCTCTTGCAAAGCCTTTAATCATGTATATTGGACATGATATTGTAGTGACATTAACTTTGGTTAATATCAAATATTCAAAGTATTTCTTTTCCTTGAGAATTGTGTGTGTTGTTGCACTGTTTGCTAGACATAAATCTCTATCATGAAAAGTTATGCCTCTATTTAAAATATAATTAAAGTTTATTATTTAACTGGAATAAAATTGACATTGTTTAATGAAAATATCCTAATACAAATAAAAACATTAATCATCCCCAACGATTCCACCATTAAGTATGTTATCTGTTTTATCTGGGTTTTCAAAGAAATCAGAAATATCAAGATAAGCATTATGACCTTTAAAATTATTTTTATGAATAAAATTAGTCTCAACTGTATTTTGTTTCGGAAAGGCTTGATAAAAACTTGTAAGATGTTTTGGCGCTTGACAAGTGCAAGACCAATGACCATCCATACTACACTTATGGCACTTCTCTTTAGGTTTATACAAATTCTTACCATTTTTTTTGTTTGGGTTCATTGTGTCTCCATTTCTTGTGGTATGATGAGTTGTCTTTTAAAGATCATCTCTTCTCCTTTTCTATTTATTTTTTCTATATCCATACCCTTGGTTCTTTATTCTCTTTTAGATATAGGTTCCATTCACTTTAGGGGATGGTTTAGAACCTGTGGGATGGGATTGATGATTTTTCATCAAAAACTCATTATTTTGTTCAACCATAAGAAGACATGAAATTAGTTTTGAATACCTCTTTAAATTACATTCTTAATATTGTTGCTGCAGGATAATATTTAAGGCATGAAAAGTAGAAAATATTTTCTCTAACATTTGGTCTTCTATGATATTTTCACCACGCAATTTCCACTATGAGGTAATTTAAAAAAATAGAGTTATATTCACTAACCGATTTAAAATCTTGCAACCTCAAGTACAACAAATCATAACAAGCTTGAGGGAGTAAGGTAAATATTTGGTTGTCATATATTTCCTATAGATTTGGCAACCGAACAAGATAATTTTTTCTTATGAGATATTCAATTTTTAATCCTTTATGGAGAAGGTGACAAATGAAAGTCATTGCTTTTGCGTGATTCTGCAAGGATGCATTATTTTCTTCTTTGATGGTCTCTCTAAGATTCACAGCTTCTAGTTGAATCTTAACGTCAGTGATCCATGAAAAATTGTTATTCCCATATATATATATCAAGAGCGATAAATTTAAGTTTCGTCATATTCGACATTATCTATATAAAAAAGAAACAACTTATTCAATAAAATCATTAATAAAAAATAAAAACAAAAATCAGTCTTTTAAGATTGTTATTCAGTTATTTCGAAATACTTAAAGAACTGTATTTAATTCTTCATAAACCAACAGAACCAAATATATTCCATAAAGTATGAACAATAATGAAAAGAGAAAAAATATTAAAATTGATACAAGCCACGTAACATAGGAGTTCATATGTGCTAAGATTTCAATATAAATTAAGTAGAGTGATCGTTTTGATAATGTGTAAAAAAAACAAAGAACAAGTAAGAACATACATATTCAGAATAAAATTTAAAAGAGAAGTTCATACCTCTTAATGTATATATTTTTTTGAATGCTTAGAATACAAGATACTTAGTCTATTTATAGGAGAAGAAAATGAAAACATCAAAAGACATTAGAAAACCTAAATGTCATGAAAAAAACAAGAGACTAAACTCAAGAGTTATGAAGTCTAAGAGATTTTAATATGTATTCAATATATATAATTATAGATTTTATAACAAAAAGAGTTTGTTCTTTAGATTTTGTAATTTAATTCGCGCGCGCGCGCGCGCGCACACACACACATATATATAGTAGATTATGGCAATTCTTAATTTCCATAATCATTTAATAGACATCAAATAAAAATATTATAAGAACTTATCCTCTTATTGACAAAAGAAACTCGGGTTATTAGAGTTTAAAATCATTATGTAATTCAAACTAAACTACAATGATTTTATTTCTACACATTTATTTTATTTTGTTACAAGTGTCGCATCTCAATCGACGTTGTAATGAGGACTAGTATATATAAAAAACTGGAGTCGTCACCTAGCAATTAAAGGAACTATTCTAAAAATTCAGATAAGGGGTTAATTATTATTAAAGGAAGAACGATGTCACTCTTAAAATATTTTTTATTATGAAAAGTTACTTTTACTATGTGTTTTTCTTAAAATTATCTTTTTTAATTGCCATTAATTATCCTAACTATTCTTCTTTATTTTTCTTTCTTAAATTATCTTGTGAAGCAAAAAAAAAGTTAACTTGATCCCTAAAATAGGAGACATGTTGATTTGATTATTTAAAAAAACTAAAATCGATCTCTTGACAAGGGATTTGTCTTTAAGAAAAACAATTTGATATCAATCTTGAAAATAAAAAACATGTCGATTTGATTGTTTATAAAAATCTTGGCTCTTGATCCTTTGAAAAGAGGTTGTTCTTTCAAAATTAAAAAAAAAAGGAAGGGAAAATTATTAATGAAAGTTTGAACCCTAGACATATTGTCCTTTTGTGCCATAACCAAGAGTAACAAGATGCAAATATTCTATTCCTTCATTTTGTGCTCCTTTTTTTACAACGTGATTTAAACTCTAAATTAAAAGAAGTAAACATTGTGAAAGGGTCATCCCAGCTAGTTAATGTTTTGTATTCTACCGCCATGACTCTTAGTTCGATCCTTCCTTTTCTTCTCCATTCAATTTGTTTTTTCCTGCACTCCTTAAAGTTTGAAAATCCTCAAAGGAAGTATGTTTGACTCAGAATTTGTAGTGGATCTTGGGAGTTAAACCCTGATTTCTTGCGTCAAGATTGTAGTTGACATGTTAGAAGACAATGTTTCTTTCGTTTCTTTGAGTGAAACGACGTTGTTTTTGTTTCTCTAGCAGAATTGAGTTTTTTATTTGATTTAATTGCATCAAACTTTGGCATAATCTCTTCAATTTAGCGCCTTTTATTCCTCGGTACATGGTCTTATAATTTCTTTTTTTTTTTTTTTTTTTTGTAAATTTTCATCTTCTTTCCTCTTTTTTTTTTTCAATTTCACCTTTGACTGAGTTACTTTAGGCCCTTTGATTTTTTTCCAGGCTTCCATTTTAGTCCCTGATTATTCAATTTTCTATTTTTAAGAAAAATTGACTCCTAGTTTCAATTTTATTTTTCAATTAAACCTTTACTTGATTTTTCTACCTTGACTATTTGTTTCAAACTTATCATTGAACCTTAATTTCTTTGAATTTTAGCTGGATTAAATCAATTTAAGCTTTTTTCTTCTCAATTTCTTCTTCAATTTAACCCTCAATTATAGCCTTAAAATTTTCAAATTTTATTTTTGCCCACGATACTCAGTTATTAATCCAATTTTAACCTCAGATATTTATTTTATTATTATTTTTTGACACATAAAAATATAAAAAATGATAAAAATAACAAAATCATTAAAATTAACAAAATTTATCCAAAATATATATATATATTTTTGGATTTCTACTTTTGTTTTTCAAAATATTCACAAAAACAAAATTAAAAACAATTAAGTTACAACAACAAGAAAACTATTACACCATCTAATTACTATATGAAGCATTGATAATCATAATGGGAGGTGGTATCCAGCTTGTTTTGCCGTTGGGATAAACGTGTGACGTCTTTCACATGGCCATCCCACAAAAAAATATCGTCAACACCTTCACAGCGACTCTAACAGCACTAAAATTCTTTTTTTTTTTTTTTTTCTAATTAAATTATATCTGAATAATTAACTTATATATTTGTATGTAAAAAAGTTTTTACAAGGATTTTAAACAACATTTGTACTTAGCAGATTCAATATATCATGCATTGTCGAAGACGACAAGCAATAATTAGCTGATCATCAAACTCGATAGTTCCAGGTGCACCGCCCTCCACCGGAAAGAAGAGACCATGACCTTGATATAACTCACATCGTCGACGATATAGAGAGTTCGCCGTCATTGCTTGATAATGAAAACCCTCCACCTCCACCTCCATCCTACAATTTTGACGTCCACATTGATCGTGCCAGTCTTATTAATATGGTAAGAGAATGAAAAAAAAAAAAAAAATCAATATTCACATAGAAAGCTGACTCGCTTACCCTTAATGCGACACCCAAAAACAAAACTAATTAAGATTTATAATTCTTGTACTGATTTTAAGTCATGATAAAAATTCAAATCCATGAAAGCAAGAATTACGACAATACGCACCATATTAATATTTACAATGAGATCGATTACCCTTAGTATGACATCCAGAGAAGCCCAAGTAGGATTTAATTTTTGGGTGTTTTAGAGTCTATTTTTTTTTGCTGGAATTTCAAGCGGGAGAGCTGATTTACGTGGTTGTTAGTAGGGAGGGGCTGCGATGTGATGGATGGTGATGATCGATGAATATGTTTGGGCTGTGGGTTGGAGCTCGACTGGACAGTGATTCAGGGGACATCTGGTCCGATGGAAAGGGAAGTGAGGTGCTGTTGTGAACTGGGTTTTTAGGTGGTACGGTGGCGATGTGGAGGAAAGATTCATGAAGGATGATCTCTTGCTATTTGACTAGATTTAATTAATGGCGTAGACTGGTGGTCCATCGAGGTGGTGAGGTTGATTGGTGCGGGGTTGCCGGTCAGGTCTTCTAGGAAAAAGAAAGGAGAGGTAGTGGGTCTGTCAGGGACTTTGGTGGTGAGGTTGATTGGTGTCAGGGACGACGGAGAAGATGAAAATGGGACATTAATGGCCTCTTGTTCGGGTTGGCTCGGGTGGGGAAGGATGAATGGGCGGGCTTTTTTTATTATTATTATGATTATTTTAAAAAAAGGTTTGTCTATGTATCTCCACGGTTTTCTTCTTCTCTATTTGTATCGGGGAGCTTGTTGTCAAGATAGAAAATAATACCGGAAAGATTTTTATACGAAGATTTATAATTTAAAATTTTTATGGTAAGAGATTATTTTATTTTGAAGGATCTCTCTTTCTATAATTTTTAATTTTGCTTGAATATTTCTTTTTCTTTTTCTCATCCATGTAATATTCCTTTATATTATTTAATTCCTCATTATTGTGGTCCTCTTTTCTCTAATCTTTTGTTTTTATTCTTTTTTTATATTAGAAATATGGTAAAAAAATGGGATATGACAAAGGTTTGGACCCCTAAATGCCTCCATCTCTACTCTAAGGTATAACTAATCATTAACTAAATGAAATTGAAGTAAGAACACTAAGTTAAAACATGTATTTGTTCTATCTCATGAAAAATAATTCAAATATATTATCACTGTATATTTTCTATTATCAATCAAACTTTTGATTATACTTGTTGGATTTAGTTTGTGGATTTTATGTTTTTTTTTTTAATTTATTGTTCAAGCAAGCCTTTTCAATCTCTTAGTTCATGTGAGAATCTAGCATATTTTAAATTTAAGGGAATTTCTTTAAAGAGTTTTGGTGGATGGAATGCATCTCCAATTTCTTAATATTCTAAATTTTACCATAGTTAAGCCATGAACATGACAACTATATACAAATATCTATCATTATTCATAACTGGATAACTATGTTTGTTGATCAATTTTATTTATTATTTTATGGTATTTTAAATTCATTTTAATTACATCTAAAACACAATAAAGTTTACCATTCTATATTGTTCATTTCCTCTACTTTCATTTGAGGATGAAATTAATCAAATAATAACATTTTTTTTATTTTCAAATTTGGTCGTGAGCTTTGTTTTCTCTCAATTTCATTCTTTCTTCCAACAATAATATCAGAGCCATCGTTAGATGATTAGGATAATTAATTACATGTTTTAATTGTTAAAAATAAAAACAATGTTTTTCAAGGTTACCATGTTTGCTGTTAGCGTCGCTGGAATTCCAGCGTGAGGTAGAAGCTTTGCGCTGAAGGCTACACAGCGTTAGCAGTGGGCACTGGTAAAAGAGAAGAATTAAAGGGTGATTTGTAATTCTGCCACTGGTGCATTTTTTAGGTATAATTACTACTATACCCCAGCCATTTATATTTTATTACAAAAGGGTTTTGGGGTGTAATTTACGTATTTACCCCTGCCTTTTATTCCTTGTAATATTTTGGCTTTTAGGATAAAGTTATAATCATGCCCCCATTATATAAAATATTGATTTTGTTTTTAAAAATTAAAACTCAAATTAAATTAATTATGGAATTAATTTTCCTAATAGGATTAATATTAAATTAAAATGTTTAATTCAAAATTTTTGTGTTTTGTAATATCCTAATTGTATTAGGATTTAATTAAAATGTTTAATTAAATTATGTTTAGAAAAATAATTTTTTCTAAAATAAAGAGAGGCTTTTTAAGCCATCAAATTTTATTTAATTGCTCATAAAATAGTTTAGAATGTTAATAAGAATTTTAATATGATTGATTTTCTTATTAAATTTTGAAAAAAAAATTTCAAAACAATTCTATATTAAATAAAAAGTTATTATATTTGGGAAATTTCAAATTTGGATTTGTATTTAATATCTCTAAGTGTTAGAAATATTATTTTAAATTACATATAAAGCCAATAATTATAATTAAAGCATGCAATAATTTTATTATGCATATTAAAATGTTTTATGCATGATGGATATTTATGTACATTAAAGACCAATGTGATTGTGCTTTTATTTGATAGTTGAATGGTTGAAATTTTTATTAAATAGGGTTTGTATATCCTACTTTATCTCTATTTTTTCTTTTGGATTGTAATTCTTTTATCATCTAATTTCCCTCGAATGTAACTCTAGGTTACTTAATTAATTATGTAAATATTATGTAATTTAAAATATAAAAATTTAGATAGAAAATTATTATGTAATCCAAGATAAAAAAAAAAAGTGGCGATGAAGGCCACAACAAAGGTGCTTGCAATGGACTTATGAAGACTTGCTATAGCTACCTAGGATTTGACCATCTAATTCCTTCAATGACTCAAGGGTAGCAACTTAGATATGTCCAAAATCATCCAATTAGAATGACATGCTGAGGTGTATATTTATATATAAATTGTTATATATGAAATGAATATTTTTTATGTCATGTTATGTATGAGACCTAATTTAATGATGATAAATCCCTTACTAATATATTAAGGACATGTTGAGAATATGAATAGTTTCATTCCAATTTTATATGCATAAAATCATAGTTTTATTCATGGTTAACTTGTTAAGTCACTCAAGGTTCCGTTAATCAAATATGTTTAATGCTATAAAATTAGGTTTTACTTAACCAACCTATATGATTTGGATGAGTCACTCATGATCATATGAGGTTAGAGGCATGGGTTAGGCAAAATACATCATATATGTTTAGATAAAAAGTTGTCATCTAACTGATTTAGAAGTCATATAGAGATATCATTGATAAAATATGTTATCTATCTAATTTAATTTATTTTGATTTATTGAGGACTCAATGTTAGATAAATTAAATGGGATCATAGCCCACTTGAAAAATCTAAGCAAGATTTATTGAATTAATAGGGAGGACTATTAATTTACAAGAAAATAATGGGAAACAAAATTACAATTAAAGACCTTATCTAAAATTGGAATTTAAATATGTATTCATGAAACTAATACTCTCTATATTTATATAAATAGGTTGGAAAACATACTTGATACTAACAAATTGATTGAATCAAATTTCTCGGATTGACACCAAAATGTGAAAATTGTTATTAAATAAGTAAAAAAGGTTGTATGTTCTAGAAAATCCAATTCTGAATGCCCCTGTTGAGGATACTAAAGAAGAAGTTAGGAATGAATACCAGTGTTATGTTGATATTGATGAACAAATTATATGTGTGATGTTAGCCAGTATATCATTTGAACTTCAAAGACAACATTGTGATAATAATGGAGTCATTTTATAAGTAAAGGAATCGAGGTCTTATCAATGATCCAAATAAGTACTCAAGAAATTCCATTTGATTTGGTAAATAAATAAAATAAAATAAATGTAAAGATAGAGTGAATACTCACAAGAAAAAATCTAAAAAATCCCTTTACTAAGTTACTATCCATGCACAAATATTAATGCTACATGAAACAATATGATATTAAATACATAAGTGATTGGTTTTAATGCAAGTGAGAGATTGTTAGTTTAATATGTCTTATAACCAATCAGTTTGTTACACATGATATTATTATATTTATATAAATACATATTTATTATTAATAAAAATTTAATTTATGTTTAATATTCATATAGTATTAGATTAATGAATCTAATATTTGATTTATGAATTTAGAGTACAAATAAAGTTTATAAGATAAAAATAATATCTTTAAATAATAAATCCCAAATAATTTTAGTTCTGTCTATCAAGATTATAAAAACTCTTAAGTAATTTTTATTTTATTATTTCTACTACATTAATGATAATCAACAAACCCAATATTTTCTTGTAGTATTGTTGGTCACAAACAGACAATAATCTAAGAATTAAACTCAAATTTTGATATAACTAGATAGCTAACAAGAATGAGAATTTAAGAGCTAGATACACTCAAACACGTTTATATAATTAAATCAACACAGATGACATACAATGTTTCTGCTTCCTCGCTCCTGTGCTACACTTGCTAGAACAAACATGGATACAGACCACCAATGTTTCTTCAAAATTGTCCGACTGTTGTGTCAGATTTGCCTACTATATCGAAAAGAAAACAAGAATGTTTACAAGGAATTTTGTGATTCCTGTTCTAGGCCTGGAGAAAAGTAAGACTTAATTCATCAGCCTTTGAAAAAAGCACACTCTTTACAAGCCCTTTCCCAGCTTCACCTACAGCCTTTGAGACATCAACGGGGTCTTCTTCCTCACCTCCTTCCTCTCGATCCTGTTTCTGGGAGAAGTAAACAAAGGGATCAGGTGAATGTATTTGATAAGATTTCTAAGCTTCTCCAGAACAGATTATATCATCAGAGGATATTTTGAATGACACTCCATTCTAACTCTGAACAAGATCTCTCCCATGTTAGTCCATTAATGAAACAGTACGATTTTATAAAATCAAGTCCCGATTTCTCCAGTCAAATTAGATTCTATTGATACTTCAACAGCAACCCGCATTGGATTTCAAACAATCCTTAACAAACAAAACGGATAAAATTAAACACCATGTAATAATGTAATCTTCCGTTGTGACAAAATCTTGCATATTGCAGTTGAAAATGCAGGAGTAAGAATCTGTTTTGGGACTGACGTATATGAGAGGAAGGAGGCTGGCTGCGCCATGCGAGAGGGAGGGAGGGCGGCTGTTGGTTGTGCCGTGCGAGAGAAAGGGAAGATCGCACCGCGCGCGAGAGAGGGACGAGGGTGGCTATCTTATTATTGGATGAAAAAGAGAGGGAAAAAAACCTCTGTTTTTTTTCTCTAATGTTGCTTATAGGAATTTTTAATAACATTGTATATTAATAAATAAAACCAAGTTCTAAGGTTTAAGCAACCGTAGATTTTCTCATAACTTGAAAATAATTGGATTTAAAATGGAAAAAAAAGAATTGAAATTATGAACTTAATAAAAGAAAAGGAGAAAAAAATGTATGAAAGACAAACCACAAGTTATATATTATATATAAATGGAAAGAGAGGGCAGATGAGAAGGAGCACGTGCACATCACTACGACGAAGGAGGCAAAAGAAGAGGGCAGATGAGAAGGAGCACTCTCCCTCGACGCTTCCTTCCTTGCTTGCTTCCTTCCCTCTTCGGTCAAAGATGAAAAGAGAGAGAGAAAGAGAGAAAGAAACTGAGGGAGAGCAAGTTACGAAGGCAGTGAAACATGAAAAACAAAACGTTAAAAATTAAAACAAAAAAACCAACAACCTTAGCTTTGCTTTGCTTTGCTTTTTATTATTTTTATTAATGAAAAACTAATTAATTAATAACATCAATGGATGGATCGATTCCACCATTAGAATTCCTCAAGTCCCTCCCTCACCCCCTCTAGAGAGAGAAACATTAGAGAACAATACTAATCTTTTTCATGTTTTACCATCATAAACAAGAACCGAAACCAAAACCATGGATGAATAGAAGATAGAGAAAGATATAGCTGCTTTACTTTAGAGAGAAAAAAGAAAATCTGAAGATTTGGGCTTTTCAGAGAGAGAGAAACTACTGCTTCTTTAAACTGATCTGATCGGCTCCAGTTTTATCTCTGCGTGAGAGAGAGAATTCGGCCATTCAAGGTGAGACCCACAAGCAAAGAGACTTCCTTTTTTTTTGTTCTTTATTGAAATGAAATTTAGACTAGTCTGATTTGATGGTGAATTTATATTTTGGTTAAGGATTGATGCCTTTGACTTCATTGCATGATTGGATCTGTATCCTTTCTGGGTTCTTCTTGCCCTTGCATCTCGATTTATCGCATGTTAGATTTGATGTTTCTTTTTGTCTATGTCCAATCTGTTGCCATTGAAGTTGATGTTATTACTTAGTTGCAATTTATGTTAATTAATTAACAACTTGTTTTGACAGTTTATTGTTTTTTTTCTTTTTAATCTGCTTTAATTGATTGGTGTTGCAGAAGGAAAACCAACCCAGTTCTGAAAAAGAAGAATGGTTTTTAGAGATGTTATCAAGGAACCAAAGGTGAAGGTGGAAAGGGCAGATTGTGATTCATCTGTTATGGTTGGTTTGCAAAATTGTGTTATTTTGAAGCCTCCCGTGAACGTAGAGCAAGACTTAGGACTTTTCCAGAAGAATTTGCATTTACTGGCTCATATTCTCTCAGGGAGAAAGAATAACCATTCGGAAAATGTTAGAATTGGTTTGTTGGAAAGAGAGAGTTTGAATTCTGATTATGAACCTATGGATACGGGAGAGAATCGTGATGGGCAAGCATCCGAAGACAGTCTCTTGCCTGGTCTTTATGATGACGCCGCAATCGATATTTTGGCATGGAGTTGCAGATCGGATTACCCCAATTTTGCTTGTCTGAATAAGAAATTCAAAGCACTGATTGAAAGTGGGTGTTTATATAAAGTGAGGCGGCATCTTGGTGTTACTGAGCACTGGATTTATTTAGCTTGTATTTTGATGCCTTGGGAAGCCTTTGATCCTGCAAGGCAGAGATGGATGCGATTACCCAGGATGCCTTGCGACGAGTGCTTCACTTATGCGGATAAGGAGTCTCTTGCAGTAGGAACTCAGCTACTTGTTTTTGGGCGTGAGTTGTTAGGATTTGCTGTTTGGATGTATAGCTTGCTTACCCATGACTGGTCCAGATGCCCTCCAATGAACTTACCCCGTTGTTTGTTTGGTTCAAGCAGCCTTGGGGAAATTGCTATTGTTGCTGGAGGAAGCGACAAGAACGGATGTATTATGAGATCTGCTGAGCTTTATAACTCTGAACTGGGTACTTGGGTAACTTTGCCAGATATGAACTTGCCCAGGAAATTGTGTTCTGGCTTTTTTATGGATGGGAAGTTCTATGTCATCGGAGGCATGTCAAGCCAAACTGATTGTTTAAGTTGTGGTGAAGAGTATAACATTGAGACAAGGACATGGAGGAGGATAGAGAACATGTACCCTCTTCCCAGTGCAGGTCATCCTGCCATGCGTTCTCCTCCACTGGTCGCTGTTGTAAATAATCAACTTTATTCTGCTGATCAAGCAACCAATGAGGTCAAGAGCTACAACAAAACTAATAATTCGTGGAGTGTTGTGAGGAGGTTGCCAGTTAGGGCTGACTCTTCCAATGGCTGGGGATTAGCATTTAAAGCATGCGGTACCAGCTTATTGGTGATTGGAGGGCATAGAGGTCCTCAAGGTGAAGTTATTGTGCTACATACATGGGATCCTCAGGACAGAAGCACAGACACACCAGAATGGAATGTTCTTGCTGTCAAGGAGCGAGCGGGTGCTTTTGTGGCAAACTGTGCCGTAATGGGATGTTAATGCTCTGCTTCATTCCTATCCTTGGCGCAAAACCTTTGACTTACGGACAGAACCAAATGTTAAATTGATTGGGAAGGTGACACTTGTTTTGTCATTATCATTTTTATCGCAAACTTTACGATGTTAACCTGTATTTTATTTCTATCCTGATGCATATTGATTTCATGGAACATAGAAGATGGTCGTTATCCTGTTGTGATTCCATTAAAGCAGGACCCTGAGAGGAAGAATTTGAAGGCAGTCCTATGCTTCAGAATTTTTTTATTTGAAGTGGCTGCTCTCAAGACTAAAACCTGGACACGTGATACCATGTGATTGTAAGCCCATAATTATGTATTTGTAACATTCTGTATTTGAGTTGTTAAAGGTATTCAGATGATCATAATTGACCACACATTGACATTGAAAGTCATATGATATGGTCTAGATCTCATAATGCTCATTTCTGTGGATATTTCTTTGAGGTGCTCTGAATTTTGTTAATTCTCACAGTTGATTCTCTTGGTTTTCGTATTTTTCTTCGTTCATTTATAATGCAGCAGTAATCCTTATGGTTGTTTCATGCTTTGCATTTGTGGCCGTGCTCTTCCGCTGCCCTAAACTAAATTTCAGGTTTTGAAGCTCATGCCGTTCCGGCCTCCGGGAAGAAATTACTTGAAACTTAAGATCTGGGAAAACCTCATTAGGACATGATGCTTCCTGTCTGGTTTCTAAGTAAACCAGAGTGTAGCTTAAACCTCAGTATCTGGTTCCTCGGTTATTTGCTTAGAGATTAGAAATGCACAGGCTTGATCTTGACTCACAAATGTTACATGGGAGCATGGACATATCTTTAACTGCTTTGACAAATATGCACAAATTACAGTGTGATTCCTTACATTTTAGATGGGAATCGGTTTATTTATACAGGAGGAAGCGATGCAGGTCTGCTAACCTTGAAGCTCTTGTGCTCTTCATAATTTTTTAATGCATTTATGCACTAACTAATCTCTTGAGGCTTGTTTCTTTTGCGACTCTTTCCCTCACCAGAGCAAGGTCCTTTCAGTAGGAGAGTGATATCGTAGAGATTCAACGATCCATAAAATGTTTGCCTGAAACTGTTTGAGGAAAGTCAAAGTTCAAATATGTCCCGCATTACTTGTTTTTAGGGTTGAGGAAGGTCCACCCTCCCTCTCAGAAGGTAATGATTGGGGTGGCGGCGGGTGGCTGTCTCTGCGTAAAACTCCACTGCCAAACCTGATCTGATGACACCACCACCCTTTAGATCCTCATTTGCTTTACGTACCAGCCTTTTTCAAAGGAGGTATCAGATGCCGTGACAGAGTCCCTCATTTTTTTTGGTTTTAGCAACTTCTGTCTATTCAGTTTTTGCTGGCTGGCCTAAGAGTGTGTTTGGTATTGCGGTAGCTGTTGTGGTTGTGGTTTGAAAAAAGTTGTTTTATAAAAAGTGTTTTTAGTTGAGGTTGGTTTGAAAAAATAGGTGTTTGGTTAAAACTGTGGTTTAAATTGAGGTTGAATAAAAAGTAATTTAATGTGTTTGGTTAAGAATGCTTTTGAAATTGAGGTTATAAAATAATTTTTAAATATATATATTAATATTGATGATTTTTAATTTAAATATTGTGGATTTAACTATTGCTATTATATCATGAAATAAATCATACTTAATATAAAAATATTTTTTATTATTCTTTAAAACCATCTACAATTCCATTACGTACAAAATACATCCGACAAGAACTATAATTTTCATAATTGTTTTAGCGTATAATAAAATTAAATAAAATATTATCAAGTATAAAATTCATTCTAAACTAATTATAATTTTTTTTAAAAAAAAACAAACTTAACTCATTAAATTAAAAATAATAATTAAAAAAAAAAAAAACTCAACTGCAGTGCGCTGATGGACACTGTTTACGTAATTGCACTGTTCATTTGAACAGTGCAATTACGTGAACAGTGCAAGAAAAGCAGCCTTCAGCTGCTTCTTAAAAGCCTGCGTTCCTAACACAGAAATTAGTGGGGCCTATGAACAGTAATCGGTGGTTTTTCTGTTACCAAACACTTGCTTCCTGCGTTTTATATGAAACGTGATTCTTAACGCGTAAACAAACGGACTCTAAGCTGTTAAGTGGCAAGAAACTGAGTGCGGTGAATGCCCTCAGCCAACGGTCCGTGGTTTTAGCTTCGATTGGAATTGTAATAGATATTACAGGATAAAATATTTTTTATTTAGCAATATATTAAAAAATATATATTAAAACGATATGAAAATATAATTTTTTTTAATTTTAAATAAAACAAATTTTTAATTTTAAAAGAACATAGTCTCAACCATGTTTTCAAACACAATTTTAAATTGAATTTAATATGTTAATATTAAAAATAAAATTTAAAAAATAAAAAATATTATTTTAATATATTTTTAAATAAAAAAAACTGTACAAAACAAATTCTTACACGCTTTTAATCAGGCCGGAGTTGAAAAGGCAAACAAAGTGGCTCAAAGATTGGCAGTGACCCCTATTGTTCAGCCGCAAGATTTTTTTTTTTTTTTAAAAAGTTGTCATTTTCATTTAAATCAGACCTTACATAAGCACCATCCTTCACAAAGTTGACTTGCATTACACATGAATTTTTCCTCTACAGTGGTACAGAGCTGCCGGTGTTGACCTTGTAAGAAAATCCGTGTCTCGAATGTCTTCCAATCTTTTTGACCTGCAATAAGCTGCAAACCGTCACTCTCCTAGTCTTCTTGGGGGAGGAAAACAACATAAATGTCTTTAACGAGGCAAGATGCAGTGAACATAGGAAAGATGGTCAAGCATTTCAAAAGATGTACGTATTAAAGCAATCTGAGCATCTCTCCAAAAGGCATCAATGGAATGCAATTTGACTACACAGCCTGACATCCTTGGCTTTTATGCCCTTTAGCAATAAAGCATCAAGTTGGAATCTGCCAGAGTAAACCGCTGCCCATATAAATATCTATCATCTTGACATATACCAAACTGCCATATTACAGAACCCAAAAGTTTACTGTAGAATCCTCCATCAATTTACTGTGATTCATCTCTAGGTGTCTTTGAAGATCGAACAGAAGAAACTTTTAGAGCCACTTCATGCAAACTGCTGAGGTCTACACGTCAAGATATCATCCCACTATGGACCTTTGTTTCTGACACTGTAATGGCCTTTCTGTCGGCAACAGATATCCTCCAAAAATAATCGAAGCACGGTTTTGCCTCGTCTTGCATTTTGGGGCTGTAGATCCATCACATCGAGATTCTAAAACTATTACTAATCTCTCTTGGTTAGCATGGTGGGAACGAAACCAAGAAAATGGTCGGAGTGAAATATCCCATTTATGATGATAAAATCAGCAACACAGTAAAATATTCACATAACAATGGGCATCTGAATTCAGTTCGACTTGTTTCACCATTATCCTATCCAAATCCATTCACTAATTCAAGCACAACTCACATTATCAGAAAATTGAAACAAATTTCAAAACAGAGCTCGCCTCTGTTCCTCGAGTTTGTTTTAGCTTAGGTCATTTTTGTAATCCTCAGGAATACATGAGATACTGAAAGCTAGTGTGCTCATGATAAAGCTGGAGTGAATCCTAGGCAGTTAGCAGTTATATGTTATTCATAAACTACTAATTATTAGAACAGTATAAATAAGAAAGGCGTGCCAATTGGTTTAAATGAAAAGGAAATCAAGTGAATAGGAGCCTTAGGAAGCAGGTACCTAGTTTTGGATTGTAGTAATCATCTTACAAGTATGCTTCCTGCATGGCAGACACACAACAGCAAGATAAGTGGTCTGCTGATAGAGTACTTGCACGATAATTAATGATCCACAATGATGACGAGATTACCGTATAAGCAAGAAGCATAGGTGGGTTCCAACCAGCAATAGGAGCTTTCAGATGATGCTAGGTAAGGACTAGTGATGGGAAAGGAAGAGAGACAACACTCTCTTCCTTTAAACATGAGATGACAGAAAACAATTGATTTGTCCCATGCATTTTGGCATTTTTCAAACTCTTCTCATAGCAAGTCTACTACATAAATCCAATGGCACCAAGCACATGTTATGCACAAATGATTATGACACTACTTGAAGTCTGTGGCTTCATAAATGTCTTGACTGTCAAATTTGTAGTTTCTTAAAAACTGTCACCCAACAATAAACAGTTGGGTTTTAATCAGCTTGATGAGATGAATAAAGTGGGATAAAAGAAATTATTCAATTAGCACATGCTTACACAAAGTATACATCAATCGACTGGGTGTTTACCAGACTGGCAAGACTTGTAATGTGCAGAAAGCAAAAGCAGTGAAAGGAAAGCACTTGCTACAAAGATTGCATCAAACCACCAGTGATAGAAGTCGAGCTGAATTTCTCCACCTAAGACTTCTGTTATGATTATCCTGCCAAGGGATAACAGTTCAAAAATAATCAGTAACACGTTGAAAGCATCCCAGTTAAGCGAATAATAGATAACAAGTAACCACAAATTAATCTGCATTCTTGCAATCTTTTAGCTTTGCATTTATAAAGAAAGAAGATTGGTTTGGTAAATTTTCAGAAACTAGAAGGATTCAATCATCCGATTCCAAACAAAGTCATAGATTATGCGTGGTTACATGCAGTGCATAACAATTCACGGCACGAAATTTGTGGTAAACTGAAACAAACAAATCTACATACACATCGATATTGTGCAAGTTAATAAACCAAAGAACGATACTTATATTTTCAAGAGAATGAACAAAAGATCTACACATCTAATAAGAATTTGCTATCTGAAATACTGGAAAAACTTGCCTAACAGGGTCAGGAATCATCACCTTACAAAAAAAATTGAAATCTAGTCTGGTAACACCATTTTTGTAATTATGTCTGACAATAAATAATCCAGTATTTAGTGCATGTGGTCTTATTTCAGTAACAGATTTTTTTTCCCTCTTTCTTCTAAAAATGAAATGTTCAACATGAGGACTTCCCAGAAGCTTCGGAAACAGATGCTATCCCCTAGTTGAACTGAGCCATTAAAAAATAAATGGGGATTTCAAGATAGCACATTTTAGCAATGCAAGACAATTTCAGCAACAACATTTAAGACATATTTGGGATAAACTAAGGACATTTCAGTATTCAGGAAATTGGGATCTCAAATTGATTTGAAAAGATGCTTGACAGTTTCCTTCACAGATATGCAGAAGAGGAAAAAATGCTGAAGACAAGCATGCTGTTAAACAACTGATCATGCACGGCAAATATTCTTCTTCCAACTGCAGGGAAATTGCCACGCGATGCAACTGCAATTTCTGTGAAAAACAAAATTCAAATTTTTGGCAAACAACAATCAGGTCGCAATGCCAAATACACTCTAATCCAACATGACTCAAATTTGTGCCTCTTTCAGAGGTTCCTTGTTGTCCGATACTTGTTTACTTATCAGATAATAAAAGAAGAAAAAGAAAAAACAAAATACAGGTGCGCCTTGTAGATTTCTCTCTTCAAAGAGTCCATGTCCTATTAAAAATAAGTCATGACTAGCAAATAAGAAAAGAAGAATCTCTAATACACAAATTACAAAAAGGAAATTGAAAGTAAAATATCCTTCAAAAGATTTGTAAAAAATCATCGAACTGATATAACAAACAAGATTCCTATGAATAACAGGGAAATGTACTGCACACCATAAATATATGTAAGACAGCAGCTTCAGCCATGCAATACTTCATACAATTCTTTTGACACAAATATGTATATAAAGACATAATGCAAAAAATACAATTCTTGTAAATAGAGCATGAAAATCAGAGTAATTTTACACATGCAAGTAATCACATGACTAACTTTAGTTGAGGGTCAAGCAGTATTCACGTCACATGAATATGGCTTTTTTTAAAATACTCTAAAGCATCCACTGTGAGAAAACCATTTATATGTGGAAGGCACCAATAGTCTTTGAGTTTTGTGAGGAGGTATACTGGGAAAACAATCAAACCAATTCTCATCATTTTAAAACCAAGCAATTTACTTTAAATTACTCTTGTATTGCCACACTTTGTCAACAACCTGTAAGTTCACCTTATCATTCTCGCTTCAGTTAATTCCAAAAGAAAAACATGTTTTTAAGTGCCTAACACCCTACCGTAAAACTGACCTTTTTGGCAATGCATCACGGCCACAACAGACCCAACTGTTGATAGATCAACTTTGTGGTTCTGTCTAGTTAGAATTTGACTTAACTAACTATATTTATTAAGTTTAGTGACAGGAGAAGAGATCCTACAAACAACAATAAATGCAATGATAAACTATTAGCATTACAAAAGGTGGCAGGTTACATGCTAAGATCTTGAATAATGAAATTAACATGCAGGTAGTCATTTATTTACTATTACAAGTAACATTCATAACTAAACTGTGATAATAATGCAGCATTAATTCCTATATCAAAGAACTGTAAAATTATGCTGACAGTCCTTGTCACAAGATCAACTGAACCAGCCTGTAAAAAACAGTATTATATAAGAATCACATAAAAAAGATAGTAACAAATGATTTTCTGATTTGAAACCATACATTGAATTACAAAGTTGAGCATGTCAATAGAAGGAATCATTGAGGGGCAGTAAATTACCTCCTTGAAAATAACACTCTGCAGAGACTGCACCAAGCAAATAGAGTATTCAGTCACCTTGCTTTATTCATGCCTTGCATTGAAATTAGAAAATGAAAAGTATATTAACGGACACCTAAAATAGTTCATTCATTGCCAATAGAAAAAATTATTGCATCAGATTCAGCAGACTTTTGAAATTGAAAACAGTTGAAGGAATTACAAACAAAATTATTGCGTACACTAAATTGGAGGGTTCTAGTTTTAAGGGTAGATCAATTGTTTCCTTCGGTTAAAGGAGGTAAAACTTAGTATTGTTTTCTTCAGTTAAAGTAAGGAAAACTTAGTTTTCACGTTAAGTGACAGACTTCCACTAATCTCTCATCGGTACCACAGAGAGCATAAATAATCCATCTCAAATGAGAAAAATAGAACATCCAGAAAAGCAACTCCCTAAAGCTGATGCCAGTTGCTAATATTGTAATGTAATGACATTATTTCAGGATTTTGATTAGTTCCTAACCCATAAATCCAGTAAATGATTACAGACTCAGCACACCAAACCCATCATTGGAATTCACTCAACTCAAAAAGATCAAAACGCAATTCAAAATAAGATCTCATAAAGTACTTCTTGAACAATGTGTCCATAACATCAAAAGTTTGCATGACTGATATCCTTCATTAAATGGGTGCAAGATTTGGCGGATAATTCCGAACAATAATTAATAATTGCATAAAAATAAAAATTTGATGGATTCAAGAATATGAAAGAGATAACTCAAACTAATCAGTTGTCAACCAAAGGAAGAATTGAGTAAAAAAAAAAAAAATATAATTCATATTTGATGTCTGACTATCATTTGATACTTGGATTCTGAAAAAAGCAGAAGTGGAAACAAAATTGGCAATAATGAAAGTGTCAATAATTCCAACACTCTGCAATGAACATCAAAGCCATCAGAATTTTGTTGGTAAGCATGAAATTCAATTTAATAGCACATGGAGGCATTTTTCACATGGAAGACAAATCTTAGAGAATGTCCGAAGACAAATCTTTTTACAAGTGTCCAAAATGTTGTACTGGTTAAGAAAACCTAATTAGAGTTACGCTTTTGGGTCTAGCTCAAGCACTAAGAGGTAAGAAGGTTTTGCTAAGCTTCGAGGGCAAATCCTCCCAATCAAAAATTTATATGCAGTTCTCTAACAAATATCTTTTCTAGTAAATCAACCCCTAAATAAAAATCAAACCTAGAAATTAACACACATACCGAAGACAATTCTAATGGAACTTGAGATCACATTTATCTTCAAACCCCCAGCACCCACACATAGCCCTCAAAAACTTGAGTATTAATGAGAGACAGCATTTTATTAACCATGCATCTGGAATTTATTCTAAGAGACAAACAAGATAGAAACTGAACCTTGACAAGATAATACAAGAGAAATTCTGGAAATGTTTTCTTCCATTCACTAAGAGAGTTACAATATATATATACATCAAGAAGTATCCAATCCCTTAATTCTAGGAAAACATAATCATATCCTTCAATACTAGGCCTAGACAATAATTGAGAACTTTAGAGAAAATCAAGGGATATACAGCTATAACAGAAATTAAACAAAGAAAGAAGAATATAGTGACAGCTATGAAAGAAATAGAATATACTGACAGCTATTAAAGAGATGAAATAAAAGAGAATATATTGACAATGCTAACATCCCCCCTCAAATTGATGCTGGAGGATTAATAAGCATCAATTTGCCAACCAAAAACTGATGTCGTGGTCGAGTCATGGATTTGGTGAACACGTCAGCAATCTGGAGATCAGTGGAGATATGTGGAAGAGAAATAACATGAGCTTTGACGGCTTCGCGGATAGAGTGACAATCCACTTCAATATGTTTGGTGCGCTCATGGAAGACAGGATTCGTAGCAATCTGAATAGCACTCGTGTTGTCTGCATGGAGGAGAGTAGGAGTAGTCTGCGGAAATCCCATCTCGGCAAGCAGGCCACGAAGCCAAACAATCTCTGAGCAGGCAGCGGACATGGCGCGATATTCAGATTCGGTCGAGGATTTGGAGACTCGAACTTGTTTCTTACTTTTCTAAGAAATCAAGGAATCACCAAGAAACATACATCAACCTGTAACAGAGCATCTGCATCACTGTATGCAACAAGACTAAGAGGAGATCCAGCTGGGTAGAATAGACCACGGTTAGAAGAACCAAGTAGATATCGAATGATGCGACGGACTGCTGCTAAGTGTAGATGACGAGGAGATTGCATAAATTGACTGACTTGCTGAACGGCAAAGGAGATATCAGGTCGAGTAATAGTAAGATAATTCAAGCTGCCAACAAGTTGTCGATACAAAGATGGATTAGGAAGAAGATCCCCAACATCACTTTGAAACTTAACATTCACCTCTAAAGGAGTATCTACGGGAGAAGAAGCTTGAAGACCGACCAAAGCAATCAAATCATGAGTGTATTTCTGTTGGTGCTCATAAATACTAGAAGAGAAAGAATGAACCTCCAAACCCAAGAAGTAAGTGAGAGAACCAAGGTCCTTCATATGAAAGGAATCCCGAAGGTGTTGCTGAAGTCTGCTAATCAATGTCGAATCAGTGCCTGTAATGACAATGTCATCGACATAAACAAGTAGAAAAACATACCCAGTAGATGTTGTGCAAAGAAATAATGAAGAATCATATTTGCTTTGCACAAAAGAGAAGCGAAGCAAGGTAGTGCGAAACTTGTCAAACCATGCCCGGGGAGCTTGTTTCAAACCATACAAGGACCGCTTCAATTTACAAACAACCGATTTAGAAGATGAAACCAAACCCGGTGGAGGTGCCATATAAATATCCTCTTTGAGATCACCATGAAGAAACGCATTTTTGACGTCCATTTGATGAAGTGGCCAACCCTGTGAAGCAGCAATGGCAATAATAGTGCGCACAGTAGTCATTTTGGCTACAGGGGCAAAAGTCTCTTCATAATCCACCCCATATTCTTGTCGATTCCCCAGAGCAACCAACCGAGCTTTATAGCGGTCTAGAGTGCCATCAGAGCGAAGTTTTATGGAATATACCCATTTACACCCAATGGGTTTAACGGATAGAGGACATGAAACAAGATCCCATGTATGATTATCCTGAAGCGCACAAAGTTCTTGCACGGCGGTTTGCCAACACTCATGCTGGACAGCCTGTGAGTAACATGATGGAACAATAATATTGGATAGAGTAGCAGAGAAACCAAACCTATCAGGAGGATAAGAAACCCTCGGAGAACGACGAAGTGCAGGCTGCAGAGGGGAAGGTACCGAAGCAGTCTCAGTAGCAGGATCAGATGGTGGGTTAGTTTCCGGAAGAGCCAAAATTAGGCGCCGTCTTTCATACACAATTCCAGGTTTAAACCGCTCAAATGACGACACGTCCTCAAAATGAGGAAGAATAGGAGCATGCAATGAAGATGCAGTAGGAGTAGCAGTAGGGAAAAAATATTGATTTTCAAAGAAGACCACATTTCGAGAGACACGAAATTTGCTACAACTTAGATCATAACAAACAAAACCTTTGTGAGAAATACTATAACCTAGAAAAGCACATTTAGCAGACTGAGCAGAAAGTTTGTGGCGTTCATTAGAAGGCAAATGAACAAAACAGACACAACCAAAAGTATGCAAATCAGAGTAGCTAGGAGCCTCATGATATAGACGATAATAAGAGGAGTCGAATTTTAACACCTGGGAGGGCAAACGGTTGATTAAATAAACAGCAGTAGACAATGCTTCAACCCAGAATTTAGAGGGAACAGACGAGTCAAGCAATAAGGTTCTAGTGACATCCAACAAATGTCGATTCTTACGCTCAGCAACCCCATTTTGTTGAGGTGTATATGGACAAGAACGATGTGAAATAATGCCCTTTTGTAGTAACAAATCATGAAAGTCACGTGACATATATTCCCTACCCGAATCAGATCTTAATACCTTAATACCAGTAGAAAATTGGGTTGCAACATAGGCAAGAAATGTCTTAAAGACGGAAAGAACCTCAGATTTGGAACGTAGGAAGTATACCCAAGTAAACCTACTATAATCATCAATAAAAGTTACAAAGTACTTGGAATGAGCATGAGAAAGTATCGGTGAAGGTCCCCAAACATCACTATGAATAATATCAAAACATTTTGTGGCACGACTACCATGAGAAGGAAAAGGAAGAGTTTTACTCTTACCTAACTTACATGTTGAACAATCAATCAAAGCATCGAAAGAAGAAAATTTATCTTGATTTCCCAACAAACCAGAATTCAACAATCGCGATAAAACAACAGAATTTGGATGGCCTGAACGTTTATGCCAGACTTCACTTTTATTTAGAACATTCGAGCATGCAAAAGAAAGACAACTAGGAATGGAAAAATGCAGCGGAAATAAGCGTCCAACTTTAGGCCCCTTCGCGATTACTTTCCCCGACACCTGATCCTGCACAAGACAACCATTACGAGAAAAATGCACATCACAGTTATCATCCACCAGTTGACCAATTGAAATAAGGCTAGTAGACAGTTCTGGTGATACAAAAATATTCGTGAAAGTGGGATCAATATCTCCAATTTTAGTGATGGGTATATGACCACCATTAGCAACCTGAATTTGTGATGAACCATGATACTCTCGCACATTCTTAAGCATACTTGATGAGTTGGTCATATGATTTGAAGCAGCGGAATCAGCAAGCCAAAGTTGTGAATTGGAAGTATTACCTTGTAGCCCTAGGGCCGAGAGGGCTGTAATGATCATGTGCTGCACCATTTCTGGAGTAAGAGAACTGGTAGCAACTATCACAGATGAGTTTTCAGATACCACCGCTGGAAAGGCTTGTATTTTCCGGTTTTGAGGACGAGTGGGACACTCCTTGATAATATACCCTTGCTGTTTGCAATAATTGCAGAACTTCTTTCTACAATTGTTAGCTATGTGGCCATATTCCTTGCAACTATAACACTGAACATTGCCCATATTCCGGCCTCTACCTCTTCCTTGGGCAGCAAAGGCAACTGCAACTGGGTTGTCCTGCTTTAGAGTACTTTGTGTAAGGATTCGCTGTTCTTCCCGCAGTAATTCCCCAAAACAAACATCCAAGGAAGGCAAGGGAGCTCGGCTCATCAAATTTGAGCGAGTAATCTCAAATTCAGATCTCAATTTCATGAGAAATTGATCACGCTTGCTTTGCTCATGCACCTTCTGAATAACCGAGAGGGATTCTACTGGAATCTGGACATAAATGATATCAGTATATTCTGCCCATAGATTCTGAAAACCAGAATAATACTCCTGAATAGAAAGATTGCTTTGAGAATAATTAGAGATGTCGTTTTCTAATTGAAAACGTCTAGCATTGTTATCTTGATAGTAAACCTTTTTCAGATATTCCCACATGGTTCTTGTTGTTTTGTATGGCCTCAGATTCAGAATAATGAGGGGGTCGACTGACCCTAGTATCCAGGACATTACCCGAGCGTCCTTGACCTTCCATAAAGACAGTTCTTTAGCATCAGTAGGGGCTGGATCACTCCCATCCACATGACCCCACAATTCTTTTCCTGTGACAAAGACTTGAAACTGAAATTCCCAAGCTGAATAATTCTTCCCAGTAAATCGGACACCAAACAGATCAGAATTGTTTGACATCTTTGTAGTGATACACACAAAAAAAATCACAGAACCAGGAGAATACAGACCTCAGCTGACAACCAAGAACCAAACCAAAAGAACCAAGAAACTGAGAGTCCTCTGTATCTAGGACTGATTGCAAAGAGCCAGGAGACCGAGAGTCCTATGTATCTAGGACCGATCCAGAATAATCCAGAAACCGAAAACAACAAGAAAGAACCTGATTTTGGGATACAAATTCAAAGGTATAGCTCTGATACCATGACAAGATAATACAAGAGAAATTCTGGAAATGTTTTCTTCCATTCACTAAGAGAGTTACAATATATATATACATCAAGAAGTATCCAATCCCTTAATTCTAGGAAAACATAATCATATCCTTTAATACTAGGCCTAGACAATAATTGAGAACTTTAGAGAGAATCAAGGGATATACAGCTATAACATAAATTAAACAAAGAAAGAAGAATATAGTGACAACTATGAAAGAAATAGAATATACTGACAGCTATAAAGGAAAGACTGACAGCTATTAAAGAGATGAAATAAAAGAGAATATATTGACAATGCTAACAAACCTCACATTAAACAAATTTTGCATAAATCAGTTTGCACACAAAAGGCATCCAAAAGATCCTCATTCTTCTATCAAAGAATGTCTTAACCATACTTTAATCATTTTGTACACATAATAGACAGAGGATGCATAGCCAAGTAAATACTGCATGTGACCCCTCCAAGTTTGAGAAAAAGCAGCTGCCTCCTGCAAAGATAAGAAAGCAGAAGATATAAGAGCTGGTTGTTCAGAATGAGGGGAAACAAAAACATTATAGAATATTTGTTTTTCTGTTTTTAAGAAAAAAATGGAAATAATTAACACGTCCACCAAGTCATATAAATACCCCTGCATCAAGACACATATAAAATCTCCCTCTTCAAGGACCAAACTCCTTTCTCTGAACGTAATGCACTCTTTTTTCCTATCTCCAAAATCAGGCCCAAAAAAACATCAAAGAAACAGAACATCCTCATTCAAATAGCTCAATCAAGATATCTAAAAGCCACTGCTTGACATGTTAGACATCAGCATGTCATTTAATGTACTCTCCAGATGACCTTTGTAACTCCAGCTCATAATTATCCTACATATTAAATAAAAAATATTTTATCCATGAGCTAGTAAAAAATTGAGAATGAAGTGGATTTCCTAGAGTCAAAGAGCATATACTAGAAATAAATCTTAGCTTGGCGAAGCTCATATATTTCCAAAAATAGCTGTTTTGAAAGCTCCTCTAAAGCATGAACCTCTGCTTCCATGGTTTTAATATCTGAAAAAAAAAAAAAAAAAAGAGCACACCATAAGTATGAACCATAAGGAGCATGGGGACAAACTAAATGCTAAATGATAAAAGCTCATATATATGATGGATAGTAAAACAGAATGCACGACTCACTCAAAATTTTAATGGCCTATTTTAACTGGAATGAAAAAGAAGGGAGTGGAGATGTGAAAACAGAAACAGGAGGCAGAATGGGGCTGATGAGAATAATTAATGAAAGGCCATCACTGCATTTGATATACAACTTGGATTGCTGGTATAGTGTGCGGGGGGGCCAGTGTGCATGCTGGTTGTGGGATTTCAGACGGGGAAGAATGTGGAAGTCGTGATGGTAGGATGGCACCCTCTGATGGCACCCTCTGATGGCAGCTGTACGGTGGTGGTGGTGGCAGTAGAGGTGCTCAAGTTAGTATCCTAGCAGTCAAAACTATACCCCCATGGTTATGGAAAAAAAAAAGGTAAAATTCTCACTCAATCTTTATTTTTTATTCTGAGCTTCATTTTAGATATTTCCCCTTCCTAGGCTCCAACTCCAAGCTATAAATGGAGCTTAAGAGTATGGCTAATAAAAATGACAAAACACATGTTCCAAAAGCTATATTGGGGAAGAAAATGTGTGCATAACCACATACAAGCAGGAAAAGTATGGAAATTTTCAAGACAGGAGCTACTCTACTCAGTAATTTAAGCCACCTTGTTCAATAGAAATCTTCATCACCAATTCACAAAAATTACAATTATTTACAATTGCAACACCTCATACATGAAAATCTAGATGAAAACTGGAAGTAATAGCATGATTTCTGAAAAGAAACATCATGAGATTACAAATTTATTAACCTCTGAAAGTAAAATACAAACAAAGTAACAAACAGAATGAATGCACTTATAGCCTGTGGAAAACAGATATCGTTTTGTTAAGGAATTTCCCCAAAAAAACATATCAAACAAAATTAACATCGCTAAAAATGGTTAAAAAACAGTAACCTTGCTCCTTTTGATCATCTTGAACAGATCGTACAACCATGCCAACTATCCATTTGAAGAAATACCTAGCAACATACAACCTCGTGTCAGAAATGTCTAAGTCTAAGTGCAACGATTTCTAAAGATTATTAGCGATAAAAATTGTAATGTCCAAGGTATTAGGTCTAAGTATTTAACAGGGGGGAAAGTTATTGTACTTGAATCATAAATATACACATGTTTGTGCATTTGCACAAGTG
The DNA here is from genome assembly GCA_033617975.1 of Populus alba x Populus glandulosa. Lineage (NCBI taxonomy): Eukaryota > Viridiplantae > Streptophyta > Magnoliopsida > Malpighiales > Salicaceae > Populus > Populus alba x Populus glandulosa. The sequence goes on from CM066161.1 coordinate 7,202,605, forward strand.
AGGGCATGTACTTGCAAGCTCAAGGTTGTCGAAAACACTTTTTTGACATATCACGGAAAACACAATGTAAAATCGTAAAACTAGAAGTAAATTTTTTTAATTAATTATATATTGACAATTACAGTCAAATAGTAAATAACAGTATAACACAATTAAAACAAAAGTGAAATAAACAATAGAAAAATTCAAGCACCTTAAAATACATAGAAAACTATAAATAGCAGGGTAACTAGTAAACCGGTTTCTGGAAAACCCAGAACCAGTCGACCGGTTATTCATACAAAACCAAGAAAATCACTCATCTTATTCTTCTTATAAACTTGTAAACTCGGTCTGGTTTTACCGATTTTACAAATCAACTCGCAATTTTGACAACAATGTGCAAGCTTGCCAAAACATGTGGGCAAATAGGACAGCGAGCCTAGTTATATCATAAAAATGTGAGATGATTAGCAAACTCAATTTTGCATCTAGTTTTGGCCTCAACAAATAAGTTATCTTTCACATTGCCATTAACCCTAAGAAGAAATTCCTACAAAGTTAGAACTTTGATGAAAAGAACTTGCAGCATAATTAGTTAAAATATATTAGGTGTATATAACTGTCAATTAGTTAGCTGATATTTAGCCTAACTTTCAGCTCCTAGATTGTAGTTTATTCAATTGTATAGTTTACTTACCTAAATGATTGATATGTATCCTATATAAATAACCCTTAATGATATGAATAAAAACTATCCAACCTAATTCTATTCTTCAATTTGGTATCAGATTTTTACATTAAAGGTCCTAACTCGATTCCTTGAAGAGAATTTGTATGAATCTTCATTTTTAACCAGCAGCCATTGTTGACACTCTCTTGCTGTTTTTTCCTTAGAGCCACTTCAATCAACCCTAGTCTTCTATGTTTGACAAGCAAGCAAATATGTCCAACAGTGACAAGGCCCTTGTAAATTCGAACGGCAAGATTTTGTCTGCCATGATTATTCAAGAGAATTTCTCTCAAATCCATATTAAACTGGATGGTATAAATTATCATGTTTGTCTAAAATTCTGGAAATGTGTGTTGCTAGTAGGATGAAGAAGGGTTATATTACTAAAAAAAACAATGACGACCTAAGGAGTGTGCTTCTCGGCAAAGGATGTATGAGATGCTGGAAAAGGCATGGCTATCTAGAGTAGTTTAAGCTTAAGCAAGCTAAGAGATTAAAAAAAAAAAAAAAGCAAACCCATCAGCTGCCTCATTCTATACCTATATATATCTCAAACTATAGAATTCTTGGCCCAAAACCCTATATTAAAAACAGAAAAGAGAAAGGAATTTCCTTCTTGGATCTGATTTTGGAAGGTGAGAGTGGGGGGGGGGGGGGGCAATTGCCCCTATGTAGCTCCGCCACTGGTTATGTTCATATTCACTCTTATAGGGATAAGCTCAATCCTTGTGCCCTTTGGTGTCTTTCTAGGTTACTCTAATTCCCAAAAGGGATATAAGTGTTTTCATCCTCTACGGGTAAATACTACACTTCCATGGACATTTGGTTCTATGGAAAAGTGTACTATTTTTCTGGGAATGTGTCTTTTGTTCCTCTTCCAGGAGAAATTAGTAGCAAGGAAGAAGAACATTTATGGTTGGCAGAAAAGAGATTGTAGATTTCAAGTGAGGGGGGAAGGATCCAGCTATTATGGTTGAGGGGGAGATCTCTTTTGATCCTATAAAGGAAGTTGTATCCAAACTTGAAGAGGGTATGGATAAAAGGTCCACTCAATTTTTCCAAAAGGGTTGTACAAGAAGGAACTAAAATGTAATTGTCAAGCCTCCACCTCATTTTGACTCCAGTACTCCACTTGATGCTATTACCATACCATCAATTGACTCATACAAGATTGACCGTGAGATACATGTCCCTTCTTCTATAGATTCATAACATGTATCTTTAAGGTCTGCCAACTCATATTCACAAATTAGTGGTCAAAAAAGGATACATCCCCTTCATGTCTATAAAGAGACTGATAGATTTGGATTTTTCAAATCATCTAATGCCATTTATCCCATGTCTGATTTTGTCTCTTATCATCATTTGTTGATTTTGTCTCTTATCATTATTTGTCAAGTCTCACTTATCTTGTCTAAGTTTCACTTATCTTTTGACCTTTAATTGTCCTCTATGTCTATACCTAGAGATTTTTTGGAAGCTTTTGGAGACCATAGTGGAAGTCTGCTATGGTTGAGGAAATGAAGGTACTCTAGAAAAGCTCTACTTAGGAGATGGTCGAGCTACCTCAAAGAAAGCAGCAGGGTGTAAAAGGGTGTTTTCGATGAAGTGCAATTCATATGGGATCGTTGATAGGTACAAGGTTAGACTAGTTGCTAAGGGTTACACTCAAACTAGTAGGATTGACTCAAGAGAGACTTTTACTCCCATGGTTAAGATGAACACAGTTAGAGTCATACTCTCTTTTGCATTTAACATAGATTAGCCATTACAACAACTTGATAGGAAGAATACCTTTCTTCCCGATGATCTAGTAGAGGTGTATATGGACCCTCCTCGAGGATTAATGCCAAAAGGAGGTGAAGAATGCAAGATGGAAAAAGGTGTTGTATGTGTTTACAATAAAAATAAACATCCACGAGTCGGCCACGTAAGAACTCTAATTATTCACTATTTTATAGGGAAAGATAAGCTGAAATCGATCGTGAATAGTATGATCGATCAGAGACAAGTATGATCGATCAGAGACAAGGGAGACTAGGGTAAAGCAATCGACCATAAAAACAAGGTTTATGTGATCAACCAAAGTATCTAGGCTTATGCAAAACATGAGTCCTCAACATGTAAAGTTAGTTAGTGTTACTTAACAGGTTAGGATTCAAATGTTTATCAAAAAAAGAGCTATGATTTAGTTAGAATACAGTTTGTCTTAGGATTCATCATATCAACTCCTTTTCTAATATGGACAACCTACATAGGATTAGATTTAAGAGATTCCCCAAAACTCTAATATCTTGTAATGATACAAATAGGATCATATAGAAAATTTATCTTTCTTTCAATTTTTATTGCTTTCCTTTACAACTTTATTTACTATTTTATTTAATTCCTATACTTTAAAATGACTTCAATTATTTCCTTTTCCTTTCTACGCCTGTTCTTTTCTACATTTGGTGTTGTTTGGAGTAGATATACCTTTTTTGAAGTTCCAAAATCTTGGTATTTCACATTCTACTTGATTTTGCGAGGTTACTACTAGCCTCCTCTTGGGATTAAGTTCTTATAAAGGTAGTTTCTCCTCCTTGAAAAGGTAGAAACGATTAATTGGTAGCATAATTGATCAAAAGATTATCTAACAGATCAACAACATGGACTGCATCAATTGCCGTGGGTTTGGTTCGACAAGTTGTGCCAATGAAGAAGTGTGGTTTTAATCAATCATGGGCTTGGTTCGACAAGTTGAGCCAATGAAGTAGTGTGGTTTTAAGCATGCCTTGGCATATCACACTCTATTATAGAAGCTTCAAAACTAATTGGCCAAGGAATTTGAGATGAAGGACTTCAAAACTTTGAAATATGTTTTAGGCATTGAAGTATCTTGATCCAAGCAAAGAATCTCACTCTCTCACTTAATGGAAATACATATTAGACCTCCTAACCAAAACTGATAACTCTGTCTTGTGAACCTGTGGATGCTCCTATTGAGATTAACCATGGTCTTGCTTTCTCTTGAATCAAGTTCTAATGAATAAAAAGAGGTATCAAATAGTGGTAGGTAAGTTGATCTGTCTAGCTCATACTAGACCTAACCTATCATATGAAATTAGTGTTGTAAGCCGATTCATGCATAGTTCAAGTAACTGACACATGGATGCAGTGAATTGTATCTTGACTTACCTGAAATTCTCTCTAGGTAAAAGGTGTTATGTTCTCCCAACATCTTGGCTTGCTTAAAATCCTCTCCATATAAAGGTGTTATATTCTCTTGACATTACCACATTGATATTGTGGGATATATTGATTCTTATTTTGCTGGATCCAAATTAGAAAAAAAAAATCTACCGGTAATTATGTGTCACATATGGGAGGTAACTTAGTAACTTGGGAGTTAAAAAAAAGAATGCAGTATCACTATGTAGTGCGGAAGAAGAGTATTGTGCCCTCCATCATGCGATTACATAACTTGACTTAAAATTCTCTTGGGTGAGTTGGGTACAACCTAAGAAAACCGATGGTACTCTTTTGTCATAACTCAATTGCTATTGAGATTACCAACAATCTAGTTCAACATGAACAAACAAAGGGTATTGAACTTGATAGGAATTGCATTAAAGACAATCTAGACTCTTGTGTAGTTGAGATTACTTATATTATGAGTGTGAATTTGTTGGCTGACATAATGACTAATGTTGTTACTATTGGTCCCTTCCATATGTTGCTATCCAAGTTGGGCATATATGATATCTATACACCAACTTGAGGAAGAGAGTTAATATATATTAGGTGTACACAACTGTCAATTAATTGGCTGATTGCAGTCAATTAGTAAGCTGATTATAACCTCACTTTTAGCTCCTAGATTGTAACCTATTCAATTGTATAGTTGACTTACCTAGATGATTGATACGTATCCTGTATAAATACCCCTTAGTGATAGGTGTAAAAACTATCCAGTCTAATTCTATTTTTCAATTGAATTTAAACTTTTTTCCTTAAATCTGGTGTAAATTAAATGTCTACACCAGCCTCGTTATGTCTAGTCTTGAAATGAACTTTTTTTCTAGATTTAGGTAATTGATAGTCATAAGATATCATGTAAAGCAGAATTAGTCCAAGCTATCTCTTAAATCCTTCCTAAAACATATATTGCTATCCACTAGAACTTCTTTAGGGTATCAAACGAATTTCCAAGTTTGTGGACTAATACCAACTATGATACTCAGATTTAACATCTCCAGGAAGGGGGTGGAAATCTTTTGATGTCATTTAAACAATGCTATATATTTTTCTTAACAGCAACCACGAGCAGTAACAATCTACCCGATTCTTCCCCTAACCTAGCATATTTGTTTGATATGCATGTCAAAATTATGTTTTTCTTTTTCTTTTTCTTTTCTTTTTTTTGTTCATGTATTATAAGGTCTTCTTATACTATCTCAAATTGATAAGCTCAAGACTTATTATAATATATTTGTTTCTGAGCAACATTGATTAAAATTGTGCCCATGTTTCTAGTTTTATCTCTTCTAAATATGTTTTCACGAGCTAAACTTAAGAATTCCATAAACAACGAAGTAAGTTTTCAGCACAATTATTTGTTAAATAGGTGGTGCTCGCTGTATGATACTTTTTCCTCTCTTTTTTTTACAGATTTACTTCAATCTTAAAGCTGCATTGTATGATTGACTATAAAATTTGTTTACTTCAAGCATGATGTCTCCCTGGGAAATAGATGCTTTGATAACTTTAAGGCGTTTTACTGAGCATAATGTAAATTGCAAATTGAATTCACATCTCATCCAAGCACATTACTCCATTAAAAAAAATTGATGCTGCAATGACAAAGCACAAGAAAGAAACATAATAAGAAAAATAGAAAGATAAGAAACCTCCTCTGATCCCTGAATTCGTTCCATCACCAGCTGAGAAAGGACAATCTTCTTCTTCTTTGCAATACAAGTCTCAATTGAAGAGGACGAGTTGAAGGAGATTGCAAGAGAAAGCCAAAACGGCACTGAAAATGATCTGAACTAAAATGCTCTTTTCTCTTCGTATTCTTTGTAAAGCCTTCTGTTTAAGAAACAAAGGCAAAGTGACCCAACCACCGCAATTTCTTCAAATAAGTCCCCACCCGCCCTTCTCTCTTGCTATCTTGGATCTCCCTCATACTCACTGTCCTCTATGCTTTCTTGCTTTCTGAATGCTGTTCTGTTCTCTTGTTGATAAAGAAAACCTTTATATCTTCCTCTTCTTGTTCTCTCTCACCACACCCAACGAAATGCCACCAAGCACTTATAAGTGACTGCCTGTGGTTTAACAAAAACTTATTAATTGGTTTCATAACTCTATATCTCGATTTGATATTTTTTAATTCCTTTATAATTTAATAGTATTCTATTAGTTATTTCACACCATCTACTAAACAAAAAATAGCATCTCTTAAACAAAAAAAAAAAAGGGGATTAAATTTGGAAGACAAATTTAAAATAAATCAAATTATTAAAAAAAATCCAATATAGCATCTCTTTAAAAATAAAAATAAAAATAAAAATTATTGAGACAATAATATATTAAATCAATCTGGATTTTGTAGCCTAATTTATCAAACTCACAATTTGAATCATAAACTCTACTAGGTTTAATATTTTCTTAAGAAAATTACCTAAATTTATGATAAAAAAAAATAATAATAAAAAAAAGCAAAGGCAAAACAATGAAGTTGGAAGAAAAAAAAATCAAAAGAAAAAAGTCAAGATAATATTTTAAAAAATATTGAGATGGCTACTTATTGAATCGATCCAAGTTAATTTATTAAAATTATGGCTTAAATCATGAGATTGTAATAATTTTATAAAAAACAACTTAGAACAAAACTAATCCTACATAAACTAAAACGAAACATATCATAAAAAATTATTTAAGATAAACCAAATGCTTCAAAAATAAATTTCAATATGGCATTTTTTTTATTAAAAAAAAATTGAAATGACAATATATTAGATTGAAGACGTATCACCCCTAGTGCACCCTACCTAAGCTAAGTTGTATTGTTATTTAATTGTTTTTTTAGGTCAAGTTTCTATTCGTTAGTCTCGTCTAAGGTCTAAGACAAATCTTCCTTTGTAAGGAAATCTTTACCTTACCGGGTTAAATCCTAACTGTTCTAAAGCCTGAATTTTAGCATCACATTTATTTTATATTTTGCATCTTTAATACCCAATAGTGTAGATTATTGTATAGCTTTACACCTCATAGATATTAAAGTCTACATCTGAACTCTAATATAAAATGAACGAAATGATTGATAAAGTATTTTTGACATTTTAGCCAAACCCCAACAGATAATCATAAACTGGTTTATGATATGTATTTTTTATTTTTAAAACATGAGAAAGATGCAATTTGTTTTTTTTTTTTATGAAAATATACTTGGAAAACTTTCTAAGATCTGGCCGTATGCATGAAAACAAAATATTTTTTTGTTTTTCTTGTTTTTTGAAAAGGAAAAATTAATTAAGAACTTTGAGATTTTTTTAAATTTAAATTTTTTTATGAAAAGTTTCGGAGAAAACCAAGTATTCTAGTTCTAGATTTGTATCTTACAGTGCAAAAATACAACTCAATATTAAACAAAATTGGTAGGAAAACACGTAAGAAAATAAAAAATATTTTGAAATTCCCTTTGAATTTATTTATTTTGAATTTTTTTTGTTTTATTGTTTTTATAATATATAATATTATATTATTATTATTAAATATATGGTTCAGGATGGCCCAGCTAACTAGGCTAGACCCAGCCGGACTATGCTGATTAGTAGGCTAACATGTTAGGCCACCAACAACCCACCAAATTTGGGCTCCTCTCTTTTTTTTTCTTTTTTCTTTTTTTTTTAGACTAGACCCGGCTTGACCTTATAAGTTGGGCTGAAATATATCCAGCATGGTCTCAAGAGGGGTTAATTAGTCCCCCTACATGTAGAATGAATTCTTATTTTGCATGCAGGCAATGACCTTGAAAGGGGAAGAAAAGGGGGGAAGTTTACTTGGCCTGGAGGTCACGACAGTGGTAAGGATGTTTAGCTGGTGGCTCAAGAGGCTTTGATGGAGGAAATGGTGGTCGGTGTCGGCTGTGGGGGGAGAAATGCATAGGAGAAGGGAAATGCGTGGTGTTTATAGTGGTTGTTTTTGTTGTTGGACCACGACGGTGCTGAGGAGGAGGGGTTGGTCTGTTGGTGGTTTTCTTTGGTAGATGTAAGAGGTGATGGCAACGACGGAGAGTGAGAAAAGAGAGAGAGAGAGAGAGAGAGAGAGAATTGTTGGTTGGGGAAGGAAGAAACCATGGAGCATACTGGTTTTTTAATCAATTTTGGAACCAATTTTCTCCTTCAGAACATGAAATCCTTATCTATTTATAGAGGTTGGAAGATGGACACTTGGTCTCTATTTGTGTCAAATATTAGCCCTTGGATTGACACAGAAGGATCTCATGTGTGCCTCTATAAGAAGCGTGTTATTGGGAAGGAAAAAAATTTTGAGTTTAATCATAAAATTATAATTAAGGTTTAGGAGTTGACACATAATATTATGGCTACTAGGAACTTATAGCTTGCAAAAGTCTGAGTAAGAGACTAGTTGTGTAAGGGGAAGATACATCATCCCCAATGCACCCGACCTAAAATAAATTGCATTGCTAATTGATTGTTTTTCTAGGTCAAGTTCCTATCTATTAGTCTTTTTCTAAGGTCTAAGGAAAATCTCATATTATGAGAAAATCTCTACCTTATTGGGTGAAGTCTTAACGTTCTAAAGTCTAAATTTTAGCCTTGTATTTATTTTCCACTTTATATCTTTAGTACTGTGGGTGTACTCTACTATATAGTTGTGCACCCCTCGAATATTAAAGTGTACATTTAAACCCTAATATAAAAATGAATGAAATGATTGGTAAATAGTTTTTGATATTTTGATCAAATTCTAATGAATAATCATAAATTGGTTACAATATCTATTTTTTGCTTTTTTACATGATAAAGATGCAATTTTTTGTTATTGTTTTTTTAAAAATATGCTTAAAAAACTTTTTAGTATCTCATCACATGCATGAAAACAAAATATTTTTTTTTGTTTTTGGAAAGGGAAAATTAATTTAAAATCTTTGAGATTTGTTTTTAATTTTAATTTTTTTAAGAAAATTTTTGGAGAAAACCAAGTATTTTAATACTAGATTTGTATCTTATAGTGCAAAAATACAACCCAATATTAAATAAAATTGATAAACAAATACGCGAGAAAATCAGAAATATTTTGAAATGCCTTTTGGTTTTTTTAAAAAATTTTATTTTATTTTTTTATAATATATAATATTATATTATTATTAGATATTTAGGACAGACCCAGCCAGGCTGGGCCGACAGCAGCCTACAAGATCAAGGTTCCTCTCCTCTCTTTTTTTCTATTTTTTTTTTTGCTAGGCTAAACCCGGCCTAGCCTTATGGGCTGGGCTAAAATAGGTTCAGCTTGACTTCAGGGGGGGTTAATTATTCCCCCCTGCATGCAAAACGAATTCTCGTTCTGCATGCAGGCAACGACGGTGCAGGGAGGAAGAATAAAAAAAGAAAGACAGGGGGAAAGGGTACCTAGTTTGGGGGTTGCGATAGTGGTGAGTATGCTCAACCCTTGAGAGGCTTCGGTAGAGGAAAGGATGGTTGGAGTCGGTTGTTAGGGGGAAGAAACCAAAAACTGTAAAGGGAAGGGGAAACATGTGGTGGTTTCTCTCATTGGACCATGATGGTGTTGAGGGGGAGGAGCTGGTCTGTTAGTGGTTGTCTTTGGCATATGTAAGACGTGATGGTAGTGGCAGAGAGAAAGAAAGAAAAAAGAGAACTATCGCCTGGGGAAGGAAAAAACCAGGGAGTCAGCTGAGTTTTTTATCGACTTTAAAACCAATTTTATCCTCATTCAGGAAATTGATTAGTACTTAAAAGTGTATTTTTATCAAGGTTTTATATCATCATTTTGCACTTGAAGTATCAATAACTCCTTAACTAAAGCATGTTTTATGATAACATATCTAATAATATAAGATACCTTTAATTTATGGTAAATATTTATCTTAAATGCAGGCTTATCACATAAATAAAAGGATTGATTGATGAGTTTAAATACTGAAATTGAAAGGACAAAGAGAGAGCCAAACTTAAAAAAGAGATGTTGGTGTAGTCTAAACCGCAACACTATTCGGTAATTGGGTCATATCTGGAGCTGTAGATCTCAGATTTAAGTATGCTTTATATGAATGGAAAGGCAAGACATAGGCCTACAACTTTCATAGGAGTCCAAGATTTAAAAAGATCGTTTTCAAGTCCAAATTATAGCAATAACGGAGAAGTCTGAATCTGTCCTGCAGCCTAGACATTATTCAGTGTTCAGCCTATATCTCGAGTTCTAGAAGTCCAAATGACCTCAATTGTTTTTTCCTAGAAAGATAAGACAATTTCCTAGAACTTTCATGAGTATAATTGGTTTCAATTTTGATGTTAGCAATGACGTTTTGTTCAGACAAGAAGATAAGAATTTTCACCAAGTCAAGAGTTGGTCACCCACTCAACAATTAGTCATCAAATCAATAGTTCCAAATTTTGGCCTATAAAAGGAGGCATTTGCCATATATTTAGGCATCTTGGTTTTCAAATCAAGATCATGCTCTTTATTTCTTTTTTTATATTTTTGTAATGTTTAAGTTTTATTTCATGTTATATTTTCTTTAATCTCTTGTTTATGCTTTTCATTTCCTTTACTATACTTATATTATTTATTTATGTTTATCTTCTTCATTATGTTTAGTTAAGTTTATTATGTCAATGTGAAAAGGTTTCACTAATGGTGTTAGAATATGTATAATATAAACTCAACATGGATTTCAATGTTTATATCAAAGAAAATTTGTTATTAACATGTCTTATCTTTTTATCTTACTAATTCTTAATACCTTGCTTGTTAAATGGTTAATCTAGATTTGTGTTGTATAACACTTGGTACAGAAATGTTTGGCACTTTCATAGCCAACCATGTGGTATAACATACACCTGACTATGAAAGGAACTTGATTTGTTGTTAACATAAGTTAGCATCTTGAATTCCTGATAATATTTAAAGGTATGGTGTTATTTAAATAAGATAATTAATATGATCATGTTAACAATTTATAATGAACTATTAAGGATAAATCATCCGATTGGAACCTCCTTTATGTGTGGTTTCTAGTTGAGTAATAAAAAGAGTTTATACTATAATTATTTCTAATACCATTAGTAGATCCTCTAACCTTGACAATTATTTTTATCATTGTTTAATGCTTATATCAATATCACATCTCAAAGCTCTCTTTATTATTGTTGTTGTTGTTGTTGTTGTTGTTTATAATTTATATAGTTAACCTCTTTATGGTTCGACTTCAGTCTTGCCGGGTTATTTATTACTTCTACACTTCTGCACTTGGGAGAAGACATCAATCTTTTGGTCGTGTCAAGTTTTTGGCGCCGTTGTCGGGGAGGTAAATTTCTATACAAATTATAAATTGTTATATTTTTCTCATTTCACTTTTCTTTTATCTAACTTTTGTTTCTTGTGTTTTGTCTCCTTTTCTTTTTCTTTTTCTTTTCTTTTTTTTATTCTCTTCTTACATGTGCATGAGAGTTTGGTCACATACATTAAATGATAGACTTTATAAGGTATCATCATCTTCTTTAGAAAACATGGCTGAAGAGGATAATCAGTCGCTTTATAATGAGAATAATCGGGTTAGAACACTTAGAGACTATATGAATCCAACAAGCACTATTGCACGATCATGTATATTTTTTCCTCCTGATGCATCTCATTTTAATTTTAAGACATGTATTATTCAACTTTTACCTTCTTTTCATGGCTTAAATATAGAAAATCCATACTTGCATTTGAGAGAATTTAAAAAAATTTGTAATACTTATAATGACTCAAATTGTAGCATGAACACCATCAGATTAAAACTTTTTCCTTTTTCATTAAAAGATAAAGATAAAACATGACTACAAAATTTGAGACCAGGATCCATTCGTGCTTGGGATGAAATGTAACAATAATTTTTAAAGAATTTTTTTCCGTCTCACATAACAAACTCTTTCAAAAGACAAATTACCACTTTCACTCAAAAACCAGGAGAAATATTTTACCAATGTTGGGATAAGTATCAAGACTTGCTTAATACTTGCCCTCATCATGGTTTTGAAACATGGAGATTGGTTTCATATTTTTATGAAGGGTTAACACCTAAAGATAGACAAATTGTGGAATTGATGTGCAATGGAAATTTTGAAAATAAAGACCCTGATGAAGCAATGGGATACTTAGATTTGCTAGCTGAAAATGCTCAAAATTGAAACACTACGGGCACTTATGAGGCACCGGGTAAAAATCAACCTCATATATCTAGTGGAGGTATGTACAACCTTAGGGAAGATCATGACCTCCAAGCCAAATTTGCATCTTTAGATAGAAAAATCGAGGCACATGAATTTAAAAAGAATGGTCAATTAAAATATGTTCAAGACATTAGTGTCAAATCTGTGAAACAAATGAACATGCAACCAATGACTATCCAACTTTGCTTTCTTTCAATGAATGACTTTATGAACAAGCTCGTGCTTTAAACAGTTTCCAAAGTCCCAATCATAACCCATAATCACAAATATACAATCCTAGTTGGAGAAATCACCTCAATTTCAGTTGGAAGAGTGGCAACAATAATGCACAAACTTCACAGCCATCATTCCAAGCACGCCATAATTTCTAAAATTCTTATGGATATGCACCTCCTTATGCTCAACTTTCTAAAAGAAATCTTGAGAAAACATTACATGCATTCATTAAAAAGCAAGAGACAACCAACATTCAACTTGCTCTAAGCATGAAAGATTTTAAAGATGCTTTTGCAAAATTCATATATGCTCTTAATTTTCAAGAGAAAGGTATTTTTCATCTCAACCATAGCAAAATCCAAAGAGGCAATATAATGCAAATACAAGTAGTTCTAGAAGTCAACACATGGATCAAGTCAAATCAGTCATCACTCTTCGCAGTGGTAAGGTTATTGAAAAATCCACTTTTAAACCTTGTGAGAAAGATGATGAGTCAATCTCTGAGGGTAAGGAAGGGGTTAAATCTGAACACTACAAAAAAAAGACCGATTCCCCACCAGCACTTCCATTTCCTCATGCCATGACCAAACAAGAAGTAATCGAGGATGAAAAAGGCACCAAAATTTTTGTCACGGATCATTTGTCAAAATTGACAATAGATTCGACATCCAACATCACACCAATCGATGATTACTTTCCTAATGAATCTTTACTTTCTCTTAGTTCAATGCCTTGGTTTGCTAAAAATAGCAATTTTCTTGCTTCAAGATTTTTGCCAACTCATTTGGATAACCAAGACAAAAGAAAGTTTTTTAGCGACGTACAAGACTTTTATTGGGATGACCTTTACTTATTCAAATATTATCCTGATCAAATATTTCAAAGGTGCATTCCCGACAATGAGGTAAGTAGTGTCATTAAATTTTATCACTCTGAGGTTGATGCAAACCTCGTGATCACGTGGTCACGCAACCCACAATCAAGATTGAGATCTGATCTTGGAAAGCCGAAAGAGGTCTGATAAGAGTGTGACACAATGGAAACCTGCCCCCAAGGCACCAACACTATTGGAATGAGTAGAATGACGCCACGAAGCCAGTTAATCTTCGATAAGTCAGATTCAGTTCGTTCAAGAACTTAAGAATGCAAGAATCACTCTCACACGTTAAAACTGAAAAATTCAGAATAATATTCATCAAAGCTACCAAAAGTTTGGCCTACATGAGTTTAAATAGTTCTTGAAAAGTTAACCCTAATAGACCCCTTATGTGGACTTATATGAGGTCCACTCAAAACTAGCCCAAAACCCTAAACTGAAAAGCCCATAACCTGATCCAAACAAGCCTTGGATCTTAGCTCAAAACAAAGTTTTAATTAAGCCCAAACATTAAAGAAAATAATAAAAATAACTAATCTGTCATTAAATACCACCAGCCCTTCTTTCCTTGTGTAGCTAGGATGAATAAGGAATCCTTATAAAAAAAGGATTCTGAAACATTAATGAATCACCGCCACACTTGTAGATTATATTGCAGCTCATTAAAGATCCTTGTGGAACTAAGAAATTCCCAAAACCAGCTGCAGCATCCTTGTAGGAAAAGAATCCTAACTAAATAGGAAGTCCACAAGTCAAATGGAAGTAAATAACAAAATTTGTACAACCTTCGTTGACCAGTATTGCGATTCCTTCCCGAACTCGGATTGACCTGAATTTTTAACCCAAGAGAGTAGAACATGTTTGGAGAGTCCACATAAAATATTAGCACGATCCAACAGTCGGATTGAGAATTATGACAGTTGCCGTGAACCTGGATTGTTGCGCTTTTTACGCCAAAATCTGAATCTGACTTTACTTGGGTCATGTCATAGGGCTGAACCGTATCAGAGGTATATGGGGATCATTTCTCGTCAAAAAAGACGACTGCAAAAATCTCACCAAGTGGATTTTACTGGCCCACCATGTTCAAGGACTCATATGCATTCTGCAAAACCTGTGAAAATTATCAAAAGGTGGGATTTATTTCAAAACATAGAGAGTCTTTAGATAATCTTCTATTAACTCTTAAGTCTCATCATAATGGAGATGTGCATCATGCAAGTTTTGATTTATAGCCCCATTTTCATAAAGAACATGTTCATCATAGTCTTGAGAATCTGACTAAAAAAAAACCTTGTTTGCCAATTTTTAAAAAAACTAGATGGGAAGCCTATCCCTAACCCATAGAGGGTGTTTAAGCCATTCTTGGACGTAAAACCAAGGGAAGATGTGAGTCATAATCACAATTACCTGTATATATACATGTTTTTTCAAAAAAAAAAAAGAGAAGAGAGAGAGAGAGAGAGACTCCAACTGGCTTCTATATAAGTGATATGATTGCATTTTCTTTTTTCTCATCTATAAAACCTTCTTCTTCTTCCTTTCATTTCTACTCAACCCACACATTCTACAAGCATAGACAAGTCTTGAAATGGCAGGATCCTCAGCTCTTAAAATAAAAAAATATATATATGTTTTTTGTGGATCCAGTCCTGGAAAATAAAAAGAGTTTATAGAATCCGTAAATCATCTTGGTCAGATACTAACTGAAAGAAAGATTCATTTAGTATATAGGGGAGGCAGCTTTGGGTTAATGAGGAGTGTGTCAATAGTTGCATTTTTAGGAGTTAGTCAAGTTTTAGGGGTCGTCCCCAAAGCTTTAGCAAAAGAGGACATTATTGGAAAAACAATTAGAGAAGAACTACAGGTCTCCACAATGTCTGATCGAATAAATACAATGTTTAAACATGTTGATGCCTTCATTGCCTTACCAGGTGGTCTAGGCACATTGGAAGAAATCTTTCATATTTTTTCTTGGGTCCAACTGCACATTCACCATAAACCCATAGGTCTGTTAAATGTTAATAGTTTTTATGATAAGTTGTTATGTTTTCTTGATCATGTTGTGGAACAAGAATTTCTAACATCTTCGGCATGACAAATCATAATCTCTACTGCTACTACTGAACAATTGATTGACCAACTACAATCTTTAATCCCTGTAATTGCTTCCTCCATGAGTCGCATAAATTGGTTAACTAAGGAAAGCCATAAAAAGCTTAGATTGGATTTGAGCCTTCGTTTGTAAAAAAATTATGAAACATACGAGGCGCTTTCTAATATCAAATAAACCGATATCTTTCTAAGCTTAGATTGGATTTGAGCTTTCGTTTGTAAAACAATTATGAAACATACGAGGCATTTTCTAATATCAAATAAACCGATATCTTTCTAAGCTTAGATTGGATTTGAGCCTTCATTTGTAAAAAAACATTATGAAACATACGAGGCGTTTTCTAATATCAAATAAACCGATATCTTTCCACAAAAAAACATATCAAGTTTCTTTCAAAAAAAAAATACATTTAAACATTTTAATTTCATATGACTAGGTCTCTCAAATAAAATTAATATTTTCATAAAACAAATAAAAAATACATGGAAAGATTTAGCATTTTTTTAAATACCAAAATTCAAGAAAAATAGTTTTTATATATCTTTTCATGTATTTTTTTAATTTACTAACAAGTTTATTAAATCCATGAGAACTTAGCATACATTTCAAAAAACAAAAATCAACTTGTTTATTTTAATACCGATGATTATGAATTTATAAGTAAGATGTGTTCTTGAATATTAAAAAAAACACAAAAAAATTATGTTTGAGCTTTAGAATGGCTATGCGCGATTCATAAAGTCATGGTTTACTCTACTAGGATGGACATGCTTTGACTAATAGATAGACCGACGATTATAAAAACACAACAATATATTAGTAATTAAACTAATAAACAATGCAGCTTACCTTAGATAAAATGTACTAAGAGTAATATTATTCTTCGTATATATATCTAGTCCTCTTATCTAAACTCTAAAGACTAGTTAAGATTTCTAGTGATCAAAATATTTTGTGATAACTTCAAACTTTTTTTAACTGATAAAAGATAAGGATTTCTTTTTTGTTTTCACCCACACCTGGGAGGACAATCAACGCGACACCACACATATACAATAAAGAGGATGGTTGGATCTTAAATTGGAGAATAAAGATAGCCCTCTCTCGTTATATTATATTACTAGTTATTTAGCATGCCCTCCATCGCGGGTCATAAAACAAATTCTAAAAAACAAATAAACAAGCATGTAGGTTGTTTTGATGTGTTTTTTTACATGAAAAATTTAAAAGTATAAATTAAAAAAATTAAAGTCACTACATATAAAGCATTACTAATGAAAAAATCATGAAACTCAATCCCCATCAAATTAAATACAAAATGATAAAATCAATAAAAAAAAATAAACTATACAAAAGAATCTAAAATAAAAAATTATAATATAAAGAATGAGAGTAAAAGATAAAATAAAAATAAATTAAAGGGTAACAACAAATGTTCAATTGGAGGGTTAAATCGAAAAGAAAAATAACCTTAACAAAAAAAAATCAAAAAAATAAGAAATAATTAAAAATAAAATAAAACAACATATACTTTGAATGAATGGTGAAATTAAAAATTAATAAAACTTTAACAAAAAAATCTAAGAATAAAATAAAAAATAAAAAATAAGGTCCGAAAATGAAAAATATAATATATAACAAATTATAATTGAAAGACTAAATTGAAAACAAACAAAACTTTTATAAAAAGAGTTAAAACAAAAATCAAAAATAAAAAAAATAAAGATTGAAAGTAAAAAAACTAAGAAACAAAGACAACAACTGTGTGCTTTTTTAGATTGTAGAGATAAAAGAATGGAAAAAAAAATCACCAATGACAAGCTACTTATCATCCATCATCACGCATCACACTAAAAAAGAGAGGATATGATGATACTTTCAAAGATGATAAAAAACAGGTTTGGCCACTAGATGATGTCTCACATACCGCACAAATAAGATGGATGTCACCCACTCGTTGATATATATTAAGGACACATCAACATCTTTTTTTAATAAAAGATTAATTATCCAACAAAAAAAATACAAAAATCCCCAATGCCTCTGGAAATTACAAAAACAAATGTGTGAAAGAACAAAAGAACCTGATGGTTCAAGTCTAGGCTTTGTCTTTTTATCATTTTTTTGTCCTTTAATTTTTATTTTTATTTTTATTTTAATCTATAGCTCACATCAAAATAATTCTCATACATTTGATTTGAAACCTGGGGAAGTAGAAGTTTTCAAGTTAACACACCAATCTTTGGCTGAGGATCACCTTTGATCTTGCTTTGTAAATTCTCATTCTGTCCTCTCAGTTTTCTGCAGCAAAATATCCAAGTCTGGAGTCACATAAAGATGGGCATCACACAGTACTTATCTTAAAAGAAAAAACCCACCTTGTGGAGAACGAGAGCTTGTGGAGAAGCCAGATGAGGCAATGGGAATGGACATCGACAGCTTCGTTGTAGAGAATGAGGTGGAGTTGGATCTATCATCTTTGAGGCCAGACCAAGTGTCCTGGTTCTCAGGCCACTCGTCAAAGAAGGGTCGAAGCGACTGCCCTTCGTGTTTCACGGGTTCTCCGGTGGTGAAATCACTACTGAAAAATGAATGCTGGGGATAATCATTCTTCAACGTCGAGTCGTCAGTCGATTTCTCTGTGGTGAATGATGAAGCTCTGGATTGCATCAAAGACCAGGCATTGTCTAGCTGTGGGTCCTTCTGGAGACCCCTGTTGCACCCTGAAGGTTCAGACAAGAAGCTATGCTCGCCACCCTCAGGCTTCAGTCCTTGAAGATACCTATTTTGATATAATATTAGAACCTTGATAAAAATCTTCGTTTACTATAACCTAGAAAACAATTTCCTGACAAGAACTAAATCACGAGGAGAGTCAGCAATGCTGGCAGATGGGGTGTCAATCATTTATGGAACCTTCAAAATATTGATCTAGCAAAAACACATGCGACATCTCATAAGAAAATCCTATCCTTTTGTGTTCGGATAATATTAGATTTCCAATTGTGGTCCTGTTTCTCCATATACCTTCATGAACATGATTTACCTATGTCAGGAATCAGCCTCCAGGAGAGTTAATGAATCTACGAAGAACAGAAGCTCATTCCATTTGAAGGGGGGGAAAAAGGTATCAGAATCAACAAAGTTACAGACACAAAACCATGATATGGCTCAGAAAGGGATACAGATTAGCAGGATAACAGCAGGAAGTAGAAACTAAGCAACTCTTGGGATCAAAGTAGGAATAGCAGAGTGGTAAGAGTTCATGACACTATAATGTCAGGTATGCTCATAGTTTATTTATTTATTTTTAATTTAAAATGAAAAGTCCTTCGGAACAAAAAGAAAAAAAGAGTAACAGAGAGCAAAAAGAGACAACACCTGGACATGGGAACTAGCTTATCACAAGGAGGGCAACATGCTGTTGGCAGATAGTAAAGAGAGTACATGCCCAGGACAAAAGTGTAAGGATCCCAGGCAGCAGCTAACCATTTTAACATAAATTTCTGCAGAACCCCAAAAGTTTGCATGCTCAAGACAATTTAGGGGCGTTAGGGTAGTGTTTGCTTTTCAAAATGTTTTTGGCTTGGAAATGCATCAAAATAATATTTTTTTTATTTTTAAAAAAATTATTTTTGACATCACACATTAAAAACGATGCAAAAACATTAAAAAAAATCAAATTTATGAAAAACAATGTTTCAACAGAATTTCCAAACACATACTGGAGTGCTTGTCAGAATTCCCCCATAAACTTAAGAGCAAAAACAGAAAGCGAAGAAGCAGACCCAAAGCAAAGAGCAGATTTTGACAGCTATTCTCAGACACCAGGGCCCAGAAGGCTAAAATTCAAAGTTTGTGCTGCACATACACTACCAAGGTCACAGGTCTTCCATACAATTTATCAATGGGCCCCTAATTTCACAGGGAAACTTGTCTGAACACAAAAAAGGAACATGAAGCATCTAATAAGAAATCCGTACTTATTGCATACACACACAGGAATTGTATTGCAAGCTTTAATCACCAAGCAGAGAGACATGAACATTTCAAAATTAAAAATAAAATAAAAACGCATAAATAAAGCCTGAGTCGTGTAACTATCTTCAGAAACACCAAAATTTGGGTAGAACCTGACAACTTTTCTCCTCTGAGAATCTCAGGCAATCCCTGACCATAAAAAAGCTGTAAGCTTTTTCTATCTCTATGATCTTTTCAACCAGAGAGTGAATTAAGTTTACAGCCAATTACTTGCTGAAGACAATTTTTAATGGCTGTCAGAGTTGTTGGATTAGTTTTCATGGATATAGAACCAAATCAAAGGAGGAGGAAGCCTGACGAACAAAAATAAATGTCATCCTGTACTTCTTCTCCATTCTATTAGACAACAGAGCCCATCTGAAACATGAAAGGTTTTCTCGACATCTCCACTACTCGCATCACCACAGCCCACGAGTAGGGAAAAAGGAATGAAGTGTGCTAGGCATAATTACCAAAATCTATACAGTGAAGAACGTATCTGGATTAAATTCTTTTCCCTTTTTTAAATACCATATAACTTGGAATAAGCTTAGCAAATCATCTTTGTCATCTCATCTAGGATTTATTTTATTTTATTTTCTTTCCTGGTCAGAAAGCATCCAAAAGGCACACAACAAGTAAATAAAAAGTCGATGATACCTGCAATCTTTAGTTGGGATTCCACGGGGAATGCAGTTCATATGATAATGGGATTGGTTAGGTCCAGAACCAGTGCCCTGGGGATTACCATATGTGCGCAGTGGGAGGTTCTGGAAGCTCCCTGTTCCACTGCTGCTTCCTGTTACAGTCAGTGATGTCACTGTGGACGATGACTGTGTCATGGTTTGTGATTCCACGGGCTTTCTTGAACGGTTGCGGCCACGGTGCATGTGGCGATCACAGTACTTGGAGTCCGGGTATGCATCTTTGGAGCACCTCCACTTCTTGCCGTCGGTCCTCCTGCATCGACCTGGCTCCGGATCCACCTTCTTCCCATAGAAAGTGCAATAGCCCACTGCAAATTATCACAAACAATTTCATACCAACAACAAGACAAGCAGGAGACACACTGTGCCACAATTAATATAATATACACAGCATTGAGAACATGATGATTCCTTATATTAAGAACGGTACAGCCTTTACAAGCAGCAGTGTCAGACTTTGTTATAAAATAAGTGATATGGCATCTCCTAATCACCATATCACATGACTAAAGAAATATGAAAGAGAGAATCAAATCCTTGGAGAAAGCAACGGTCATGGCAGGAAAAGGTTGCATCAATACAATACACAGAACCATTTAGATGATTGACATTACAATTTTATCTCTTCAAGAAATTCTGAAGAAGTGCAAAAATGTCAAATATTTCGCCCTTGAAAGCTGATATATTGACCAAATAATTAGTAGCCCACAAACCTCGACTGTGATCAAAATGAAAAAAGAAAAAGGATGTTCCAACAGATTTAAAATCAATTCAAAAGAATAGCCAGCCTTTGAAATCCAAATCTACCAGATATATATCAACATGCACTTAGTAATGATAATAACAATAAAGGGAAATACTTCTCCATGATAATCAGGAAAACAACATAACATGTGTAAACTTGAAATTACTTATCCATAACAAGAAAACGTAAAAAATTGAAAGCAAAGTTTCAGTGTTTAAACAAGAAGAAGACGCAGAAGGACAAGGGAAAGGGCTGTCTATACTCGACACGATCCCCTAATCAAATCGAGAAGAAACCCAATGAAGACTCTAAATCAGTAGCCAAGAAATGGAAGCTACAGTATACACATAAATGTATATGTGTGAAGGAGGAATATATAGAGCTGGCTTACTGGCGGGATGGTGGAAGAATCTATGAGAAATGGACTCAAAGCTCCTCTGAATAGGGAGCACAAGATCAGGTGGAACACGCAGACCTGCCACCATGTACTTATAGATCAAAGCTTGATGTTCCAGTTCTTGCCATTGCGATACTGTAAATGGCGACCTCATGGTCATCACTCCTGTCCCCATCCCCCAAGATGTCACCCCTGCTGCACCACCACCCCCAGCCCCTCCTGCACCAACAGTACTCATATCCACCACCACCACCACCACCACTACCGCTACTAGTATTGGCTACTGATAATACCACTACTGCTGTACTAACTAGCGATCACAATATTAGCAGAAACTAAAAACAAATGAGCGCTGAGTGACAGGGATGAGGAGAAACACGGGACACAGATCAAACCGTGTCTGAACCATCCAGAGTGTATATATATATATATATATAAAACAATGAGTGCCCGTGTATATGTGCGCGCGCGCGTGTCGCAGTCTCAGTGAGTGTGGGGAGGGGATCCTGAAGGGCAAGTATCGATACAAATAAAGATGGCTAACAAATAATATGATAGCTATTAGAGATTTATATGATCATTAATTTTAATATATATTAAATTAATTAAAATATGTGTAAATTAATTTAAATATTTACATTAAACTAAAAAAAAAGATGGCTAACAAATTATGATTAGTAGTAGTAGAAGTAACTAATGTTGTTTCATATTCAATCAAGGCAGCCTCTCACTGTTCAGTTGTTGGGGGCAATTAGGCTTCTGTAAGTGATTCTTGTAGTAATTCTCTCTTATGGGAAGGTGATTTCCACGTAGGCAGTGGGACCCTGTCTTTGGCAGCTGTAGATTTTTCTTCTTTTTGGAGAAGTGATATCTACTGCTTCTCTTTCCCCTGCCAGAATGTAGGTTTCATGGCATGGCATGGCTTTTGGACCCACAATAAGATCTAGTGGTTGGCAAGGCCTCAATTACTTTTCCTTTTATTTTTTTAATTATTATTTGATGCATATCCGAAGTGGAGACAGATTAGGCGAATTTGGCTGAATGATAAAAACCTTGACTAAATATATAGTTAAATGGTAGAATATATATATATATATATGAGACCAAAATTCATAATATATATATATAAAGCATTTAACAGTTTTACTTATAGGAATTTTTGTTTATATTTACATTTACAGTCTGTCCATATGTATATTACTGACAGGCTCACAAAAAAAAATAGTTTATCGAAAAAACTTTCATCGATATTTTATGGTTTATCGATAAGTTTGTTGATAATAAATATACCAATAAATTTACAGACAGATAAAGTACACCAAAAATAAATAAATTTATTCATTTTATTATGTCGGTATCTTTATCAGTCAATTTAATATATCACCGACAGGAAAACAGTATGAAATGTCATTGGTATTTTTATTTATCCGTCAATATATTTATTGATAAAAATTATCATAAATATATTTATTGATAAATATATAATATATCACCGACAGAATATTATTTATAATTTCTTTTATGAGTTAACAATAACAGTAATATTTATGATAATTTTTTTTACATATATAAAAATTAAAGTTTTCCCTGTAAATTATTCGACAACCAATATTTTTATATTCTAGAATTTTATTAGTTATGCAAAAAAATGTCAAGAATGTACATATAGTTGGATCCAATCCAACATTTTCGAACTCCATGTAATGTCAAATCATGTTCATCCGTGTTCATTCTAGGAGCCACATATTACTTCACCAAATGAGTTAAGATATTCATTACCGATCAATCAATCAATCAAGAAACATTGATCAAAGTCAAAAAAAAAAAAAAAACATATCATCCTGGGTCAATACTCACTAGGGGAAGCAATTTGCACATAAATATGGATTCAAAATATTTCACTCTACTTCTTATTATGCCCAAGACAATAGGTAAGTGGAATCGACAAAAAAAAAAAAAAAAACAACAACTATTTCTTAACATTCAGAAAATTGGTTAGAAACAATCATAAAACATACTTAATATTTTGTTAGAAGTAGCATGGGCATATAGGGCTTCATAGAAAAACATTTTAATAACCTTATAATTTACCCTAAAATATGATTATAATGTCATGTTATATATGGAGCTCAAACTATAAGAACTAAGAAGGCCTATGAAGTGTAACATTGATAGTTTTTTCAATACTTTTTTTTAATTTCACCTCTAATTGTATTTTTTTTTTGAAATATTTTTTTTCTTTTTATTTTTCTTTGATTGAAATATATATAAAAAGAGACAAAATTTGAGTCATAATAATCATGTAAAAAAAATAAAAAATTTCTTAAAAACAATGACATGATTTTTTATCAGCACTAAAATTTTAAAATAAAAGGCAACAGTAATTGAAATAAAGGTTTGTTAAAAAATTTAATTATTTAAAATTATTTGAAAAAAATTATTTTTTATTAATTAATTAATTAATTAATTTTAAAAGAAAATATGTTTTTTTAAACTAAAAAAGCATGGTTTTTTAAATAAAAAAAATTATCATGCTTTTTTGTATATGTTATAATAATCCAAATGAACATTTGATACCATTCAGCTCAATCCATTGCATTGCAAGGAATATTAATTGAGAGCTCGCTTCCAATCTGCTACGCCACTTCTAACTAGTAAGTCAGTTCACCTCTATTCTGTATTAATATTTTATGCAATGATCCTACCAAGAAGTCGTGTTAATTAATATAATTATCTTTATTTATATTATTCTCATTATATTTCAATAAAAAGGATATTGACTTCGAGAGAAAAAATCATTTAAATTTGAATTTTTTTAATTAAAATAGATATTTACACTAGTTTATAAACACTTTGATTAATTTATGAGCCTCGAAGTTAATAGTTATGTAAATTTTTAATGATCCCGAATAATTTAAACTCGTGATTATTGAAAAGTAAACCCATAATCTAACCAGTTAAGTTATTTTTTATGGTTTAAAATTGATTATTGTATTGTATATAAAGTGGGTGGGTATTGATTATAAATTTAAAAAAAAATTCCAAAATGGAATAATAAAAACAAAAGAGGAAGGAGAAACATTAAATAAAGTCTCACCAAACAAAATCAACCATCTCGATCTCGTCATTCTCTCTCGCTAAAATCAAGAGTATTCCCAGAGACGTCATATCTTTCTTCTTTTTCTTAAAGAGAAATTATATATATATATATATATATATATATATATATATATATATATATATATATATAAGTAAAAGATTCCTCGAAACCCTTTATTATATGTCCCCTCACCCACCTACTGCCACCCCTTTAGCTGACAGCACCCTCACTTGATGGGCTGGATTGGAACTGGGCCCTTTGGGCCCAAGAAAAAGAATAAGAAGACAACCTGCTTGATGAGAAAACCTCTAATTACCGGTAAACCACCCAGAAACGTACCGGATGTTTGCCGGAATGCAGGTGACATTCGACATAAGGCCCTGATCGAACATTGGCAAACAAAAAGCTCATAAAGAGCTGTGGGGTACATCAGCTTTTCCTTTTCTTTTCTTTTTTATGATTGTTTTATGAAATATTCTTTGTTTATTTTACACATAAAACTATGAAAATAATTTCAATAATTTTTTATTTAACTAATCAATTTAATATTTTTTTTCCTATAGAATCAATTTAAAATTTTTAAAATAGAATTTAATATCATAATTGTGATTTTCCATTTGAAAATTTTAGTTTCAAATTAAAAAAAAAAACAAAGAAGAGATTCTAAGGCTACTAGTGCTTTTTTCTTTTAAATAAAAAGGAGGAGTTTATTATTAGATTTTATTTTTATTAACAATCAAGAGTTTCCGTCTTCAACCAACCATCAATGTTTTCACCTAGCTAAGATAGGCCATGATATCGTGTATTAAAATAGGGCGTGCAACACAAATTGATTGCTGTAATAATCTAATTTTAAACCCATATATATATATATTCAATAAATATAATTAATTTTAATAATTTTGTATTTTTCATCACTTTCATTTTGTTTTCGTGTCAAGTTAAATTAGAAATAATCAAAAGTAAATAAAAAAATAAATACAAATAATTAATTTTAACAAGTTGAGGATTAAGTTGAAAAAGGTAAAAAAATTTTAAGAATGCAATTAGGGACTCAAATAAAAAAGAAATTTGATTTTAATTAAAAAAAGAATGCAATTAGGGACTCAATTGAAAAGAAATTTGGATTTAATTAAAAGAATTGAAGGACCAGGAACTAAACTGGACAAGAAAGCCAAACCTAGGGGTCCAATCAATCTGTTTAGGGATTAAATTGACTGAAATGAAAGAAACTTTTAGCCTCTCCCAAAAAAAAAAAAAAAAAAAAAACAGCGTCGTTTTCAAAACTGAAACCTAAAAAGGGGGAGAAGAAGTAGACGGCGTCGTTTGCTAGGCTCTCTCAGAATTCTGGTTTAGAAAACGCGAAAAAATGGCTGGTGTGCTGGGATTTTTTGCTTCAATTTCCAGCCATGGTGGTTGCTTTTAAATATCTCAGCTGCAATTGTAACGTGTAACCTCGTGTTTTTCTGTCACAATTTAATCCCTAAAATCAAGAAACCAGCAAAGAACATCAATCTGCAGCAGCCTTCTTGATTGATCTCCCAGCAAAGCAAAAACACATGGATTTTTTATATTCACAGTACAATAAACGTGTCGGTCTCTAGAAAAATTGTGAAACACGCGCGTTAACTTTGCTTTCTGAAAGATTGTAAGCAATTCCAATTACAGATCAATAACATTGTAATCTAAACTTCATTCCTTACATGCTTTCTACTTATATTTGATCATAGATGAATGTTTTTAATATTGTGAATAAGATCAGTTTCTATATATAACAAATTAAGCTTGTTAACTTTTATCTAACAAAATAAATAATAAAAAATAAGTTAAAAATAATACTATAGGATGTGACTTAATTGATCAAGTCCTATTATTGTTTCCTGCAGGTGGTTAGTTTGAATCCCACAAATCTTAAAGTTATTGGAGACTTACTTAGTCATTAACTTCAGAACCTATAAAATTAATTGAGATACGTACAAACTAATCCAAACATTTATATTAATTAAAAAATAATAATAATAATCTCAATCCATCTTTGAGACTTTAAAAACACCTACTTGATTATGTGAGAGTTAAATTTCTCAAACCACTCCAAAAATAATAATAATAATAACGCCTGCCTAAACTTCTTATGCATCTTTCTAGATGCAACCGTCTGCAATTCATATAATAAATTATCTATCTGACAGTTATTGATAAATCAAACCCAACAAAATAAAGAAAAAAAAGGTTCATAAACAGTAAACAGTCACTAGAGTATACCAAATACACCGCCCGAAGGCAGCTGTCCAAGTCAAGGGGCTCCTGACAATGGCGAGGGCTTAGAAAATGACTCTGGAGCATCTTGGTACAAGCGTCAGCAATATCATAAAGATGAGGTAACTAACGTTTTGGAATCCAGATTTCCTGTCATAAAGATGGTCCATGCTAGAGATTTATACTCTAACAAATGGATTTAATTAGAAAATACAATCGTCTTGGCTAGCTATTAGAGTAGCCGTATCGATGAATTGCCTCGAACGTTATGTTTTTCCTTAACTGTTGTTGAACTGACTTCCCATATTCAAGATCATATCTCACAGAGCATCCTGTTTGCTAATGATAAATCTCTAATAGCTAAAAGTTTTCAAGTTTGGGAAAGCAAGAGGGGTACCTAGTCTGCTTAGATCGATGGAGTAAAACTGCTAAAGCATTACGATTTTCAATGTGTAGATTTCATCGTTCATAACCAGAAGAAAATTCAGGAGGATATTATCAATAGAATTGCAGATGGATCATTGAAACTGTTTCTAGATAAGATGGTGCTTTTAGGTTCTTTTAAGCTGTTCTAGCCTTGAGCACCCGAACCATTCACCTAGAGGCCGCGCTTAATGCAGATAACCTGTTTGTCAATCGGTTGATTTCTTAGGGAAATTGCCAGACTCATTTCCCATTAGACGTATATTTTTCTGAACTGAATCTAGGGCTTAGGCTAATAACTAACCAAGTTATCTTCTCATGATCCCCTGTTCTAGATTGTAGAAAATCTCATATCATCTTCCCAATTCACTTAGAAACCGCAAATAGATCTTATCATATTGGAGGAGACCGGTGTATGAGAAGGCTACTCATGCCAGTTTCGCATTGCCTTTCCTAGGCCTGTGCTTCCTGTGGTAGGTGTATATGATCAGATGCAGGCCAAGCTCCAGCTTAATATACTTTGTCACTTTTTTTTTATCAGACATCTTTTTAATCCTAGGTTCTTGTGGGTTGTTCTGGTTTTTGTCTGACCTTGTGAGTGTAGTAAGTCCTCTCATGCATGACCCAAGTGCGCCTGGGCCTCTACAAAATCAAATGCCATAGCAAGAATTTAAAAGTTTGAAGAAAAATTCTAAGTTGTGAGGATTTATTTTCATAATCGTCAAAACCCATGATATCCTTTTGTTTAGGGCGTTGGACATCTAGAGTAATGTTGTGATGATCCCTTGCAACCTCACCTGAAAGTTAAACTGCTTTTCTTGTGGATTGTTTGGATCATTTCTTTTTACATGTGTCGTGTAATTCTGAAGGTTGAATTCAATCAGGCATCTTCCAGCAGTGCAGCTACATAAGCTGCTTAAGGATTGGGAAAAATATACACGCCGAATGACCCTCAGGTATGGTTACAATTTCGAAAAAGACATAAAAAAATCCATGGATTTCTTTAAAGCATTCATCTCATAAATAATGACTCTTGTCTTCATTGTCATTGAGTAATGCGGAAAAAATCAGTTTCTGTTGCTTTGTTATAAAGATAAACGTGTTTGATTATATATATATAAATAATTTTAGAATGGATTTCTGCATTTTTAATCAAGAAGTATAGATGATGCATGTTTTTAAAACAATATTTATTATTTTTTATTATTAAAATAACTTAGTAAAAAACTCTCAATTTCAAAATTATTCAACTAAGACATGTAAAAATAAAAATGGTTATTATCATAGTTTTAAAACCCTATTTGGAAGTTGATCTGAGCCAAAGCCCAGGTCACTGGTCAGGGCTCGAGTCATGGGTCAGGTTGACTCGGGTTGGGTTAAGTCAGTGTAAGAATAAAATTAATTATTATCATAGTTTTAAATCCAATTTAAAAGTTGACCCGAGACAGGGCTCGGGTCACAAGTAAGGTTGAGCGTTGATTTAAGTCAATATAAGAGCAAAAATGATTATTATTATAGTTTTAAAACCTGACTCGAGGGGTTCACCTGGGATAAGGCTCAAGCCCCATGTCATGAAGGTCAACTCCCGTTGATCTAGGTCAATTTCAAAATAAAAATTGTTATTATTATAATTTTAAAACTCGATTCGGTACTAAATCAAGACAAGACCCAGGTCATGGGTTAAGAGGGTCAGCAGGAGTTAACCTGAGTCAATGTATGAATAAAAATATTATTATTATAGTTTTAAAACCTGACTCAGGAGTTGACCCAATGCAAAGTTCATGTCACTAATTGAGAGAATTAACATAGTTGATCCAATTGTTTTTAAAAAGTAATCAAATTAATCTTGTTTTGATCATTGTTTTTTAAAAAGTCAAATTTTTTTACCCGTGTTTTATACTAGGCTGGCCTGGGTTTTTAATCTTGTCGGGTCAAGTTTGTCCTTCCTTTATTTTTTTTTAAAACTTGGATGAGTCTAGTCCCGGATTAACTAGTTAAGTCAATTATAATTTTATAACTAGAGTTATTATAATAATATTAATTTCAATATTTAATATAAATTAAAGTAAAAAAAATATCTAATTATTTTTTAAAATATGTAAGTTCGACATCAATAGATATTAAAAGTAAAATATTTGTTTTATTTTTTTATATATTATTTACCTTAACCAAATAAAATAAAATATTATTACTTTATCTTATACATTATTATTAAATACAATTTTATTTTTATTTTTATTTTTTTTATTTCTTTCCTTATTTTTCTTGTCTCTAGTATCTCTAATGACTCTATAACAGTACCTTACATAATTCTTGGCAAGGGACGCGCTGATTATGTGCAGAGGGTGGCCTGGCCTATGTACTAAAAGTCAGTTGAAGGCCTTTTTGACTTTTTACCTGAAAGTAATATACGTAATGAATGTAATTATATATCTTCGTGTCAGCGACTCAGCATACCTAAAGAAATAATAATAATAAAAAAATTGATTTTAATATTTTTGTTCTACTATTTTTTGCCTGTCTTATTCTCTTTCATTGCCGAAATTTTATTTTATTACTTGTTCTCAATTTTATTTTCTCTTATAACCCCACGAAAATGCACAATCGTTGTGATTTTTGTTTCAGTATGCAAACCATTAGATAAAAAAAAAAAAAAAAACTCACATGCTAATACTTGAGTTTAAAATTGTTCTAAATTATTAACCGTTTTGGTATTTTATCATTGACCGAGGATTAGCATAAATCATGGTCTTAAAAAACATCTTAATATTTAGTTAGTGTTCGGTTTTATAATTATATATTTTTTTTATCATATTATTAAATAAAAAATTGTCCATTGTATTATTAAATAAAAAATTATTCTAAAAAAATTTATTATAAATTGAGTTTCATGATTTATTTTGATTTACTTTCTATAACAAAAATTATATTTTTATTATGATTATAGAATAAAAATTGCTTAAATATGTTTTTATCACCCCAAAAGCCAAAGGGTCAACATGTCAAGTTTTACTACAATTACTTAAATTTGGATAACATTATTTTTTGATTAGGTATGACGACAACTATTCCTCAAGCCCACCAATTAATTAATCATAGACATATTTTAGTTTAATGGTCATATAATAGATATACCAAGTTATTGCTGCAAACCCTGAGACTATATCCAAGTGAAGGATGAATAAAAATCTAGAGTTATGATTCAGAATTCTCTTGATTCATTCCCCTAGAAGAAATGAATGTGATCTTAGAAAAATTATTGGCATTGAGTTGGTGCTTATTTTTTTGAGCATATGTTTTTTATCATATTATTAAATAAAAAATGATTAAAAAAAATATAATTATTAATAATTAAACTTCATAATTTATTTCAATATGTTTTTATAACATTATCGTGATCTCAGAAAAAACATTCTACTATTGAGTTGGTACTCGGTTTTACAAGTATCTATTTTTTATAATAAATTAAATAAAAGTAGGTTAAAGAAATAAAGTCATTAAAATCAGTGGACTTCATGACTCATGTCACGAGTTTGACAGATTAATCTAATTTGATCCAATATACCATCATTTTAATTTTTTTAAAAAAATATTATTTTGAAAATGAAAAAATATTTTTATAAATATTTGAAAAAAAAAATTTTAAGTTGACAGAGTCGCACTAAGTAGCTGCCGCGCATTTTAATAGTTTTTTGTACCAAAATGCATGCCAATGATGTTTTTTGATTTTTTTAAAAATGATTTTTGACATCAACCTATCAAAATAATTTGAAAACATTAAAAAAATATTAATTTAAAATTAATAAAAAAATAAAAAAAATTAAATGTTTTTAAAATTGTTTTGAAATCCAGAAATAAACAGGCTCTACGCGGAGCTCCAATAAAGATTCTGGATGAGCACGTGGTATAGCACGGAACACCGATCTGCACTAGATTTTATTATGCTGGATCAGAAACCATCAACTCCACTCATCGTATTTGTGGTGATTATTATATATCATTTAAGAAAACCTTTCCTTTCCTTTGCCCCAATTGCTTTTTCCAGTCACCATCACAGCTGTCTAAACCATTTAGGGCATGTTTGTTTCTGCGTTTCAAAAGCGTTTTTGAAAAAATTTGAAATTTTTTTATTTTTTTATTAACTTTAAATTAATATGTTTTTAGTGTTTTCAAATCATTTTGATGTCCTGATGTCAAAAATGATTTTTAAAAAATCAAAAAATATCATTGGCATGCATTTTAGCACGAAAAACTATTTGAAAAACAACCACAATCACACTGCCAAACAAACTCTTACACGAAACGTGTACTAGTGTCGGTGGCCGACATGTGCTTCCCGTTTCCTGTCCTGCAAGAGGCAAGCGCCAGCTTTTAATTAAGGCCGACATCCTCGCTGCGTTGTCCGTTGGTCTTACTTGATAATCTTCTCCCGTTAAGTGAGGCGCGATAGACTAGTTAACTAGATATTGTGTTTTGAGATTGTTTTTTTTTAAAAATAATTTTTATTTTATTTTAAATTAATATATTTTTAATATTTTTAAATTATTTTGATGCGTTGATATTAATTTTTTTTAAATAAAAAATATTATTTTAATACATTTTAAAAAATAATCACATTTAAAAACACTTCATTAAAAATGCATACTTGGATTAGAAACATGTAATGAGAGGACACCCAAGCGATTTCTTATTAGCAAGAAAATAGAATGCATACTTGGAATTGTCAAGTTATTATTTTCTTATAATGTGGGGTTTTAGGGAGATCAAAAAGTTAGCCAGATAGTCTAATTTTTCAAAATAGTTTTATAGTCATTGAAAAGTGAAGAATATAAGGATGTATGAAACTAAATATGTGATGCGTGTTTCACCGCGAGCTGGGCTGAATTTTTTGTAACATTATAAAGTGATGCTCAAGCATTGTCCGTGTATTTCAAAGAAGAAGAAAAAGAGCAGAACTTAACGAAAAAATATAAAAAAATAATTCCTAATAATCCAAATATAAAAAAATAAAATCAGAAAAGAAAAATTAGTGAACAGAGAAAGAAAAAAAAAACCAGCAAAAACAGGTGAGGTCGCCAAAAATCATGAGCACGATTATAGTGAATATGATAATCCAATAGAAGACAAAATGGAAAAAAAAGAAAAAAAAAGCTTAATTTTAAAAAGAACCGAATTTTAAAAGATGAAGCTAAAAAAAAACAAAAAACAATTACCTCAAGAAATACTTGGGCCACCCGGCTAAATTTACTATCTAGATTATGATATGGATCTAACCTGATTAAAAGAAAATAAAAAAAAATTATTTTTCAAAACGAACAACTTCGAAGGATGTAATCAAGACAAAAAAAAATATCAACTCGTGTTTACTTTTCAAATCCATGACCTTAGCTAGTGACCGAACCAAAAGCATCCCATATAGAAAACCACTAATTTACAACTTTACTCGACCAGGTGGGTTGACTTGAAATATCATTAAATTTTGAATTGAATGGAAAAAATGAAAAGAAAAATCAAATTCACAAAAGAATAAAAATCAAGAGAATAAGGACCAAATTTAAAAATATTAAAAATTAGATCATGGATCCAAGGATGAAATTGAAAATAAATTTAAAATTGATAAAAGAGGTTTATAATCAAAATTAGAAATCAAAACATTAAAAGTCAAACCTGAAATATTATAAAATAAAAGGACAAATCTAATTTGTTTTAATGACCAACAAGAGATTCAAGGGTAAGGATAAAGAGAAGAAGAAAAGAAAAAGAAGAGGCGTCCGACGATAAATTGTCACTATAACCACCACACATGGAAGCTGATATTTCTCTACTAAAACACAACTCATGTGCCGTTAGAGTAGTGTGGAGTCACCCCATATGCTGGTATGTGCTATACACATGTCAACAATTTTTTTAATAATATTTTAAAATGAAAAAAGACTAAATTATTTATACCTCAGCTTAATAATACCAAAAAAGCCCTATTAAAAATAACATAAACACCCTTGGACTCAAGGTTTAAGAAATTTGATTTTAGGAACAATTTAGTCATTCTAATTTTTAAAATAAAGTAAAAAAAATAAAAAATACTCCTTACAACAAATTAAATGAAAATAACTTTTAATAGCTATTTAGTAATTTTACCATGCAGCAAAAGTATGAGCTTACCATTATGTCCCCTTATAAATTTAATAATGACATTAGTATCTCAACGAAAAGAATGAATTCCTAATTAATTTAAATGTTTTTGTGTGCGGGAAAATGATAAATTTATAATTGAGTATGTATACAGTAAAAGTGTGAATAACAATAGCATATTACTCTAAAAATAAAACTATTAATTGCTATTCCTTGGTTACAATTGAGAAAGAAACAATGTTTAATTTTCATTTTTATTCCCACTTTTCTTGTCAACCAAACGGAATAAAACTCTCTTTCTCAGTCCCTCTATTCCGTCCACTCGTTATTATTAGCCATAGCTTGAGAAGTAAAAGATATAAAGTTAAAGTCAGGAAAGAAAACGAAAATTTAACATTTTCATCTCAAAATTAAATAATATATGCATTTCAGAAAACGGTGGGCTCTCCATAAATCTCCCTGTCTCTTGCTCACAGCCACCGCTTAATCTTAGACAGATTGAATATAAAGGAACTCGATTCCCTTTCACGTCCATTACAAACCCAGATCACGCTTTCTTTTTAATTCTCTTCTCTTTTTCAAGATCTCCAGGTACTCTCAAATCTTTTGCTGGCCCAATGTATTTTGTTCTTCTTTCTTGAGACCTGTCTGTTAAACACGTCTCGTTCTGCTTGTTGAGATGATTACTTAATGACCTGGGTTCTCTGTTAATCACTGATTGACAAAATGTGGGTGATGCTACTGAGCTCCAACAACTGGATTTTGTTCTTGTTTGCGTGATTTGATTTGACTTCTTTACCTATGGTTAATCCGGCCACCCTTTTGATAATTATAGACTAAAACCATACTCCTATTCTGTTTATTTTCGGAGTATAATCTGAACAGATGAATTTTATCACGAACTGTTAGATTGGTGTTTTACACAGATCTGTGATATGCCTGCCTGGTCTAAATAATTGTAATTGCTGCTATAAACTGTTTGCTTGTTTGTTTTGCACGTATCTGCGATCCTGATTCACAGTTCAGAGCCAGCTAGAGTGACCATGACCGCGACCAATGGGGAGGTGCATTCAGTGACTTCCAACGGAGGCTTTACGAATGACAAGCCCTTCAAGATATTTGTGGGTTACGATCCATCTGAAGATGTTGCCTATGAGGTTTGTCGCCATTCTATTTTGAAACGATCCTCGATCCCCGTTGACATCACCCCCATTGTGCAATCAGAGCTTAGAACGAAAGGCCTGTATTGGCGTGAGAGAGGCCGGCTTGAGAGCACGGAGTTCTCTTTTACTCGTTTCTTGACCCCGCATTTGGCTAACTATGATGGTTGGGCAATGTTTGTTGATTGTGATTTCCTCTACTTAGCTGACATTAAGGAATTGAGGGATTTGATTGATGATAAGTATGCCATAATGTGTGTGCATCATGAATATGCTCCGAAAGAGACCACAAAAATGGACGGGGCGGTGCAAACTGTGTATCCAAGGAAGAACTGGTCTTCCATGGTGCTGTACAATTGTGGGCATCCGAAGAACAAGGTTCTGACGCCTGACGTTGTAAGTACCCAAACTGGTGCTTTCCTTCATAGGTTTCAATGGCTTGAGGACGAAGAAATTGGTTCCATCCCATTTGTGTGGAATTTCCTGGAGGGTCATAACAAAGTTGTGGAGGGTGACACAACAACATTTCCTAAAGCAATACATTATACTCGTGGTGGCCCATGGTTCGAGGCATGGAAGCATTGTGAGTTTGCAGAAATGTGGTTGAAGGAGAAGGATGAGTGCGTGAAGGAAGCAAATAAATAATTCAAAAGTAGATATCATTCATCAGCTGGAGTTGTTTTTTATTTATTTATTATTAACAAAAATTAATGAGGAGGCTTATCTTCTTGTGCTCTGTTATTCTTACTTCATTTGTAATCTGTATTATCATATGCTACCATGCGTGTATTTCTTGGCAGCAGAGCTGGTACAAGTGCATCATCTGTCCTGAACTCCTCTTATATCAGGAACTGCTTTCCTATGTATTTATGAGCATTTTTTAAGAAAGTTTTAGTTTTTTTTTCCCAACTCTAGGGTTGAAGATCACCGTACACACTAGTTTCAATTCTTGGTGATATTGAACTCTCTGTATAATTTTGATCCATAACCACATTCAGCCACAGCTGGATCTTTGAAGCTCTAGACAAGGCAAAACGAGACATAAACAGTGGCAGTTAGCAATATAACCTTGGACAACAGCCAATGCAAGTACAAACAAAAGCTAACTACTGAAAGTTCCAGCTCTTGCAAAGAAAATCATATTTGGGATTTACATACAATAGCTTCCTGCAGAATTCTTGTTTCGTTAAATCTAAATCGAATAAAGCTGAAAATTCTATCAACAATGGTGCTAACAATCTTGTTCCTTTCCTTGCAATCTTGATACATAAAGGAGCACCATGAAGTTCTTAACAGAACAGATAACATAACTCTGCCTTGATGATAACCACAGCAACGTGTGCTGCTCCGAATTGATCTTTATAAAACCATCTGCAGGAGGCAGCCATCTAGACAGCCCTTGATTGCAGGAAGCGGAAGTAAATGGATTGAGCTTCTTGTTAGCTTCCTGGTAATATCAAGAGAGATTTGACACAGCAATCTCAAGAATGTCATTGTTATTTATGCACTTGTCCTGAAACACTCTTTGATTGCAGCAGTACCAGATTGCCCACAGGATGATAGAAATCCATCCCATCACAGGAACCTCAAGTGTAAGAACTTCCTTGAAAACCAGCTGAGAACATTCATAAAAAGTGATGCAGATAGAAGCAAAGGTTGGCGGGGTTTCTTGCGAGTCAAAATCCTTAAAGATGAAGAACATTATAATTATGGGGAGACTTTAAAAAAAATCAAGTTTTATTCATCTCACTTACCAAAAGGTTATTACAATATTTTATATAGAAAAAAGTTAAAACCCCAGTAATACTAAATAAAAAAAATAAATTAGGAAAACTATTATCTTTAAATAGAAAAAGAAATCAGAAAAGCATAATAATACAAATTAAAAAAATATATTAAAAAAGGAAAATATCTATTTTTTCAAAAAGCATCATCACACAAGCAACTCATGATTTTACTTGAAAAACATTTTTCTTCTCCTTCCAAAGATTAACACTCATTGTGGCTATCTTAACCTTTTTCATATAAACCCTGTCATTACAGCAGGTTTAATTTCAAATCATAACCTCTACCGTTGCGACCGATTAATTTAAAAATCATTTTCCCTCTCCAAATAAATATTTCATTTGATAACATTTTTCTATCCCAAATACATATTTTATATGTATCATTTTCCTGTTCCGAAGATCCATCTTGAAAGCATATTTCATATGGTATTATTTTCACATTCGTATAACATATTTGATTTTACTCATTGTTTCCATATTTGCATTATTTATCATTTTCATGCTCATATTTCATTTACTCATTATTTCTCATAATCATTCCTTACATTGACGTCATATTAACTTGCTCATCTTTATTTCTCAATCACTTATTTTTATTGATTTTTTACTTGTTTACTTTTCATCGATTATTCATTTGTTTACTCACATCATATTTATATTTTTATAATTAAACAAAAACACTCTTTAAAATAAAAGAAAGAGGGTGACGAATACCTACCTGATACTCTTGTTGTGCTCCTGTTCGTCACTCTTATAATATTCAAGAAGGTATCTAAATCAGTATCCAAATTTATTCCAACCATTATCTCAACTACTCATTCACATCATTTTTCCACTTTCATAATAAAGTTCATGGATATGCCACTTTTGTTAACAAATTTCATTAATTTTTATTAATTTGATCATTGTTGCTTATCAATTCATTCATTTCTACAATCTCATTTAATGTCCAAGTATGTCAACTTTTTCCATGTTCAAATTCAATGTCCAAACATTTCATCAACTAATTCCACATTTCAATTTAATGTCTAAACATTACATGTAACCATTTTTCATAATATGATTCAATATCTACGCATTACGTCAACCATTTACATAATCCTATTCAATATCTAACTATTTTATCAACTAAACCGAATGTTTGAACTTTTCATCAATGAATTTCATTGTTTAAATATCTAAACTTTTTATCAATGAATTTTAATGTCTAAACTTTGAAAATCCATGTCTACCATTTTATCAAACACTTGGGGCAAATAACTCAACTTATAAAATTCATAGAAATTTCAGATACTCATCCCTCCAAAACATATCGCAATGTTTTAGCACATCTCAATTTAATATACAATCATCATAACCAAGATTTTATATATGATTCCTCATTATAACACGCATTTTACACAAATTCATGCTCTAATTAACAATTTTATTATTAATTAATATTCACAAAACAACAACAACACGAAGGCATGCCCCGATTAACAATTTCATGATCAATTTATATTCTCGAAGCAATAACAACACAATACTACATCCTAATTAATAGTTTCTCCTTCGATTTCCAACTAACTTTATCATCCTCTTTTCTATACAACTAATTACAAATTTTAAGGCTTTTATTTTCCTTTACTAATTTAGGGAACAAAGATGAAATTAAAGGATAACTAAGCCTTTTACAACATCTAATAAACTTAGTTTAATGGTTAATTGTAATGGAATTAAGAACAAACCTCTTGCTTCTCTTTCTTTGAAATTTCCCTCACCAAAACACTCTACACTTTCATTTTCTCTCTAAGCACACACATGTTTGTATAGATTTTTAATATGATTATCACCCTCTCTTTGCCAGCTATGCTATAAGTTTGGAAAAAAAGAAAGAAAGAACAATCACAAGCTATTCTCCCTCTATTTTCTCTTCTCAAGGCTTAAAGGATAACTAAGCTTCCTATAACATATAATCAACTCAATTTAATGGTTAATTATAATGGAAAAGGTTTAGGAGATTTTTAGCTGGTGATTCGTGTGGATTACCATTAGAGATCAGACATATGGACAACTTGTGGGTTGAAATAACTCAGCTTTGAAGCAAATATTCAAAGTCGAAAAGAACATCTGATCTTTAGGTAATATTCACATAAACTCTAAATAACTTTAGATCTGTATAACATGATTCTTGAGACTCCTAATTTTTTTTTATATTTACAATTTCCACTCCATGTATGTGTTTCAAGAAACCTAACAAACTTTGAGAGGAAAAAATGGTTGGTGAACTTGACATTGGTTGTGAATCCTTTTGAACCTTAGTACTTAAGTATCGACTCAACACTTTTATTGGTATATGAATGTACCTAGTTATAAAAACAAGACCATCCTAGCGAGTCAATTTAGGATTCCGTTAACCTGGAGCTTGGATTGATCTGGGTTTTAAAAAATAAAGAAATGATTTGACCTACCGGTTAAAAATATAGGTTGACTTGATACCTACCAAACTTAGGTAAAAGCCAATCAAGAACCTTTTATTTTTTTTTAAAAAAACTATTTAGGTCAAAATGATGTCGTTTTAAATAAAATAAGAGTCAACCTAGTTTGACCCTTCCAATTTATGACCAAAACCTTACCTTGGACCGACCTTTGAGTTGGATTTTAAAATTACAAGTATATATGAAAATAAGATCAAAATAAAATACATCTGAAACAAACATTGTTAAAACTTTATAGTATTCTTTTGATCATCAAAAACATCTTTTTCCTATCACTTAAACTAGTTAGTTTACCCCGTGCTATATTGTGGATATGATTCCAATCTAATTTGTAATTAAAGACAAGAAGCATCAATAATTAAAAAGATAGTGTTTGTATTTTTTTATAAAATAAATTAAAAAAATATATAAACTGATATATCATATAAAAAGTTATTAACACTAGTTAAAGACTAAATTGGGAATTTAATCTTTATTTTAAGAAGCAAAAGATAGATGCTCATGTAAATATTTGTGTATTTTTTTATTTTATTTATTTATTTGTATGACAGTAAAAATGGATATTCATAAGAAATACAATGACTTCAAATTTAGAGAAAAGTATATTTTTTAGTCAAAATTATCTTTTCTTGTTGTATATTTATTTTTTGTTTTAAAAAAATATCCTTTTTATTTATTTTATTGAATAAAACAATGAATGTAATTAAAATATAATTTCAAAAAAAATAAAATTATTGACTTGAAATAAGGAATAAAAAATGTATTTTTGTAATCCAAACTTCTTTTTCTTATTCATTGGTTTCATTTTGTTTTACAAAACATATATTTTTCATTAAAAAATGTTTTTTCTTAAATTAAACTTATCATAATATTAAAAAACAAAAAATATTTTTTGAAATAGCACAAACAACAAATATTTTTCAATCATTGAAAGTACCTCAAGTTACTGGAAATTAAAATTCAAGTTCCTAAACTCTAAAACTCCTAATTTGAACCTTGTTTTGACCCCAAAACATGACAAAAAAAAACATCTTATAGACTTTTAAATCACTTATTTCTAACTACAAAACACATTTTAATTGTCCAAATCACTCAAAATCAAACCAAATTAAAAACAAAAATCTTGCTCTACTTGTTGGGAATAAGTGAATATAAAAACCACCTAAGTTAAGTTTCTCTCTTGTATACAACTTCAAAAACGCCAAAATTATTTGTTATTGGTTGCTATACTTTGCCATATGAGAGATTTCTCTCTTTTATCTAGACATTTATGGACTAAAATGCAAGAAAAATCTTAAGAACTAAATCATAAAAATCTTAAAGAACTAGGACCAAATATGAAAAAGTAAAACCCAAGGGACCAAATTGAACATTTTTTCTTGATCATTGATCTTTTATTTTTTGTTTTAGGTACAACCTCAAATTCATTATGTAAAATTGTGGAATATTCGGGTAGATGAGAACATGAAAATGAGAACATGTAACAATAGATAAAAACATGTCAACATAATTCACAAGGATATAATTGAAAAGAAATAAAGTTCAATAATCAAAGCAAAAAAGGATAAAAAATTCAAGGATCAATAAGAAAAACATTGGCTTTGCAACAGTGAAATAGAAGAGGAGCTGCAATTGATGAAGTGCATGAATTGTAAACAGTGAAACCGTGAAAGGCCAAATATTTAGTTTTTTTTTTTTAATTGTAAATTGTAATTTTTACTTGATTTGACAGAAAAAATATATATATCCCAGGACATGAACTCTCTCTGGCAACACAAATACTACTGGCACATCTGATGTTTACGATAAAACAGACTGGACAGTAGAATTTGAGAGAGGAAAAAACAAAAGGAGATAAAATCTGGGTTATAAAAAGCAACTGCCTCATTGAAGGCCATAAACAAGCAGTGCACCAACTGCACCAATGCCAGCCACTAGCCCAATGATGACTCCGATAGGAGGCAGTCCGCCACCGACTGCTCTTCCAGTATTCACATCATATCTTGCAAATCTCTTCTTTGGCGCTCTGCATTGCGGGCATACGTATGCTTCCGGCTGCAGAAACAAGAAGAAAAGAATAGATAAATTTGTGTACAAGCATTTATATTGACATGTTCTTATTCGGTCAAAATCTCTTCTTGCCAGAAATCTATTTTCTGCTATCTTTTTTACTCAATGTGCTATTGAATACGAAATTGATGTTTTAGGTGGAAAAAGAAAAATGTAAGATCTTTCTCTATGCAAAGGGGACAAACGTGCCTGCTCATCAAAAGATTTCTGCAAGGTGTATATGAATCCACAATCAATGCATATGTGAGTTGCTCTAGCCTGCAAAAAGCTTTACACCATTAGTGTTCAACGACATGACAGTAAAAAGTAATTTCATACCAACACACTAAATTTGACAAGGAGGAATATATGGAATTGCACATAAAGAAAAAGAAGCATGCCTTTTGAGCCTCAGTCAACTTCCTTCCAAAGCGGGGAGGAGCAGGACGCTTAGGCAGTCGTTTGACATCTACTTCTGCGCCTCTGTATTGCAATAAAGATCGACCTTCTGTCAGTTTTGAAACACATATAACTACAGCAAAATGAATTATGAGCTTATGCATGTTTTATTCCTGCCCTATTCCTATGCATATAACATGTTTGAATTCTTGGTCTTTTTGGAAAGGAGTTAAACAATCTGATCAAAGTTTAGTTTAAAAACTGGGACTTCGTCAGACGTAGATTGCAAATCAGCATGTACCAGCCATATTACCACAATCTATCATTACAAGAGAAATTCTCTTACAGAATTCTCAGACTTACCGCTTGAAATCGATAAAACCTTATGGAAAAAAAGTCAGGGCGGAAAGCTCCCGAGTTGAAGCAAGAAAAAGAGAAGAAAAACACTCTTTATCAAAACTTGCTTTGCTAGTGCTTGGAAGTGGGATAAACATACCCTTAATAACAAAGACGTCGCTGGCTCTCTTCTCTTCACTCAGCCCTTGTATACTATATAGATAGATTAATACAATTATATGAAGAATGCAATCACTGCTTACGAGACAAACATGAGATATTTCATTCAGCACCAATCCAAACATCTAATAAAGACAAGTCTTAATTCTACAGACAGTAATCCCTATATATATTATATATAATTATCTTTCACTTTTTCTATATGCCATTGTCTATATCTACTTGCTTTCAATATTGTAATTGATCCCTCACCTGCTACTAGGAACTTCCTCACACCGAGACTGCAATTAATTTGATCCGTATTTTCTATAATATTTGTTTCATCAAACGTAGTTAATCCATCTTAGCTAACCCGTGCTGCCTTTTTTCCTTTTCCATATCATCAATCCAAACAACACTACCTTCTATGCTAGAAGCCTAGAGTTTTTTTGTTTTTATAGAAAAAAAAACTTAATTTTTA
This sequence comes from Populus alba x Populus glandulosa, assembly GCA_033617975.1. Lineage (NCBI taxonomy): Eukaryota > Viridiplantae > Streptophyta > Magnoliopsida > Malpighiales > Salicaceae > Populus > Populus alba x Populus glandulosa. Next base: position 7,244,616 of record CM066161.1, read on the forward strand.
TGGTTACCAGTCCAGCTAACTGGAGTGAAAAAACAAAAAAAACACTGCAATTAAGGTAAACGAGTGCTTATTTTCTTGATTCCCACAAGTTAATTGATGAATCTTACATGAATGTTCTGTGATTTCTTTCTAAGAGAGAGATGTTTTGTTAGTTTTAAACCGTCACTGATATGGAATACATGAATCATGATAGCAAAAAACGAGGAGGAGTAAGGAAAGAATACCTGCTAACAACAAAATAAATAGAATCTGGCTTTGCTTGGATGGCAGTTTTAGTAAACCCCAGCTTATCAGCAGGCCAAAGTTCATCCCCGAAGAAGCTACTAGTGTAGAGCACCTGATCCCCTGATTTTAGCCCTGCTTTGGCTGCGTTCCCACCCCCCTCTACGCCCTAATTAATAATGTCAATTTCATGAGCAGCAAAAGAAAGACCAGAAACACAAAAACATAGAATACAATTACAAGGAGACTCACAGTGATGACCACACCACCGCCAGACTTCTGACCCAAAGTGAGACCCAGTGGCTTGTCAACCTCAACCTCAATCGTCTTTGCAGCCCCAGCCGTTCTGGCAGTGACCTGAAGCCCTGTTCTCACATTGATCAAAGTACTGCAGCTGCTGTTAGGCATGAAGATATCCGAGCAACCCCTTTTGCCATCTTGAAGTGATAGGCCTTGAAAGTTGCTTTTCTATTGAGAAAGAAAGAGATGAATTGTACTTAATCATCAATTTTTTTCACTTACCAGTACAAACAAACACAAATCCAGATAAAAGGTTTGGGCAAAATTAACCTGGTAATGAGAGGAAGTGAATGGTTTCGTAGAGGTAGGTGTGGTAGTTTTGAGGGAGTGATTCTTGCTGAAGGTGGTAAAGCAAGAAGTGGAGGTGGTTCCTGCAACCACAGCAGATGACATCGCTGGTGCCTCCTACCCAAAGAGCAACCTAGAGTACTGGTGTATGTGGTGGAGTCCTAGTTAGTAAAATTGGTTGCTCTTGTTGAAGCTCGTGGACAGAAAATTGCAAAAGCTGATAGCCTTCTAGTGGCAGTGGTAATGGCACTTGGCATGTGTGGCCCTGGTGGGAGCTACAGGAGCGCCTTCACGACACGCGCCTATCGTTTATAAACCACGCAGCTTCACCATCGCTGTAAGGAAGGGAAAGCACAGTCATGTCCCTCATTTATGCCTTCGTATATTTATTTTTCCAGTAAACTATACAGTTTTCTGCTTAAATCATGAGTTCTCTTATTGAGCTGAAACTTTTAACCAAGATAGTAAAATATATCAATAGACTCTAGGAAAAAAAGATTGAAAGTTCTGTTTTTTAATATAAAAATAATCTTATAACTTTTCATAAAAAATCCAAAATTTTTTATTCAATTCCCACATAAATCATGTTAATTATCCTTAAAAAAACCCTTAAATTTTCCACTTTTATTTATTTAACAAGTTTATTACTGTTTCAAGACAATATTATTAATTTTTTTTATTAGTGCTTGTACCTTCACTTCTACCTTTTTGTTGCATTATCTTTTTTTATAGTTTATTATTTATTACCTCACTTATTTTTTAGAATCATTTTCTTATTTTTTCTTATTATTTTATTCATTAAAACGTGTTACTGGTTTCATTATAAATTCTAAATTAAAATTTATTTTATGGAAATCATCCCCACCATTATATATCACAATTATTGTTATTATCTTAATTTATCTATTCTTTCTTATCATGGTTTTTATCACTCTTCGAAATCTTACTATTTTTAGTTCTACATTTTCCTCTTATATAAGTATAGTAAAGGAAGTGAAAAGCATAAACAAGAGATTAAGGAAAATATAACATGGAATAAAACTTGAACATTACAAAATACAAATAAAGAGAGCAAGAGCAAGATCTTGATTTGAACAACCAATATGCCTAAATGCATGGCAAATGCCTCCTTTTATAGGCTAAAATTTGGAACTATTGATTTGATGACTAATTGTTGAATGGGTGGCCATATCTTGACCTGGTGACAATCCTTATCTTCTTGTCTGAACAAAATGTCATTGCTAACGTCATAATTTGAACAGATTGTCTTCATGAAAGTTCTATAAAATTATCTCAGATTTCCAATATAAAAACAATCGGTGCATTTAGACTTCTAGAACTCTTGATATGGGCTGAACACTAAATAATGTCTGGGCTGCAGGACAGATTTTGACTTCTTCGTTGTTGCTACAATTTGAACTTGAAAACGACCTTTTTTAATCTTGAACTCCTCATGAAAGTTTTAGGCATATGTCTTAGCTTTCTAGCAATATAAACCAAACTGAAATATAAGATCTATAGCTTCAAATATGACCCAATGATTGAATAGTGTTTTAGTTTGGACTGAACCAACGTCTCTTTTCTAAGCTTAGCCCTCTCTTTGTCTTCTCAATTTTAGTAGTTAAACTCATCAATCACTCCTTTCATTTATATGGTAGGCATGCATTTAAGATGAACATTTACCATAAATTAAAGGTATCTTATAGTATTAGACATGATATTATAAAACATGCTCTAGTTAAGGAGTTACAAGTGCAAAATGATGATATAAAACCTTGATAAAAATGCACTTTTAAGCTCTAATCACCCCCCCAACCAGCTTATTACTAGTCCCTAGTAATCAAAGCATTAAAATAGAAAAACAATTTGCAAGTTCCACAAAGCAAGGCATTCATCATTCAACTTCTATTAATCTATCCAAATAAATAAACTCTTATTAAATTTATATATATGTTCAATACCTCTTTACCAAGATATTAATAAACCTTTATTTTTATGTGCTCAATGTATGAAAACATAGATGATGGGGCTTTTATTGGAAGAAAATAATATTTTGTTCTAATGTTTATGGTTAACTTTCTTGGGTTAGAATTATATCTTTTTTTTTTAATATATATACATATAACTTAAAACATAATGTATCTTTAACCCATGTAACAAGCTTTAGGCTAATAACTCCCAGACCAGTTGTTCTTAAGGCATTAGGTGTTGAGACACCCCTTTGAGTTTAATAACTCGGGTTGCATATACTAATACGTAGATAGTGCAATGTTTGATTCCCTTAAGCTTTTCTCCTTAACCCATGAAACAAGCGTTGGGCCAATAGCTCCCAAATCAGTTGACTTTAGGGTATTAGGTGTTAAAACACCCTTTTAAGCTTAATTGCTCAGGTTAGGGAGGCTACAAAACCAAACTTATATACGAAACAAAATTGGAACACTGTTCAGTCATTGGATCATATCTAGAGCTATAGATCTTGGATTTTAGTTTGGTTTATATGACTAGAAAGTTAAGAAATGGGCCTATAACATTCATGAATAGTGGAAGACCCAAATCTACCATTTTCAAATTCAAAGCTTAGCCACAAAAAAGAAAGTCAGAATCTGTCCTACAATCCAGCCCAAATACTGCTTAGAATTTTACCCATAGCTGGATTTCTAGAAGATGAAATGATGTTATATTTGGTGGGTGGAAGGATAAGATAATTTCCAACAACTTTCATGAAGACAACCTACTCCAATTCTGATGTTAGCAATGATATTTCATCTATACAAGAGCTTGAGGGTTGTCCACCACGTCCACTAGAAGCACTACTTAATATTTTAGACATATATCGAGCTATAGTGATCCACATGCTCTGATATTTTTTTTGGTGGAAGGATAAAATGATTTACAACAACTTCAATGAAGAACACTTTGCCAAATTCTAATTGCATCAATGTCATTTCATATAGCTAAAATACTTAAGAGCTGCTGTCCACCAAGTCCACTAAATTATAGTTGACCACTACATCAATAATCAATTACCAAATAAATAGTCTACCTTCAATAAACAACGGGGGGATGATCTTTTCCTACCATATTGACGAAGGAGCTCCTACACCAGATTGATATTGTCACTCATAAATCTGCCACCTAGGAATGCATTTTGCATAGGGCTGACAATCTCCTTTAACACATGAGCTAGACGGCCAGCTAAGATTTTGGCTATCACCTTATAGATGACGTTACAACAGGATATAGGTCTGAAGTCTGAGGGAGAAGATGTATTCACTGACTTGGGGACCAAGGAGATAATAAAGTGATTAACCTGTTTAAGGAGGATGCCCGAATGGAAGAAGTCCTGCACTGCTGAACAGAAGTCACCACCCACTACAGACCATGCTTGCTTGTAGAAGAAAGAAGAGTATCCATTTGGCCTCGGGGCTTTGTCATTGCCAATACTGAAGACTGCCTTTCGTATGTCCTCTTGAGTCACTAGGGCTAGGAGGAAATCATGAGAACTAGAAGGAAGACTTGGGCCATAACTAATTACTGCACTGTTTGTTGAAGGTAGACTTTAAGAAAGCATTTGACTCTGTCCAGTGGGGATTTATAGAAAACCTTCTCTGCCACCTTGGTTTTCCAGCTAAGTTTGTTGCCCTTGTCATGCAATGTGTGTCCACTGCTTCCTTCTCTGTTGTAGTTAATGGTGACATCCACGGGTTCTTCCTGGGGAAAAGCGGCGTTAGACAGGGGGACCCCCTTTCCCCATACACATTCATTTGCTGTATGGAGTATTTCTCCAGAATGCTCAAGCTAGCCACCCAACAGGATGGATTTCGTTTTCACCCCAAGTATGAGCTGCAAGGAATCAGTCACCTTGTATTTGCAGATGACGTCCTGCTCTTTTCTCGTGGTGACCCTTCCTTAGTTCAATGCCTCCTCAGCCAACTATCACTTTTTGGGCAGACATCCGGTTTGGACCTAAACCCGCAGAAATCATCCATTTTCTTTGGTGGGGTAGCCGGTGCCCAAAAACAAGTCATTCTCTCTATGTCTAGCTTCAAAGAAGGCAGCTTCCCATTCACATATATGGGGGTCCCTTTGAGTTCCCATAGACTGCTAGCCAACCAATTCTCGCCTCTTCTAATGGATTTGAAGTCGTCAGTTCAAGGTTGGATCGGAAAATATCTTACATATGCGGGGCGTTTAGAACTCCTTCGGTCTGTCCTATTTGGGAAGGTCCAGTTCTGGCTCAACATTTTTCCTACCCCTGACATTGTACTGAAAAATATTATTAGCATATGCATAAACTTTTTATGGACCGGAGATGTCACTAAGAGCCACTCAGCTTTAGTTGCCTGGAAGACTATTTGTATGCCTAAAACTGAAGGTGGCCTTGGCTTATTTAATCTCAAAGCTCGCAACCAAAGCTTCATTGGCAAACAGCTATGGAATATTCATCTCAAAATAGATTCGATATGGATTCGCTGGATTCACCATTTTTATTTGAGGGATAGCAATGTGTGGCTTGTTCATGCACATCCATCTTCTTCTCCACTGTGGAAAGCCATCATCTTTGTCAGGGATATCATTTCTCAGAGTTGTGGGGACTCAGATGCGAGCATTTCATTGATGTGCCAGTGGTCCTCTGCCGCTGGCCCGTTCCTTAGCCATGCATACAACTTTTTTCAGCCGGTTGGTCTAGTTGTCTCCTGGCATCGGGTGGTTTAAGAAATGTAGTCCCTTCCCAACTACAACTTTATTCTTTGGTTGGCTATCATGGGCAAACTTCGAACGCGTGACTGATTGACGTTCATCCCTCTTGACCCGACTTGTGTTTTCTACAGGCATGGCATGGAATCTCATAGTCATCTGTTTTTTGCTTGCGTCTGGTCAGGTGGTTTGTGGGCTAAGATCAAATCTTGGTTGCGGATTGGCAGGAGAATGTCTTCTTTGAACAGTGCAATTTGTGGGTTGTCTGCTCAGCGATGCAACATGGAGTTAAGGATGCGAAGAGTTGCCCTGGCTATCACAATATATCTTCTCTGGGAGGAAAGAAACAGGAGGATCTTTGAGGGGAAGACTAGGGAAGTTGATACTGTGTTCAGACGGTTTCAAATCTTGTTCTACACTATTTACTATTTTCACGAAACAGACCCCTCAAATTACAGGTTGGCTGATCATCTTTAATATGAAGAAGCTGAATTTATTTGGCTCCATTTCTCGTGGCTAGTTTGGACGTAAGTTGTTGCATAGATAATGCATGGGTGGGTCCAAGTGAGTTCTCCTTTGGCAGATATATGAAGCACGTTCGTCTCGTGTGTGCATGGTTCATGCATATGGGGTTTTTCTGGGCTAAGTTTCGTCCTCGGGTGGCTGTTGTGATGGAAATCTATAGTCATGGCCCTCTCCTTCAGAGTGTTGGAACGTGAATGCATGGCTCATGCTTTCGGCCTCACGTGAATCTCTTTGATGATAGGTCCCTTCTTCATGCTGGAGTTATACATAGCTGTCTGTTATTGGCTGTTAGTGCTTTAGCCTCCGCATGGCTTTTTCCTTTAATCTGGATGGGTGGGAGATTCTGATTGGCTCCCTTTGTTATGATGAAAGGGCTCTACTTTCTTTGTTGTGATGATGAAAGTTCCCTGGATGTGATGATGAAAGGGCTCTCCTTCCCTCGTTCTCTGAATGTGGTCTGCTGACCTTTGTCCATGGCTGCTAAAGTATTAATATGTTAGGCCTGCTTTTATGGTGGGTGTCTGCCCCTTTGTTTCTGTGCGCATGATCTGCCGGTTGCTTCTATTGGGCTGTCTTGGCTGTGTTCGGCTTCAACTATTATGTACTCTGGTGGAAGATGGCTTGCAGAGCTGCACGACTCAGCTTGGTTCCGGCTTCTATGGTCTGGACTCTTCATGTCTTGCATGGTTCTTGCATGTGTTTTTCTTCGTGATGAGGATCTCTATAGTGCTGCAGTTCTATTGGTTGGTGCTAGAGATGTTGTTTGGATGTATGTTTTTTCCTTTTGGTTTTCATGCTTGTTCAAGGGAGCTTTTGCTCTTAAGCAAGTATGGTTTGTTCAAGGGAGTCTGTTTCCTTTTCCCTCTGTTCAGCAAGCTTGTTTTGTCAGGTTTTTGATTTAGTCAAGGGACTCTATTCCCTTTTCTTTGTACTGCTGGTCTCCAACTTCTTTTTGATCTATACAATTCTTACATTTGATCAAAAAAATTACCAAATAAATAGTTCTAAATTTTAGCCTATAAATGAGGCATTTGCCATTTATTTAGGCAACTTGGTTCTTAGATCAAGATCATGTTCTAGCTTTCTTTGTATTTTATAATGTTCAAGTTTTATTCCATGTTATATTTTTCTTAATCTTTTGTTTATGTTTTTCATTTCCTTTGCTATACTTGTATAATTCTATTCTTATTTTGTTTATTTATGTTCTTTCTCTTCATAATGTTTAGCTAAGTTAATTATATCAAGGTGAAAAGGTTTCACTAATGGTGGTAGAATATGTATAATATAAACTCAACATAGACTTTAATGTTTATATCCAAGAAAGTTTGATATTAACATGTCTTATCTTTTTATTTTATCAATTTTTAATACCTTGCTTTTTAAATGGTTAATCTAGATTTGTGTTGTATAACACTTGGTACATCAAATGCTTGATCTTTCACAGTCTTCAGCCGACATCATTGTTATGAGAGGAACTTGATTTGTTGTCAACATAAGTTAGCATCATGAATTCCTGACAATATTTCAAAGTATAGTGTTACATAAATAAGATGATTAATATGATCATGTTGATAATTTATGAAGAGTTTATACTTTACTTATCCAGTCTTAATAGAGAATCGACTAAGAATAATATTTTTATAATAAATTCCTTTGTATAACATTTTTGTTCCAAGAACTTTACATTTACTCTAGATTCATTAATCTAATATAAATAAATATTAAAGATAAAAAAAAGTCTTTATTAATAATAAATATATTTTGCATGAACAAAGGTGTCACATGTAACCAATTAATTGGATACAAAGAAAATACACTAACAGCTTTACCTTGCTTGCGACTCGATTGACTCAGCCAAAACTTGGTTTGCATTTTTTTTTTTATAAATGGTGTTGGTATATATATATATATATAAGCACAATAGTTTTTTAAATAAAAACCTATCATGATCTTAAAAGAAAGTGTTTATAGAAGTGAGTATTCATCTTTTCAAAACTATTGATTGATTTAAGTAAAACTAAGGATATTTGTTCAATGTTGAATCAAATATCCTTAGTTTTATTAAAAGGTTGGTTGCATCATTTACATATTGATAAGTGAACTTGATAATGTTTTCTCTTGTTAATTGATTTTCATTCCTAGAGAATTGCTAAAAATTTATAATTTTTATTTTTCTAAAGATTGCATGTAGTATGTCTATTAATTCAAGGTATGGATGATTATAAGTATGTCTTGTTGTTCATTTTATTTCTAGCCTTATCTCTCTTAAATGTTGACCTGATTTAGCTTTATCTATCCATCCCCTTTGTTAGTAATCGCTAACAAGGGTTGTTGTATAAGGGTATTAATATTTTTTTTATTGTAACATAGATTGTGAGGCATACAATTGTCTAGTTATAGGTTGTGGAAAAGGATAAAAGTTTTGTAGACCTAGTTAATTGGCATGTAGTTATTTGTATATTTAAGAAGTGACTGGCATATCAAGGGTTATCATGCCCAAGTTGGATTATGTTGATATGCTAAAAAATACTTGTTATATATGGCATATTCATTCCAAACACACTTGCTAGAGTGCTTATGGTTGTATAAATATTTAGGATACATATCTTAAGTGTATAAGCCTATGGATTACTAGGCCTATTTTGATGCAACTCTATGTATCTAATTCTACTTATTAAATTATTGATTGTGTGGTTTAATTGACCACCATGATATTATTGTGGTAGGTTATGTTTTTGTTGTGTTCATAATCTCAATGTAGAGTCTTCATATCATTATCGAAGAGATTTTTTAGGAGCAATATTGGCTAGAACTTACCATAGCTAGTTGTGACCATTATACAATACCATTAGATTTATAAAAAGGATATGCATTTGCGTATGAAGCATGAATAAACCAATGTGCCCATCTATGATTAATTGTGTTGACGCTATTAAAATAAATAAAAATGTGAGGGACTGCACAAAGATACTAAAGGTGTGTCTAAAAGCAATTTTATTTTAAAATGGTGAATTAGATGATAAAGATCCATCTCTAGGCAAGTTGACAACTAGTTAATCCATTAAATTTTCAAGAGATGGTGGATTGTCAGGCTCTTCATGGCCAAGAAGCTGGCCTCTCTCTATTATTTGTTCTACTTGTTCATCTAGTGCAGTAGTGATGAGTTTACTTATATTTTTTTAAGGTATAGTTATTGGTTTCTATAACAAAATTTTAATCTTCTCCCATCAAATGTGTTGATTTATTGATTAATTAGATATTCTTTTAATCAATATGCTACTAGTTAATGGTTTCTACCTTTTAAAAAGGAGAAATTACATAATAGGAACTTAATTTTAAAAAAAGGAGGTAACAAACTAATGTAACTAGGTTTGCAGAAATTTGAGATTTTAAATGGTTATATGGGGATCTACCCTAAACATACTATATGAATAGCCTCATAGATGCTTTTATAGACCGGTGAGACTTGTATAGGTCCAATGAAAGGTCTAGTCGTGCCAGACCATAATAATGACTTAAAATAGGGATAACAAGAGAACCGATCGTTGGATCAGGCTCAAGTTTTTACTGGAGATTCTACAAGGTATTTTCCTACAAAAAAAACCACTTTATTGCTTATTTGACCATTAAATTTCCCAAAATTAGGCCTAAATGTTTGCTTGGTCCAATTTTGTTATTTTTCGTAGATATTTTTAGATTTATTATTTATTTTAGGATTTTGTGTTAATTTTCTTTATGAGTTAGGATTATGATTTTGTTTCCTAGTCTAAGTCGATTTTCCTAGCCTCTAAAAGACATTGTAAACAAACTTAATCAAATTGATATTTCAAAAATAAAATAGAGTTTTAAGTTTCTACGTGTTTTCACCTTAATCTTGCCTAATTTCTATCTTTTTGAGCATGATGTTGTCTTATTGTGCTTCTGCCTGCATCACAACCTCATAAAATCAAGTAAAATGTAAAGAACTAAGGCTTTTAACCCTAAGAAAAAATGATTTGCTACAAGTTGAACTACAAAAGAAAAATGACAGACTAATAAAGAAAGAGAGAGAGAGAGAGAGAGAGAGAGAGAGAGAGAGAGAGAGAGAGAGAGAGAGAGAGAGAGAGAGATTGTAGGAATTAAAGTGTATGAACGGTTAATACTTCATAATAAGTTATGGTTCATTGAAAACTAGGGTAATGTTTTTAAAATAATAATAGTTCACTGTCAGTTAGAAATGTCGACCAATTTACATTGACACGACTAATCAGTTAACCAATTTGATCGAATGAATTAGATAGTAGCCAATTTCACTACTTCTCCTATCGATTAGTCGATTAGATCATTTGATGATCCTAAATTGTTAACCACTTTGTGCAACACATCATATATCAGTTTAGTTTTTTATATATCCACATTCAATTTCAAAATCATATTAATGCTTAAAATCAACTGGTTATCAACAATCACTTGCACATTTCTTAAATAGTTTTTCAATTCTTGGTCCAATCATCTTAGATAATTTATTTTACCATAACATGATAACCACATGGTTTTCATCATCATCAACTCTTCACAATCAATCCTCTCAATAATTCAAAACAATATCATAATAGGCTATAAAGATATTACACATAATAATACAAATTAAAAGTGTTTTTATTGATTTAGTACATACATTCAAAATTAAATTATTTAGGCTACATATCATCAAATGATAAGTTAAATTACATTTAATCCAAATTACTTAACGTAACCAATCATATAATGTACAAAGTTCATTACTTAAGGTTAAACAATAGTAATAATACAACTTTAAGCTACTATTTTCATAAAGTTCATGATGAACCTAAAGTCGAACAATAAACATTAAAATATATTTACTTATTAGTACAACATTAAAAGGCATATAATATTCGATTATTCTATAATTCTTGTTTTTTTTTTTGTTTCTTTCTAACTAAATCTTAAATTCAACAATTAATCATGTAATCAATGTCTTCAAAGTCAACTTAATCTCAACTGATCCCTTCTCAATATTCTTACTCTAACTTTTCCTTTCAAAGAATACTAATGAACCCAACTACCCTATTTAATTGTCCATAGATTCATCTATTTTTCATAAACATCAACTAGTTCAACCATCCTTCACGAATGCCTATAAATCCATCTAACTCATCTTTTTTTACCCTTTATACTATTAATATGAAAATACAATTTCACATTTAAAGAATTTACCATTACAAAATTTGTGAATTATTATAACAGTACAAAATACTAAGCATCTTTTTGGAGCTTGTAGATGTTTAGTTACTCTTGACTGCTACCTTTCCATTTCTATAACCTCTCCTGCATTAAGAGGACAATGCCTATTATAACTCAATAATTTATTATCATAATTCTATTCATATTCTTACTCAATTTCACATTATTAACTCAATTAAAAAGGTTTCACATCATTAATACACTTTTTGTAAGGTCTAAACCTTGCACATACTACAATCATGCTTATCTATTTCTATACAACAAGTAACTTTCCTTTAGTATGTAACCCAACATACAAGCCCTCCCTTTCATACATCTAGAATCTCTTAAAAGTCCAATAAGTTCTATTTTTGAATTTCTTAACTTGACATTATTAAGCTATCAGAATGGCCTTTAATTTTTCGTGTATTATTTTCCTCAAATCTACTTAACTTCCATATCATTAGTTGCCGTCACCAAGGTTGTTAAAATCGCGATTTTAGAACGAAACGGAAAGCCGTTCACAAAATCGGATCGTAAAAATGGATCGTAAAATCGTAAGGAATTTTGAAATACATTAAAAAAAACCAAATCAGAATTCAATTCTCTTTCCTGGATGGAAGAGACAAAAGAAAAGACTACGAAACAACTTAAGAATGGAATTCCCTTTAAAAAATACACACCACAAACAAATTGCACAGAGGTTAAGCAACATTCGATATTAGTGATTCTCCAAGAATATAAAGAGTACAAAAACTTCTCTCAAGTGCTGAAAATAAACAGAAAATGGGGTAAAGTTTGGTTGAGGCATTTTATCGAACATGTTGAAAATCTGAATAAGATTAAAGCTAAAATGAAGATCAAGCCAAAAAATTGGGGTATAAAGCAGTGAACCTGGAGAAGTAAAAGGAAAAGCGAAGAAAGAAGCTTGAGAATACGTACCTGCTGTTGCTGCTTGGTTTGATGACTTGAAGAAGAGATCCTCAAACATGGTTCTGTATAATTGCCTAAAATCACGATTTGGGCTTAGGGTCCCAGAAGATCATGCTCTCAATTAGAAGCCATTGGGTCACATTATTTTATGGAAGCCATTAGTAGAAAACCAGAGTCTTCTTGGTAGCAATATGCTCCTTGGTGGTTTTAGTTTTGACAGGCTGTGACTTTCCAATATCCAGCTTTGCCTCTTCAGTATCCAGCGAAGACTTTGGTTTGTTGATTCAAAATCATTAGCCTGGTATCCAATATCCAGCTTTGGTTGTCCTATTAGCCCGGTGGCTTTTTTCGTACTTGTAACTGCGAGGACAAAAGAAAGCTTAATTGTTCTGTATTTGTGGCTTTGTGCTTTTTGATTTGTTAATCTAAAAACCGAAGTGAAGACCGAAGAGGCGAAGACTGAAGACAATCACATGAATGGGAAAAGCAAATTCCAATAGGCGTTTGACAGGTGGACATTGGGGGGAACTTTCAGTGCCTCATTTTGTTGAAATCGCACAATCGGTCCTGATATCGCGATTTTGCGCGATTTCATCCGATTTTTGCGATTTTACCCGATTTCAACCTGATTTTACCCATTTTTTATTTTTTCAACCGATTAAACCCGTAATGCATGTTTTGACTCGTAAAATCGTATGATTTTACAAGTCAAAATGCAATTTTGACAACCTTGGCTGTCACTACATGTTTTTTCCTTTCATGTGCATTACCCATAATGACTTCCATCAAATTATCCTTGGGTTAACTGATACTCCATTAGACCATGTACTCTTTTACTATATATCATTCATCCATATAATGGGGTCTTGATAAACCTAGCCTCTACTCATATGGTTAATTAGATCAGACAATGCCAATCATTAGTTGCCATTGATGGTATTGGTCTCCACACCATGACAGACTAATCAAACAATGTTAGTCATTAGTAACCATTGATGTCATTAGTCTCCACACAATGACAAACTAATCAAACTATGTTTGTCATTAGTAACCACCAATGTTAGTCATTAGTAACCATTGATGTCATTAGTCTCCACACAATGACAAACTAATCAAACTATGTTTGTCATTAGTAACCACCAATGTTATTAGTCTCTACATAGTGCCAAACTAATCCAACAACGTCGATCATCAATTACCACTAATGCCATTAGTTTCCACACGGTGGAAGACTAATGAAACATCAATCTTAAACCTCTCATATCAAGTTCTCCACACATTCTTTGGTAACATACCTAACAAATCATCCCACTTCAACCAAAATTTTATTCATCATAACAACTTATATATTCTACTAGGTTGCCCTAACCCAAAACCTATCATTCTCACCTTATTCTTTATCCAATACCTTTTTATATTTACACTTGTATAATTTCTCTGTCTTGAATTCAGACATAAATCACTATATTGCATTTTTATTATCCATTTTGAATGTCATGCGTTACCATTCTTCTTTGTATACCTACTTTTATAACGAAGTATTGCAATACTACCCATTCAAAATGCCTAAATTTGATTACCAGGTATGACATTTTCTTTTTAAAATCTAATGCTTATATTGCAAATACATAATTTCACTTTGTCATATATGCATGCATTTCAATTCTATGAATCAATACTTTTTTTCAATTCCACTAACATACCTTATCTATACCATTTCAGTTACAACCATTATCATCATGTTTCAACTTTTCACATTAAAACCCATGCAAGTATTTCCTTCCAATAACTCATATCACATCTAAGATATACTTTGCATTTCTTAATATTCATTAACTTGTTCTTCTCACAAAACAATTATTTCATTATTCAGAAACAACACTACAAGAAATAATAACTACTCAAACGATATTTAAAATTATTGAGATTTAAGGTGCTGGACACCTACCTAGAGCTTAAGTATGTCTCGGTGCTCCAATTTGTTTTTTAACCCTAGCAACCTCTCATGTATCAAGATTACAATCCATCATAACCACATCACTATGACCCAGAAATCTTATTTTCAATCTCATTTAACTCATGTTTATAAATCAATAACAAAGTAACTCATAGGATTTAATGTTCACCCTTACTTTTCAAATATTATAATCATCTTTAAGGGTCCAAATCTACTATTTACTTAAGGTATGTTCCTTTATTCATATAATAATATATAACCAAAAATTAAAACACATCAGCTAACATTGATACACTCGAATCTAACCGATTTTTATACTTAACATACCCCTATTTTCTTAGATATATAAGTTCATTAACCTTATACTTTTTACCTAAGTTATATCACTATGTAACCTTGGTTGTTAACACACTTTTAGTTAGTACGATGATTTTTATTATTATTTTTATCTTGTATTAATAGCAAAAAATTAATATATATGTTTTTAAAGCATTTATTTCAATTTCATTCTTCTAAATTCGTTTTAATTGGTTTGAATTCAATTTTTAATACAATTTAAAACAATGAATAGTATGGAAACTCATTTCCCTACTTTTATCCTCATCTGACCTAATCTTGTCAAGTTTCCGCACCTTTGGACTTCCAATTTATTTATAATTTACCAACATTATTACCCTCGTGTACACTTTAACAACATATTTTATTTAACATATTTTATTTAACATATTTTAACAATATTACAATTCCTTTTTTTGTCTTTTTTGGTTGTGTGTGCGTTCATGTGAGGTCAGGTATTTTAGTGTTGGCGTTACATTTTAGTGGAGAGGGTAACAAAAAAACAAAAACAGTGTGAAATGGTAAAAGATGTTAAAAAGGGCGGTTTCAACGGATTCTTAAGAGAAATGAGTAAACCCTAATCTGTTTGATTGAATGAGGTTTGTTTTGTTTTGTGTTTTCAGTTTGCGATTATCGATTTTGTAATGTAACGGATTGATTGCCTCTTGTTTCTTTTCATTTGTTTCTCTTTTGGGTTTAAGAATGAAGTGTCTACTTGCCTTTGTTATTAATTAAGGTGCTGATGCTCCTAGTTTTATTTGGATTGAGATGGGTTTATCGCATATCAAGCCTATTTTTGAAAATGAAGTGTCCGTCGTTCTTCAGTAATATTTACTATTTCCCTGTGTATGAAGCCGACAGATATGTTGTCTAACTTCTCTCCGTTTAATCATGTCATATTTGTTGGTTTTAATAATTTTTTTTTTTTTAAGAATGTAATAAAAGTGATGGTAATCCAATCTTATGAATAAGGTCTTAACTCTAATTTATGAAGTGAATACCAGTAGGGTTTTTAAGAACATCTAGCTGTATGTTAGATTATGTCAATCTTGCATGTCAAGAGCAGATTGCGTGGTACATTAGGAGATGAGGGATGTTAGGGAATTGGCATTTGAAATATGAAGGAAAAATGTCCTGTTGGAAATAGAAAAGATAGACCATAGATGATGCAGATGAATATTTGCAAAGTTTGGAGTGTTGTTAAGAACAATTATGAGGTAAAACATATGCAAGCCTTAGCTTGCCATTCCTCTTTTTTTCTTCTTCTATTTTCTCCTCCTCCATTGGCACACAAGAGGCTTTTGTTATGTGCTGCATGGTCTTTTCATGCTGCAAGTGTGAAAATTCGTTGTGCCTGGTGAGGATTGGCTTAAGGTAAGGATGGTCCTATCCAGGTTATACTGTTTTCTAAAACAATGTAAATATGAGTATTCATATGGATTTGGCTTTTGGTAGTTGGAAAATGTTCTAGCTTGTCAGGAACTTGATGTGTTTAATGTGTAGCAATTTGTAAGCAGTAGGTCAGTATGTATGCTCCATTTACTTGTGTATTATTGCGTGTTTGGTACTTTGACAGAAACATGTGTCACAGTTTAAAGCATTAGTTGAGAACTTTCCAGAATGAGATGAAAATAAATAAATATACAAACATTTAATATGTTTGGAACTGTTTATGTGGTTGGATTTTTGGAGGCCCATGTATGTGGATATGTGCTTTATAGGCTAGTGCTGATGGCATGGCATTTAACATAGCATTGATCGTATTGAACTACTATTAACATTTAATTTATGGACATCTTGTCGTTATATTTGATTTGTGCTTCTCATATTGCCTTAATTGAATTACACATGCACAAGCATGCGCGTTTACATATGTTTTTAATGTTGTATGGCACGTTTATATAGGAAATGCTGAAACCTTGTAATCTTGTTGCTTCTTGATGTGATTTCTCCTATCATGTTTGTTTAATTACCAATGGAATTTTGATGCATTGTTAATGTAGGTTGTATTTGGATGATCCAGCGTGAACTCAAGCTTCTTAGTTGCTCTTAAAATGAAACCACGAGCTAATGGGAATTCTAGAGGTCAGAAGGCACAGAATTTTCAGGGAGAGGGACGAAATTGGATTCTTATTGCAGGTGGTGCCTTGTTAAGTACATTGTCAATTCGCCTTGGTTACAAGCTCAAGCAGACACTGGACTCAAGGCAACAGGCAAATGCTAGTAATAGTCTGAAAGGTGTTGTACTGTTTATAGCATCAGCTAGATTCCTTTAATATGAACTTGGCCATAACTTTTGAAGTTTGAACAATACAGGGAATGTGAAATCATCTGACAGGAGGAGGTCACCACATTGCAATATGCATTCAAACATGTATTCCTTCACACAAGATGATGATGGTTGCTACAACTGCATTCCAGGTATGACAATTCTTCTTGTTCAAGCTGCCAAAGGGTTAAAGAGAACGTATATTGATACTTCAATTCAAATGTTTGCTTGTTTCTGTTTGGTTTCCTTGTTTTTGGGATATCTTGTGATGCAGGCACTATTTGTTTTTGCAGTGCAAAAATGCTTTTGAAAAAAATTGAATTTTTTTTTTTTGCTTCAAATTAATTTTTTTTGGTGCTCTTAAATCGTTTTGATATGCTGATGTCAAAAATTAAAAAAAAAAACATTATTTTGTTGCATTTTCAAGTAAAAAAACATTTTGAAAAGTAACCACTACTACAATATCAAACGGGCTCATAGATTCTGGTAGTTGGTTAGTTGTAGTTGCATAATGATATTGCATTGCATTGCATCTGCATTTCAAATTCCTTCAGCTTCTGGATATATGTTCATTGTTTACTTGCCTTGGACTGTGGAACAGGGGAGGGATTGTGAGATAGTAATGTTGCTATTAGATGAGAGGAAATGATGAACAGTAAACTGTCTGTTTTCGGGCGTGCATCATTGCAGTTCATATCCTATGTGGACATGATGGACATATACTACCTTCTTCTCTGTTGGATTGACACTTGTTTGTCTAGCATTTCTTTTCCGTTTCCTGTACAAATAGGGATAAGGCGCAAAATATTTGTATCATGGTCAATGCTTCTCTTCCTATAAATTTGACATGTATTACCCCCTAAATTTGCCATGCTTTCTTGCAACCCATCTTTTGTGATTTTCTTTTTAGTATGAGGGAAAGATGAATAAACGTTGTATGTCAGTCCTTAGAAAATTGACAGTAGATTGGAATAGGGGATCAAGGCATTTGCAGATATGAAATATCTGCCCAAAAAATATAGATCCATCTTTTTCATGTCACAGATCCAGAGACAAGAAGTGCCTTATGCAGAACAGTGTAAAATAGATCACTTTTCCTTATCCAGCTAGTTTGGGTTTTGAGACATAGTTAAGTTGTTACATTTTGAGTATTTTTATTTTTTTTTGACAATCATATAATATGTTACTGTATAATGGTATTCATGTTATCAGAAGACTTTTTCCCTGTATTTTATATGTGAATTTGGGTTTGGAACAGGGAATGAAGGCATTGCAGATATGAAGCATCAGTCCAATGACCAGATGCTGTCTGGACCCGATGTTGGTCTACCTTTGGTGACGGTTCCTGCTGCAGAATTTACCAAGGAGAATGGTGTTATGTGGGTATCATCTCCTGATCGCCTTGAGTTGCCACCAAAGCCATTCCACAATTCAAACGGCTCTGACTCACCATGTGTCTCAGAATCTGGTTCTGACATCTTCAGCAAACGAGAAGTTATACAGAAGCTGAGGCAGCAATTGAAGAGGAGAGATGACATGATACTGGAGATGCAGGATCAGATTCTGGAATTACAGAATTCGCTCAATGCTCAGCTGACACTTGCTTCAAATTTGCAATCACAGATCAATGCAGCTAACAGGGATTTGTTTGATTCTGAAAGGGAAATCCAGAGGCTGAGGAAGGCAATTGCTGATCACTGTGTGAAACATGTGGGCATCAATGACAAACCATCAGCAAACACAACATGGCCATCTGAGGCAAGAAATGGCCATGCAAATGGATATCTTGATGGAGACAGCAATTTTGAGTCATTGGAAAACGGAAGGGGAGATGTCGAGAGGATTGAGAAGCTGAAGAGAGAAGTAGGTGAGTTGAAGGAAGTGATAGAAGGGAAAGAGTACTTGTTGCAGAGCTACAAGGAGCAGAAGTCAGAGCTTTCCATGAAGATTATGGAATTGCAGCACAGATTGGATTCACAGCTCCCTCATATTTTGTAGGCATTGGTAGGATGTGTATTCTTGTTTGTTTCCTCGTTCTTTTCTTCGATTTTACTTCTACATTCTGAATTTTGGGAGAAGCTTCCTTTTTCTCCTTTCTTTCCAGAATTTCTTTCATAACTTAGTCTAGAATGTTTGATGCATTTTACGTGTTTGTTCAAAAGTGCGCTCGTTGGAGATGAGAGAGAGAGAGAGAGCTAAGAAAATTTTATGGATATCGTCTATACAAGACTTTTCTATACAATTCCTTTAGTTTCTCCTCATGTTGCTCCTATCATTCTAACAAGTTCTTATACTATGTCTCAATCTCCATTACTGGGCGAGTTTTCAATCACTGCAACTGCTCCTCCAACTTCTCTAGTTATCCCCTCAAGTGCCAAAGCTAGATCCCATTATTCATCATTACATTGATCACTTAAACCTGTGGTTGTTCCTCCTCTAGCTCACGAAGAAGAATCCCTCAGAGTTTGCTAATTGGCCACTAACTGTTCTCAGGCCAACCTGTACATGATCCTGGAAGAAATTTTAACTTCATCCTCATCAACTAGTGACTGTAGTAAAGACACGATTATTAAGTAGTGCAGGAAATGGACACCAATGAAACAACCAAAAAAAAAAATATATAGATGAAGCATTGGATCCTCAGGGGAAAAAAATATTGCAGGAATTAAATTGCAGGAAATAAATGAAAACAATAAAAGAAAGCAATAAAGAACCTTAAGAGGGAAAAAGAAAGATATATAAATGTGTTGAAAATAAATATGTGAGGCAGGCCATCATTTATAGTAGATTTGGCTCTATTTATATTGTTAGAAAGTTTGAATCTTATTTACATATGTAATTCTAATCCTATATATAAATATTGGTATTAAATAGTGAGGTTTATTGAATTATAGTACAAGCTAAATTCTTTTTTAATTGATACACATGTGAATTAGTTATTTTTTTAGAATTTCTATATTGAATAAGACTATATCTTTTTAGTTGTGTGTGCATTCAAATTAGTTGACCATGGACTACTTAGTTTTATTTACTACCATAATATTATTGTGGTAAATTGCTTTATTGTATTCTCCATTTTTAATTGGATGACCTTTAAATTAGCATCAAACAAGTTTATATTACTAATAAAATAACATTATTTCAAGAAAAGATATTAGTGGTTGACTAAAGTTTGGCTACACTGGTTGTGGTTGTGACCATTTAACAACACCATGAATGACTAAAAAATGATATGAATGAAGTTATGTGGAAGGTCTAGGAGTGTCATCATGCATTCTAAAAGCTAGTAAAGGCAAAGATGTTGAAAATGGTGTAATAGTCACTAAATAAAGAGCCATTCATGACACACTTAATAAGAGCTACTCAATTGGTCATTGTATTGGTGAATGGTTGTCTGATTCTTCATAGCCATAAGATTGACTTTTGTATGCATATTCTAGCTATTACTTAATCATAATGATGATATTTTTATGAGATTGATTTTTATATATGATTACGAAGTTGTTACAGTGTTAACAAATTAATCATATCAGGCATGGAAATTTATTAATCTAATAAATAATCTTGATATTAATTATATGTCAATTTGTTAATTAATCATTGATTCATTAACAAATAGCATATTGAATCATTAATCAATATGCTATTTGTTCTTTTCTCCTTCCTTTTAGCAAGAAAAAACTACTATTAAGAACTTAATCTTAAGAGGCATATCAACTTCATAAATTAAATGGAATGTAGGGTTCTTACCATGACTTTAATAGGTTAATAAAAAGAGAAAGGTAATGTTAAGGATCAAACTAGATTAAAATATAAAGAAAATTGAAAGAAAATAATATATATATATAATACAATAAAAAAGAAAAATTATAGAAACACAGTAATGAAACTATATACAATTAAAAATTTTACATTATAAATCCTAATACAATCTATATTCCTACCAATACTTTTCTTTTTTAGTAGTTATATGAATTCTAATTAATTTATAAAAGATTTATTAAATTCATGTGATCAAATAAAAAACCAAGTTCTATTTAATCTTATCCTAAATAAGACTTGACTTCATGTAATTGACTAGAAGACGAAGTCTTATTCTATATAAAACTTGGTCTTATAACTGATCATATAAACTCGATTGCTTCATAATCCTTTTGGTAGACTATACTTTTCCTGCGCAATGATCAATTCTACTAGTTGACAGTTGATCCTAGCTTTATTTTCCCTATTTAGTTGAAAATGTATAGTGAACAACTGCTATTCATATTTAATTGATACATTGATAGCAGTTAGACACATCCAGGAGCAATCACATCTCTTACAAGCCCATATAAAAAAAACTTTTGAAAAAGCTGATCATTTAAGCCACGAAAAGCTAAGGTCGAGTGTCTCCAACCTTGAAATGTTTGGTATGCCGACATGTGTGTGGTTAAAGATGACAAACAATACTTCAACCCATCACTATTTGGTTGTGAGATTGAGAGCACAATCAAGTCAATTCTATTGGACTGCTATTTAATTTTGTTATCGAGCATTGTTCATATTATTTTAGTGGAATATTAGCTTTGATCAAGGTTTGTTTTTATTTTAATTAATTGTATATTTCTCCTCTCCTCTCTTGTCTTCGACCTTTTCTTTCTCTCCTTTTCAATTCATTGCTGTCCGGCATCAAACCGATGTCAAAAAGCAACAAAGCGTCCTTTACACTCATCATTCCACACGAGCAGTGAACCACCCGTCTCTTGTCTTTACATGTTTCATTCAGACACTTTAAAATCAGTCCTGTTTCATCAAAGCACTCTTAAGCTACACTGGAAGTTTTCATATCCCATAATTCCCCTTTAAACGTCGAATGACACATCTGCAATAACCAAGGACAAGAAAAGGAACAAAGAAATAAACAGAAACACCAATCTTTTCCATAAGAATCACTGAAATTATTGGAAACGTTTAGAATCAGCCTAGCATGGAAATAGTGTTGCCCCCTTAGATATACACGAGGGTACTTCGAGGTGATTCTTACAAGTGCTTTGAACAGGCTTGCCTTACAAGGCCACGGAAGAACATTAGCATTCAGAAATTACAACATTGTATTTTACCCAGCTGCCTTGGAGCTGGATATAGTTTCCAGAAAGAGAATCACAAACCAGGTGTCATGCAGTCATTCTCATCCCATGAAGATAGAAACCGACTATCAGCATTCTTTCCGGTCAATGCTTCTGCATGGTTCATCTAGTGTTTAGATCAAATTCTCCCACTTCTCTCCACTCACTGTGTACTGCTGTGTTCCCATTTTCAGTTTCTTCATCATTCAGGAAATCTTCAGAAGGCTCTTTCTCATCTCTCGGAGCATTGCCTCCCCACCCATTCATCATCTCATCTGGGTTAACACCATGCTCCTGCTCTCCCATGTCATGACCAATCGGAACACTGTTGCCTTGCGATCCGAGTGCGCTTGCCCTTATCGGGGCCCGAGACATCATTTCAGCATGAGCATGTGATTCTGCCTGAGCTTGCTCGGCCTGAAACATAGCCGCCATTCTTAACTGAGCCTCCCGACTGGCCTTCTCCCTGGCATCCATTTCAGCTTTCAAATTGAGCAAAAGTCGCTTCTCCTCTTGGAGGAGAGCCTGTTCAATCATCAATCTCTCTTCAGATCGGAATTCCCCCAAGGAACGCTTTCGGGTTATTATGTTGAAGGCTAAGGCCTGCTTCTCAAATGTGCCTGTGAACTCAGCAACTTTAGCAGCAATGTTATGATCCCACTGCTGCGAACGAGATGGCATCTGACCTGTTGTGTCTAAATCAAGGATTCTATCATCCTCCTCTGCCTCATAGTCTGCTACTACATGGTAAGGCAGTAATCTGCATATGTTGTGCAAGGGGAAAGATGAAATGAATGCAGAACTTTTGAAAGCCATGGTGGTAATTATTCATTCAATTAGTGGTGCTGAACTGTACTACTACAAACCGCAATTAAAGTCAGTGGAGTCTAGGAGAAGTGCCATCTACAAGTAATGGAAGGCTCCCGTAACTTCATTAATTCTTTCCCTTTTGATTGAAAAAAGAAAACATTAAATTTCATCAATTTGCCAAACAAAAATTTAGAAATCACAATGTTAATCCTTGAATCAGAGTGCTTACTAACCTATCTTTGAGGCTAACACTCAACTGAATCTAATTTCTCACAAGGAAAGATAGAAGTGAAAGACTAGAAGTTTGCAGGTGTACATGTTTCATAAGACAAGGAAACTATTGGCACTCCTTTTCCATTTGTTGACTCAAATAATTTAGAATAACAGAAATTTCACATCATAAAAAAGAGTGCTGGAATAGCATAAATAAGAAGGTTCCAAGGGGGTTAACACCCATATATTGAGTCAAAAAACTATCTACCAAAAACGCCTAACATGTATTAGGTAAAAAATCATAAAGATCAACAAATCAACAAAAACTGGTGTGTATTATGAACTGTCTTCTCCTGCACATCCCCTCCCCCTCACTTGATTTTAAGTTTTAATGAACTAAACCTGTATATGGTTGGCAGATCAAGGAGCCAGGGATTGAAGCAATTCAACTAGATACCCCAAGGTAAATACATCAATACAAATATAAAACGCAAAGTTCACTCATGCCAACCACTTAGTATTGCCTTACAAAAAAAATGCTCACGACTTTGTAATGCCAAAAGAGTGCAAAGCAACAGCTGCTATATAAGAGGAAAATCAAAGGATGCAGGTGGAATCCACTAACTACAAATAAAATAAGATGACCAATTTTTGTTGTAGATAATAAAATATATCCCCTGGTTTGAGAAAAGGACATCCAATATATATATAACTACAGGAGAGATGTTCTGTGCATAGAACAGGTTGAGGAAGCAACACATCACCATGTGAGATTTCTTATATTGAATTTCTGTAATTTACAGAGTATATGCAAACATACATTTGATGTATTTTGTTTTTGCATTTTTTTTCGCTGTGCATAAATGAAGGTTGGGAGGGAGTGTTAGGAAGCACATCGTTGTGTACTGTTTATAAGTTACTATAAACATACATGAATTATAGAATCATTTAAGAACCTCTAGAGAAAACATAAGATACTAGCAAAAAGAGTTGTTTTATATGATCTAGAGAAACTTTCTTTGGATTCCTACAAGGTAAAATTGGAAAATCATTTCTATTTCGACATTTCCCTTGGTTTATTCCCAATCCATCTCATCGAATTCATATCATATACATGCCATTTGGCAAATACATTAATCCAAACAACATAAATAACAATTATTCTTATATCTAATTCTATCTTCAAGTTGTTGGGAAATCGTGATGAAGAATTACATCTCTTTCTATGCCACATGTAATGAAGTGTGAATGCGCAAATAGCATCCCTGATCATCAGGATGAAAGCGCCACATGGCAACTCCCATCAATTTGTTCCGTCTATGCATATAAAGTCTATCAATTTCTAAGCAATCATATAATCAAGAACTGATCTCCGACAAAAACATTTGTATCTTTGAACAATCAAACCAAACACACTACCACACAAAACGGTAATCTAGGTGATCATGGTCAAATAATGCAGGTTCTCTACTGCATCATGCCACATAAAATGTGATCAAACTCTAATGCTTTCAACTTAACTAGTTGCAGTGCAGCAAAATCCAACCCAAAAAGCAACTGCACCATTACTACATATTAAAATGTTATCAATCCCAATCTCAATCTCATTACACGTCACAACTACACAAAAAAGTCACAGTATCACCAAAAAGCGCATAAATAAATAAATTCCCACATTCCACAACAACCAGACAGAAAATGAAATACCCACGTGCAAAACACACACAGAAATGAAAATTTGAGTTGTATACAAAACAAAAAATGAGAGAGGGAATACAAAAAGAAAGAAAAACCTCTCGCAGGCATCTTCAAGAGAAGCGAATGGCCTCTTGAAATCTGGATGACAAACACGCCAAGCATCCTGGTAAGCCATTTGGATCTCCACCTGGTTCACCTGAGGCCGAATCCCCTTTTGCTGCGGCTGCTGCTGCTGCGGCTGCGGCTGCTGCGGCTGCTGCTGCTGTTGCGGCTTCTGTGAATGCTGCGCATTTTGCCCCAAATTTGAACCTTGCTGCTGATGCTGCTGCAAATTAGGGTTGGGGTTGGGGTTAGGGTTAGGGTTAGGGTTAGGGTTTTGTTGTTGAAGAGTGTGTGGGCGATGAATAGATGGTGGACGCAAGTGGGCATCAATATTCGATGGGAATCGAGAAATAGCAGCAGCTTGTTGTTGTTGTTGGGCTTGTTTTGTTAATTGCTGTAACAAGAGGAATTGTTGTTGTTGTTGATGTTGCTGCTGCTGCTGATGCACCTGTTGTTGCTGTTGTTGTTGTTGTAAAAGCAATTGTTGCTGCTGCTGCTGCTGGTGCTGTTGCTGCTGGTGCTGTTGCTGCTGCTGTTGCTGATGATGATGATGATCCATTTCTGTTTCTTTTTTTCTTTTCTGTCTCTCTAGAGCTGGAGTTCCGTTACTTTGCTTGTCTTTTTTTTATGTCTTATTAACGACTACTGAGTCGATAGGGATGGAGGGGAGGGGAGGGGAGGAGTATAGTGTTTTTAGAATATGAACATGGCCAATACTCTTGCAAAATGCTAATCTAACCAAAACTCTTTCATATTTTTTAATTTTTTTAAAAAAATCTCCACCATTGGATTTCTCTGAATCCACTGCTGCTTTCCACTCATTCAATAAATATTCTTGATTTTGATTTCTTGTAGATTTTATTTTGTTTTATATTTTATTGAAAATTAAAAAAAAACTATAAATATTGTCACATACGTTGAAGCGACCGATTAAAAATTATCACTTGATTAAAAATATATAATTTTTTATCTTATTTTTTTATAAAAAAAATATTTTATTTAAAAAATCACCATTTAATATTATAATCACTAGAAATCTTAACTGATTAATAAAGATTTTATGGTACATAACTGATTATGTAAAAAGAAAAATATTATTACCTCTTAAACGTCCTGTCTGAAACAGACTGCATCGCTGGTTTTGTCATAAATTGCTAACATTTTATTGGTTTATGCTATGATGGTTTGCGTGTAATATTTTTAACTCTAGTATTAGTGAATATTCAACTATGACATTAGTAAATATTACATAGCTATAAAAACAAAATAAATTCAAATCAATATTTTTTATTCTTGATTCTAGCGTAATTGAATAAACAAATAAAAATAAATTTATTTTTTTACATACGTATTTGTTTTATGTAGCTAAATAAGATACAATAAAATAAATTGAAATCAGTATTGTTATTCTTAACTTTAGCGTCAATGAATAAAAAATACAATTATATTTATATTTTTTTTATTTATACATACTCAAATTTTTATTTGTTTTTATTTTTTTATGCTGGCCAACTCAGCCTATATGGACTAGGCTTGATTCAGTCAGCCCGGCTCAGTTACTACCCAAACCAATTCCTGGCCTAGCAAAACAACACGCGTGTCGCTGCACTGTACTAGTTAATTAATACTCACTTGCACAGTGTGCTGCTAATTAACTGAAACCAAGTGGAAGGCAGAGAAAGCAGCTTACCTGGTTGCGGTTGGCCGGAGGCGACGAAGACGATGGCAAAGCTCCTTCTGTGTAATTGAACCACGCTTGGCAGGGCACCCTTTCCACTTTTACTTGCGTTCTTCTGGCCTTATTTCGTCTGTTGCTAATGACTCAGAGCAGAAACTGATCTGCTGGAGGCGATGAAGACGGCAGTGAAGTTGATGTTGGTCTCTGTGTTTTCTGCTTGCGTTTTCCTTTCTTTATGCTCACTGTTCTCTTATTTTATTTTCTTAGTTCTTGAGATGAACGAACTAAGAATGTAATGGGTCTGCTGGTTTCCTCTGAGTTTTTGACTGATTCCAGGTTGCTCTTTTTCTGCCGGCATTAAGACAATAGCAAGGCTCTCGTCTCTGTGTATGCTGCTCTCTTTTTTTCTCTCCTTCTCCCCCTCCCTTCCTCTGTGAACTACCTAGGCTTTTATAGGCACCTTTCTTGCTCCGTATCTTCCCCTGATAAGGATGAAGTTTTCGGGAGTTTGTGTTTTGAGCAAATGGGGACACCAACAGTCCTGCCATAGCTGGACTGTTGGTGATGGTCTCCTTGACATTGTTAGCATGTCGCGGCGGCGACGGACAAGGAAATTGACTGAGAAGTTGGTAATGGAAGTCGTGGGCACTTTAAAGTGCCGGGTGGTTTGATCGTCATTGTTTTCCTCATCGCAGGTAGCTTCCTCTGTTTTCAGACGAACAAGACGAAGCAGGAGGGTGACAAAACGGCGCCGGATACATGGGTGGCTAGTTTCTCAACTTTGGTCCCTGAAGTTTTGAACTTTTTCATTCAAGCCCCTAATCTTTTAAATTTCAAGATTTACCCTCCTTAAAATTAAATTAAAAATAAGTGAGTGAAAATTAGGTTACAACAAATATAATAAATTATATTTAAAATCAATTTAAAAATAAAAAATATATATATTAAATTTTTATAAATAATTTATCGTTAATATTGATATTTTCATATGTACATAATAATTACAAGTTAAATAAAATATTATAAAATCATATCAAAATTAAAAAAAATAAGTGAATCTGATAAAAAAATAAAATAAAGTGTCAATAAAATAAATTCAAAAAATATATAAAGGAATCAAGTTTTCATGTTTGGAAAGGTTGTCAATTATGTTCCGTTTTGTTTGAAATGACTGAAATATTTTATACAAATTCAAAAAACAAAATAAAACAGAATAATTTTCATCTCATTTCAAATCTCGGTCCATTCTGGATTTTCCAGATAAATTTCGGCTGGAATGCTCTGATTTCATTTCACATGTTTCGTTCCGGGCTTGAAAAGTCATTGAATCAAATTGAACCTGATTCAATTTGATTAATTAAACCATCTAGGTATAAAAGGCTTTTTTTCATTACTATTTTAAATAACAATGATATTAATAATATTATTAAAAATAATTATTACTATTTTCATTAACAATAATATTAATTTTTTAAAATTAGATTTATCACTAATATATATGGTTTATATTCATGTTGTTTATACTTTGTTGGAATTTGACCAAAACAAGGGATGATTTAGATCTCATTAGCCTTGATAACATTGACATATTGAATGAATGGATTTGTGAAGAGGCTAGACTTCTTGTTGGAAATGATATAAGTTGGGAGACTATTGAAGTACTGACACGACCAAAAGCTTGATGTCTTTTCCCAAGTGCAGGAGTGTCGAAGTAATAAATAACCCGGCAAGACCGGGGTCGAACCACAGAGAGGTTAATTGTATAAATTATAAATAACAAGACAACAACAACAACAACAACAACAACAACAACAACAACAACAATAATAATTATTATTGTACTCAGTACGTGGCGTTGTTATACCTGAGAATGATCTAAAGATCGGGTCACAAGTTTCCAGCCTATATACTGAGTTTATGAAAAGATCAAATATATATATATATATTATATAATATAAACAGAATGTAAATAATAATAATAATAATAATAATAATAATAATAATGAAAGCAGAAGATGAAGAAATTAATGAGAACTTTGAGATGAAAGATTAACGTAAGGATTAAACAATGATAAAGACAAATGTCAAGGTTAGAGGATCCACTAATGGTACTTCAAACAAGTATAATATAAACTCTTATTACTCAATTGGAAACCACACATAAAGGAGGTTCCAATCAGATTATAAATTGTTAACATGATTACATTAATTATCTTATTCGAATAAAGCTAATACTTGTAAATGTTGGCAGGCATTCATGATTATAACTTATGTTAACAACAAATCAAGTTCCTTTCATAGCTCAGGTGTCGGTTAAACCATACAGTATGGGCTATGAAAGTGCCAAGTATTTGTTGTACCAAGTGTTATACAACATAAATCTAGATTAACCATTTAACAAGCAAAGTATTAAAGTGAACAAGATAACAAATATAAAACATGTTAGTATCCAACGTTAAGTTCCATGTTAAGTTTATATTATACTTGTTCTTACACCATTAGTGTACCCTTTTCACCTTGACATAATTAACTTAGCTGGACATAATAAAAGAAAGAAACATAAATGAGCAAGACAAGAACATAAATGAGAAAGAAGTTAACTAGACAAAGGAAAGGAAATGAAGTGCATAAACTTGATATTAATGAAAGCAAGACATAAGCAATACAAAGAGAGAAAGCAAGAGCATGATCTTGATCTGAACACCAAGATGCCTCAATACATGGTAAGTGCCTCCTTTTATAGGCCAAAATTTGGAACTATTGATTTGTTGACTAATTGATGAGTGGGTGGCCACATCTTGACTTGATAACAATCCTTATCTTCTTGTCTGGTCAAGACGTCATTGCTAACATCATAATTTGCCCAGAATCCTCAGGAATGTTCTAGGAAATTGTCTCAGCTTTCCAACAAAAAAAAGATGAGGTCATTTGGACTTCTAGAACTCAAGATATGGGCTGAACACTAAATAGTGTTTGGGCTGCAGGACAGCTTCGGACTTCTTCGTTGTTCCTTCAATTTGGACTTCAAAACGACCTTTTCAAATCTTGGGCTCCTCATGAAAGTTATAGGCCTTTGTCTTACCTTTCCATCCATATAGAGCTCCAGATATGATCCAATTACCGAGCAATGTTCTGGTTTGGACTGCACCGACATCTCTTTTCTAAGTTTGGCCATCTCTTTGTCCTTTAACTTTCAATGCTTAAACTCATCAATCAATTCTTTTATTTATGTGATAGACCTGCATATAAGATGAGCATTTACCATAAATTAAGGTATCTTATAGTATTAAACTTGTTATTATAAAACATGCTTTAGTTAAGGAGTTATTGATACTTCAAGTGCAAAATGATGATATAAAACCTTGATAAACATGCACTTTTAAGTACTAATCACACCCCCCAACCAGCTTATTACTAGTCCCTAGTAATCTAAAGCGTTAAAATAGAGAAACAATTTGCAAGTTCCACAAAGCAAGGCATTCATCATTCAACTTCCATTAATCTATCCAGATAAACAAACTCTCATTAAATTTATATTCCTGCTTCATACTTCGTAAACAAGATATTAATAAACCTTCTTTTTGTGTGCTCAATGAAAACATAGATGATGGGGCTTTTGTTGGAAGAAAACAATATTATGTTCAAATGTTTAAGGTGAACTTCCTTGGGTTGAGATTTTTTCTTTTTTTTTCTTTTTATTTATATACACATACAACTTAAAACACAATGTATCTTTAACCCATGTAACGAGTTTTAGGCTAATGACTCCCAGACCAGTTGATCTTAGGGCATTAGGTGTTGAGACACCCCTACGAGCTTAACAACTCGGGTTGCAGATACTGATACGTAGATAGTGCAATGTTTGATTCCCTTAAGCTTTTCTCCTTAACCCATGTAACAAGCTTTGGGCCAATAGCTCCCAAGTCAGTTGACTTTAGGGTATTAGGTGTTAAAACACCCCTTCGGGCCTAATTGCTTAGGTTAGGGAGGCTACGAAACCAAACTTATCCACGTTTTATTATCATCAATACTATTTTTTTTTTTTTTTTGCAAATTATATACTATCCTTTTCCCTTAGTTGTTACCTTCAACAAAAGAACATAATTAATGTAATAATCCAATGTGCAACCCACAATCATATGTTAAAGTGTGTGTGTGAAAATGAAGGTTTAATAATACTTGTTAAATGAGTATAGGAGCATAATCAAGTGATAACAATGTGAGAGTTTGTAAACCTGAATATTTCAAGAAGTATTATGATAGACCTTGGTAATGAAACTTACTAAGATGCGTCTCTAGAGTCAATAAAATTGATTCCATACTCTGCCATCCTAAAAACAATTTTGTCAAATGGTTTTAATAATAGCAAAAACAGTTAGCAAGTTAGTATTTTTTTTTTTAAACTACTACCCTCTCCCCCCAACCAAAACGAGACATTGTCCTCAATGTTCGAAGGTAGAAAGATAGAGTATAGAAGACATCACCTGAAACATCGAATAATGACAAACCTGAAACACACTTAAACAAACATAAGAAGTAACAAAACAAAATAATATGCTATTAATAAAACCAAAAGACACAAGGTTTCACAGATGAAGGCTCAAATCTAATCTAAGCTTTTTACGGCTGTCCTTAGTTGACCAATCTAGGCGACTCATGCAGGGATCAATGACAGGGATGAAAGATTGTAGTTGGTCAATCAATTGTTCAGCAGTAGCAGCAGAGATTATGATTTGTCGTGCCGAAGATGTTAGAAATTCCTGTTCCACAGCTTGATCAAGGAAAGACAGCAACTTATCATAAAAACCATTAACATTTAACAAACCTATAGGTTTATGGTGAATGTGCAGTTGGGCCCAAGATGAAATATGAAAGATTTCTTCCAATGTGCCCAGACCACCTGGTAAGGCAATGAAGGCATCAGCATGGTTAAACATGGTATTCAGTCGGTCAGACATTGTGTAGACCTGTAATTCCTCTCCAATTGTTTTTCCAATGATATCCCCATTTGCTAAAGCTTTGGGGACAACCCCCAAAACTTGACTGCCTCCTAAAAATGCAGCCATTGACACACCTCTCATTAACCCAAGGCTGCCTCCCCCATACACTAAATGAATCTTTCTCTCAGCTAGTACCCGACCAAGATGATTTGCTGATTCTAAAAACTCTTTTTCTTTCCCAGAACTGGATCCACCGAAAACACAAATATTTCTTATATGATGACTTGAGGAACCTGCCATTTCTACACACTTCTATATTTGATGAATATATGGGATGAGTAGAAATGAAGGGAAGGAAGAGAAGAATTTATAGATGAAAAAGTGAAAATGCAATCATACCACCTATATGTAGGCCAGCTGTAGTCTCACAAACTCTCTCTCTCTCTTTATTAATTATTTATTTTGAAAAAGCATGTATGTACAGGTAGTTGTGATTGTGGCTCACATCTTCCCTTGGTTTTACGTCCAAGAACGGCTTAAACGCCCTCTATGGGTCGGGGATAGGCTTCCCATCTAGTTTTCTTAAAAACTGGCAAACAGGGTCTTTTTTAGTCAGATTCCCAAGACTAAGTCGATCATGTTCTTTATGGAATTGTGGCCATAAATCATGAATTACACGATGCACATCTCCACTAGGATGCGTCTCAAGGGTCAACAAAAGATTATCTAAAGACCCCTTACTCAGGCCATCCTTAATGAATTGTATCTTATCTTCACAGTTTACAGATACCATTTCTAAAGAACGACATGTCGCATTACAAGTCCATCTGGCACATTTGTGACAGACTTTCAGTCGTTTTGCACGACGTTTCTTTGCAAAAGTGCTTTTACCTGTTCCAGGCATGTGTGAAATGAAAGAATTGGAGGACTCACCTGATAAGCGGACCTTTGCTTCAATTAGCCAGCGAATATCTTCAGGAATTTCATGATTCATTAATAACCTCAATCTTGCACACCTAGCACGGTAAATTTTATTAATCGCATTTGTAGGCAAAGCGGGAAAATACCTTTTCAACTTTTCAAGAGTGGTGTCCATTTTCAAAAGAGAATTAGAGAAGAGATTCAAAGAAGGGAGAAAGAGCTAAGAATTTTACAAATATATACAGATATCAGTTATTTGGGAAACTGAAAGAACCGACTTAAGTCACGGAGTACCGTTATCCGCCATTTGACCGGGGTAAAAGAGAGACTAGCAAAACAATAGATACAACAAAACACAAAACAATGTGAGAAAAAGAATCAATCTTTATATACAGGATCACTCAATTCAATAGAGTCATTTTCAACCGAAAAATTGTCAAAATAAACTTTCAAACGATGCCCATTTACCTTGAAAACATTGCCATTTTTTGGATTCTCAATATCACAGGCCCCATATGGATACACATGTTTCACAATAAAAGGACCGCTCCATCTTGATCTTAGTTTTCCAGGAAATAAATGGAGTCGAGAATTATAAAGCAAGACTTTTTGACCAACATTGAATGTTTTTCTCAGTATTTTCTTGTCATGAAACTCTTTAATTCTTCCTTTATGAATTTTTGAATTGTCATATGCATCATTTCTTATTTCCTCAAGCTCATTTATTTGCAATTTTCGCAGCTGACTAGCATCATCAAGGCTTGAATTGAAAGCTTTAATAGCCCAATAAGCTTTATGTTCAATTTCCACAGGCAAGTGACAAGGTTTTCCATAGACTAGTCTATAAGGTGACATACCTAATGATGTTTTATAAGCAGTTCGATAAGCCCAAAGTGCATCATTAAGTCTTAAAGACCAGTCTTTCCTATTAGGGTTCACTGTTTTCTCTAAGATCTGTTTGATCTCCCTATTAGCAAGCTCTACTTGTCCACTTGTCCGAGGGTGATAAGGGGTGGCAACTTTATGTGTGATTCCATATTTCTTCATTAAAGACTCAAATGGCTTGTTGCAAAAGTGTGTTCCACCGTCACTTATCATGGCTCGAGGGATTTCAAATCGACTTAAAATGTTTTCTTTCAAAAACTTTATCACTGTTTTGTGATCATTGGTTCGACTTGGAATTGCCTCTATCCATTTTGAAACATAATCTACTGCGACCAATATGTACAAGAAACCAAATGATGGAGGAAATGGACCCATGAAATCTATACCCCAACAGCCAAAGATCTCAATGACAAGAATAGGATTTAAAGGCATCATGTGACGTTTCGAAATAGATCCCAACTTTTGACAATTTTCACAAATCTTACAGAATGCATGTGAGTTTTTGAACATGGTGGGCCAGTAAAATCCACTTTGTAAGATTTTTGCAGCTGTCTTTCTTGATGAGAAATGACCCCCACATGCCTCAGAATGACAAAATTTAATGACACTACTTACCTCATTATCAGGAATGCATCTTCGAAATATTTGATCAGGACAATATTTGAATAAATAAGGGTCATCCCAATAAAAGTTCTTCACTTCGTTCAAGAACTTTCTTTTGTCTTGGGTACTCCAATGAGCTGGCAATTGTCCTGAAACAAGAAAATTAACAATATTAGCAAACCAAGGCATCGTAGAGACAGAAAATAAAGATTCATCAGGAAAGTAGTCATCGATTGGTGTAATGTCAGATTTCGAATCGGTTGTCAATCTTGACAAATGATTCGCGACAACATTTTCGGTGCCTTTCTTGTCTTTGATTATGATATCAAATTCTTGAAGTAACAAAATCCACCGCACCAATCTAGCCTTAGAATCTTTCTTAGAGAGAAGATATTTCAATGCTGCATGATCACTAAAAACAACAACAGGTGAGCCAACAAGATAAGATCTGAACTTGTCACATGCAAATACTACTGCAAGTAATTCTTTTTCAGTGGTGGTGTAATTCATTTGAGCACTATTTAAAGTTTTACTTGCATAGTAAATCACATAAGGTTTCTTATCTTTTCTTTGTCCCAAGACAGCACCCACGGCATAATCACTAGCGTCACACATTATTTCAAAAGGTAATGACCAATCAGGAGGTTGAATGACAGGAGCAGAAGTAAGCAAGTTTTTAAGTTTAACAAAGGCTTCCTCACAATGTTCAGTCCATTCAAAAATATTATCCTTTGTTAGAAGGTTACTCAAGGGCTTAGATATTACACTAAAATCTTTGATGAACCTTCTGTAAAAACCAGCATGTCCTAAGAATGATCTAACATCTTTAACAGATTTTGGTGTTGGTAAGTTGGCAATTAACTCGATTTTAGATTTATCAACCTCAATTCCTTTCGATGAAACAATGTGACCAAGTACAATGCCGTTTGTTACCATAAAGTGACATTTTTCCCAATTCAGTACAAGATTCTTCTCTTCACACCTGCTCAAAACCTTTTCTAAGTTAGTCAAACAATCATCAAATGAATCACCAAAAACAGAAAAATCATCCATAAAAATTTCAAGAAAACGTTCAACCATATCACTGAATATGCTAAGCATGCATCTTTGAAACGTGGCTGGTGCATTACATAATCCAAAAGGCATCCTTCGATATGCAAAAGTACCAAATGGACATGTGAAAGTAGTCTTCTCTTGATCTTCCAATGCAATTTCAATTTGATTGTAACCTGAATAACCATCTAGGAAACAATAAAATTCATGACCTGCAACTCTTTCTAGGATTTGGTCCATGAAAGGTAAAGGGAAATGATCTTTTCTAGTCATTGAATTAAGTTTCCTATAGTCAATGCACATGCGCCAACCCGTAACAGTCCTAGTTGGAATTAACTCATTTTTCTCATTTGTTATCACAGTGACTCCAGACTTTTTGGGTACAACTTGGGTAGGACTTACCCATTTGCTGTCAGAAATAGGATAAATGATTCCATTATTTAGAAGCTTAATGACTTCATTTTTCACTACTTCTTTCATATTAGGATTAAGCCTTCGTTGCATTTCTCTAGAGGGTTTAGCATTTTCCTCCAAATAAATCATGTGTGTGCAAATCAAAGGGCTAATTCCTTTTATGTCAGCTATGGTCCATCCTAATGCATTTTTGTGCATTTTTAGAGTCTGTAATAACTTACCTTCTTGATGCGCATTAAGTTTGGAAGAGATTATTACCGAAAAAGTTTCATTTTCTCCCAAAAATGAGTATTTGAGATTAAATGGTAACGACTTCAATTCAGGTTTTGGTGGTTGAACACTTGAAGGTATGGGCTCAATTGATCGTGGTGGCAATTCTTCAATTTGTGGTCTCCAATTGCATGCCTTTGATTCCTGAAAGTAGACCATTTGCAAATCATCAGATTCATCAATCTCAGTTTCACTAGAAGTGGTTTGAAATTGATCATGAACTAATTTTTCAATAAAGTCCACTTCCTGTAAATCCTTATCATCTCCAGGTTGCTTGTAAATGTTGAAAATATTCATCTCCAATGTCATGTTTCCAAATGATAGCTTCATCAGTCCATTCCTACAATTAATCAATGCATTAGAAGTGGCAAGAAATGGACGTCCTAAAATGACAGGAATTGAATTACATGCTTCAACAGGTTGCGTGTCCAAGACAACAAAATCCACAGGATAAATGAATTTATCAACTTGTACCAACACATCTTCAATTATTCCTCTAGGCACTTTTACAGATCTATCGGCGAGTAAAAGAGTTACAGAGGTTGGTTTTAACTCACCTAGATTGAGACTCTGAAAAACTGTATATGGAAGTAAATTTACACTAGCTCCAAGATCAAGTAAGGCTCTTTCAATTTTATGTTCTCCAATAAAGCAAGAAATTGTAGGACAACCAGGGTCTTTATATTTCAAAGCATTATTGTTCTGAAGAATGGCACTTACTTGTTCGGCTAAAAATGCTTTCTTTTTCACATTCAATTTTCTCTTCACAGTGCACAGATCTTTCAAAAATTTAGCATAGGAAGGAACCTGTTTAATAGCATCCAACAAAGGTATATTGATCCTTACCTGTTTGAAAATTTCAAAGATTTCAGAGTTGTGACTAACTTTCCTTTGTTTGATCATGGCATGAGGAAACGAAAGTGCTGGCGGGGAATCAGCTTTTTCTTTGCAATGTTCAGGTTCAACCCCTTCCTTACCCTCAGAGATAGACTCATCATCTTTCTCACAAGGTTCAAGAATAGGTTTTTCAATAACCTTACCACTACGAAGAGTGATGACTGATTTGACTTGATCCATGTGTTGGCTTCCAGAACTACTTGCATTTGCATTGTATTGCCCCTTTGGATTTTGTGGGCAA
The DNA here is from genome assembly GCA_033617975.1 of Populus alba x Populus glandulosa. Taxonomy (NCBI): domain Eukaryota; kingdom Viridiplantae; phylum Streptophyta; class Magnoliopsida; order Malpighiales; family Salicaceae; genus Populus; species Populus alba x Populus glandulosa. The sequence continues at coordinate 7,281,197 of CM066161.1, forward strand.
GTATTAAGCAAATCTCGATACCTATCCCAACATTGGTAAAATGTTTCTCCTGGCTTTTGAGTGAAAGTGATGATTTATCTTTTGAAAGTGTTTGTTCTATGAGATGGAAAAAACTTCTTTAAAAATTGTTGTTGCATATCATCCCAAGCACGAATGGATCCTGGTCTCAAATTTTGTAGCCATGTTTTAGCTTTATCTTTTAATGAAAAAGGAAAAAGCTTTAATCGAATGGTGTTCATGCTACAATTTGAGTCATTATAGGTATTACAAACCTCCTCAAATTCCCTTAAATGCAAGTATGGATTTTCTAGTTCTAAACCATGAAAAGAAGGTAGGAGTTGAATAATGCCTGGCTTAAAATTAAAATGAGATGCATCAGGAGGGAAAACTATGCATGAGGGTGCACTTGTTCTTGTGGGATTCATATGGTCTCTAAGTGTTCTCATACGGTTATTCTCATTATTCTCATTATGAAGTGATTGATTATCTTCTTCGGCCATATTTTCTGAAAATGATGAGGATACCCTACAAAGTCTACCACTTAATGTACGTGACCAAACTCTCATGCACGTGTAAGAAGAGAATTAAAAGGAAGAAAATAAAAGAGAAGAAAAAGAAACAAAAGTTAAATAAAATGAAAAATGAAAAGAGAAGATAAAATAAATATTATAATTTATACAAGAATTTACCTCCCCGGCAGCGGCGCCAAAAACTTGACACGACCAAAAGCTTGATGTCTTTTCCCAAGTGCAGGAGTGTCGAAGTAATAAATAACCCGGCAAGACCGGGGTCGAACCACAGAGAGGTTAATTGTATAAATTATAAATAACAAGACAACAACAACAACAACAACAACAACAACAACAACAACAACAACAACAACAACAATAACAATAATAATTATTATTGTACTCAGTACGTGGCGTTGTTATACCTGAGAATGATCTAAAGATCGGGTCACAGGTTTCCAGCCTATATACTGAGTTTATGAAAAGATCAAATATATATATATATTATATAATATAAACAGAATGTAAATAATAATAATAATAATAATAATAATAATGAAAGCAGAAGATGAAGAAATTAATGAGAACTTTGAGATGAAAGATTAACGTAAGGATTAAACAATGATAAAGACAAATGTCAAGGTTAGAGGATCCACTAATGGTACTTCAAACAAGTATAATATAAACTCTTATTACTCAATTGGAAACCACACATAAAGGAGGTTCCAATCAGATTATAAATTGTTAACATGATTACATTAATTATCTTATTCGAATAAAGCTAATACTTGTAAATGTTGGCAGGCATTCATGATTATAACTTATGTTAACAACAAATCAAGTTCCTTTCATAGCTCAGGTGTCGGTTAAACCATACAGTATGGGCTATGAAAGTGCCAAGTATTTGTTGTACCAAGTGTTATACAACATAAATCTAGATTAACCATTTAACAAGCAAAGTATTAAAGTGAACAAGATAACAAATATAAAACATGTTAGTATCCAACGTTAAGTTCCATGTTAAGTTTATATTATACTTGTTCTTACACCATTAGTGTACCCTTTTCACCTTGACATAATTAACTTAGCTGGACATAATAAAAGAAAGAAACATAAATGAGCAAGACAAGAACATAAATGAGAAAGAAGTTAACTAGACAAAGGAAAGGAAATGAAGTGCATAAACTTGATATTAATGAAAGCAAGACATAAGCAATACAAAGAGAGAAAGCAAGAGCATGATCTTGATCTGAACACCAAGATGCCTCAATACATGGTAAGTGCCTCCTTTTATAGGCCAAAATTTGAAACTATTGATTTGTTGACTAATTGATGAGTGGGTGGCCACATCTTGACTTGATAACAATCCTTATCTTCTTGTCTGGTCAAGACGTCATTGCTAACATCATAATTTGCCCAGAATCCTCAGGAATGTTCTAGGAAATTGTCTCAGCTTTCCAATAAAAAAAAGATGAGGTCATTTGGACTTCTAGAACTCAAGATATGGGCTGAACACTAAATAGTGTTTGGGCTGCAGGACAGCTTCGGACTTCTTCGTTGTTCCTTCAATTTGGACTTCAAAACGACCTTTTCAAATCTTGGGCTCCTCATGAAAGTTGTAGGCCTTTGTCTTACCTTTCCATCCATATAGAGCTCCAGATATGATCCAATTACCGAGCAATGTTCTGGTTTGGACTGCACCGACATCTCTTTTCTAAGTTTGGCCATCTCTTTGTCCTTTAACTTTCAATGCTTAAACTCATCAATCAATTCTTTTATTTATGTGATAGACCTGCATATAAGATGAGCATTTACCATAAATTAAGGTATCTTATAGTATCAAACTTGTTATTATAAAACATGCTTTAGTTAAGGAGTTATTGATACTTCAAGTGCAAAATGATGATATAAAACCTTGATAAACATGCACTTTTAAGTACTAATCAAGTACATTTGTCTATTTTGACTTTAAAGGATGAAGAGATGTGTTTTGATGACGAGAATAAGCTTGGTGGAAATTATCAGCTATTGGAATGTTTAGTTGATGACTTTCCCTACATATCATCACAAGATCAAGATCCTTATTTCTATGTTAATGATGGACATGATGTTTGATTTATGTTTCTTTTGTGTTAAAACAGTTTACTTTCATAATATTTTGGTATTTTGTTTAAGTTGAATTACTTTAAGTTAAGATTTATTTAATCTTAACTATTTAAGAATATTTAAAATTTTAAAATTATATTTGTTTGACATTGTGTTTGTATTGCATAATTTATAATTAATTTATTTTGAATTTGAAATATGCTTGTTGAATTATATATATATATATATATATATATATATATATATATATATATATATATATAAACAGTACAATCCCAAAACGGCACGCTGAAATGCTTTAAAATCGAAACATTCCATTCCAATTGAAAAAATAAAACACCTACCAAAACAAAATTGATAATCTTGATTTGTTTGGTTATGTCCTGTCTTTTATTTTTTTTTATCTTGAACCTGAGATCTCTAATTTTAGATTGGCATGCTAATCAACTAACCTATAATATAAAATTGTTATCGGTCTAATTAAACAAGTATATTAAAGTGTATATAAATAATGAAGCCCTATAAAAAAATTTGTTTTAGTGTAGTAGTATAATAATTATAAATAGTAAACCCTAGTTATTTTAGTGTAGTGGTATAATTAAGTAATATTGTCGCACCCCTAAAAAAATAAAAAAAAATTTTGTTTGCGACGTCGACTGGTGATTTTTCATTTGTTTTTGCTTGATTTGGTTCTTTGGAGTCGCCACCTAGTATTTTGGTCACTAGGAACCCTAACTGGTCTTTCAGAGATTCTAAGGCAAGGGACTAGTTGCGTAAAGGGAAGGTATTAGCACCCCTAGTACGCCCTACCTAAGGTAAGCTGCTTGGTGTTTGGTTTGCTCTATAATTGCTATGGTGTTGGTGTTTTCTAGTCCCGTCAATTTTCCTAGGTTTGATTCAAATAAAATTTATTTGGATAGAAATCCAATGAGATTCCATGTGCTTTGAAAGCTCATTTTTCCTTTAATATTTCAAGAGTTTGCGACTCGTAAATCGCAAGAAGTAGGGACAAAAAAATTTAGAAATCTAAGGAAATTCAAAGCGCTTTAAAAGCCTCCTTTTGCCTTAGTATTTCATACTTTCACGGCTCGTAAACCGTGGAATAAAAAAAATTTGAAGTTTTGAAATGTCCTCGATTTTAATCAAGGCTTCTTTCAAGGATGTGTGCGGATTTATTACTCCCAATAATATTTTGGATATTCGTCCTTCAAGGATTTCTTTATCCAAACATTAGCGGTGAATAATAGATGAATTCCCCCAAAATAAGATTTTTATAGTTTTTAGAATATTGGCCAATACCCTTTGGAGTTTTACAAACATGTTGTAAAATCCAGATATGCAAGAAAACAAAATTTTTTTTTTTGATGTTTAAGAAATACATGCAAAAACACATTTTTAAAACTTCCAATATTTTTGTATATATATAAAACATTCAAAACATGTTAGGGTATTGGCCATATGCATGAAAACAAAATATTTTTTTTAAATAAACATTTTTTTTTGTTGACGAAAACCGGGTATTTTAATACTGAATTTGTATCTTTACAATATAAAAATACAAACCGATATTGACCAAAATACAGTAATAAAATTACAGAAAAATCACAAATTCTTTGAAATATTTTTTGAAGAATTTTTATTTTTTATATATTTTTTTTAGGGCTGGACCCAGCGGGGCCCACGTGGCTGGGCTGATCCCAGCAGGCCTCATGTGAACAGTGAAATATGTCTGATGTGAATAGTGAATAGCATTTCACTGTTCACGTGAATTAAATTTCACTTGAACAGTAAGAAATGCAAGAATGCATGCAAAAGCTGGGAATAAAAGGCTTACCTGCTAGACAACGGCTGGAGGCGAAATGGAGGGAGATGACTGAACGCTGCTCACGAAGAAACGCCCCTGCTCGCTGTTCCCAAATGGAGACTGGTTTGCTGGCTGAAAGATGATTGTCTCAATGGTGGCCCTTCGGTGTTGCTACTACCAGTGCCAGTTCTGCAGGGAAGAGAAGGATGTTGCTGGAGGAGTAACCTATGGCTGAAGAAAAAAAATTCCTCTGCTGCTGCTGGCCTGCGTGCTCAAAGTGGCTGAGGAATTGCAATGACTGGTGATGAACGCGCACCCCTGCTGCTTCTTGCTCCCGGTGCAGAGAAGAAAACAAAGCTATTGCTGGCGATGGGGAAGAGATTGGCGAGGGAGACGACTGGGACCAGCTGCTGGTGCAGAGAAGAGACTGGTCGCACCACTAGATTGTTGTTGTGGCTAGTACCTGCTTTGGTTGAGGGGCTGCGAGTCAGTGATGGCTGCCGGGGCTGAAGACAACGCTGCTGTTGAAGCTGGAGACGGTTGTGTTCTGGTGCAAGACTCAGGGAAAATCTGTCTATTTGGAATGTGAATCAAAGCTCCTGACGCTCCTTGTGGCTCACGGTTTTGGCTGATCTCAAGAGAAGTTGTTGGACCGTGGGGGGAGAATTTGGTGGTGATGGGGAGAAACCAAAAGGAAAGAAGGAGATGACGAGGCTTTGGTTTTCTTGTTGTTCGGGTGATAGAGCTGCTCGGGTGATAGAGGGAAGATTTGTTTTGGTTTTGAGAATGGAGATGGAAAAGGCAGTGTGCGGCTGAAAGTGAAAAAATGGTGGGGAGGGGCTGCTGCTGTTGGAGGATAGTAAGGACCTCTTTGGGCGGCTGAGGGGTAGAAGAAAACAAATCAATGGTGTTGGCAGAGTTGGTGTGTTTGTCTTTCTTCCTTTTCTTCTCTGCGTCCCCTCTTCAGTGTGCTGGGTTGGGCGTTATTTATAGAGCCAGTGGGCGTGGCTTCACCGTGGAGCCAAGGAGCGGGTCGGGGAGCGGCTGTCCAGGCGGGCCTCATGTGAACAGTGAATTTGTCTGATGTGAACAGTGAATTAGCATTTCACTGTTCACGTGAATTATATTTAATGTGAACAGTGAAATGCAAGGAAATGGTGCATGCACAACGACTTCTAATTTTAAGAATAAAATTCAATTGCGTCCCTGCCAAATTCGGTCCCTACCCCTATAGTTGGCCGCGTTTTTCACTTTGGTCCTTGGCCTCTGATTTTCACAATTAAACCCCTAATTGATCAATAAACTTCCAATTTCTTCAATTAAGCCCCTGAATCAATTCCAAACAGCTCCCTCTATCTTTGCGCCTTCTCCAAATTGGTCCCTGATTTTGGATTTTCACAATTAAGTCCCTAATTGGCCATTAAACTTCAATATTTATGCAATTAAGTCCCTAATTTGACCTAATAAATTCCTAAAAAATATATTTTGGCCCCAGAACTTAAATTTCTTCTAATTAAAGCCCAAATTGACTTAAAAATCAATTTTTCTTGCAATCAAATCTTCTATAAATTCAAATAAAAATCCAATTAAGTCCATAAATATCCAAATTTGGGCTTTTCTCCTCAAAATTTAAATTTTTCTTCTTAATAGGGCTTTCATCCTTCAAGAATATACTGTCAAAAATTCAATCCTTGTATTTTAAAATTTCTTGACCAATATTCTGATTGTTTTCTGAGTGCTTCTGCCTCCTGTTATTTTTTCTAAACTCTTTTGGCTATTTATCTTATTTTTCATGGGGACCCAAAAATGGGTTACAACAAATATGTTAAACTATTAAATCAATAATCCAACAAAATAATTATAATTTATATACACGTATAGAATATCAACACTACAACTAAGCAATTAAAAAATAAAAATAAGGAATATAAGAATGTTTAACATGGTAAAACCGTTAGATGGAAAAACATCCACAATAAAAATTTAATGTGTGAGTCAAATATAAAAACGAAGAAGGGGATAATTTTCTTTTTTTATAACAAAAGTTTGAATTATTTATTTATTTGTTTTTTATACAAAATTCTTCAACTAAAAAAAAATTATAATACTTTTTATATGATTGTCTTAGAAACCATAAGAATAACATAATTGCATAGCTTCGAAGTCGGAAATTCTTTGGTAATATAGTTAAACTTTAATTGATAGGTCAACCTTAAAATATCTTGAATTTTTTAGTTTCAAATTAAATCGTGTAGTTGATTTGATATGACCAGATCAACTTGAAAAATCAAAACTCATCTTGGACGATTGATAAAAAATAGTTTGACTTTTAAAAATATTCAAGGTGACATCTTTTTTACATTGAGAATATAATTAATATTTTGGATCAATCCACCTTAACTTGAGCTGACATAATAAGCCTGCGACTTGAGTTATAGACGCGATTGAGTTTAATAACTCTATTTTAAAATCTATTTTTTACTTAATTATAAGATAACAAAAATAGATGTTCTTAGTAAAAAAAACATAATAAAATTTAAATTAAAAATCAATTATGATAGGTTTTACAAAAAGAATGCTTGCTAATATTAAAAAACAATACCAAAGAAACTTTGAGTGGTACTAAATAAAATAATATTTAAAGGTAAATCTGACACTCAACCTAAATGTACTCATGATGTTAAATTTTTTAGGTGTTAGAGGCTTAGACATTACACTTTAGAGTATCCAAACAAGAGGATAATAGTGACGAGAGATAATGGTGATGTAAAATCCAAGAGTGACAAATCATATTGTGAAGACATGCCACCATTAGAGGATTATACCAAGGATGAATTGGCATTACCTGTTAATAAATCATTGGTTATAAGGCACACATTCAAGTTCGGGTCAAAGAAGATAACATTGATCGGTAAAGTGAAAACCTCTTTCATATGCAATTCTATGTACAAAATAACATATGTAGTTTAATTATAGATAGCAAAAGTTGTACTAATATGGCTAGTACTACTCTTATTAGTAAACTGAATTTGTGTACTGTTAAGCATATTAGACTTTATAGATTGCAATGATTGAATGATAGTGATGAAGTGAAAGTGATTAAACAAGTTGTAGTTTTATTTTTTTGTTGGAAAGTATATTGATGAAATTTTATGTGATGTGGTGCCAATGTAAGCAAGTCACATCTTATTAGAGAGACTATAACAATATGATAGGAAAGCAATTCATGATAAGGTTAAAAATAAATATATCATTGTAAACAAATGGTAAAACCATCACTCTTATACATGTTACACCTAAACAGGTGTATGGTGATCAAATAAAGCTAAAAGGTAAGTATGAGGCTATGAGGAGAGAAAATCAAGGTGAGGAACAAGGGCAGAGAAGACCATCAGAGTCAACCAAAACCCGAAACACTACTACAACCCATTCAACCACCAATACAAACATAAACAAACATTTGGCTAACACTCCAAACAAATCAGACCATTCGACTATTACCCAAAAACATCCAAATCTAGCTGAGAGTGGAGGTAAGACAACAGTAGTGAAGAAAGTCAACAAGTGTGATGAGAATTGTGTGGAAAAACTAAATAAACAACTTAATTTTTATGCTAGCGAGAGTGTGGTTAAGTCTATATTTTTCACTAATAAGCTAATGATCTTAATTTTGTACAAGGAGACTTACTTCAATAATAACGATCTTGATCATGTTATGCCTAGTGTTACTATTTTTTTATTGCAAGAGTTTGAAGATGTGTTTTCTGAAGATATCCCTAGCAGATTACCACACTTGAGAGGAATAGAACATCATATTGATCTTGTACCTAAGGCTATGATTCCTAATCAACTACATATAGAAGTAATCCCAAAAAGACAAAGAAGCTTCAAAGGCAAGTTAATAAGCTCATAGAGAAGAGATACATTCATGAGATTTTGAGCTCGTGTGTTTTGTTAGTGTTACTTGTGCCTAAAAATGATAGAACATGAAGGATGTGTGTTGATTGTCGAGTCATCAACAATATAATAGTAAAGTATAGACATCTCATTCCTAGGTTTGATGACATACTAGATGAGTTACATGGATCATGTATTTTCTCTAAAATTAATCTGAAAAATAGGTATCATCAAATTACAATGAAAAAAAGTGATGAGTGGAAAACTGCATTTAAGACTAAGTATGGTTTGTATGAATGGTTAGTCATGCAATTTTGACTTACAAATGCACCTGCTATGTTTATGCACTTAATGAATCATATGTTACATGCATTTATAAGTAAGTTTATGGTTGTATATTTTAATGACATTCTGATCTATAACAAGAACTTAAAATAACATATTGATCATTTATGTAATGTACTTAGTGTGTTGCGTAGTAAGAAATTGTATGCTAATATTAGGAAGTGTACTTTTTGCATGGAGAAAACTATGTTTCTTAGTTATATTGTAATTGTATAGGGTATTGAGATGGATGAGGAGAAAATTAAGGTTATTCGGGATTGGCCTACACAAAAATCGATAAGTGAGGTAATGAGTTTTTATGGGTTAGCTAGTTTTTATAGGGTTTTTATTAAAGATTTCAATACATTAACTACACCATTTGATGAAGTTGTTAAAAAGTCAGTTGAGTTTAAATAGGGGGAATAAAAATCGATTTTTGCTTTTTTAAAAGAAAAATTATGTTCTATAATTGTTTTAACTTTACCTGAATTTACAAAAGCATTTGAGATTGGATATGATGCATTTGGAATAAGAATAAAAGTTGTGTTAATGCAAGATAGAAGACCCATTGCTTATTTTAGTGAGAAGTTAAGTGGAGCAACTTTGAAATATATCACTTATGACAAAGCATTGTATGATTTGGTAAGAACACTTAAGACATGGTAACATTACTTGAAGCCAAAAAAGTTTATACTCCTTTATTTATTAAGCAATTAATTTTTTTATATATTTACCATGATATAATAAAATACATGAAAATTGTATAGTTATGTGCAAAATCCAAAATTTAAAGGTTTAGTGAAAACAACACACAAATTCAAAATTTTAAAATTTTTGGTGTTGGAAAATAAAGACATGTTGGAAACCCAAACTTTAATTACAAGAACCTGAAATATATGAGAAAATTAATGTACATATACCTAAATTCATTATGGATTATAATAGTGGATTGATGGATGTGTCTTTGATAAAAAATAAAATAAAAATAAAACTGGCATTTAAGGATATTTTGTCTTTATAGAAAGGCTCATGCTACTTCCTCTAAAAGAACAAGGAATGACAATTCATGAATTAATTGAAATTGAGCCTGAGCTCATGTTGCTTAGGTGCTCATAATTCATGAATTAAATATTTAAAATTAGCATTTATTTTTCTTTCTATGTTTTGAATCTTAATTTATGAATTCTCGACACATCACATCCCATGTCCATGCAAAAAACCCTATGCCATGATCAAGAAATGATTTTTTTTTTGTTGTTGTTGCAAAACTACCCATAACTACGAACATTGCAGGATTTTAAGCCCTTTAACTGTTGATGATGCACCGTCAAAACAACATTAACGACGTTACTTTTTATGGAAAGGAGTTCAGTTTATTAGAATCTATGAGGCAGAAAAACCGGTCTCTTCAACCTCTCTTTGATGAGTGGCCTAATGCAGGCATATGAATTCTTATCAAATAATGGTTTTTTTTGTCCTATAATCATTTGACAACACATTTCATAATGGTTAAGTGATAATTTGATTAAAAACAAAATTGTTGATGCACGCACAAGTGTTAACCACTTTATTGTTTTTGAGCTATGTGTGCGGCTAATTCTAGCAGTTAAAAGCTATCGTCTATTGTATCATTGCATTCCTTGTTGTGTTCTCTTTATCATGTAACGATGCATATATGTTATTTCCCAGTAAATTATTGTCAATAATGTTTTTTTTTCTCTCTCCTTCCTTGATATTTGTGTTGAGCATTTAAAATTTTAAAATAGTCCACGGATGTGCTTGTATTTGAGTGTCAGTTCTCATTCTTTTGATTTATAATTTTTATTTTTGGTTATTTTATAATTATTTTTTTAATTTCATCCTTCAATCTAAATTTTTTTATTTTTTTATTTTTTCAATTTTGGTCCTAATTCTTTTCATTTCTTAATTTTTTTCTTGCCTCTTTTGTAAACTTTCAATTGTTTTTAATTTCATTTTTTGATAAAAATAATAATTAATGTGTTATTTTCTTAATTTAGTCCTCATTATTTTTGTGATTTTTCTTTTAATTATCTTTTGAATGTAAGTTTTCTTTTTAATATAACCCTTCAATCCAAAATTATCCATCTTCTCATTTGTTTTTTCTTTAAAGTTAATCATAATTTTTTTATTGCTATTTTTTTGTCCTTTTGTATAATTAGTTTTTTTTTTAAATTTCATAATTTGTCATTTGATTTATTGAAAATTAGACTTTTTTGTTTTTTTTTAAGTTTGGTGTTTTTGATTTAATGGTCCTTGGTCACAAGTTTTATAAGCTAACACAGGTTGAATTTTTTTTTACTTATTTTCTTTTTCAATCTCATTACTTGACATTGATTCTTTTACATAATATGATTAATGGTTTTATTTGGTTTTTTTTTTCTATTGAGTTATCTAGATCTTATAACCTGACTTATGAGTTTAGCAAGTTAATTCGGGTAAGCTTACTTTCAATATAAATTTACTTGGTTTACTTTTTTTGTTTCTTTTTTAAATTTATTTTTAATTTAACTTTCTATATTTGATTCATTATAATTAAACTTTTTAATTTATTTTGATGTAGTTTTCATGGTTTTATCACAATCTTACACTTTAGATCACTAATTTCACAAGTTAACAATTATTATTCAGGTTGATTTAATATGTAATTATCTTAATATTCTTTTTAAAAAATATATTATTCAATATATCACTATTTAAACATTTAAAAAATATTTTAACCATTATATATCAAATTTTTAATTTTTTAATATCTTTACATTTTTTTAAGCTGAAAAAAATAAATGGACCCGCACCGTTGCGTAGCTAGTTTTGATAAATAAAATTTAATTAACTCCTCTCCTCTCTCTATCTCTCTCTCTCTCTCGTTAGAAACAGAAACAGAAAGTCGAAATTTGATATTTTGGGAGAGAGATGGCAACACCATCAAGCAACATGAAGGGTTTCTACAGGCAAAAGAAGAACAAGAGTGGTATCAGAAAACCCACATCTACCAAAAAATCGTCCCTTATTCACGCGGCCACTCTTGGCTCTGATATTACCCAACCAACAGCCTTGGTTTCCCATGACTCTCCTGATCTCAAAGGTTTCTGTTTCTTGTATCCTCTCCTTTTTTCTTCTTTTTCTTTTTTTACTTGTAATTTGCTAGTGTTTGTTCGATAGTTGACGCCTCTGGGATTTTTTTCTCCCTTTACTGTCTGTTTTTCTTTAAAGAATAAAAACACTGGAAAATTTCTTCATCGCATGACAAGAAAGATAAGTCTTTGCTGTCTTAATTACTTATTCTTCTTTTATTGTACTCAAATTGGAAAATGGTATCTGGGTCTATTCTTCAGTGTGGTAAAATTCATTGTAAAATATCGGCATTGGTTAATTGAAACTGTGTTACCTGTGTATGTATATGTATATTCTGTGTATTTATAAGCTGTAACTTATTGTGTTTTCTTGGTGTTTTGTGTTTAATAGATGATTATGACAAACAGGAGCATGTGTTGAGGCAATTTGACATGAACATGGCATATGGACCGTGCCTTGGGATGTCTAGGCTTGCACGTTGGGAGCGTGCTCAACGTTTAGGTCTAAACCCACCGAAAGAAATCGAAGGACTGTTGAAGGGCGAAAAGGTTCGATCAGAATGCTTGTGGGATGGTTGCATTTAGAAGTTACTAATACTAATATTATGCTTTGGTTGTATCATCGTAAGCTAATTTGTGACTTTAAGTTGTGCTTTTTAATTTACTGTGTTCTGTTCAGCCTCTGTTAATATTCACTTGTGAGCTTTGCTCATCTTAATCAAAAACTTTTATGGACGTAAATGTTGTGTTGCTGAAATTTGAGCTGCAGCCTTGTGTGGAGTACGAGATTATGGCTTCTGGCGGGTGAGCGAACATGGAGTGTTGATTATTCTGCTTTAGCATATCGAAGAGTGCATTCTGATTTGAATTTAATAAAAAACTGGATATTTTTCTATATTTCCTTTTGTTTTAATTTGGAATATCATGGTTGAATGCTGTAGTTTTTATATAAGAAGAGACCTTGGGGACTTGTCAGCGTGCTCCTAACTTGTTGGAAGTTGAAACAGTTCAGCCAGTACGACAAATGATCAGGTTTTCCTTTTGATTGTTGAATGGATTATTTGCAAGCAATATTCTGCAATCATGTAATTATTGATGAGATATTTCAACATTTTCAGAGTGTTTTTACACACAAACACACAAGTATAGATTAGTGTATGATGGATTTTGTCTGTTGACATGCTAGCAGTAGTAAAAGTGGGTTCTCAAGATGTTCATGAGTTGTTGATATCTGAAGAACTGACATGCTTAAGATCAATTATTTATAAGCGCTGCTCTTGGCTATGGTTCCAATCGTGTGACAATAGATAGAATTCACAGGCATAAGAGAAGAACATCTTGTGGGATTAGGACAAGATATCCCCAGTTCTTGGCCTCTGTTTTCAGTCTTTTCTTGAGAACCGTTTGCCCAGGAAATGAATGTAGTGTAGTTTTACTCAACAAATCAGGATATACTCAACAAATCAAATTTTCATTTAATCAAATGTTAATATACATAGATACATATGAAATTGAATAAAATAAAATAAAAATATTTTATAAGGTTACATATAATAGAAATATTATCCAAAAATAAATATTTTATTATTTATATAAAACATAAAGAAAAAATCATAAATGAATTAGAATAATCTTTTCAAAAATTAAATACATACAAAATAACTAAAAATTAATTGTCAATTAAAAGAGGCTATATAAACAAAATAAAAAAGATGAGTAGTAATTTAATTATAAATAAATAATAATTTTGAAAAAAAAAACAAAAAATCATTAATTTAAAAAAATAGTAAAAAAATATAGAAAAAAGGATCAAATAATGTTGGGTTTGGTAAGCTAGACCAGACTATTTGCCTATTTTGTTAAGGTCCCCTGGCTCCGTCCTGATTTTTTTTTTATTGTAGATAGGGTGGATGACATGATCAATTTAGAAAAAAAAACATTAATTTAAAAAATAATAAAAAAAATAATTAAGAAAAAAAAAAATGAGGCAATGTTGGCATGTCGACCTATTTTATTAAGTTTCGTGCACTTGAGCCTTAATTTTTGATAGGGCACACGGCTTCTCATCTGGCCTGATTTCTTTTAAAAAAGATTAAATTAGACAACATATCACTTACTAGATAAGGATATATTGTCTGATTTTACTTAGATTCTAGTCATTATAATGCCTAGTAAATCAAATTAGAAAGTTTTTTTAACACAAAAACTTATTTCCCAACCTATTTTTTTATCAAAAATATATAGAAAATACTATAGATCTTGATAAACTTATTATCTTAGAATCTACCTTTCATTTAATACTAAAAATATATATTCACAAGAGATGGAATAAAATTAAAGAGAAATTTTTTTTATTAAATTTAATTTTAAATCTAAGATATAAAATTTTAAAGAAATAAAAAATACTATTGGCCTTCCTTGGGGTGGGCTAGTGGCCTTGGCCCATGAAATGAGAAGGCTACACTCACCTAGCCTTTTATTTTCTTGGTTTAAATGGCAAATGACACCTTGTTTGCCCAGTACAAAAATCAGACAAACCATCATTTTAGTCAAACTAGGTAATTTTAGATTCAAGAGCATTTCTTTAACCTATTTTCTCTAAAAACACCCTTATAACTTTAAAAACAATCTCTACACTCAAAACATCTCTTAAGTTGTTAAAAAACACACAAGATCAAATTGAAAAAAAATCTTTGTCAACTCACGTCACAATTAAAACTTTTCTCGTTAAATAAAACTTAGTAACATAAAAAAATAACTTGTTTCTTCGTTTTGAAATTCAACCAACCATCAACTCTTTTTTTATTATTATATTGTTATTGTTTTTCAAGGACTTTTTTCTCTCAAACCACGCATTAAAAAATAAATAAAATAAAATTTTAGACCTAAACAATAATTCCAAAATTAAAGGGATTAAAAAACATTTTGAAGGAAAAACAAAATCCCAAAAAGATCAGGTTAAACAACACATAAAAAAACTTTTTTTTTTGTAGACTTTATGTTAAATTAGATCCAAGTATAAGCTTAAATCAAATTTCAGGACTTGTTACCAACATCTTGAAAATCTCATGGCAAGTCAATCAAAAAAAATAAAAATATATTAGACTCAAATCTAGAACAATGTAATATATAAGAAGGATAAAATTATATATATAAAAAATCAATAACTAAATTGAAAAAAAAGTTCAAAAGAGATAAAAAAAAAAAATTCAAAACACTGTTGCGGTCAATAATATTTTTTAGTGTATCCACAAGGTTTTTATCATGCCTATCAGTTTTTTTCTTAATCATTACAGCTTTTATGATTTTTTTTCCCTGATTACTGACTTGTTTTTTCAATAAACCATGATGCTAACAAAAAAAAAAAACAATTTTTGTTTTCAAATTACAAAAAAAATAAATAGTTTGACTATTATTTTTCCTCCATAATTTTATTGTTATCTTTCCTGCATATACTTATTTTTATTATTTTATAATTAAATAAAAAAATTAATTTCAAATGGCAAAATTATTAACTCAAGTCATGATAAAATCAATAGGTCAACCAGGTCACAAAAAGATTAACTCTCAATATGTTTATTTTGAAACCCGTTCAAGGTTAGAGGAGAAACCTGTTCAAGGTTAGGGGTAGGGTTGACTGCTTACATGTTGATCTGCTGGAGCAGGCTGGTCATAATAACACTAACAAAAACATTCTCCTCAGAAGCTCGTGGCTTTCCACCAAAGAGAACACGAATGAGCCGCTAATAATTGAATTACATGTATGAGAAGAGATCCATCAACACAGCGTCAGAGCATGTAGCTTTCAAGATATCATACGAAATTCTTGCAAGGCTGCAACGACCACTGCGTATGCCAAACATGGTAGGAAATAAGGAATCAAGAACTCTCTAGAAAATCAATTGAATCGTCGAAACTACAATTCTACTCGTTTTTGCTCCTGCTTTCCGGCTTCTTATCACCGGGAATGCAAGATGACCAGTAAATCGGCAAGAGTGTGCAGACTGCCTGTATCAGAAGGGCACAAGGAAATCCTGAAAAATCACTGCCAGTTACTCCAACAAATGATGAGAGTGCAACTCCAAGGTATCCACTCACTATGAATGAAAGGGCGGTAGCAGAAGCCACAAGCGCCATCAGGGATCCTTCACATCCTGAAGGGCAGAGCTGTGCTATTAAAATATTGAATGGCAGAATCTTGAAGAAGAATAGAACCTCCAAGAGGCCAGAGAAGACTATAACATATAACAAATCTGGCACTCCCATGCTCCGATAAACTCCCTTCACAAACAGCACATCAGACAGCATGAATGCTGCCATCACTCCCTGAATGGCCGCAATTAATTTCTTCGATGGAACTGACTTTAGAAAACGATTGTAGATGACACTCCATAGGAGCATTGCTGCCTGGCCAAAAACCTTAGAGATCCCCAATACAGATGAATTGATGTTCAGATATTGTGTTTGGTAAAAGAACATGGTTCCTGTTAGTGATGGAATTATGGCATTTGATGCTGCCAACCATGTTATTGAGTAAGCAATCTCAGGTTTATGTAATGCAACTGAGAGCTCCGAAAGCTGTTTTCTGATTCCAACTCTGGATGAACTTTTGGGGAGGTTGAGTGAGCTTTCACGGACAGTTATAATAATAAACAATTGCACAGCAACAGCAAGGCTGAAAAAGAGGAACATAGCTTGGGGACCATAAATGTTAATGGCAATACCACCAAGCAGGTTTCCAAGGACACCACCAGCAGAGGAAGCAATCCAGACAAATGATTGGAGCTCACCCGAGGAATATGACTGGGAGTTTTTAGGGGGCGAAGTGGGCTGCTTTCCTATCTCTGCAACAATGGCATCATTTGCAACCTCAGCTATTGAAGCACCAAGATTGCTAAGGAGGAGACATAGGCTCAAGGTGACGATTGAGATGCCTAATGGAGAGAGGATTGCTATGGCTAGCCATGAAACTGCTTGCAAGAAAGCTGCAATAACAGATGTGCAAACTTGTTATGGAGTAATTTTGAGTTATATCACAAAAGAGATAAAAGACCATGCATATTTGTACAGACTACAGAATCATATCCTCAGTTCACCATGGTACCAAACTTTTTCCTTGCAGGCAAATTAGTACTGACTTAAGCTCCAATTCACTATTTCTCTATTTTCAAAGCTATCTTTATCAAACAATATATAACTTGTTCCATGAGCAAAAGTGCAAGGATAACATTATCGTGAAGGAGACTGCTGGGATAATTTTAATAGATAAACATGCTTAGCAGGAATATTACAGGCTAACACAATTTGAAGAAGCAATGAGAGAATTCCCCTGAACGTCAAAAACAAATTCAAGTAGTATTATCCTACATCACTGTTAGATACTCTACTAATTTAGAACTTCAAGAAACACCATAAAGGATTGTTTATTGAAACTTAAGAAGCACCTGTTCTCTGCTTGTCTGCCCTTACTGACAAGAAACGTAGTTAAAAGTCATAAGATCAAACCCTCTTTATCAAGGGATATAGAACTTATCCGATGAGTGAAAAACACCGGATAAAATCATCATGACAGCAGTTCCGGGACAAAAAAACAAGAACAAAGAGAACACACACACAAAAAAGAAGAAGTAAATTTGCTCATTAAATTGTAAGAAAAAAACTACTATTGAAACTAATTGTAGAAAAGCAAACTCATAAAACCAACAACATACCAGATAAATCATAGCATTAAAACTCCGAAAACCTATATTTCCTTTAACATAATAATAAATCATTCATCGAAAGACTCAAACTCTAATATATCTTTTATCAGATCAAGAAAGGGCTAAAAGAATCATTGCATCCCTGCTGCCTATACTATGATCTCTGGAAATACATAAAATCAAATCAAACAAGTGAAACAAAACTCAATTAAACTACTCAATGAGCAAGAAAAGAAAGAAAAGCTTGAGGTAAGGTAGTTGTGATGATTTCACTTACCACCGATGGCAATATAAGGAATGCGGTGCTGGCCAGAAATGTAAACAGCATCAGAAACGACACCATAGAGAGGCTTACCAACCATGGGAAGATTAGCAGAGTTTTGAAGGAGCTGGAGAGTAGAAGGGTCCACATGAAGCCCATCTTTCAAAAAGAAGTTAATAGCCATCCATGGTAAACACCTGAGCCCTTGTATGCAGAACCCCAACCCCAGTATTCTCCTTGTCGGATTCGGGTCCATATTACCTGATGAAGGAGGAGGAGGAGGAGGAGGAGAAGACACCATCTCTCTCTCTCTCTGTAGGCTTTGAGTGCTTTCTTTTCTTTTCTTACAATTTTTCTATGGGATTTATAGCTTTATATACACGAAGGGGTTTGAGAAAGGGACACGTGTGAGGGTGCCTGTCTTTCTAATTACTTTATTTTATTATCTTTACGAATATTAATATAATTAATTATACATGGAAAGAGAAGGGATTGTTTAGAGTAGATTAAAATTACATCCCTATTAATTGTTTATGCCTTAGTTTCCTAATAGATACAAGTTTAAGATTTTTAAAGATTATGAAGAATTATATAATCATTAACTTTAAAGTCTATAAAATTAATTAATATATGCATAAACTAAATCATACATCTATTATTAAAAAAATAATAATTCATTCAAGGTCGTGCTTCTCTTATGAATATAACAAAGATGAAAAATGGTCATCCATGGATTATAATTTTAAAATTCGGCCTGGCCCGATGGGTCGATCAGGGACCTAACATTAGAACATGGTTGGGTTGAAGAAAAAATAAAGGAAAGAAGAACCCGACGTGACCCAACGACTCGATTAACCCGGCAAAATCCAGTTAAAAATCTAATTGTGATTTGTTGACTTTTTTTTTTATTAAAACAATATTGCTGGACTGGCCACCAAGCCGAGGCCGAAGACTATGGCATGGATGAAGACACTTGCTTATCTGACAGATTTATTAAGACTTTCTATGACTATGAAATAGATTATGCAAAAGGTGAGATAGAGCAGCACTTTTTTCTTTTCTTTTTCCGGTGCCCTAACCAAGTTTTTCTTGGCTTCTGTCTTAAGCAATTTAAAGATGCATCGTGGAACGTTTGGAATTATGTAAAAGGATAAGAAAAGAAAAGGAAAAAAAAGGTGAAATTAAACTCCATTATTAATTAAAATTCTCTAGATTGATTAGCATTTCAATCTCCATCCATTAAGCTCGTAAGAGGAAATTTCAAATCCGACTTCCTTCCTTTTTATTAATTAAAATTCTCTGGATTAATGATTTGAAGTTATATTTTCTTTTAAAATAACTTGTATATGATATATATTCAAGGTATATGCTTAATACTTCAATTATACACACACACACATACAAGTTGTTTTATAGCCGTTGTTATTTCTTCAACAGCTAAAATGATCATCTGGTTTAGATTAGTCAAGTCAATCAATCGATCGGTTCCTGTAAATTCCTAAGTGTTCATCCCTGATGAACAAGCGGTTAACTGGTTCACTTGGTATGGTCAAATGGTCGATTGATTCAACTTAAAATCCAGTTTTAAGCCTGGTGAATCTTAAACCGACTAAATGCATATCAATCCTATAATGGATGTAATGTAAAGTATATGAATTTATTTTAATTCGTGCTATCAAGTAAGATATAAAAATTTACATAATAAGTACTAAAATGAATCCTAAAGAACTAAATCTTTACTTGCTTTGTATTTTATATCTTACACTTGTTGATTTATTTTTTTATTTAATTTTTAATGGTTGTTGATGATCTTCATATAAACCTATTTAAACTTAACCTCAATAAAAAAATATCCTCATTTCATTTTTATTTAATTGTTATCATTAAAATAAATAAATATTAATATGTAACCCAAAGATCAACAATCTCTCCTTATTTTATGATGACAATTGATGTATACATATAGATATAAAAAGATTAATCTCCCTTTATATTTTGCAATATAGTACCTTAAAGACTTTAACAATTAACAATAATCTATACATACATGTTTCTCCCTTTTAATTATATAATCATGTTTATATTTATTTTCACAAATACTTCAATTATCTCCCTTTTTATTATCAACGAAAAGTAATAGAGAAGGAAGGATAAACCATAAGCTATGAAATAAAATATAAAAACATGCTATAATTTTCAAAATGTAATATACATTACAATTAGGGGGAAAAAATACAAAAATATAAAAAGATAAAATCATGAAAATGTGAAAATACTTTTGGTGCTATCTCATAAGATGATGGATATTAAAAGAGTAGATTTGTCATCATGGTCTTGATATCCTGTAAGTCATCGGCCACTCTTGATTAGTTATGATTTGTGCTTGAAAGTCTCGAAGATGGCTCACATTCATCTCAATTTGAGCTATGTGATCTTCCATCCTAGATCTCCATGAACTAGTATCAGCATCTTTAAAAGAGAAAGTTGTAGGTGGCATCTCAAACATATCAACAAATTTATTATCACCATCGACATTTTGTTCTTCTCCCTCATCATGTTTTTTTTTTTTTTTTCAGTATGAGCATTAACTTGGTCATTAGAAACCCATAAAAAATTATTGTATAAAAAAATATATATTCCAGTGAACAAGTGATTCAAATTTGAGCCATAAAAAATTTATGCTTTTTATAACCATGTTTGACTTATGCATGAATATTTTTTACAACGTCGAAGAAACTTATGCTCTGACCGATAACATGGCACAAGTCAGGTAACTAGTTATAGACTAATTCAATAAGAATCTTACATATCATTGAATTTGTTGGCATTATCAATAAAAAGTAAAGTTGCAAGACTTTTAATTTAGAGTCGGCGCTAACTTAACGAATATCAAAAAATAATAGATGACTTGTGAATAAACTCATAAAAAAATTCAAACAATTAATGGTATGAGTAAAATAAATTTAGCAAAAACACATACTTAAAATAACCTTTTCTTAAAAAGGATACAATAAAGGTGATTTTTATCCTCCCCTGAGCATAATCAACCCCTTAGATCTCTGAAACCATTATATATTTTAGGTTTTTAGTTTCTTTAAAGAGCTAGATGGTGACTCCACATTCTATATTTTCCTTTAAGTTTTGAGGTTTCATATTTATATCGGGTGCGATAAAGGATATTAAAATGAAAAAAATCAATAAGTCAATCAAACAAATTGCTTACCTAAGGTTTTCTCATCAACTAGGTGATGGGTTCTTCATCATGATTATTAGAAACCTTAAATAGTTGGTGAGCTTTAACAGGTTGAGTGATTTTTCAAGAGGAATGAATCTTAGAAGGATGACAAGTTAAAAAAGACAAGATGAGTGATGTCATAACATAAATTATAGTTATGAAGAAATGATAGGCTAAAATCGAGCATGCTTATCGGGAGTTCTTTCGCTAGGCTTTTTACTTAGCTTTCTAGTTAGGCATTTTAAGAGCTTCCTCTTCCTATTTTGGATAGAAGTTTCTTCATTAAAAAATAACTTATCAACCATCTATTTCAACAAAATGTTGAAGATAGTATTAGTCAAATACAATATGAAAAAGCCTGACTAGTGACCAACTAATAGTTTCAAGTCTATCACCCTGCAACAACTTAATCACACATATGCGCGTCACAATAATCAGCCTCCAGACTGAGATCATTGAGATTTGAGTGGAAAAATAAATGAATTCTTATTTCTTATCAGTAAAAAAGAAAAAAATAAAGTCGACACCTAGTATTTTGGTTATTAGAAACCCTAACTGGTCTTAACATTTAGATAAGGAGACTAGTTGTATATAAGGATGACGTATCACCCCTAATATACTTTATCTAAGATAAATTGCATTGTTTATTTGTTTGATATAAAATAAAGTACCATTGTGTTTTTCTAACTGTTAGTTTATTTAATGATTAAAGTTAGTCCACCCCAATAGAGTTGACCATAACTTTAGGGCTCAAACCTAACCATTCTAGAGTCAAAACATAAAAATAAAAGAAATTGTATTTTTATTCAATATCAAGAAAACATCTTACATATAAGTTTATAATATTGGGTATTAAAAGAAAAAAAAATATATTTTGGGTGTTTTTAAAATATAGGTCAAGTTCTCATGACTTTAATAAACTAGATATTAAATTCAATACACATACAAAATAAAACCTATTTTTCTTGAATTTTTAGTATTTAAAAAAATGCTAAGTTTTGCCATGTATATATATATAATTTTATTTATTATTATGTATGCAAATATGATTTTTATTTTTAGAGACTTGGCCATATGCAAAAATTAAAATATTTAAATGTATTTTTGAAAGAAGATTTTGTTATTTTTTGTTATCTTTTAATAATAAAAAACTAGTTTTTCTAATACTAGAAAAATACCTCGTATGTAAGTTATAATTTCAAATATTAAATATAAGAGGGTATAAAATATGAGGGAGTAAAAAATTTGCAAAATGGCCTTTAATATTAATAATAATAATAATAATGCTTTCTCTCCGCTCTCAAATAAATAATAGAAAAAACAAGGAAGATGTTGTTTGTACCAAAATTTATTTTTTTGAAAAATTTAGAGACTGAAAAGTTGTCATTTAAAAAGTAAGAGGACCAAAGTGACTTTTCAATCAATTTTTTAGAATATCACCCATTTACTTTGTTTTTTTTTTTTTACTTTGAATCTAGCACTTTTTGTTTTTTTTTTAATAAATATGCTTAAATAGACCATTAATTTAAGCCTACAAAGCTATAATTAAAAAAAACATTCAGGGATAAAAAAATTAAAGGACTATTAGAATCCACAATGTTATATGTTTAGATGAACTGTGAGGTGGTGAATAATATTTTTACCACACTTTTTTAATTAATCTTTTAGAATATAGAGATAGAATGAAAAAAATATTCTTGGAGAGAGAGAGGGAGCAATATGACTCCTTTTTAAGGCCAATTCAATAATAAAATGGAGTGAAATAATTGATGCAAGTAGAGGGACTTTTTTAGCTTTTTAACCTGTTTGGAAAATATTATCTTTCTTGAGAAACCGATGTTCCCAACAACGGCTTCTCTTAAAATACTTCCAACATATTTCTATATAAATAGAAAACTTAAACATGTATTTTTAATCATAGAAAAGAATAAACTGTTTTGCCAAATTTAAGAATTAATTTATAATTTAGCATGGGATTTCAATAATTATTTTCATTTAAATAAAATTTTGAAGTTGAGAATCTAAAAAATAAGTATAAATTAAAATATTTGATCTTATGCTATAAACATTCCCTTAAAATAATTATTTAATTATATGAGAATTAATTTTTCTTTTTTGTAAAAAAAGTAATTATTTAAATCTCATTGATTTGCTAGTATAATTCTTCCACTTCTATTTTATTTTCTAAAAGGAACTATAATTCTTTTCTATTTTATTTTCTAAAAGGAACTATAATTCTTTTCTTCTACATTATTTATTTAATAAAAATTATAAAGCAATTAGAATAAATATAAAAAAAATTGGATGATTTGAAATACAAGGTATGAAATACATCTTCTAATTAAAACCAAATCAATTTATCTTATCAACGCACTCCATTTATGACTTGGCATTTGTTTTTGCTAGAATATTTATTTTTAGACAAATTCCGATAGTTTGACATGATTATATTAAAAAAAATATAAAAATAATACATGCTCCATGCATTCTGGTTTAAATTTTGTTATTGTATCATCAACCCGAAGATCCTTTACCCGTCCTTACTTGGCTTAGGTTTCAAATTAAACCAGGTAAAAATTGACTCAAGATAACCTGATTGACTTATCCAAATATGACCTTGTTAAAACTCAACTTGATTTCAAGAAAAAAATAAAATTAAAACGACATTGTTTTAACCCTTTATATATTGAAATAAGAGTTTTTTAGATTAACTTGAGTTAACTAATCAAACTTGGAACCTAGACATAAACTAGATTGGATTTAATAATTTTTTTTAAATTTATTTTTATTTAATTATATGATAATAAAAATTGATATGCAAATAAAATTTTAGAAAAACAAAATCATTGCGAAGAGCTGTACAAAAAAGCATTTGCTAATGTTTTAAAAATAATGTTATAAGTTTATTAAAAAAATAAACAAAAAAAATAATTTCTAATTAATTTATTATAATGAATTGCAATAAAAAAAATGAAAATAAAAAGGGAGGCACCTAGGCTTTGATGGGTCAACATGTTTGGCCTCTAAAAAAGGTCAGATATGTAGATCTAAAGTAAGGTTTACATGCCTAGACATCATTTTTTTTCTTCTTATAATGGAAAGACGACAAGTGCTCCACTTATGTTTTCTTAAAAGTAGACGACATGTTGTTTGCACATGAAGATGACATCCCTTACTAATTCATCTTTGGCCACCTGAAAATTGGGTTATGTCATCTTAGTTAAGAAAAAACCATTTTCAATTTTTTTACACTTTAAAACACCTATAAAACACCCATAAACCTCAACAAACTTATTTCAAACCTCAAAACAACTTTTAATATATAAAATACCTGAAAATCAACCCTCAATGAAAAAAATTTCAAGTCCCAATCTAGTTTTTTCAATGGTATTAGTTGTAATTTTTTTTTAATATAATTCATTTTGTCAAATGAAACTCATTAACATTAAGATTATTATTTTTTAGTTGCTGAAAAGTGGACAATCAATAATTTTCTCTCTTTTTATTTGTTTTGTGATAACTTTTTTTTTAGGGACTAAAAAGTGAACAAAATTAAGTTTTAAACCAACGCATAAACGTGTCAAACTAAATGGATCAAAAGTGAAACTTGCAGAACTCTGGAGGCCAAAATTGTTAGAAGGCTCCCATGAACAATGTTGAAAAAAACCCCTCCATTTTGGTCTCACTGTAAATTTTGGTCTCATTTTTTTTTTCAAGCAAGAAAATTGAATTCTTTATTGTAAAATCAACCATCAACTTAGTATTAAAATGTTTTTTTTAATATAACAATAACCTAATAGAAAACAAATTAAAACAAAATATCAAATCCAATTCTTAATCAACATAATATAAAAAATAAAAGAAAAAAGAAAAAATCATGACCAAGTAGAATAAAAAATCAAGGGACAAGAAAAAGAAAAAGAAAAAGAAAAAGAAAAGCAGTATTACAATGCATAATATTTCCCCAACCATGGTACACATCTACTGTAAAAAAATGCCACACTATTAGGTTTCTTTTAACAAGATATGAAAATCCACCTTACTTTCAATAAATGTTCCAAGTTTGAATCACATAAAATTAAAAATGATTTATCAAATAAAATAAAAGATATCCACAAAATCTAAGGGAAAATTTTTGTTCAGTATTCCAAGTTACCAAATAAATAAATAATCCACACATTAGAAATTTATAATACATGCATACTTGGAATAGGAATGATGAGGAGTATAAATCAATTCGTTAGATTTTGAGTTTGCTTTTCAGAGGTCACTAGTTGGAGTATTATAAACATGAGAACTATTAGAGATTTACATGATCGTTAACTTTAGGATCTTGAGGGATTAATCGAGATTTGTGTAAATTAACTTAACATCAACAATTAAAAAAAAAAAAAAATTAGGAGCAGGGATCTCGCAATGTGTTAGAATTTGCTATCTTCTTCATTGAAATCAACCGTTAGTCTAAGTTGAAAATATTTCATTGGTATCTAAGATAGGATTTAATGGATAAAAATAAATAATAAGTTGAAAATGGATACACCGTCAGTCTAAAAAGTTGAAAATAATCCACGCTGAGGGTTAGAAGAACTGTTGTAGTGCTAGTATTGGAACACTTTTGAACCTGTAAGGACAGAAATATAGTTCACCAAGAAAATAATTAAGAAAAAATTGAAGTTTTTTTTTTAAAATTAGCATAGTAAATTAAATTTTTTTCCAGAATAATACTATTTGAAAAAAATTCAAAGAAATAACATATTTTCATAATGTTGCGTTTTATAATAACAACATTTAAATATATTATTTATAAAAAGCGCGACAATTTAACATGTAATTTTACTGTCAATCTTCTCGTTCAATCAGTCGACTGGTTAATCTAGTTATATAAACTAGTTTAATGTTTTATGTATAAACAATAACTTTATGAATTTTTTCTTCCAAATATATTTTATGAGTATTAATAATATAGTTAAGCTTGCAATAATGAATGATTTTGAAAGATAAGGTGTGAGTCTTCTATAACTAGATTCTGATTTCTCATATGAATTACATAAATAACCTAACAAATGCATTTATGGATCAGTGGGACAGATTTAGATTCAAGAAAAGGCTTAGTTGTGTCACATCAGAATAATGGCTAAAAAAAATATAACTTTTGATTCGATCGTTGGACTGTGTTTAAATTTTTACAAGAATTTTCAGAAGATATTTTTTCTAAAAGTAGCGATTTCAAATTTCTACTTTGACCATCAAATATTTAGATTTAAAAAGTATAACCAATGCCTCTAGTTTTAATTGTTTTATGATTTTTCTTATAATTTTTGAATTAATTAATCAGTTTAACTTATTATTACAAACTAATTGACCGATTAATTTGAGTTTAAATGGTATCATAATTATAAATTATAAACAACAATATTATTTAAAATTTTATTATAATTTATAAAAATAATATTTAATTAATATTACAATTCTGAAATGTAATATTTAATTAAATATTACAGTTAAGAATTTTAATATTTAAAAATCCTCTAATATTTTGCCATTTTTTTATTCTAATTCGGTAATTCACTATTTTTTTTTAATGCTACTTGCATAATTTATCCAAATTTTTAACGCGGTCGTCTTCGATAACTAGTCACTCCGTCCCGACTCCATCAAGTTCTTCCTCACAGTCACAGTCAAACTCAAATAGGGTGACATGAAAGCTTTCTGACACAACAACTAAGCAAACACTCAAAGCCTTTCACTCTACATTAATATCCTCAAAGAAAACGAATACAAGAAGATTGTTCTTCAATTATGATGAACCATCTCAAGTACTATCAAACAAGGGCTTTCCTTTCAAGATCTTTCACTTTCTCATCAACCAAACACCCAAAACCTCTCTCAAAAAGCCTTCCTTTTCACCATTTTCACACAAATTCCATCTCACCAACTAAAACCCATCTTTATGCTTCTTTTTTCTGCACTCTTATACACCTTTATTTGACTTGTGGCAGACTTTCCAAAGCAACAGACACTTTCTATGACATGATAAGAACTCACCATATTGTTCCCACTCTGCCCTTATGGAACCGCCTTATTTACCAGTTCAATGCCACTGGCTTGGTTTCTCAGGTATGGGACCTTTACTCTGAGATGTTATCTTGTGGGGTTTTGCCTAATGTTTTCACTCATAACATATTGGTACATGCTTGGTGCAAAATGGGTCGTTTGAGTTTGGCTTTAGATTTGATTAGAAATGTTGATATTGATGTTGATACTGTAACATATAATACTGCTATTTGGGGGTTTTGTCAACAAGGTTTGGCTAATCAGGGTTTTGGGTTTTTGTCAATAATGGTAAAGAAAGATACATTCTTTGATTCTTTCACTTGTAATACATTGGTTAAAGGGTTCTGTAGAATTGGGTCGGTTAAGTATGGAGAGTGGGTTATGGATAATTTGGTTAATGGTGGGATTTGTAAGGATGCTGTCGGTTTTAATACATTGATCGATGGATATTGCAAAGTTGGTGAAATAAGTTATGCATTTGAGTTGATGGAAAGAATGAGGAACCAAGGTGTGTTTCCTGATATTGTTACTTATAATACTTTGATCAATGGGTGCAGCAAAAGAGGTGATTTTGACAGAGCCAAGAGTCTGATTGATGAGATTTTGGGGTTTAGGAAGAAAAAAGATTGTGGTTTCAGAAAGATTGATGATATGAACGATGATGATGGTACAACGAATTTGGAACCTAATCTCGTTACATACACCACACTTATAAGTGCTTACAGTAAGCAGCATGGGCTCAGCCAAGCACTTTCTCTGTATGAAGAAATGATTTCGGATGGATTCTTGCCTGATGTTGTTACATATAGTTCCATTATAAATGGCCTTTGCAAACGTGGGATGTTGACAGAAGCAAAGGCACTTTTGAGGGAGATGGACAAGATGGGTGTGAATCCCAATCATGTTGTTTATGCTATTCTAGTTGATTCATTATTTAAAGCAGGGAGTGCTTGGGAATCTTTTATCTATCAAAGTCAAATGATAGTCTGTGGAGTTTCCTTTGATTTGGTGGTGTGCACCACATTGATTGATGGGCTTTTTAAGGCTGGTAAATCTGATGAGGCGGAGGCCATGTTTTGCTCACTTGCAAAGCTAAATTGTATTCCAAATAACATTACCTATACAGCAATGATCGATGGATACTGCAAGTTGGGAGACATGGATGGTGCAGAATCTCTGTTGCGAGAAATGGAGAGGAAACAGGTTGTTCCAAATGTCATCACATATTCTTCTATAATAAATGGCTATACAAAGAAAGGAATGCTTGATGTAGCTGTTCGTATTATGAAAAAGATGTTGGACCAAAATATCATGCCAAATGCTTATATATATGCAACATTAATAGATGGCCATTTTAAGGCTGGTAAACAAGATGCTGCTGTTGATCTCTATAATGAAATGAAATTGAATGGATTGGAGGAAAACAGTTTTATAGTTGATGTCTTTGCTAACAACTTGAAAAGGGGCAGAAAGATGGAGGAAGCTGAGGGATTATGTAAATATATGATGTCAAAGGGCTTGTTGCTTGACCGAGTTAACTACACATCTCTGATGGATGGTTTCTTCAAGACAGGAAAGGAGTCAGCTGCATTCACCATGGCTGAAAAAATGGCAGAGACAGGTATAAAATTTGATGTTGTTGCATACAATGTGCTAATTAACGGTCTCTTGAGGCTTGGCAAATATGATGCAGAATCTGTTTATTCTGGAATAAGAGAGTTGGGTTTGGCTCCTGATCGTGCTACATATAACACCATGATTAATGCATATTGCAAGCAGGGGAAGCTGGAAAATGCCATTAAGCTTTGGAATGAGATGAAGGGTCATTCAGTAATGCCAAATTCAATTACTTGTAATATTCTGGTAGGAGGGCTTTCTAAAGCTGGTGAGACTGAAAGAGCCATAAATGTGTTGAATGAAATGTTGCTCTGGGGAATTTGCCCTACCATAACCATTCATAGAGCTCTACTGAATGCATGCTCAAAATGCGAAAGGGCTGACACAATTT
Source organism: Populus alba x Populus glandulosa (assembly GCA_033617975.1). Classification (NCBI taxonomy): domain Eukaryota; kingdom Viridiplantae; phylum Streptophyta; class Magnoliopsida; order Malpighiales; family Salicaceae; genus Populus; species Populus alba x Populus glandulosa. The sequence continues at coordinate 7,310,190 of CM066161.1, forward strand.
TGCAAATGCATAAGCGACTTGTTGGGATGGGACTTAAAGTTAATCGAGAAGTTTATAACAGCCTTATCACGGTTTTATGTGGGCTAGGCATGACTAAAAGAGCAACTTTAGTATTAAACAATATGACTAAAGAGGGAATTTCAGCAGATACCGTCACTTATAATGCCCTCATACATGGACATTTTAAAAGCAGTCACATCGAGAAGGCTCTTGCCACATACACTCAGATGTTAAATGAAGGAGTTTCTCCTGGTATCAGAACTTACAATCTCCTTTTGGGTGGTCTCTTAGCAGCAGGTTTGATGAGCAAGGCACATGAAATACTTAGTAAAATGAAGGAAAGTGGCCTAGATCCGGATGCTTCTCTATACAATACTCTAATCTCTGGCCATGGTAAGATTGGTAATAAGAAGGAAGCTATAAAATTTTACTGTGAAATGGTTACTAAAGGCCTTGTTCCCAAGACTAGCACCTATAATGTGCTTATTGAAGATTTTGCCAAGGCAGGAAAGATGGATCAGGCTAGAGAACTTCTGAATGAGATGCAAGTGAGAAGGGTGCCCCCTAATTCTTCCACTTATGACATACTGATATGTGGCTGGTGCAATTTATCAAAACAACCAGAACTGGATAGGATATCAAAGAAGACATACAGGACTGAAGCAAGAACCTTATTCGCAGAGATGAATGAGAAGGGGTTTGTCCCATGTGAAAATACTCTAGCTTGTATCAGCTCTACCTTTGCTAGACCTGGAATGGTGGTTGATGCTAAGAATATGTTGAAGGACATGTACAAAAGAAAACAAAGTTAGTACAGGGGTGAAACTAAAAGACGGGAAAGGCCATGTTCTGTGATAGCCAGCCTTTGCAATACCACATAACATATTGAGCACTGCTGCTATTGCAACACTTCATTATGAATTGCTTGCACATAAATCTTCAGATAAAATAACTGGTATTGGCTTCTCATTGTAACTTGTAGCTATTTCAGTTTACATGATTAAAGCCTGCTTTTTGCAACTGGGTTGTTGTAATGACCATGAGCAATAGTCTTTTTACTTTTTCTTTTCTTTTCTGGGTGAAGACCAAAGATGAGTAAAAGGTGTTAAGGATCTGATTCTTTTTCTTAATTTTCATAAGTTGACTTGTTTTGCTAATTTGCAAGAACTTTGGATAAATGAATCAAAAGTAAATTATAACAACCATTGCATGAGAAAAGAATGAGCTTTCTTTTATGTGTCTTCCATTCTCAGGACATCATAATTTATTTTGATAGATTGTTAATTCTAGCCTTTTGTGTTTTCTTTTCCCTTCATGCCTATGAAATCAGTTCTTTTTTTTTAGAATATCTGATACAATGTTCAACAAAATTCTAGTTCTTTATTGATTTTCCACCTTCCCTCGCTCTGGCTTCGTGTTTTTACGAAGTCATTAATGGTGGTTCTGATACATTGTATGCAGTGTAATTTGTCTCTGTCAGTCAATCAATTCTCACGGACACGCTTTTGATAATATATCATTTAAACTATGGCTTGCGCTTTATGATTCAGTGATATTATTCTTGAAATTGCAGAATTGCTATGCTAATCTCTTAGTTCATGGCATCTGAAGACATAGTGCTGACAGATGAAGAGAGAAAGGCATTAACACTACCAGTGTGCACTTGAAAGCAAACAAAGAAGTCGGTGCATCCTTCTGAAATGGGGACATATTCGTTCTATGCGTGGGTGATGGATGAGCTACGCCATCATGCTATGAATGGACGGCGGGTGCTTTGCTAGATGATGAGATCATCTGGGTGGATCTCTCAGTGCAGCTTCCATCTGACAAAGGATGATTGTATTCTTAAATACTAATATTAGCCTCAGCAGCATGCCTAACTGATAACATGATGATGTCAAAGCTAAAAACGAAACAGAAACATCTGTTGTTCAATTTGGTTTCTGTGTGATTCTGAAAGTGGAATGTGATAGTGCATCTGAGATATGATACTTCAGTGCCATAGTCTTATTTAATTATTCTTCTATACAGTCTCTCCTTTCTCAGGCTGATGCTCTTCTTACTAAAGACTCTTTCTGCGATTTTTTGAGTCATTTGAACGTGAATGTTTAACTTGTAGTTATTTTTAACCTGGAAGGATTCATCTGGTAACTAGAAATCCATAAATGTTTTGACCACAAAGTAAATAGGATTGATTACATAGGAAGACCCAAAAATATTACTAGACTGCATTTCATATCACTTGCAAAAGTTTAGCCTATGCCTATAAGGATGCAAAATAATAAAACGCGATTCATTTGTAAAATTAAAGAAAACCTGATTAAAATACACCAACTACAGTCCAGGTTCTGACCCAGATAAACATAATTAAATGATTTGATTAAGACTAGCTAAAATATTGCTGCCTCATTGTGGTCATGGCAGTTTTATGCAAGACATGGGAATTGTGCTGTTAACTGCTACTTGTTCCCTTCCCTGCTGAGTGAATAGCTGAAAAGAATTATCTGTTTTCATCGGGCACTCGTTGTTGGCTTTGTACATGCAAGATTGTAACATTGGTGAACAAAATGTTACCGGATGATACGGGTTCAAAAAGAAGAAGAAGATGATTCATGGGTTTGAGCTAAGCTCTTCAGCTTGATAGAACCTGGTTAAACCAAGCCAATATCAGGCTTTGTTTGATTTTTTTGGGCTTGGTTTGACCCCGGATAGATCTTTTTTGGGCTTGATCTAACCATGGTCAAACTTAGCCTAACATAGGGTTTGCTTTGATTTTTTTTGTGATTAGAGCTCCATAGTGTGACCTTAATAAAATTAAATTCAATCTAGTCCACATTAAACTCTATTTAATTTAACAATTTAATCTTTTTTTTTCTTTTTTTATATTTTTCCTTTAATTTATTATTATTTATATCGAGAGGATATCATATTATATAAACTACACTTTTATCTATTCTTTACTAACACCATTCAACTATTACAACCTAAAGCATATGCATGAAGAGCTATTTCTATCTCAATTATCCATGAGCTGCTCTTGATATATATATATATATATATATATATATATATATATATATATATATATATATATTATGAGGTAAGCTATATATCTACAATTATTCTCTTTGTATATTTCTTATAAAAACACCCTTCAAACACCACACTGACTTAGCCATCAAAGCATTATTTTGCAAGTAACACCCATGTATTTAGCCTAGCATTATTTGTGAAGGAGTCCAGGTCCCGATAAAGTTTTTATGAGCTTCATCAGTTATGTCGTCTAAGGGAAACTAAACAAAAGAATGTCATGTTCTATAAACTACACCTTTATCTGAACTTAACATATGCCATTCAACTATTATAGTATAAAGCATTTATATGAAGAGCTACGCCTGTCTTAGCTATATATGAGCTATCCTTGATATTTTTTTCCTGAGATAATCTATATAAACAAGGTAAAATGAAAAGAAATGGATGAATTTTCTCATTCACAACTATATATCTACAATTACTCTTTTTATATATAAAAAACCCCCTTCAAACACCACATTGATTTAGCCATCGAAATAATTTTGCAAGTAACACCTACATATTTAGCCTAATATTATACATGAAGAGAGTTGAGGTCTAAACAAAGTTTTTCTAATCTTCTTCAATGGCGCCATATATGGGAAACTGAACAAAAGCCTTTGTTCATTTCATTGTTGATCTTTCTCATTCACTTGATTCTAAAGATTTTATGGCGGATAACATAGAAGCCCTAAGAGGAAGGGTCATTTACCTCCCAACATCTTCATCATCTCCTTATATGAATTTCCATCAATTTGTTTAACAAATGATGACACTTATCGAGACTGTGTTAGCTACCTAATGATATCATGTAGTGCATGTGGCACTAGAGTAGCTGCCTCTATTGCACCTGCTGTATAATCGTATTTTATTTGCATTTACAAGTTTTGTTTCTTGCAGTATAATAGATATATAAATACACAACTAGCTATTACATTTATGAATATGACTATCTTAGTGTATTATTTGTTATACAATGGCCAAGACATCTTATGGCGAAATCCCTGCAAAAGATAAGTCATAATACTTAGTATCAAACAAATGTTTAAGGAAATGGCCTTACCAGGCTACAAATCTTTAAAAAAGTTCATGACATCAGAATATAAGTAAATAAAAGTGTAGTGGAAATGCAAATGGAGTACTCATAAAGCCGAGCCCTCCAAATCTGTATGTGGCTTTTGTGCTAATGTATCTTTCATAGTACTTATTGAGGAAAACTCTCTTGTATTCTATGAACCGAAGCTAATGGATGCAGGGAGAAATTAAAAAGGCCATCTTGCACAAAGAGATTTTTGCCGAAATGGTGCGCAGAGAACCAAGCGTAAAAAGGAACAAAAACAAAATGTTGATAGGACAGCGGGACATGCTACGCAACAATCCAATCTTTTTTTTTTCTTGCAACACTTGATTTGCCGTCGACAACATCAATAGACAAGAAAGTTCCTCATTAATTACTATTTTTATGCTAGCTATTATCCAAATCTTTCTGATGCAAAAAAAGAAAAAGAAAGAAAAGGTCATGATAACCTTTAGATAGCAAGCATAAACAACCAATAAAATTGGCAGGAGGCACATTGGACAAAAAAACAAATGATAGCAAATGAAGGCCTGCAAAGTTAGAGGGTGAAAAAAGAGAAGATCAAATGAATCCAGCTTAAAACAACTAAGTTAGAGGGCATGCATTTTCTCACCGTACAAAATACAATTCATGTTGCTGAGCAAGTTTGTAGCACATCTAAATTTCTTTCATGAAAAAACAAAGAGAGAAAAACCGGGACACGACGGACTTTTCCAAGTTCATAGCTAGTTAATGAAGCTGACTTGAACAAAAACAAATCTAATATAAGTTCTGTTGCAAAGCATGCACAAAATACCTCTCTCTTTTTTCATCGAACAAAGAAATCATGAAGAAAATAAAAAATCATCTCCAGAAAAAGATCAACATTATGGTGCCATACAAGAGAAAATCCTATGCTCAAACCTCACCATCCATTCTAAAAGCACTATTTATGTTCAAACCCAAAGCTTAATTATTATTTTTTCACTTCATTAGGCACAATGTGCCAACTACTTGTCTAGCTCTCATCCATAGACAAAAAAGAAAAGAAAAGGAACACGTGCATTTGCAATAGATGAGCCATAAATGAAATCATCTGTAAGCAATTGTCTTATAGCAACATTCCCAAATTTTGTTCAAAATATCTGTTATCCTTTTTTAAGAGTAAAATTCTAATATTTTACAACCAAATTCATATCTTACATCTTATATTATAACCAAATCATGCTTTTCTCGAGGTTAAATTGTACTAGGAGATTTTATTCACCGTTATAGTTTGATTTTATTCTACCATGTTTATCCTTGGTCATTGTTCCAAATCTCAAGCTATCAAGTGCCAAGCATTTGGTAGAGCATATCACCATATTTTTCTCATCCATCAAAAGATGAAAAAGAAAACACAAAACTAAATCACTTTCTAGGGAGGCTGATAAGTGGTCAAATCTTATATGTAAGGGTAAGACTTGCTTCTGTTCAAAACTCTACCAATTAATTATTAAAAGAATAATGCACAACAAATGGAAGCAGCGACAACGTACATGCTCTCTAATGGAGACAAAAGCATATAACATTTTTTTTTTTGTATATAAGAAGGGAAAGGCATCAAAAAACAATGAAAGAAAAGTCATGCAACAAACAGGAAGTTCCATGATAAAAAAGTAACAGGAATGGCCAAAAGGTTATGCAAGAGGCAAGCATCATTTCAGCGCAGATTATAACACAGGAATGGCCAAAAGCAACCAATTGAATGCACAAAGGTAAGCAAGTCAAGACATAAACAACAGTATGCAAAGTCAGACCAAAGAAATTCAGGACATAACAGGAAAAAGAGAGAAAAACAGTGCACTAATAGTCCAACATAGCTTATGAGAGCAGTAACACCAAAGCACTTCACAACTAGTGTGCACAAATGCAACAAATCACAGACAATATATGTATGATACATGGGACGTGTGAGTGTGGGTATAAATAGAAAGGTCTAACAAACAAGAACAACATAGAATCCAAAATCCATAGATTCTAAAAACAAAAATCTCCTAAAGCACAACGACAATAGTACAAAACCTAGAACAAAACCTTTTTCCTGGAAACCCCAAACCCAATCCTATAAAGCATAACAAACCAAGATAAAAGTAAATAAATAATAATAGAATCAATGGAACCCAAAAAAAAAACTAACGCAACACTGCGACAACAACTAAAGGAATTATAACGACCTAAAGAAGCAAGTAATGTCAAGCAACAAAAGAGACAATCAAAATCAAATGCACACTCAAACAACCATCTCGCTCTAACAATGCGTTTGGTTTGTGATAGCTTTTGCTGTTGGTAGTTTGAAAAAAATGGATTTATAAAAATCACTTTTAGTTGTGGGTCGATTGGATTAAAATGTGTTTGGTTAAAAATATTGTTGAAATTATGATTGGATAAAAAGCAGTTTAAAAATGATTGATTAAAATTGCAGTTGAAAATGATGTTACTAGTAAAATGACTAAAAAGAACATGTATTAATTTCTTAGTTTACAATTACATTAATGTGCATTGAATTATTTATACATCATATATACAATAATGCAACAATACAATTCAATTTTTACTTGTCCCATTAAAATAGTTGCAATCTCATCACGTGCATAATCCATTCGAGATGGCCTTTGTTATCCATGATTTTGCAAACATGGAACATATTAAGAAATATCTTTGTAAACATTAGTAATATCTTTACTTGTCCAAAATTAGTGCAGGTCATATCCCATTAATTTTGGATCACGATTTCAAAGCCTTAATAGTAGGATTGATAGAAAGTTAAGCCTTAGGATACAAGAAACCATTCAACCATTTATTTTCTTAAGATGGTATCAGAGCAACACCCTGATATTTACAACATATATACACAACCTTAACTTTCTATCAATCCTACTATTAAGGCTTTGAAACCGTGATCCAAATTAGCGGGATATGACCTGCATAAATAGGGGTATTAAAGTCTTTTTAAGTATTCGAACACAATAAAATGACAACTTCGTCCGCAAAACCAAAAAAATTAAATCATGCTACTAGGGTATTTTTGGTCTTTTTACTGTAATATTTTTTTGGTATTGCTGATTTCATGAAGGGCAATGTGATTTTTTTGCATAAATTAAATGTTATCTAAATAAAAAAAAAAGTGAAGACGAGCGTGGCATAATTATTGATGCGTGGGAGGCCCCTGTATACTTCAGGCAATGCTTGCAATGCCTCCTAGCTGCCAAAAATACCCTTCTCAATGGTGCAACGCATATTGATGGTGGTGGGGTAGTTTGTTATTGGTGAAACTGTGTTTTCTTCTTTTCTCTTTCTTCCCTAAAAAATTATAGTTTGACCCTCTTTGTTATTGGTATTTCAACTTTAGTCCTTTTATTTTTATTTTCAAAAATTTTCTCTTGGCTTTTTTGTATAAGTTTTATTTGTTTTCAATTTCATCCTTCAATCCCAATTTGTCATATATTGTATTTTGTTTCAATTTGGTCCTCGATCTTTTGTTTTATTTTTTTGGGCCTTTTGTTGGATTTCATTTTCTTTTAAATTTCACTTGTAAATCAATTTTTATTTATTTATTACTTTAATTTTGATCCTTATTTTTTTTTATTTGTTTTACTTTTTTGGGTTTTTTTTGTTGAATTGATTTTTCCTTTCAATTTCATATAACAACACAAAACCATACCCATAATAATCATAACATACATTCTTCCATGTTCTTGTTCTCTTTGCTATAAAATATTTTTTCCCTATAAGTTTGCTAACTTAGACATTAGAAGATCCCCTATCTAGTATAAAAGACTTGTTTTTCAAAAATACATCATCTATTGGTCTAACCTAATTTTTTTTAAAAAACTTTAAAACCATTTTAAACTCTAGTTATAGAAAGGTCTATGTTCAGTTTGAAGTTTTTAAAACTTCATCAGTATCACCGTCTATAAAAACTTGAACAAAAGCTAGTTTAGTTTAGTTTTTTTTTTTCTAGGTCTTTTCTAGGTTGATAACTTAATATGGAAAAGTAACCAACCTCTCCACTGTAGGGACATTTTCTCCTTCAAATCTCCAATAATTTGCCCATCAAATGAAAATGCTCACTAAAGCTGTTGTAGCCATATAAAAACAACTTCGAACATTGTTACTCCCTCAATGAATGATATATTAGCTAGCTTCACTTATGCACCATCGAGTTCATATAAAAATATTTAGTTTCCTGAAGGAATATGATATAATGACATGTAGAAAAATAGGCATAAGAACCATCATACTCCCACCTTATATAGGATCTACTCTCGCTGGGAAGAGCGTTCTCAAACTGGATGCACAACATATGATTTCTAAAAATCTAGAAGTAAGGTATCAGCAAGTCCTAACCATAAAAGTGGCTATCATCATCAATCTCCCTCTGAATCTAACTCACATACTCTTTAGTGAAAAAGACTCCAAGATGAAATCAAGACAATTAATATTGCTCCTATAATATAGAGATTCTCCACATTGAAAATGAGTGTTAGAAACTCATCTCTCCATGACTCATCTCTCCATGGATCTTATGTCCATAAAGATGAATTTAGACAATTATGATGGACTTATAAACCCAAAAGAAAACATATAAAATATTCAAAATAATAATGAATATTGCTCCTGTAAAGTGGGTGATTCTCCACTTTGAAAACTAGTGTAAAAACACTTATCTCTCCAATGATAACATGTTTATAAAGATTAGCTTAGAAAACTACGATGGACTTATAGGCCTAAAATTACATATACATAATGTACCCTGAAGTTTATAATACAAGATAAAAATAGTATGTAAAAATCTATTCCAACATTTATATTAGATAGGATAGCCATATCCTTATCACTTCTTATTATGGCTAAAATAGTTTTTAAGTATATGTTAAAAGGGAAGTTATGGAAAGGAATCCTTAGAAATTTCTCTTCTATGCTATCTAGTTATAAGTTAAGGGATGATTGAACAATATTAAATTCATAGAAATAGACAGTTGTTCATACTCGGACTCACTACAAAACTCCACATATAATTTTTTTTTCTTTTATCATAAAGGGGTAATCCTCATTCCTCTCTTGGGATTCTCATAATTCCTTGTATACGTGGCCTAGCATGAAAGGTCATAAAAAAACTTTTCTTCCTTTAGCCAAAGCTATTATCATCTTTAAATCAGCCTTAGTTGGCTTCTTAGATCTAAAGCATATCAAAAACCTATATATCCAGTATGAAAGGAAAGCCATATGTTATTTTTAAGAAGGAAAGTTCATTTATTTCTTTTCCCTCTTTATTGAAAGACTATATTCATAGGTATCTAGTGCTAAGTTCTCAAATTGACTCGTTAAAATTTGCATGGAGGCACAAAACTCTTCACCTGTTAGGTATAAGTCTTCTATTTAGATAACATTAAAAATATTATGACGTTCTAATTCTTCACCAAAATGCTCCTTGGTTTCATCTAACCAGTGACATATTTGGATTGATTTCTTTCACATATTAAGATTGACATGATCTAAAAGGAAGAGACCATTTTCTTCATTGTTTATTTTCTCTTGGTATGGCCCTAAGCACTTCTTAAACATGCCTTTTGGAGATGTAAATAATTGTCCAATTGATATTGGAAATACAACTTGTGTAATTTTGAAAAAGAAAGAGAAGGGATAATTTTAATTAAGAAGGCTTGTTGAAATTAGAGGTCATTTAAGAAAGCAGCGAATTTTTTTTCTTCTAGAAATTTCTAATTTTTTACAAAAGAAAAATTAGGTATTTTGAAAAGTTTTGTGTAGGAAAGTATTTAGGGGTTTTATTAAGGATATGAAATAACCAATGAATTGATTATATATTAGCTTTACATTTCTTGTAATAGTAAACGACACACCCAAAAGCCAAGAATATTTAGTTTTGAAATGGTATAATTGGCTGACATGTCAACATGTTTGACATTACAAGTGTTGACACATTATTCGTGGTTGATTTTAGTAAAAGGTAAGTCAATCTTCAATCATTTGTTTTAAAATCAAGAAATGCAAGGGGACATTGTTTGCACTAAAAAATCCACGTGTCGACTAAATAAAAAAAATAGATATTAACTACTAAACATGGAAATGAAGGCTGAAATTGATCATTAATATTAAAATCAAATAGGCTTAGAAAGAGTTCAAATCGATCAAGGATGATATAAAATAATCAATCAAGAAAGATAAGAATGGATTGATCAATAACTAGAAGTCATGATCAACCATGAAAAGACAATCAATCATAGATATAAGAGTTCACTTGTTTGGTTAGAAAACCATGTTATTCTTAATAGAAGCCTTTAATAGACTACACTGGTGAGTATTACAAATTAGTTAGAAAACATGTGATTGATAAGAAAGTAATGTGCTGATAAAAAAAATAATTACTTTATAATTCATTTATAACCTCTTGATATGCCATAAACAATTTATATATGGTTAGGGATTGTAGTTAAAGTTTTGCAAGTTCCAAAGCATAGACTAATTTATATATGGTTAGGGATTGTAGTTAAAGTTTTGCAAGTTCCAAAGCATAGACTCTTGTATTAATCTATATATGCTAATGATATATACATGTGTGTATTATTTTTATTTATTTTGAGTTATATTATTTGAACATCTAAGACAAGCCATCAAGAACTATTTATTTAAGACTATAATATCTGGATTTATATTCATGAAAGACCAACAAATTTGAGTTCATGTTAAAGCTTCAAAATGTCATATTTTCTTAAAGATCCCGCAATTCTTCTTAAAGCAAGACAGAAGCAAGCTTTCATGTATTCAAAATCTCTATTTCTCTGTCTGTTACTTCACTTCTACACAAAGTCTTTCCAATACCTTTTGTCACAAGGAATGCTTTCGATAATTTGGAAAATAATTAGGAAATTTTTGATTTTGGGACACAAAGTTGTTGCATATAAAAGCTGGTTTACACTAAAAAAAGAAGAAGATAAAAATCATTCAGATATATCTTATATGAGGTAAGCTTCAAGCTTCATATCTATTTATAAAGGAAATTCATAAAAGAAAAGAAAGATTGGAATGCTTAGGGCAGCTGTAATTTGATAAAACCTCCTGCTCCAGCTTAGAAGCTCTTGATCAGTACAGAAGTTGAGGGTTATATGCACAACTGTACTTGCGATTTATAAAAAAGTATGAAATGGAAGATAGATTTCTCCTTTCTGTATATATACAAACAATCCATTGAATCACACGTGCACAAAACTTAATGTTTGACTAACATGGCCTCCGTATTCATCTTCCTCGCGGCATGTTTTAGTTTCTCTAATGCAACAAGTCCGACTTGCCTAACTCTTTCTCGAGACAACCCCATGCTGAAAAAGATTGCACAAATCAACAATCTGTAAGTTCAAGGTATATAGACAGTAAAATGAAACCAAGAATTTCAAGAGAAAAAAGGAGCATGAATCACAACATCAGAAAGTATATATATATATAATCATTCTACTGCTTAATATATATTTGACTCACCGCTTGCTAATGTCCTCCCATGTAAGGCATTCCTGATCTAAACCATGGTAAAGACGTATGATCTCCTTTTCTCGCTCTTGAAGAGTAGAATCAATAAGCTTGTTTACTTCCTCCTGTCAGTACATCACTCAACAAATTAATCCTTTTTTCTCTTATATATATACACAAATTCTTGTTTTCTTGTCATCTTTACCTTCAGTGCCCACTCATCCACTCCATGCCACGGGTTGTTCTCAGGGCGATTATCTGCAATGTACTTCAAAAAAACAGAGAGAAAAGGAAAATGAGTCGTATAAAGGACACGTGAATTATAATTTACCCAAAGGATTCGTTGAGCTTCACTTACACTATGGTGTGTTTCTCCTGGAAGACCATTCAAAGAGGGGAATGCTTCCCTGTCAAGCGAGAAGACCTTACTAATAGCCTGCAAATGATTGCATTGTTGATTAACATAAAGCGAGAGCATTAGGCGATAGAACTGGTGGATTCATAAATCTAGTACCTCGGTAGCATTCCTAACTTTCCTTTGGGACATATTCAAGCTTTCTGCAATTCTCTGAAAATAGCAAAAGCAATAAGAAGATAGCTAAGGGCAATATTGCTGATACATAATAAAACAAAAACTTTAAAACATGAACCATCTCATCATCGAAGGAAAAGAGATTTAAGAATGTTCGTTCGTATATGGTTTGCTTAATGGAAACTTGAATCTCAGGATATATCGAGAAACCAGATTGCTGCTATTTTGGACCAGGTAGAACAATGTACTTACATCAATTGATGGAGTTACTCCTTTCTCTTCCAGTCTAATCTTTGCATTCCGAATCAGGCCCAACCTTTCATGTAAATGATTAGGCAATCTTAAGGTTCTTGAATTATCAACTAAAGCTCTTGAGACACCCTGTGTCCCAATAAAGATGAAAAAAACGCATTAGTTTTGTAGTATCTATCACTCTTGACATCATGGCCTTATAACCATAGCAAGAATAACACACATGGATTTCAGATAGGAGACCACCCCAAGCTCATTTTTCTGTTTAGGGTTGCCTTGGGCAAAAACAGAAGTGCCATGAATGCTAAACTTGAAGATGTGTTATCAGATAAAGGTTACTAGAATGTCATGGTGCAGAAGACTTGTGTGGTTATCTGTTGTGGGAAATGCTTAGAACTGCTGGTGGTAATATCTGCTGTTCCAGTATATGAAGTTGTTTACAATCTGAAGGGAAAAATCAGCCTTACCTGACGTATCCACCAATAAACATAAGTTGAGATTTTGAACCCTTTGGAAGAATCAAATTTCTCGATTCCTCGCAGTAGTCCAATCAAACCTCCCTGCATGGGAAACATTGCATATCACAAATCTATCCTTTGATTCATGGATATCATCAGCCTTTAATACTTGAAATGATGCGAAGAAAGTAACCTGAACAAGGTCAGCCATTTCAGCACCCATGTTATCATATTTTTGAGCAATAGACATAACTAGACGAACATTGCTCATTGCTAGTTTCTCTCTTGCAAGAGAACATTGAATCAATTTTGACTGTAAGTCAGCACGAGAAATCCTCAAGGAATCTGCAATTTGTTCATCTGAGGGCTCACAACCTAATCTCTCCTTTAGCCTGAAATTCCCAAATTCGAATAGATAGATTATACAGCAATCCAATGAAACAAATGAAATATATGGATTACATGCTTTAAAAAGTTGTTGAGTGTTTAGCACATTAAAGAAATTAAATCATGATTTCTCTTCACATAAAACTGTCTCAAGTTTTGAGAACATGAAGCAAGGTGGAAGTGATAAGGAAAGAAAAACTTCTTGCTATCCACACCGTAGCCCTCAATTATATCTGCCTTTGTCACTTTCAAAATCTTACTCGAAAAAAATGCAGTAGAGATACTTATCATAGAATCACCAAGATGCGCAAACAAACAACTTCACTGAATTGCAAGACTTCTCTTATCATTATTAATGTATTCTAACCTGGACTTGTGGTCCTCAAAGGAAAGACCAGCTCTAATTATCCTTGACAAGCGCACAACTTCTGTATGGGGGAGCACCTCATCACTCACTACACCCTTCACATAACCTTTCAAACGATTCTGCAGCAGATCTGGACTAATAACTGATCTTAGAAACTTAAAATCACTACTTTGTGACATAAATTTACTTTGGTTCTGATTTTTTCTCCTGTTATTCACCCTTCGCTGTCTAGCAGACACCCCAGAACAAGTGACAGGTATCTTCTTGTTATTTTTTTTACTTGTCGAGTCACTTGAGTTTGTCCTCTCAAAAGAAAGATTCCATTGCTTTTCTAGCATAGACTTCTGCAGCAAAAGGAGAGCTTCTACCGAATAGTCGAGAGCAGAGCTCTCTTCTTCAAAGTCATCAAATGTCTTGAACCATGTTGCCACATTTGAAGAAGCAGAAGCAGAAGCAGAAGCAGTATCCACATGTTCTTTAAGGGCTTTAATGGAATGTGAATTTCGATTGGATGAAGGGAAGCTGGGACCATAGTTCGATGACTTTTTTGCAACTACTACATTCTTTGTTGTAGCGGTTGGATAGTAGGTAATCCCATGATCATTGACATTGGAAAGCTTTTCTGTGAGGTCTGAATAGTAAAAGGAGGAACTCAAGAGCCTCTTTCCTGTGCTAAGTCCAATAACTGCAGCTGTGGCCATCATATATATGGATAAATTTCAGAATTGTACAATAATCATCACAAGCTTTCAGAAAATTGATGATATCAAGTCTGCTGCTCTTCAAGCGTACTCAATTCACCAGGCTAGGTGCATGTAGATGTTCTATAGGATAAATCGCCCTGAGCTCAATTTGGTAGCCTTAAAATCAAGGAAAACTGGAAAAAACAGAAAACAAACATTAGGCTCCTCAATATGTTAAAAACATTAAATATATGTTTGGCAGGATGTCATACAAAGTAATCGAAAGATAATAATGATCCTCACTGCATCATGCTCCATGACAGTTTTTACCAAATTTGTCCAAGTTCATCATATTCAAAGCTAACCAAAACAAACAAACAAATAAAGAAGTTCCAGTTCAAGCAGACCCAGGGAACCAAAAAAAGAAAAGGTGTATTGAGACTTTTATACAACAGATATATACTGCACAGGAGTATCAGGTCACACCCATGAATATGCATAGGATTAACATCTTGCAACCAAGTGAATACAGCTAGAGAGTTCAACTTTGAATTTCTGAAAATATCAATCTACAATCCTATAGGAAATGAAAAAACAGATGAGTTAAGAACATAGATCCCTAACTACAAAACCAAATATGATTGTATTCAAGTCTTAAAACCGTAGTTTAGTCTTCTTTACCACATGAAAAACAGTTGAGCTATTGCCAAGCCTGAAACAGTTACATATTATAGGCATATACGATGCCTCTTACATTAACTTAGACCAACACTCCAAGTGTTATAGCAGAAGCTAGCCCCATCTTATTTGCGGAGTGAATGATCACAGATGGTGTAAACCATTGCTGTTATTTTTCACGTTCATTATATTTTCCGATCCTGAGTTATGCGAGTTCTACTCTGTATATATTTTGTCTGCGTTGAAGATTTGGTCAGAAGAACAAGAACATGAACGATGAGTGAAAAGAATGAAACAAGGAGACAACCTCAAACCGATTTCAGTTGAAAGAAAAACATGAGAAAATTAAGAGAGTTGAGAATTCGGTGACAATAGAGAAATGCTGTGGAAGATTCAAGAGCTGCAGCATACCTGAAGTGGTTACGAAAGCAAAAGGTGATGGAGAACAAGTGAGGATTCCGAGGTTAGCAATGAACAGGAACTACCTCACTACTCCTACTTTGAATGCATGACATGTTTGTTTATGTTTCTCTTAGAAATTTATCTGGTTGTGATAATCTTACCACTGCTACTATTTCAGCAGAGAAAATGGAGGGTTTAGGGTGTAAGGGTAGGAGATATGGGAAGGAGGGCTGCCATTGGCTACAGCAGATATTGGGTCCCATGTTCGAGTGGTGTAGAGACCGCTAGTTTTCTTTTAATCCTCTTGACATAATAATGATAATATAATTGCTTTGGGATTTTACACTTGGCAGCCACACACCACCTAATAAAATAAAATATGACCACAAGAACAATCGAGGGTTGTGGGCCAAAGCCCATTGAGCCCATTCTTTACCCTCTCTTATCACGTTGTTACGATTTATTTATTTATTTTTTTTTTCTGGAATGATCTGAAATGAGGATTTTTTTTCTTCTTCTTTTTGGTTTCTAGCCATGTCCAAGAGATATCATTTTTTACTTCAAAAAATCAAAAGATATGTACAGGATTCTAAGAGAATCTTACACAAAATCTTCCAAATAAATAAATATGGAATGTTACTTGTAAAAACAAATACTTACGCTTTTTGCAAGTCAATTTCATATGTAATTTATATTCAATTGATAATTTTTATATTTAAAATAAAATACTTAAGTTATAGAATTAAATTTAATTATATTGTTTAAAATACATGTAGAAATGAATTGAATTAATAAAATTGACTATTTTACCGCTAAATTATTTCTTTTTTCCTTATCAGTAAGGTTGAAATCATCTCTTGCTCGCAACCACACATTTTAGAGATGGATTCCTCTTGCATGCCATCAAAAATTCTGCTTGCAGTAGAATATCAATGAGGATGGAGACGTTTTAGAAAGAAATGAGAGTTAGAAAAGGAGAAGGGAAGAGACATGTTGAAAAAAAAAAAATACAGAGATATTTGTTATTAAAATATTATTTTTAACATAAATACCATAAAATATCCTTCTGAATTTGTTTTCGGCTATTTTTTAACAATTAAATTCAATTTAAAATTTAAATTACTACCCTCCTCCAACTAACTAACAAGTCAAATGTATAACTTGATTATTCAAAAACACATCCAACTTATCTAGCCTTAAAAGATATAGCTTAAATATTCATATTTTATATTTTCTTTTCAAAAATGATCAGTTCAAGCATCATAAACTTTAATATTTATAAACTTTAAAGATATTAACGACTAAACTGATAACTAACTTTCAAACCTTAAAAAATTAATCAAGATATATATAAACTAATTCGAATATTCATAATTATTAAAAAAAAAAAAAACCCCAGCTACGCCGCAAGAGCACCCGTGCGGGGAAAATGTCAGAAAGAGTATTATATCACAAGCACTAGAGATCAAGTTAATAGATTACAGTCATCCCTCCATCTACTGTTTTCAATAGAGAACTCCTTACTCTCCGTGCCACTACAAACCCAATAAGAAACTTGTTCTTAATATATATTTTTTAAAAAATAAAATACATTCTCTTTGGGAAGGAAAATGAATTCGTAGATATTACATCGAGTTTTGGTCAAGTAAAACAAAGCCTGGGCATCATCTTATATTAAAAATCCAATATACACCAACAATGGCAAACTGTTTACTGCCAGTGAGCTGGAAATCATAAAATACTCTAATAAAAAAAAAAAAAAAGGTGGGATAAGAAAAAAATGACAAACCACCAACTTCATATTACAGCCTACAACAATTCAAGTAAATGAAACTCAATTTACACTTGGAACAAGAACAGTAAACAGGTAACTATGTGACCTATGCAATGCTCCAGTCATCACACTTGACGTCAGACTCCCAGCTGAATTCTGCCTAGAAGCTGAAGTTGAACTTCAATGATAAGTTTAATCCTTCACATACATAAAATGCAATCACAAGTAAAATACGTAAATTTGAAAACCTGAGATAGGGGGGTGTATCATGGCCACGGAATTGCTGGAACCAAGAAAAATAAAGATTGCATGTCTAATGATCAGAGTAGAAAAAACCACAATCATGAATTATATTCTATGCAAGCACAATGAATGAGCATGTCTCGGATGAGGGTTTTCAAAGCAACAGCCAACTAAGCATGTGACCAATTGTGCACAACTTTCTTCCAACGCTCCATGACAAAACCATCGCAGGGAGAGTTTAGGTGATACAGAACTAGGCAATCCTTCCAAGATCTTTTCTTCCTCGGGATGGTGACGGGATGCTATTGAAATTGGCCCTACGCCCTACAAAAGATTTCCAATAACAGTTAATACATTTCAATTCATGCAGCTCTAGCGAAGAGCTAAGCATAACAGTCAGGAAGTACCCCATGGCATGTTGTTGCTCAATGAACTACTTCCTGGAGAACGTTGCCCCCCTGAACTGAAGCTGGAAGAGGGGGGCTGGACCTTAATAGGATTCCATTCACTACCCCGAACAGCGAGCCTTCCGTGACTGAACCGCTGTCCTAAACGGCTTGGAGAATTTTGTGCGACATGAGGTGTAAAATAAGAAGGCTTTGAAATTGAACGGCCATATCCAGCATGAAAATCATGAGCTGAAGGAGGGCTGCCCGCGTCAACATGTGAAAATGCATGAATAGGCCCATTTTGTCTGACATAATCATAATACAACCACAAAAGAATCAAGAATAAGAAAATATTTAAAATTAAAAAATAACACCCACTAATCCCTCCTTGAAAAACTAAAAGAAAAACGAAAAATAAGACAGAAAACATGAAGCAACAATTTCAACATTCTCGTAATCTATGCTAATCAATGAAGTTTCACAGAAACACTCGGTCAGTTGACAGTTTTGATATTTGAATTTGGTTCACTTGAATCGTGAAAGTTCTTGTTGCACATTTATTTGCACCATATTTTATTCATGCTAGGTGCCACCAATTGCACAATAGTTGACTAATAATAATGGTAATCATGACTTGAAGTTGGTAATAAAATTCAGGCAGCCATGTGATTTGGGAGAAAGTTTGTGCTTTTTACCAACACAAATCATACCTTTGGTTTAATGAACTTGAGCTCGCATTTGAAGCACGGTTGGATCTTCCAACACCTACCATTGGATCACCAGAACCAAGATGCATGCTATTGCTAAACTCAGAGCTTAAGAAACTCATATCTGAACCATCCTCTTGCAGAAGAAGTTCATCGCTGGAGTATGAATAACAGATGCCATACTAAAAGATTAAGCACGCACATGGTATAAAATACAGGTAGATACTATTTTAAATTGCTACCCCATCCATATTCAGAAAAGAGAAGCAGCCAATGAATGTAAAATTTGCAAAAACAACTACTATCTGGCAATTTTTTATGCTTTTTAAATATGCTTATTACTTGACAAAATACAAAATAACCTTCTACTTTTCATATGTAAATTTTATATCAGCATATTGTAATTTAGACATGTTTTATTTCTTCATATTTTTTTTAATGTTTATTCTTTAACAGCACATTTTACCCAAAATCTTTTTTGCAACAATTATAGTGATAGACATCAACAAAAGCCAAGTGTACTGTCAAAACAAATTGTAAGCAAGGTATTTATTGAAACGTCAATAACTGATTATGAAAACTAATAATAAGTCAATATGCTTTCAGCTTCATACCATTCAAACCTCAAATTACATAATGAAGGAAAAGACAGCTAAAAAAGTCAGCACTGGCTTACTCTTAAACGAGTCTAATTCTGAAAAGTGGATGAGAATAAGCCTATCAGAAGAGGATGAAGTCAAATATGTGACCTAATCCAAACATAGACAAACAGGCACCAATAGCCAAAAAAAAAAAAAAAGAATAACCGAGGCGGTTTGCTGCATGGGGCTAATAAAAATTCCGAGGGTGAACTGCTACTATTAGCTATCTAAGGTTAACAGCTTAAGTAAACCCCAAGGTTCCATTTAATGAGAAGACTTCTAGCTAACAGTAATTATGTTAAAAGAAAAGGAAAGGGAGAACCACAAATTTTGTTTTCATCTAGCAGCTTATGTAGTGTGACTATCTCATAAAACCAACAGCAGAAATCATAGTCACATCTTGCTAAATCACATGATACTGATTGAAATTTTAAAAACATGTCAACACATACAAGTTCTTATTTATCATTTTAACTCAATAAACTCTCTTTTCAAAAAGAAAAAAAAATTCATAATCATTGGATGGATCAGCTACTCTTTTTTATGCTAAGTTCTATAAAATAATGAAAATATGTTCCTTCCAAAGTTAAATTTGTTTGCAAATATATGTGAAGGAAAAATGCAAGGTATCAATTTAATCTAAAAGAAAATATGATATAAATTAACAATATAAAAAATTGTCATTTGTTACCTGTAATTAGGATCCCAATCCCCTGGATCTGGCAATGAAAGGTTAGCCTCGGGCTTATCATGAATAGGCCCTGCACTTTGAGGGCATTTCATATTAGCAACAGGCTTAAACGGGCCTGGAATGCTCTGAATGGCTGAGGGACATGCTTTACTTCCACTGCCTCCTTGTTGCTGCATCCAGTTTGACTGCCAATGTGTGGGTGAACTACCAGGTACTGGAGGATTTCCCTCAGCTTGGTTAGAGCAAGCACCATCAGTTGATTGTCCTTGCCAATTTGACAAAGATGTAGACTCCTGAGAATGAGAACTTCCAGAATACCCCCAACGTTTTCTTCTATTGAATTGTGTAGCTGCAGCCATTTTTCCTAAAGGTGATCCATGACTGCAGCTTCTTGCAGGGGAAGTTGGACCATAATGTCCAGGAGAACCAGCTGAAGCTTGACAGTAGGAACTTGGTGGAGTAAACTGTGAGGGACTGGTTCCAAGGGGCAGTGGAGCAAAATTTCCTGCTGACGGACTCATACCAAGACCATTTCCATGTGAATATTGAATAAACCTCCATCTTGCATCTGGACTATTTCCAAGCATTGACAGACCAGCCTGTGGATGCATGTTCATGCCAGATGGAGCAACTGGTGAATAATATGCAAACATATTACTGCCATCTCCATAGCTTCCATAGCTGCTTCCAAGGCCAATACCATCATTATAGCTACCATGGCTTCCAACACTACCATAACTAGCACCATGACCATATGGAACTGCCTGGAAATGAGGGCTATTATGCAAGGAAACTCTGGTCCTTCCAGGATTCTTCATAAAAAATACCAAAAGTGATGGTCATAATTTTTTCCAATTCTCTTCCTATTACCCATTTTTTCCGTGTTTGCAGTGAGGTAAGGTATCCTCTTTCTTTCTTTCTTTTTTATGTTTCTTGAAGGAGTTGTGGAGGAATGTGTTCAACCCTTACTAGTTTAAAAATAATGGAAAATCCAAAAAGGAAGATGAGCTTACATTAGGAGAGAGACCAGCAGCGAACCAATGCCCTCCACCTGGGTGATGGTCTACCTTAATATTTTGGGCAACAGGCTACAACAATAGAGAGATACGAGTATAATTTAAAACGAAAAACACTCATTAAATGTGCCTCAACTCCAAAAGAACATATTAGTCTAACATATCATGCTTTAATTACATACGTTCAATCTAAGGCAATATGGACACACATGCAGGCAATAAAATACACATTTTTATGCAGTAATATTTCTTCTTCCTACTGTGTAAAGTAATTTCCTGGCTCATTACATGAGAGATGTTTGTGAACAGGAACCAACTACTTAAAACAGGGAGATAGTTCTCTTGAACTTCATAATTATTTATAAAACAGAAACACAAAAGAGCTCTAAGTAAAAGTATGTTCCAACTATATGGACTGGATGGGGCAAAACCAGGCAATAAATGTACGCTGTAAATTAGTTATACAACTAATCCAGAAGAATGATAAGCTGAAATCGAATATAGATTTTGAAAACTCCTTCGCACGGCCATCCCTGTATTAGAAGATACTCTTTTAAGGAAGATCACAATCTTGCAGTATGACCCTGAATTAAAGCTTGGCAAGCCAATTTAATAAGCTCATACTTACCATACGAGGGGTCTCTGGAGGAGGCTTGAATGGGCACATGAAAGGTTCCCCAGTTACAAAAGGGTGTTTTGACGCCTGCACATAAATGAGTCGTAAATCCATTATCTAAAAGTAAAAATTTATAAGTAATTTTTGACAGAAATTGCTCAAAACTAGGAAAAAGTTAAATTACCTGAAAAGGGGACCATCGTTTTGCAGGATCGAACTCAACAAGTCCCCTCAAGAAATCAATCAAAGCTAATCGAATTTGACTTTCTGTCATGAGGTAAACAACAACAATCAGCAGCTTCTAGAAATGATAGCAACATATTGTCCGAATTTGTTATAACTAGATTCTTGGGATATAAGAATAACCTTTCTTAATATCTTCCTCAGGCAAGTTTTTTCTGTAAGGATAGTTTGTTACAATTGCCTCAAGGTTCATATGATGGAAATACTCCTTCCCAATCGATGGTTTTTTCAGCTCTATCTGGAAAGAACAATGAAATCTTCACAATGAGGAAGATAATAAAATGCAGGGAGCAAAAGAGAAGAAAAAAACCCTTGTCCATTGATATTTGATATTAGCACTTCAGGAAAGAATTAAATAGAAGCCTGTTCACTTATGAAGCTCTTTACTTTTTCTTCTATTAATTGATTTTCCACCTCCAAATATACAACAGAACACTTACAGATTCATATTCTTCCACTTTTAATGCTTGGTATGCACTTCCTCCTCCTAAGGAAACTTCGCCATTCTCTAAATTATGAACACTCCCAATGCACTTGAAGAACTTTCTTGCATTCTTTGCCTCTTTTAGAAAATAATCAGGGGGTTGTCCTCTACAACATACATCATTTCAACCAGCAATAAGCTATTCTTCAAAACAATAGTGAAAACAATTAATAAACAACAAATTGAAGCATAAAATACCACCCTACTAGATCCAGTGCTCTTCCAAGCATTAACAAATCACACACAAAATAGATCAATTCCCAATCACATACGAGGCAAACCCCCCCACCCCACCCCCCAATGCATGCTTTTGATCTTTCATGAATTAGTTTAAGATGAGTCATAACTTCAAAAAGCAAGTACAAAACATACATGTGGAAGTATGCTTTTTCGAAATATGTACCCGCGCACATGTCAATTTTGACTGAATTGATGATAAAAATGGACCTATACTAATTGCATGAGCCCACTAGTTAACTTGCTCAGGGGTTGTTTATCATACTTACAGATGTTACTATATGTCAAACTCTCATAAAGGTCGGTTTAATCAAATTGCAAATCATAAATTCAACTCCGATAAATGAATTTAAGGAGCTCTCAAAGGACACAGGAAAGGGTTCCACTAAAAACTTTTAAACAATAACTAATAGCAGAAGCAGCCATTAAATATATCAGCCAATATATAAAAAGGGCTTAACAAACCAATATATCAGCCATCCAAGGCACATGGCCCTGGAAGAAACGGATAAGCTGGCTCAAGAATGAAAAAAATGTCCAAAACAAGCCTTAAATAACTGATAGCAAACCTTTCCCTTTTTTTCCTTTTCATAGACCCTCTCATATGCTGAATCATTGAGAAATTAATGGAATTTCAAGTTTCATTTTTATGATCCTAGTGGAAGTACATAGAGATGCAGATATTCAGGCCCCCCAAATCCTCTATGCTGTATAGTTGAAATTTTCCTTGGGTTTTTCTACGAGTTCCATTCTATTTTTGCCTTGTGGTAGTACATCTATTCTGTCTGTGCCACTGAAGTGCTAGCTAATTATATTTTAAAAGTTACTGCACTGACTTCTTGACTGAGCCTTAAACTTAATTCAACTGATCATGTCCAACAAATATACCATTAAAGGCCATTCTGAAACAATATTGTCTATAGAGATTGGTCCAGCAAAGCATTTCACATGCTGATAACAACCACAAAACCAAAAGATTGGTGCACCCACAGGAAAGAGTACAACTCGTACCTGATTAAAACATAAGATGAAAAAGGTTGATAACAGCCCACATATGGTCCCACTAAAAAGGAGTTGAGAGTTTGATCGAAGTTAGGTCGGCCAATTATTCATCCCACAAGGAGATCCTAAAGATAGTCCGAAGCCTACCCTTCAATTTGCATGAAGTGGCTGTTATCAAGAGCCAAACATGCACCCTTCTGGTTGTAAGGGTGCCATTGCACCAATCAAAGGTCCCTTACAGCATGAAGAAATATGATTTTTTTTTTTTTTGTTTATGCTCATATACTGTTATTTGTCCAGTGGACCTATCATAATCATGTTGTTGTTATAGTTTAATGGCTGTTTGTTTTGTATCTCAAGAAAACACAAACAAAACAGAAAGGACATCAAATCCATATTCTTAAACAGCATGCTTGATAAACTTGCAAATATATTTCAGGCCCAATTGCTGATAGAGACCAGACTTACCCGAGTATTTCAATCATTCTCCTCAAGAGATCAAATTCTGAAGCACCAGGAAAAAGTGGCAATCCTAGAAACAGTTCTGCAACTATGCACCCAAAGGACCACATGTCAATAGCTGTAGAATATCTAGAATGCATTAAGGTCCCAGCAAAAACCCCATGACTCTAGGATGAAGCATGAGCATATACAGATGATAAAATATAATAAAAAAAATTCATGAAGCTATAATTTATCAAAAAGGATACTGATAACCTAGAAGAACCTCAGGAGATCTATAGTAACGGCTCTGTGGAACAAACAGAAATGTCATCATAAGTACTTTACAAGTTGATAGAAACAAAATGAAAACATGGACTAGGCATAAAGATAACCTGAATGTAGGAGTAAACAGTGCGATCTTCCATGCATGCTGATCCAAAGTCAATTATTTTAATCTCTGCTGGTTTCACACTGTTTCTCAAGATAGAAAAAACTTCATTTGAATAGAAATAAAACTTGATATAGGATTGAAACACAACAAATCGTGAATAATAATTTACCTTGTGCACAGAAGAATGTTTTCTGGCTTCAGATCACAATGGATTATCCCAGCATCTTTTAATAGAGCCAATCCACGTAAAATCTTTTTATGAACACATTAAGCAAGAAATAAGAACAAAATAAACTCAGATATAATGCAACATGGCAACAATTTTAAAGTTGCCATACCTGCTTAGAGAACAATTGGACAATGCTCAATGATAACCCCCTAAATTGATTTATCTTGATAAGCTCATACCTGAAAACTTTAAAAGTCAAGTATATGCTGCTAAAAAGAAATAAAACAATAAATTCACATGACCAAGGATTCACAGAAAAGGTAGGTCAGAGAAAAAGCAACTTTTCCAACAAATGATACTGCGCACTAAATGTAACTAAGTAGCCATTAACTTACAGATTTGTGTCAAGAAGTTCAAAACAGATGCATAAGTGCCGCTGGTATACAAAGTAATCATAAATACGAACAATGTGATGCTTATCATCAGGATCATACTTCTTGTTTAACTGGGTTAGGAAACAGTCGTGTAAACAGAGAAATGTCAATACTGATATCACAGCAAGGGTGTGCCACAAAGAGTTGAAGAGCTTTTTAATTACCGTTGTCAAGATAGATACTTCAACCAGAGCTTGCTGATAGTAAGCTGGTTGATTTTTTATTATCTTCAGAGCAACAAAACTGTTAGTTTCTGCAACCCAGCATTTAGCAACCTGCCCAAAAGTCCCATGACCAAGAACATCTTTGACTATGTATCTGCAGATATGATGTGATAAACGAGTCATGGATATCATATTTACTACCATGCAATCAAAATTTGTGGGCTTTTGTTCTTGTCACCTACTGAATGGAACTTCAAAAGAAGGAAAGAAAACACACAGTGAAAGTAAATATTCTATCATATTTTCAAAGACTGGAGCATTTCATTCATATTGGAAGAAGATAAACCTAAGGATTTAATGAATGTGTTAAATTTGGTACTTTCTTTGGATTGTCTAGACTCCATTTAGATTTCAGAATTTCTATCAAACTGCATCTTTCTTTCCTTCTTTCTTTCTTTTCTGAATTGGATTTTGCTAACTCAAACTTATTATTTTGTGGGTGTCAATCTAACATGAAATGCACAAGGCTCACAATGATTCAGAGAAGTAATTTTGTAGTGGGAGAAAAAAACTGAAAATATAACAGTCCAATGTACCTCGGATATTCTGTCCTCTGAAAGGTGTCTCAATCAAAATAATTTAATTCAACTGCCAGGATTTTTATTATTAAGATTCTGATTCTGATTGCTCTAGCTGGTATAAAAGAAAAGAAAATTCTTCTTTTTTTTTGGGTGAAAATTCAAAGAAAAAACAGTTTCGTTATAAACACATATGGATGCACAAAATCGCCTCAAATTTTGAAAAAATAATAATCACGGCATTCAGAGAGAGGGGGGGGGGGCTAAATACATGAACAGACATTGTACTCTTTGAATCTAATAATTGCAGAGAATGCTTCATTGGAACAACTAGTTGGAATTGAAACTAGAATTTGTTTAATCAAGATCCCAACTCAGTGGAAATGGAATAAAAGCTGTTTATTTTTACAAAGATGTCAAACAGAGGATATTTAGCAAAAGACGTGTGTTAGTCAAGGATTCGAGGCAATAAGGGACTTTGTGAGCATTATTTTCAATCAAACACCAATTCACTCAAAACGTGATGCATAGCCTTTTCTGTTCAAAATCAAGTACAAAAAAGAAAAATGAGTTCCAGAAAAATAAATGCAGAGGAATAAAAACAACAGACATAACCAAACCTTCTCTGTGTGTCTAAATTGATCAAAGCAAAGTTCACAGTCAGAATAAGATCTGAGTTCACATTATCACGGCCATCATTGAGGACTCCAGCCGATGGGCTGGTCAAATATCGTTTTGGATTTAATTCTTCTGAATATTTGAATTGTGGATTGCATGTTTGATACGTTTCGACTATGTCTTTGGTTAATCTGGCAACCAACTGCACCATTAAAAGCTTACAGTCAGCACAAGATGCCTCGAATAAATTCAAAGTACTCTTCTCAAAACAAAATTTAGTTAATAAAATAATGATGATGCTCACTTAGCCATGCTAGAAAATAAAATGGCAGTTCAAACAGAATCTTGAAAGAAGATCATTAGTCAAAAGGTGAGAGATAAGACAGCAGTAGCATCATAACATGCATCCCTATAGCCAATGTTAACCAAAAATAATGTGTCCTTAACCAGATCACACTGGCACTTCAGATGCTAATATGATGTCTGACTAATATCAGACAAGTTCATGAGATCCCAAATACACTATTATATGTTATCTTTCCAAGGGTAGTGAATTTGGAGGCTTACTCTTAAAGTTCTCTGGTTTAATTTGGCACTGTACCCTTTAGTAGGCATCCATACAAGAGAGTTGCATATTTTAAGTGTCACACATGGAAAAAGATAAATCAGTTCTTATTAGTAGTGCTCTTTCTTCAATTATGTCGTTGTTCCCTTGCTCTATTGTGCATAGACTTCAAGAGATCCAAAAAGAAGGTTCATATAAAGACAAATAGGGAATTGATCATGAACTTCTAATAGTGGATTGTGGCAAACACCCTTTCAAAGTAAGCAGTTCAGGATTATTAATTATTATTTTTTTGTGCTTTATTATTATAATTATTATTTTCATTTGTACGAAACCAGCATTTTGGGGATTAAATAAGGAGTTTAACAAAAGTCCTGCTAGATAAACAGTTGTGAGTTCATTGTGAAGAAAATAGTATCCGCAAAGATAATTGATGTCAGCTCCTCTTAACTTTTGAGACCGAAATCCTTATAATATTCAAGCTTCTAGGGAGATAACATAGTTAGGTACTCAAACTTCAAGGAGAGTGTTATGAAACAAGGCTTTTAATAGGATTAAGTGGGCAGTTTAGCTTCTTTTTTTTCATTTTTATGAAACCAGCAGTTTAGGGATTAAATCAGGATTTTAACAAATTACTGCTAGGTAAATAGTTGAAGTTCATTGTGAAGTGAAATAGCACCAGCAATGTTAATTGGTGTTGGATATAAAGAGGATCACAGGTGTGGATAACTATAGAAACTAAGGAATTTACATGCAACCAGTATGTGGAAGATTATAAGAATTTAGATATATGTTAGGAGTTCTTCTCATGGTTTTGATGCAGAAAAGAACTTTATCGTATTTTTTTGTTGGAGGATCAGTTCCTCTGAACTCTTGAGACCAAAATCTCCAAATTTTCAAGCTTCTTCAAAGTCAAGATTGTTCGGACACTCATACCTAAAATAAACATGTTATGCAGCATGGCTATTGATAAGAGATCAAATTGATGGCCCTACTTTTATCTTTGTTTTGTGATAGTAAAGCTCTATCAAGTGTATAATTCAATTCAATTCAACCCAATAGAACAAAACATTTTGAAATTGATACGCCTTTTGATCAAGGAAAAACTAGATAGCGGTACAATATGTGACATAGAACAATTATCACAGGAATTTATGGAGCAGATTGACAAGGCCAAGTCTGAAAAGAAGTCCGCAAAGAAACCCGAAAGCATCTTATATATAACCTGAACTTGCAATTTTCTTGTTTTAATTATTTTCCAAGTTAATTTTGGATTTTAATTATTTGTTTCCTACTTAGTTTAGGACTTTTAATTTAATTAATATTTTACTATTTAGAAATCCTAATGCTCAATGGATTCTATTAGTTATGAAAGTTTTAATTGAAATCCTTTTCTATAAAGGATTTTAGTACAAATACAAACAAGGATGTCTAGTTTATTTTATGAAGAAAAAGATTATTATTCAAATAAAAAAAAAAGTACCAGAGGATTTTCTCTAAATTTCTCTACAATTTGGTCTATAACCTTAGGGCTTGAGAATCCTAGTTTTATCTTCGTTGTACGTTGCGTCTATATGTGTTCCACTTATAGAGTAACAAATAAAATAGCCAATATCTTTACCAATCGGGCATAATACTAAACGCCTTTGTTCTATACATTGCTTGCAAGATAGGCATCAGAGATGTCACATCCCATTTTTAACTCCTATTTTAAATCAACTTCTTAAAATTCCAAAATCCCAAAAATATGCAATATTCACACAATTTCTAGTTTTCCAAGGTTTAATTCATTGTAGTAAATAAAATAAAAATGTGTGAAAATAATAGCAAAAAAGAAAATGAAAAAAAAAACTGAGAGAGAAGAAAGAAGAACAGAAGAAAATGAGGTCTTGTAGGCAAGTAAGCAAGTCACGAGACACAGGCCTAAAAAGATTGTACAAGCCCAAAAACCAAAGACAGAAAGAAAAGCTCACCGCCAAAATCTAGTGCGTAATACCCTTATCCAAACACTATTCCCTACTATCATTGCAACCAAACAATTAACTAAAAATGAGCAACTAAACACACTAAAACTGATAAACACTAAAGGTTCCCCCAAAGCCCTTAAGCATCGCTATATAAGCAATCTATTCCCATACCTACCTTGCAAGCAATCTACAAAATGAAAGCTTTTACTACTACGTCCCTCGGTAAATATGTTAGCTATTTTTCTTTTTAACTTTACAGAGGGAATACCTATGTACTCTCATTTAGTTTTTCCTAGATAAAATGCTTTTCAGTTTCAATGTTGATAGATTGGATAGTGAGAGAGTTGAACTCTGAATTTGGGAATGATGACGCCGCTAATCAATAACCTAATAAGAAAATAGTGTTCCCAATAATCTCTTATCAAGGCTCATGAAAGCATAGGTGTAAAGTGTAAGGGACTCCAAGAGAGAGCTACACCCTCCTAGCTTTCTTCTTTTGCATAGGGAGGCAGCTTGGGGTATGATTTTAACTATGGATAATCTTCAAATGACAGAAGTTTCAGTTAATGTTTTTTTGTTCAAAACAGTTGCTGAATCTAATCAATCATTTACTTGCGTGGAAAAGGAGTTCATAACATGAATGAAGTTGTGGATTTGTCTTGGTCATAATTAGTGCAGGACAAGGAGTTAAAATTTTGGGAGAGGGTTTCACTATTATTTGAGACTATAAAGCACTAGGAATCTTTAGTGTTTTCCATATGTAATGAAAGAACAGAGCATTCAAGGTAGAAGAATCTTGCTCCTCTCGGTGGATGCTCTTTTCTTTTCTTTTTTACTTTTTGGGTTAAGACTACATCACTAGCCTACAAGGAGTCTCATTTCTTAGACTTCATTTAATAATTTTTCAGGAGCACGGTAATAGCTTGTATTCCCATCCTTTTCTAATTAACCAAATGGTGGTAACACTACCCTTTTGGTGTCTACATTCACAGATTTATTTATTTTTGTTTACTTTTAAGAGAGCAAGATGACTCGTATACACATCTGCAAAAGACTAATTCTCTATATTTAGACATCTAACTGAAAAGGCACAATAAACAATGTCCATCAAAGAGCAATTAGTACACCACCAGGTGTTCAGTACAGTTTCCTGCCATCACATATTTTTCAGAATTAAATTTTTGCAATCCACTCATACTTTTAGGCTAAACACAGAAAAAAACTCTCTAAGAAAAACTTGCAAGTAGTTGATGAGCACAAAGGAAATCATGGGATGACAAACAAAGTCAATGGGAAGAGATTGAATTTTCCTAATAAATCCACTTTGTGTATGGCTTTTGCACTAAACCAATTAGGAGTGCAGGATAGTGCTTCTTGACATTTGTAGAAAGTTGTAAGTGGTCAGTTATCGAATGTTTTAACCCAAATAAGCCACTTTAAAGGAGCATGCATTGCAATCCTTGTAATAATAAATCAGTATTTTCACCTCTCTTTTATTTCCCTAAATACAACTTAAAATTGACTAGGTAATGAAGCGTGGAAATCTAAGTTGCTCAACATCAGTATCATAGAAATATTAGCAGATATGAGGCATGTAAACTAGAAGCTCCAAGAATTCCAATATAATAACTCAAAGGCATAACCCTTGGCTCCATCTTTAATCATCATGGTCAATCTTCTGCATTCTTTCTAAAAAAACTAAGGGTGGATCAGAGTCTCCCTGTCATCACAAGAGCTAAGAACAGAGAAATATTGACATGATCATACAGTTTTACATGGTTAAAATTAAAAGGGTTGCAAGGGATACTCCAATTTGGTAACACTAGCAAATTTCACAAAGGAATGCTTCAACAATACGTGTCAATAGAAAGGATTCCCCTCAAAAGGCAGGATAAGGATCTTCTAAGCTCTAACATCTACATTGCAACCATCAATCCCTAGCATACACTTTCCATCATTAATCCAAAGAGGCTTGCAACTCGCAAGCTTTAGCAGTTTCAGGTCAAGAACATTGTCTTTATCATAACTCTTCTTTGGAGATTATATTGTTATGTTATTCTTTGAAATGGAGAATACTAATACGGAAATCAGAATAAGTTTTTAGGTTTTTCAGGAATATCATATGATATCACGACCCCTAAGAGCCTACACCCTTTCAACCATAAGCATTCTAAGGAAGATATTCTTGTAGTTCTATATAGAGCTTTCTTTCTTATTCATTTTTTCCATAAATTAGCAAAACAACATCTGCCTTTTAATTAATAATCTCATGGACAACACAAACAGATTCCATGCACAGCTGCCATCACACCTTCACAAGATTCTGTTTTTATTTTATAATTTCAAATGCAAAAAAGAAGGCAGTTAGATACATCTCAATTTAATACATGTACACTAGTGTACCGACCTATCACTCACTCTATACAAAACCTCAATTTTTTACTTCCATCTAACCCAAAATGCTCATAATTCAACATGCAAACTAAAACCCACATAAAACAACAACAAAATGAATCCAATCATCAACACAAACCAGAAAGACAAAAGCAAACGAATAGAAGACTTACAGGACTTCTTACGACAACACGCAAAGTTTGTCCCTTGTTGGCAGGTTCACTCTCCTGCCTGTATTGTCCAAATGCCAGCTGCCTCGGCCGCCACGGAACCGATGGCCCATCCAATTCCTGGGCCTCATTCGGACTGACCCCATCCATTGGCTCCACAACAATACCTAAAACTCCCAGTAATCAAACTTCTATACCCAATTTCTTCATACCAGAACGAAACAAAAAGAACCCAGAATTAGATTGATGATCAGCAATCAAACCATCAAATTTGAGAATCAAATTGAGGTTTGTTTGAGAAGTTCAAGAAACAACCAGACGATTCTAATCCCATTATCTCTCATTCACTCAAAAGAGAGTCAAGAATCAAAAGATTGCGTCGTTACTTGATCCATTGAAGAGATCAAGAATTCACGAAAAAGATTTCTAGAGATTATTGATATTATCACTATGGATTCTTAATAAATATGTAGAAGAAAACCATGCAAAGATTGAAAACAGAAAAGAAAAAACAAAGAGAAATAGTGTAAAATACGAAAAGGAGGCAAAACTAAATATGAAGAAGATAAGTTAGTGTTTTATATATATATTTTTAATTATGTAATAATAAGAACTAAAGAGATTAATGGATGAATGGAGACAGGATTGGGCTGATAGAGGGAGTATAGATAGATAGAGAGAGAGAGAGAGAGAGAGAGAGAGATTCCTTGTTCGTTTGTTTGTTTTTACAGTGTAATAGCAAAAATGGTTTTGTTGCAAAAGATGACGAGAGATTTCCTTTTTTCTTTTCTAAGAAAAAGATTTTTGTTTGTTTTAAGGAGTCAAACGACCGCAAGCATTGTATTTACACTTTCATCTGTATTGCCAAAAATTTCAATGGACCCTTTTTAAAAATAAAATAAATAAAGAATTAATTTAATAAAACAATATTTTAATATATAGTATAAAACAAATTAAAAGAAGACAAATTAAATTTTTAAAAAAAAAACAACGAAGGATTTTACATTATCTTAAGAAAAACTTTATTTTCATCCACAGATTCCTTATATTTAAATCCTAAATTTCAATTATTTTACATTTTAGCTCTTGAATTTCAAATTATAAAAAAAATTACAAAAAAATAAAAAGACATAAAAAAAAAGTAGGCGGTTAATAACATTCCAATCCCTAAAAAGAAAACATGCTAATTTTAGTATCAATAAATTTATTTTAGTGAGATGAGACATTTTGTCAAAAAAAATAAATTATAATTTAAGAATTTTTTTAATCAACTTAAATTTGAATATTTTGATTAATTAACAAGTATTTTGAGATTAAATAAGTTTAATAAAGTTCTTAGAGTATTTTCTTAATGTTTTTATATGAAAAAAAAATTAAAATATATTTTTAAGGTCTACCATATTTCAATGCTTGAGATCTCAATTAAATATTTCAATGCAAATAATATGTCATTTATTATGTTTTTTTTTTAATTAATATTTAATTTTTTTAAAAAAAAAAAGAGCCAGATAAGTGTGCATAACTTTTTTCTATTGGGCCTAAGTGTCGGGCTCTTTATATAGCACTTTAATCATTAAAAAAAAACTTTTTTATTTTAGATTTTCATTAAAACTTACTAGGAATAAGTTATTCAAGTTTTTAAATTAGCTTTTAGATTATTATTATTCTTATTATTATTATTATTCTTATTATTATTATTATTATTATTATTATTATTATATGATATGCATAGAAAAATAATTAAAATATTTTCATCAATAATAAAGATAAAATTCCGTTCATGCTATTTTTAATAAATTCTTTCCATGATTATATCACATTAATTAATTTTTTGTCCATCAAAAACATACAAAATATGGAGTCAGTAAATTTTTTTGTTACTTTTGAGATCGTATTAAGATTTTATTTAAAAACAATATTTTTAATTAAAAAATATATTAATAAGGCAATAGAATTTAAATGGAAGATATAAATTTTTCCTACTTAATCAAATTTTTATGAACCTTTATTTTAATTTTCGTTGTTTTTTATTTTAAAAATATTGTTAATAAAAAAAGGTTTTATTCAAACAAAAATTATACATGAATAAAAAAAGAATAATTTATCCAACAAAATATATTTTCTTCATCCAAAATTTAGATCGTTGTGCTACATAAAAATATCTTTTTAAATTGTAAGAGAACTAAATAAAAAGAAATTCTGAAACTGGTTTGCTTGGCGTAGAAGAATAACTACTCCATTACTATATTATTACTACTATTCTATTTCTTTTTGTTTATATTTCTTACTTATTTATTTTTCTGCGAGCATGCTTTCAATTAATGTTTAAATTCTATGTATATCCAATTACTCCCCGCGTCAGATTTATTCATATTCATATTTTGGTTAATTACAAACGTTTTTGAAAATAATATAATACTTTCATTTCATATGATAGAGACTTCATTGAACTTAAGTTGATTTGAATTAGGCTTGTTTAGGAGTATAGTTGTGGTTATTGTTTTTTAAAGTGTTTTTTACTTGAAAATATATTAAAATAATATTTTTTTTATTTTTAAAAAATTATTTTTGATATTAGCACATCAAAATGATCTGAAAACACCAAAAAATATTAATTTAAAATAAAAAATAAAATCAATTTATTTTTTTAAAAAAATATTTTTGAAACGCAAAAATAAATCTCTACAGAGAGAGCTCTAGCACGTAGAAGTTCAGTGTCTGATCATGGTTTTTCAAACCAATAATTAATAGATGATCACATTAGAATCCAAATAAAAAATCAGAACACATGAAGCCATCCTTTTGTTTTACTGTCAAGAGACTAATTGATTATTTATATTAGTTAATAAAAAATTCCAATGCAAAAAAAAAAAACATATTAAGAATAATCCAAATGAAGCCTCTAGCAGTCCAGAACTTGCAACTCAGCAATGGTGATATGCAAATACGACCAATCAAATACCTACCTGTAAGAAAAAAATAATCTTCGTCACAAGGTGGTTATCAAAAATCTCAATTAAACTATTAATTTTCTTATTCTTATTCTAACAAATAAAATCATGTTTTTTTCCTCCAAATAAGGAATTTGTGTTTGTTAGAATAACTTATTTTGGAAATATTGATTTGTGGTAAAATAATTTAATGTGTTGTTTGGGTGTTAGTAGTCAAATTGATGATTGAAATGTATTTAGTTTGTGTTGGTTTCTAAAAATTCATAAATGGAGTGAAAACAATAATTTTAAAAATTTATAGGAGTTCTAAGGATGCCGTTAAATAATTTAGAGTCGTTTAAAATTTGAGTGAAGATTACTTGAAAATACATTATTTTTTCTAAGATTTGATAAAATATTTAGAATAGGTTATCACAAACCACAAACTGTCTAATTATCTGGTCTCTAACAGTAATCAACACAAACATAATCATCAAATTGTTAGTGGACATGTCATGTAGCTAATCGATTAGTTACACGTGATACTGACTTTATTCATGCAAAACATATTTATTATTAATAAAGACTTTATTTATCTTTAATATACATTTAAGATTAATAGTCTAAAGTAAAGATAAAGTTCCTAGAAAAAAATGTCTTGCAAATGAAAATATAAAGTGGTTATAAATATGAGATTCCTATTACATCAAAGCATTATTCTTAATTGTTTTATAATCGATGCTCTATTAAGTCTAAATAGTAATTAGAGTTGTTAAATCTCGTACACATTATGTTCTTTCATTTTAAAAAGAAAGTAGTTATTTTATAAGTTAAAGTGTGAGAGATATCAAAAACTAAAATATAGGTACTTGTTAGATGACAAGTACACTAGATTAACCCGTATAAAATTTTTATACAGAGAGATCATATGTGTATAGAAAGATTTACGTAATAATTATATAAATTATCCTTAAACTTGAGATTATTAAGTTATCTTATTTACAAAATGTTATGCTTTGATCCTAACTATACATTGCCTTAACCAAAGGTAACAACAACAAGTAAGTTTTGGATATAACATTAACTATATAAAGCTATTTAAGTGATTAAGAGATGATTCATCACCATAAGTGAATTAGAAAAAAAAATATTATATATATTCTTGAATAATATTGGTTATGAAATTATTGCATAAGATGGAATGAGATTTGGAAAGAGTTTCAAATTTTATTTAAATAATCAATGATTATAGTATTGGGAATGAATATGATTTGACAGAGTAGACACACTCCATGTTTAAATATCTAAATCGAAACATTATTGATGAAATGATTATAATTATATTGAGAAATTGCCTTAACCAAAGGTAACAACAACAAGTAGGTTTTGGATATAACATTAACTATACAAAGCTATTTAAGTGATTAAGAGATGATTCATCACCATAAGTGAATTAGAAAAAAAAAATTATATATATTCTTGAATAGTATTGGTTATGAAATTATTGCATAAGATGGAATGAGATTTAGAAAGAGTTTCAAATTTTATTTAAATAATCAATGACTATAGTATTGAGAATGAATATGATTTGACAGAGTAGACACACTCCATGTTTAAATGTCTAAATCGAAACATTATTGATGAAATGATTATAATTATATTGAGAAATTAGTCACTCAAAGGTTAAGTCAAACTACATTTGGCTTTCCTGATATTTGAGGGATCATGACACATTACTTGGTAGTGCCTTTGATTTTCAAATATAAATTAATTGATTGTTAAATTGATAATAAATGAAATATTTAATTTATTTACTTTTATTTTATTTAGGATTATAATTTAAATTTGAGCCAACATATTAGAAACCTAATACGTCATACACGTTAAGAAATCATTAGTTAGAAATAAAAATGAAATGATTAATCATATGGAAATTAATTGTTTTAGAAATTGAGGACTATAATGTAATTTATATGTGAGATTATAATTCTAGACCTAGAAAAATTAATTAAGCAATTGATTGCATAAATTTTTAAAAATGTTATGAAATAATATATATGATATTATTCAGGGGACAAAGTGATATTTTATTATTTATAGGGTTATTGGAGTTTTTCTATAAATAAAATGTTACGTGTCATATTTTTATGGTAACCTAGTAATATAAGATTTGATGTTATCAAATGCACTTGAAAAAAAAAAGAGCTACTTTTTCTCCAATGAACTTTCGTACTTAGCCTTCAAATAAAGGTCTAAAAAATACTAATTCCCTCATGCATCCTTAGGCATAGTCTATATCTTGATGTCACACACACACACACACACACACACACACACATATATATATATATATATATATATATATATATATATATATATTTCACATATCATATACCTCATGCTCATCCAATTAAATATAATTATTTGGCTAATGAATAACATGTGGTTTTAATAGGCTTAACATAGGATGTGAAGAGATCATGTTGATCTGTTATGTATGATCAAATGTGTTATAACTCCTTTTGTACATTTTACATTTTCAAAATTACATCAAATATCATAAAATTTATTGATGATTGCAGTTTCCCTTCCATGTTTGAAAAACCAAAAAAACACTATACATATTATTGTTAATGTAGTTGATAACATTTTTACATATCAAGTTAGGAACACCCGACCTCAGTCAATAAGAAAGTTTTAAAATATTAAATGTTCGTTATTATATTGGTTTAATATCAAAAATGCCTTTGTAAGTGAAATATTACAAGTCTACCACCACCTTTGTCCTTTCTTTCCTCACTCTCATTCTTCTTGGAAGCAAAATCACTTTCTTTCTCTATAAAAATGGTATTTATAAAGAAAGTTAGGGTTGGATCAAGGTTCTAAAAGAAGAAACCCACCTATTGTTCTAGGTAACGTCATGGAAAATATAACTCGAATCCATATATCCTAAAGGAACAACGAAGTATTGAAATCTGGTCATTTTATTAGCATTATATGCGTTCACACCTTTATACTTCTTCTAAAATAAAATTGCATTAAAATCACCAATAATTAATAGATGATCAGACACTGAACTTCTACGTGCTAGAGCTCTCTCTGTAGAGATTTATTTGTGGAGCTGCCAAGAGAAAATGCAAAAGGGGATTTATTAATTTCATATGCTGTGAAACTTTTTTCCACCAGTAGCACGAGCAAAACATTGTAGTAGGCAGAAGAGTCAGACCTGGTCTGGTAATATTGGCAGTTGTCAAACTTCAATGTGGCAGAGCTCTCTCTACAAAAAAAAAAAAAATCCATTTATGGCTCTGCAAATTGGGAATGCAAGAGGGGATTTATAAGATGCATATGCTACAAATATTTCTCTCATCAATTTCAGCACGAAGACCTCTTAGTAGGTTGAAGAGCCAGACCTGGTCTGAAAAATATGAGCAGACATCAAACTTCAACGTAGCAGAGCTCACTCAGCAGGAATCTGTTTGTGGATCCGCAAGTGGGAAGTCCAAGAAGGAATACAGTAGTTTCAGGTCTTCTATGATTTTCCTCCAACAGTGTCAGTATTAAAACGCAAAAGAAGAGAGGAGAGACATGCCTAGACTGAAAAACATGAAGAATACTGAAACTTCAACAGAGCAGGACTTCCTCTATAGGTGTTTGTTTGCTGCACTGTCAGTGAGAAATTGAAGAGGGGACAAAGGAGTTTTAGATTCATCAGGTGCTCTTCCAATAGAGACAATGTGTGATTCCACACGTCGGTAGTGGCGATACTACAAGTTTCTGGGCGCTGCCAAGATTACCAAGCTGTTAGAAAGTTTTCTAACAATCCTCAACCAACCCTAGCAACATGGAAGATTGAAATAATGTTATGAGGATTTGCCGAAGAATTGAACAAGCTATGAAGAGAGGAAAGATTGAAGGATCTGCCATGGATTCCAGAACAATGATGAGAGGTGCATCAGAAGATGACTCTCGATGGAGAAACCTCAGTTACTTTGCCTAGTCAAGTCTCG
Organism: Populus alba x Populus glandulosa; assembly: GCA_033617975.1. Taxonomy (NCBI): domain Eukaryota; kingdom Viridiplantae; phylum Streptophyta; class Magnoliopsida; order Malpighiales; family Salicaceae; genus Populus; species Populus alba x Populus glandulosa. Next base: position 7,348,479 of record CM066161.1, read on the forward strand.
CTCAAGCATCGATTGCTCAAATGTCCTTGCCAAGATTGACATTCCTCTGCCACTTATGTTTGTCGGCCAACACTTGCCAGATTCAGAATTTTTGCTTGACTCCGACAAATCCCATGCAACCACCAATTTCTAGGTGGTATAATCCAGATAAGAGATGTGATGTCATGGTGAGGTCCTCGACCATTTTAGTAAACAGATGCAAGAGTTTCAAGAGTCGAGCTTAATTTACGAAAGATGATGTCATCAATCATTTTTAGAATGACAAGTGATCGGAATTACTCGGCAAAACATAGATATTGCCAGAGAAGCTGATCCAAGAAGGAGTTAAACTGTCAAGCATTTTTGTTATGGATTTTGCATTTTTGTTTTGATATCACATCTCATCCTTCAACGAAACATGCCTTGCTTTTGTCTTTTTGTTGTTTTGAAATCAACAGATGTTTAACATTTTATTCTGACAAAATGTTTGATCAAACTCCAACATGCAATAAAGGCTAATCAAGTCTGAAGATTAAAAGTGTTTTGATTACAGAAATGACTCGATACTTGAAAATGACATGAGGTGACTAAACAATTTTGAACTCATACCTTTTGAAACTGAACCACACATCATATAGCTAAGTTTTAACAGTATGCATAATGACATGTAGTGGATTCGGTAGTCATGGACTCGTGAATCATGATTCTTACAAGTCCCAATCATTACACTGGATGAGGTCAAAATTTATCGGTTCTAATCGACCTTGCTTGAAATGAGAAAAGGCCATCTTTGATATCCCTTCACTTTCTAAAGATTATATCCTTTGCAGTCCCATTTTGAGCCTGGTAAAATATTTTCTTTCAAAAAAAGAAACCCTGACTAGGATCACACCCCACACTGGGGGCAAATGAGAGATATTTTGGAGACATTGATATAATTAATGGATAAAGGGGAAGGCTTAGAACAAAGGTCCAATGATTGAGAGAGAGCTAAAAGAAAACACATAGACTAGGGGCATATAAGAAAATTTTGAGGAAGGCTATGAAAAAAAAAAAAAAAAAAAAAAAAAGAGAGAATGAAAAAAGGAAGTTGAAATTGCCCTCACTCAAATACAAGTCAAAGATAAAGGAAGGAGAACGCCTATCAAGTCTATGAAGAGCAAAAGAAATTTCAATCAAGGAAAGGCACAACAAAAGTCAATACCAGAAAAAAGACTAAGCTATAAGCGTTGACTTTTGGTATCCGTTATAAAACCTATAATGTTATCAGATGATTAAGGTTGGTTATTCCTCAAAGAAAGTTGGATTTGCATTATGACTTATGTTAAGAAAACTCTGAACTTTGAGGTTAACAAGGTTATATGTCGTTTCCTCTATAAAGACAACAATAGAAAACAAGTTGATGAATAGTTGATGTTGATCCTAGGTCTTTGAAACCCTCAAACACCTTTTGAGCCTGTGAAATTCCTTTCTTTCATAGCCATGAACCATAGCCTGCATTACATGCTTTTTAAAAGCCCTTTTTAATCAAGCAAGCAACTTGAACCGATAAATGGCGCTCTCCAAACTTGAAGAGTTTTTCCATAAGAGTCGTGACTTCATGAATTAAGTTACCGGTCGTTATGCATGTTGATAAAATTATTGCTAAAAAACAAAACATTTTTCCTTCATGAATCCTCAAGTTTTGACTTGAGCCTGTTGTTTTCCTTGAAATTCACAGAAGGTCACCTCACCATAAACTATCAAATGATATACCCAATATCAAGGATTCAAATTGATACAAAGAACCATGGGAAAAGCCATTTTTAATCCTACATTGGGTCAATTTCTGTTTTCAAAATGCATGACAATCAAAGGACTATATATTTGAATAACGTGTGTTGGGTCTTTGATCAAAAAGCTTGATTTTCAAAAGATTTTCAAAAAGGACATCTCTGATTTCATTTCAACAAACTAGACTTTGAATAGACATGATCTTTGAAATATGAGAGTTGATTCCAGAACAAGGAAGATTATCAAACACAGAAGAACATTGATTGAGTATGCAAAATCGTTGATAGAAATGACATTGAAGTCCTCGACACTCCTTGAAAAGTCGAGCAACTAGGGGCAATACAGTAGACCTTGAAAAGGAAAAACAAGTAGTGCTCAGATCAGCTATGAGGCAATGATTAAATGATGAATCAGTGAACTGAAGACAATGATGTTCAAAGACAGATAATCAATGAACGAGCACATTCAGATCATGCCGGGGGCATTGTCATTCCAAAATGGCCCATGCTCCAGTGAACCCTGTCGGGAATGGAGAAACAAGGATGTACTTGAAGGACACTTTCATATCATCATCTTTTGAAACATGGCTAGCAATCGATGAAGATACACAGATGAATGTAATTGAATGGTGAAAAGATGCACACCACCAAGACTGACTGTGGAACAATGCTGCACTTAAAAGACAATCTCATATTGTCATTCTTTGAAACATGGTTAGAGACGGATGTTATCACACAACTGTACTGAATGAATGTCGGAAAGGCACCCACCTCGAAGACTGATTGTGGGACATCTATTCTGAAGCTCAAATGCGCACTTCACTGCATGAATATGGGTGATAACATGAACATCATTGATGATGCCAAAGCAGGTATTTTCACGATCTGATTTGACAAGCTAAGAGGAATCCATAGAGAAATACATCGCGCTTACAATGATGAGTTGTTTACTGCAAAGCATGAGATACATGTCTGGATGACTTGGCAGTTCCATGAAGGCTGGTGACCATACATACTTGAATGGTGTTTCAACCGAAGACAAGTTCATGACTGATTAACAAACGTGATGGGTGTTGGCATGATGCATACAATCAATCAGAGGATAAGTTCTCAAAAGAAGCCAGGAGAGAAAATCTCTCATGATGAATCAAGCAGTACTACACTTGGGGGCAAGGTCAAGCTTCATGAACGATGCAAGCAGTAATTGTCGAAGACAGCCCGGGATGGGCACTGCATTTACAGCTGAGTGGATGGCTAACACATGAATGAGCCAATACATCGGAAGAACAAAGAAAGCTTTGGGATACAAACAAGGGCACCCTATGACGATGGAGCATCAAAGAGGGGGGACCTATTATTTCAAATCAGGTAAGGATGCATGCATATCATCTAACCTCAATTAAAAAAAAAAAAAAACCATTTGCACGTATTTTTGAATTGTTACAGGAAAATCCTTAATGAGGTCCAGCAAGATGGTGGAAAGAGAAAGAAGCATTGTGATGATGATAATAAAGAATCGGTTTTGATCATGGAATAAAAGGACGATGGGATGAACCCTACCATTAGGAAAATCCCAAAGAAATGAAAAGATCAACCTTGCAATCGGGAAGCCTCGAGTTTTCAACCCTTATAGTTAGGAAACACCGAGTTTTCAAACCCTATGATCGAGAATTATCAGGAAGCACCAAGTTTTCCAGCCCTTTCTTCTGTCATCCCTTCAAAACTTCGCCAGGTAAGTCCTATTTTTCACACTTGTCATATCACATTTTTTCCATCCGGGTAGGTCACCCATGACAATGAGACCGCACTTCATCATATTTTTTCCATCTGCGTAGGTCACCCATTACAATGAGACCACACTTCATATTTTTTCCACGTGGGTAGGTCACCCATTACAATGAGACCGCACTTCACTTTTTTCCATCTGGGGTTCGTCACCCATACAATGAGACCATCATATTTCTAGGGTTCGTCACCCGTACAATGAGACCAGCATTTTTCTAGGGTTCGTCACCCGTACAATGAGACCAGCATTTTTCTGGGTTCGTCACCCATACAATGAGACCATCATATTTCTAGGGTTCATCACCCGTACAATGAGACCAGCATTTCACTAGGGTTCGTCACCCGTACAATGAGACCAGCACTAGGGTTCGTCACCCGTACAATGAGACCAGCACTAGGGTTCGTCACCCGTACAATGAGACCAGCAGCACCAGGGTTCGTCACCCGTACAATGAGACCAGCATTTTTCTAGGGTTCGTCACCCGTACAATGAGACCAGCACTAGGGTTCGTCACCCGTACAATGAGACCAGTACTAGGGTTCGTCACCCGTACAATGAGACCAGCAGCACCAGGGTTCGTCACCCGTACAATGAGACCAGCATTTTTTCGAGGGTTAGTCACCCGTACAATGAGACCAGAATGAGTTCGCCAGATGGGATCTCATGTAGCTTTGGTTAAAGGGAATCGCCAGATGGGATTTCAGGTTAACCGAGTTACACATATTTCATTCCAGTTGAATGAGGTCGCCAGATGGGATCTCATGTAACTTTGGTTAAAGGGAATCGCCAGATGGGATTTCAGGTTAACCGAGTTACACATATTTTTCGTTCCAGTTGAATGAGGTCGCCAGATGGGATCTCAGGTAAACCCAATGTGTGGGCAGGTCGCCCGTGAAAATAGACTATTGGGAGAGTGTGGGTCGGTCGCCCGTGAAAATAGACTTGAGTGAGTATGTGTGGGTCGGTCGCCCGTGAAAATAGACTTGAGTGAGTATGTGTGGGCAGGTCGCCCAAGATAATGAAATCATTTTCCTGTTGTTTTCTTTACAAAGCTTACTATGCAAAATTTTGAAGAGTTTTGCTTCGTAAGCATTGTAAAGAGGGGGCATCTGTTGCTACCCAATTTTTGACCCATGTTTTGATATATTTTCAAAAAAATCCAAAAAATTGAGAAAAGCAAAGAAAATCCAAAAATATGTTTTTAATATATTTTCGTCATTTTAGCATTTTCAACATCGTTTAAAAAGAATTTAAATTGTCAAAAGATTTTTCAAACGCGTTCGACTTTTCACGCGTAATTTTTAAAATCGTTGATTTTCCGTATTTTGAGTCGACGTTGATATTGCTCGTTTTCAAAAAATACAAAAAATAATAGAAATCAAAATTTACAAAAAAGAAAGAAGTTGAGGGACCAAGTTGAAAAACCTAGCAACATTTTGCCTATAAATACTGGTTTCCTCAACACATTCAAGGGGGGGAAATTTTGACAATATTAGAAAAAAAATACAAAAACCTAAATCTATCTTTTTCATTCCAAGCCGCCGCCCAAGAGTAGGGCTTCTCCATTTTTTCCAAACCTGCAGCCGCCCTTCCCCGGCTCAAACCTTCAGCCCCCCCCTGCCATTTCAGCTCTTCATTCTTCCCCACTCAGCCTCTACCCACGCCGTTCCCCTTTCGTTTGGCTTTTCCAGCCACCAACACACGGCTAATCCTTCCTCCCCGGCTTGATTTTTTAATCCCCCCGCTGGAATTTTTTTTTTCCACCCGACGAACCCGAAGCCAGCCTCCGACAGACCCGACTCAGCCTTCTCTTCACAGCCACCGTAAACAACCGCCTCCAGCAGATCTTTCCCTCAGCAACAGCAGCAGCACCGATACCCACCGGATAAGCCAAGAGCCGTTTCTTCTCCTCCGCTGGTCTCATCAGCAGAACCAACCGAAGGACAACAGAACCCCAATCGATCTTCCCCGACCTCCTCAACAGCGCCGCCTGATCTACGGACGACAACAGCAGCAACCACAGCCGTGAACCCCTTTGCAACCACCAGATCGACAACCTGAAGTAGAGGAGAAGAAGAAGAAATACACGGGCTGATTTGCAGAGAAAAGCAAATCTGCAACGGAGAAGAAGAGAAAGAGGAGCAGATTCGAAAACTGTGATGGAAACATAATTAAAATCAACTGGCTTTTTGTGTTTTTAATTCTTCTGTGCAGGTCACCACCAGTGGAAGAAGGGATGAGGCTGCTAAAGATCCCTGTGTTGTGTGGATTTGATGCGGCGGCGCGTAGACCCACGCGCCGCCACTGTTTTCTGCCTCAGAAATCTTCCGTGCACTGTTCCTGCATTTTCTAGAGATGTTTTAGGACTGTTTTGTAATTTAAAATTGTTTGATGTATTTTTTATTTAGCTTTGAATTCTTTTTATTTGTATTTTGGTAATGGTATGTACAAAAGGAAAAGGAAAAGAAAAGAAAAGAAAAGAAAGAGAAAATAATAATAAAAAAAGGGGTTGTGTGTGTTGGTGTATTTTTATTTATTTATTTTGTATTTGTATTTGTATTGTGGATAAAAAAGAAAAGAAGAAAAAAAGAAAAGAAAAGAAACAAAAATAATACAGTGAATGAATGTGAGTGTTTGTATTTGTTTTTATTTTTTAAATATATTTTTTTAATGATAAAATTGCAGATATTAAAGAAGAATTTAATATTTTGATTGGATCACGGTTAAGAATTATTAACTTATACGTAAGTGATATTTCTAAATTCCGATGAAAAGACAATTATTAAAACTTCTTTAACACGTCAAAGCCACGAAGCAGCTTACCTCAGGTAGGGTGCGTTAGGGGTGCTAATACTTTCCCTAACCACAACCAGTCCCTTACCCGCGATCTCTGACAAGACCAGTACATCAGGTTTCCTAGTAGCCCTCAATGAATTACTAGGTGGCGACTCCAACGAACCAATTCAAAGCAAACGTAACAAACGAGATTTAAATCGCCAGCCGATGCCGCGCGCTGATGAGATTTTTTTGGGGTGCGACACTAGTCATCCACTTACGTTGTCATTAGCTGAAGCTAATCGTTTATCATTCACAGTTATCCATTTAGGATGTCATTAGCCAAAGCTAATCCTTTATCATCCCGGTCATCCACTTAGGTTGCCATTAGGCGAAGCTATTTATTTAAGGTACCATTAGCTGAAGCTACTCATCCCGATCAACAATTTAGGATGCCATTAGCTGAAGCTATTCATTTATCATTCTCGATCATCCATTTAAGGTACCATTAGCCGAAGCTAAGCATTTGTTCATCCCGGTCGTCCATTTAGGATGCCATTAGTCGAAGCTAATCATTTATTATTCCTGGTCATCCATTTACGATGCTAATAATCGTAGCTAATCATTTATCAATCGTGGTCATCCACTTAGGTTGGCATTAGTCGAAGCTAATCATTTGTTCATCCCGATCATCCACTTAAGATGCCATTAGCCGAAGCTAATTATTTATCATTCTCGGACATCCACTTTGGATGCCACTAGCCGCAGCTAATCATTTGTTCATCCTGGTCATCCATTTAGGATGCCATTAGTCGAAGCTAATCATTTATTATTCTCGGTCATCCATTTAGGATGCCAATAACCGTAGCTAATCATTTATCAATCTCGGTCATCCACTTAGGTTGTCATTAGTCGAAGCTAATCATTTGTTCATCCCGATCATCCACTTAAGATACCATTAGCCGAAGCTAATCATTTATCAATCTCGGTCATCTATTTAGGATACCATTAACCGTAGCTAATAATTAACCAATCAAACATTCTAGAGATAGTTTATGAAATCACTATAACATGATCCTATTTCCTTTGAAGAATTGTGAACATAATAACTTTATCATTTTTAATGTGTTATTTTTTTTATTTCTTATTAATGTTATGTATACAGGTTTTTCACGAGGTGATACAGAGGGTTAAATATGGGCTTTGTGTTTAAATTTATTTATTTTGTGGGATGTAATATCTTTTGCTTTATATGTAATTTGTATTCTATGTAGATTTTAATATATGTATCCTAAAGATACTTGCTTTTGGTATTTATACATTTAGAAAGTATGAGTAAGGAACTAATATTAGTAAACTATTCGAAAAGAATACTTAGTAATTATAATCATGCATGTTTAAAAGATGGATGCATGTTAATATAATAATTAGTTCAATATGAACCCTTTGAGTTTATATTTTTTTGTAGTTAATGTTTTATTTGTTGATGATGTAAGGTTGAGAAAGCACAATAAAGTATGGTTATGTGAAATATTGTATGATGAGATGGGATATGATCCAGGATGGTTGGATCGAAGTGGAAGATTTGAGTATTGTGATTGAATGAAGACTAGTCTATAACTCGGCAACATAAAAAAACAAAGGAAACTCTGCCGAAATTTTCAAAAAAAAAATCCTCATAATCTTAGACATATTATTCAATACTTGACATTAATAAAGAAATGTTTAATATTTCATGACATTATAATTTGAGGCTGTTACATTTTGGTATCAAAGTCGAGTTAAGGTTTAGAAGACCATTATTAATGTAAAATAACATTGTTTAAGGATGGTACGTACACGGTAAGAAGCCAAGGCTAAATCGTCACCAGTGAGGGACGAGTGTCTAGTTGAGACAGGAGATAGAGGATTAGAGGGAGATCCTCTAGTAGATACAACATCTTTTGTACTAGTTTTGTCGATGCAATTTGGACAAGGAGAGTCATTAGGACTTCGAGATGACTAGAGGATATTTGATGGAGATGGGCAGGGGACTCGGCCCCCACCAATAGTGGCATCTACAGTAGCACCAGTAGCACCCCTTGCGGCAGCCCTCCACCATATCTAAATCCAACTTGTTTTGCATAGTTGATTCATGTAGTGATGACAAAGATGTCGGGACCATTGAGTACTACCCCTAGGGATATTGTGATCATTTTAGTTCGATGGGTAAATAATTTGAGGGAATTAGGTTGTGAAGCATTTATGGGAGAGGAGGATGCTGAGATAATTAGGTGATGGTTACAAAAGATAGAGAGGTCTATGGATCAGATAGCAGTACCAGCAGAGCTTTGAGTGGATTGTGCTACTTGGCTATTATCAGACAAAGCCCAGACATGATGGGATATTGTTAAAGAGAGATAGACTGCTGAGACGCTTAGATGGAGGGATTTCATGATAGAGTTTAAGAACCAGTATTATTCTCGTTAGCATCGAAAGATCAAGGAACATGAGGTTTTGGCTCTTACACAGGGAGATATGATAGTATTGGAATATGAGAGGCAGTTTCAGGACCTCTCTATGTTTACTTTTGTTTATTTGTTGACTAAGCAACATCAGATCGAGAGACTCCGAGATTGACTCTGACAGGAGCTGAGGATGGGATTGGCTACTTTACAGTTTTCAACAATAAAAGATTTTATAGTGGTTGCTTAGTCTCTAAAGGTCGTGGCAGCTGCAGGGTAGCGGGAAGGTGATGAACAGGGTACTATAGGAGCAAAAAAGCATAAAGAGCCTTCATCATTTATATAAAGACCTCTTTTTTCCAAAAAAAAAGAAGGAAAATGAACATAGATCGGGGGATTTTCCCTATCTAGATGCTGCATGTTATCATTCATTGTGGAGAGCTTGAGCATCGTAGGAAGGAGTGTCCTTAGAGGGCTATGGGGCAGGCACAGAGACAGGGTTTTTCAGTACGACGTCAGCAGTAGTCTGTGACCATGAACAAGCCAGGTAGACTTGCACAGTTTGGGAATAGTATAGTTCGAGGCCAACCTCGAGTACAAAGAGGAAAGGCTTGAGGGAGAGTTTTTCATATTACTCAGGAAGATATGCGAGCTACCATTGATGTTGTTGCAAGTACTTTACTATTAGAATCTCAACATGTATATACATTGATTGATCCTGGTGCTACCTATTCCTTTGTAGCTAGAAAATGGGAAGATAAATTGAAAGTGCAACCTAGGAATTTATAGTGCGATTACTGACAAGGCCAAAAGATTGATGTCTTCTTCCAAGTGTAGGAGCATCGAGGTAATAAATAACCCGACAAGACCGGGGTCGAACCATAGAGAGGTTACTTGTATAAACTACAAATAAAAAAATAGATAATAACAGAAAAAGAGTTGAAGAGAGCTTTGAGATGTGATATTGATATGAGGATTCAACAATGATAAAAAAAAAATGTCAAGGTTAGAGAATCCACTAATGTTATTTCAAACAAGTATAGTATAAACTCTTTTTATTACTCAACTGGAAACCACACACCAAGGACGTTCCAATTGGATGATTTGTCATTAATAGCTCATTATAAATTTTTATGATCATATTAATTATCTTATTTAAGTAACACCAAAATTTTAAATATTGTTAGGAATTCATGATATTAACTTATGTTAACAACAAATCAAATTGCTTTCATAGCACATGTGTAGGTTATACCATACGGTTGGGCTAAGGAAGTGCCAAGCATTTGTTATACCAAGTGTTACACAACACGAATCTAGATTAACCAGTTATGTCCCAATGACTGAACAATATTTCAGTTTGGACTGAATCAACATCTCTTTTCTAAGCTTAGCCTTCTTTTTGTCTTCTCAATTTCAGTAGTTAAACTCATCAATCAATCCCTTGATTTATGTGATATGCCTGTATTTAAGATGAACATTTACCATAAATTAAAGGTATCTTATATTATTAGATATGTTATTATAAAACATGCTCTAGCTAAGGAGTTATTGATACTTCAAGTGCAAAATGATGATATAAAACTTTGATAAAAATGCATTTTTAAGTACTAATCAATCACCTACCCATCTCACCATTGCAGATTACTAGTACATGCACAACACTAGTGTTATCATGACGCCTACCTTATATTAGAAATTTTTGGCACTTACTTTATCTCATAAATTGATAATGCAATGCCTATATAAACAACTTGTTTTACAGGTTGCCCATGCAGTATAGGTAGTTATTTTCCATTATTACTCTTGCATAATATATCTACCACTCCATTCTAGGCAATTTCATCTAATCTAAAGTATATAAATATCTAGGATGACCATGTAACAACACATAGGTTATAATACAATAACACATACAAGAATCGCAACATACTGATAAAATTAATTTTAAGAAAGAAGAAATATAGCAAGGAAAAAGTGTGTGATTGGAGTTAATTTCTAAGCCTTCCTCTATTAAAATATCCTTTGGCATTTATAGCCATATAGTACATAATAGAATTAACATAACATAATTAACATAACATAATTAACAAACAAATAACAAGAGTTATGTGATCTGTGGCATGATCCAATAATTACTAAACCACGTTGCTGCCCACCCTGCAATAGTGCAGCCACTACATGTTCCTGCAACTTAATTTGTGGCATGATCCCACGTTCTTATGCATATCTCCTAGGCATGATCTTCTGGCCATGTTTTTGTGCATATCATTCTCGCCCACTTAGGAATCCTTGTCCTCAAGGATGAAAAAAGGATAAGACTTATTGAAACACCACTTATTCTCTTAGGTCGCATCTTCTATAGGAGCTCCTTTCCATTTGACTAGAATTTTATATTTAGGCCGATAATTTCCATTGCGAACGACACGACGATCTAAGATAGCTTTAGGCTCTAGAATGAAAGTAAAGGTATTTGACACCAGGGGGAGCTAGGGTGAGGATGGAGTAACTAGCTCATGATGCTGCCGCAACAAACTGACATGAAACACATTATGAATTTGGGAACTTAGGAGCAACAACAATTTATAAGCCACTAGACCGACTCTTCCAATAATCTAATAGGGACCAAAAAAACATAGAGATAGTTTTTGAGATGCGCAAAATGCCATAGAAGACTGTCTATAAGGCTGTAATTTTAAATACACATAACCCCCATATTTAACGAGATGTCACGTCGATGTTGATCTGCCTGACACTTCATGCGATTTTGAGCTAATAGGAGATTATGTCGTAATTCCTTTAAAATGGCATCGCGATCACGTAAGCACTTATCCATTGCTTGGATGTGAGAAGTACCTAGAACATACATCAATAAAGTTGGGGGTGGAGTTCCATAAATAGCTTCAAAGGGGGTCATTTTGGTGGAGGAGTGAGTAGAGGTGTTGTAACTGTATTTTGCCCATGGGATCCATTCAAACCACTTTCTAGGCTGGTTGCCAGCAAAGTAGCTCCAAGGTTCGGTTCATAAAGTTAATTTAGCCATCAGACTGGGGATGATAGTTTGAGCTCATGTATAGTTAAGTGCCTTGTAATTGGAATAAGGCCTACCAAAAAGAATTGAGAAACACCTTGTCATGATCACTAACAATGGACGTTAGAATTCTATGCCAACGAACCATGTTGGTGGCAAAAGCCTTAGCCACAATTGTAGTAGTAAAAAGGTGTTTTAATGCAGCGAAATGAGCATACTTTGTCAAATGATCTACAACAACCATGATAAAAAAAATACCCATTGGAAGATGGCAGGCCTTCAACAAAATCTATTGAAATACTAGTCCATATTTTTGTATAGACTGGCAAAGGTTGAAGTAAGCCTGTTGATTTCTGACACGACCAAAAGCTTGATGTCTTTTCCCAAGTGCAGGAGTGTCGAAGTAATAAATAACCCGGCAAGACCGGGGTCGAATCACAGAGAGGTTAATTGTATAAATTATAAAAAGACAACAACAACAACAACAACAACAATAATAATTATTATTATACTTAGTACGTGGCGTTGTTATACCTGAGAATGATCTAAAAGATCGGGTCACAGGTTTCCAGCCTATATACTGAGTTTATGAAAAGATCAAAGATATATATTATATAATATAAACAGAATGCAAATAATAATAATAATAATAAAAGCAGAAGATGAAGAAATTAATGAGAACTTTGAGATGAAAGATTGAACAACGATAAAAACAAATGTCAAGGTTAGAGGATCCACTAATGGTATTTCAAACAAGTATAGTATAAACTCTTATTACTCAAGTGGAAACCACACATAAGGGAGGTTCCAATCAGATTATAAAATTGTTAACATGATTACATTAGTTATCTTATTCTAATAAAGCCAATACTTGTAAATGTTGACAGGCATTCATGATTATAACTTATGTTAACAACAAATCAAGTTCCTTTCATAGCTCAGGTGTCGGTTATACCATACAGTATGGGCTATGAAAGTGCCAAGTTTTTGTTGTACCAAGTGTTATACAACATAAATCTAGATTAACCATTTAACAAGCAAAGTATTAAAAGTGAAAAAGATAACAAATATAAAACATGTTAGTATCCAACGTTAAGGTCCATGTTAAGTTTATATTATACTTTTTCTTACACCATTAGTGTACCCTTTTCACCTTAGCATAATTAACTTAGCTGAACATAATGAAAGAAAAAAACATAAATGAAAAAGATAAGAACATAAATGAGAAAGAGGTTAACTAAGTAAAGGAAAGGAAATGAAGTGCATAAACTTGATATTAATGAAAGCAAGACATAAGCAATACAAAGAGAGAAAGCAAGAGCATGATCTTGATCTGGAAACCAAGATGCCTCAATACATGGTAAGTGCCTCCTTTTATAGGCCAAAATTTGGAACTATTGATTTGTTGACTAATTGATGAGTGGGTGGCCACATCTTGACTTGGTGACAATCCTTATCTTCTTGTCTGAACAAAACGTCATTGCTAACATCATAATTTGCCCAGAATCCTTAGGAATGTTCTAGGAAATTGTCTCAGCTTTCCAATAAAAAAAAGATGAGGTCATTTGGACTTCTAGAACTCAAGATATGGGCTGAACACTAAATAGTGTTTGGGCTGCAGGACAGCTTCGGACTTCTTCGTTGTTCCTATAATTTGGACTTGAAAACGGCCTTCTTAGATCTTAGTGTCCAAATGAAAGTTGTAGGCCTATGTTTTACCTTTCCATCCATATAAAATGGACCTAAATCTGAGATCTAGAACTCCAGATATGATCCAATTACCGAGCAATGTTCCGGTTTGGACTGCACCGACATCTCTTTTCCAAGTTTGGCCATCTCTTTATCCTTTAACTTTCAATGCTTAAACTCATCAATCAATCCTTTTATTTATGTGATAGTCCTGCATTTAAAATGAGCATTTACCATAAATTAAGGTATCTTATAATATCAAACTTGTTATTATAAAACATGCTTTAGTTAAGGAGTTATTGATACTTCAAGTGCAAAATGATGATATAAAACCTTGATAAACATGCACTTTTAAGTACTAATCAATTTCATGCAGTCATTTTTTAATCTTTGGCAAACATCACATTTTTTTAAGTACTCCTTGACCATCCCACACATTCTAAACTAGAGAAAACTCTGCTTCATACGGGAAAGAGTTTTATGATATCCAAAATGGCCACCAATCAGAGAGGAATGACTATAGGCCTTCTTTGGAATGAAGAGTGAACCAGGATTAAAGTAAACCTTGCCAATCTTAAACCACACACCATCTCATAGGTGCAGTGATTGATTGAGTGGAGAAGACCCGTTATGTAGTATATTTTTATAAAAAGGATCCTTATGAACCTTCTTTTGAAGCAAGGACCACCAATCTACCAAGGGTAATGAAAGAGATAAGAACTAGAATTCAACTACACAGGATAAGGATCTGCACCTTAATATATTTAATATTGTAATCGTAACCAAACAACTTTGGCCCCCATCATGTTTGTGCAAGAGTAGTAATTCGTTGTTCCAACAAATACTTAAGACTCTTTTGGTCTGTGCGAACAATAAATGATCTACCCAGCAAGTAGGGACGCCATTTCTTAACAGCTTTGACAATGGCCAACATCTCTTTCTTGTAGGTGGACAATGCCAATGCTGACCCTTTTAATGCTTCATTGAAATATGCCATTGGCTGATTATTCTAGGTAAGAATTGCACCAAGATCGATTCCACTTGCATCACATTCCACCACAAAGCATTGGGAGAAGCCTGGAATTGCACCTTTCTTTGAGTTGTTTGAAGGCCCTTTCTACTGCCTCTGTCCAATAAAAGCTATCTTTGTTCAAAAGCTGTGTCAGAAGGGCTGTTATACCTTCAAAATGACGAATAAAATCATGATAATATCCAATTAAATTGAGAAAGCCATGCATTCCTTTTACTATTGTTGGTTTTGGTCAATCCAGCATAATTTGTATTTTTAGTGGATCAACTGATACATCTTGTTCAAAGATTTGATGCCCTAGGCAATCCACTTGTAAAATGTTGAAATGACATATTTCTTCTTTTGCAAATAAAGAGTTAGTGGAAAAGATATATAGTACAATTTACAAATATATAAGGTGGTCTTTCCATGATTTTAAATGCGCAAGGATATCATAAAAAAACACCAAGATAAATTTTCGAAGATAAGGACAGAAGAGCTCATGCATGAGGCTTTGAAATGTTGCTAGCATATTGGTGAGGCCAAATGGCATCACTACAAACTCGTAATGTTTTTCATGAGTGTGAAAATCTATTTTAGAAATGTCTTCCTCCCGTACTCTTATTTGATGGTAACTTGACCGCAAATCCAATTTGGAGTAAATTTTTTTATCCATAGAGCTCATCTAATAATTCATCAATCACAGGAATATGATACTTATCTTTGATTGTGATATCATTCAAAGCACGATAATCTACACAAAATCTCCAAGCTCCATCCGACTTCTTCACTAACAAAACAGGGGAAAAGAATGGACTGTTGCTTGGCCTTATCAATCTAGTCTACAACAGCTCTTGCACCATTCTTTAAATCTCAATTTTTTGATAATATAGATATCTTAAGGCCTGACACTTATTGGTTTAGTTTGTGGCTGTAGTGAAATCTGGTGGTCATGTGTCTATTAAGGTGGTAAACCAGTAGGGGCTGCAAATACTAAAAAATATTTAGCCAAGAGTGAGCTTATTTCAAGCGAGTAAGAAGGTGACTAGGTATTACTTTCGGTTGGTATTATTTGAAGAACAATCCAATGCTTTGTAATCCATAAAGCTCCTTATCAGACAAGATTGCGATGCTCATTGGTCTAATTTCATGAAAAGTATGAGAGGCGCCTTCTTCTTTGAAAGACATGGTTAACTGTTTATAATCCATCTCTATAGGACCAAGAGTTTCCAACCATTGCACTCCTAACACTAATTGGCATGCTGCAACAGGTAAGATGTGGAAATCAATGGTGACTGGATATCCTTCTATATTGATGGTGAGTGCCCAACATTGTCCAACACAATCTATCTTCTCTCGGTTAGCCACCATAACTTGAAATTTCTTTTCCTGGTTTACTAATAACTCAAACTTAGAAACAATAACTTCATAAATAAAATTATGAGTGCTACCACCATCTATTAGCAACATTACCTTCTTGTTCTTTAGCTGGCCTATGACACACAGTTTGTGGATAGTCGGTTCATGTTATGGTGTGGAAAGAAATCTCAAGTATAACTTCATTCTCCACTGGTTTGAGTTGGCCATTCATAGTTTCCTCACTGCATATTATAGGAGAATCCCAAATCATAAACAATTGTGGCCGTTAGTAACAATGTCCTGGAATAAACTTTTCATTGCAATAGTAGCATAAGCCCTTCTCTCTTCGCTCTCGTGCCTCTTGATTAGTAATTCTACGAAAAGAAGTTGGTGGGGGTGTTGGAATCAATATTTATTCTTTGACCTTGTGGCAGCCCCAACACTCCAGCCGTGGGGTTGGGTGATGCCTTTACTATCACTGAGGATGGTACTGAGGTTGGTACCGACCGTATTGGGAGAAAGACTCTCTTGTGCTACTATTTCCTTTCCTCAATCAAACTCGCCACTCCAATGGCATCTGCCAAGGTATGGGGTTGTTTGATTTTAACATCCAAACGAATCTCATCTTGAAGTTCTGCAATAAAACAACCAATTAAAAAAAAATTATGGCAGGCCATCAACTTGATGTGAGAGTCTCTCAAAAGCCTCTTGGTATGCTGTCACTATTGTGTTTTGTTTAAGACTAGTCAAGGCTTTTGATGGGTCCTTATAGTCTGTTGGACTGAATCATTGTTGTATATCATTGGTAAACTCATCTCATGTTAATGGTCCACGAAACTTGGTCAACCACCTATGCCACTGTAAAGCAATGCCCTCTAAATGGAAAGAGGCTAGTTGAACCTGTTTGTTTGGCACAATATTTTGAAATTTAAAATATTGTTCTGCCTTGTAAATCCATCAAGTTGGATCTTCTCCATTAAATTTTAGAAAGAATAACTTGAGATTGTGGTGTTGATGGTTATTAATAGGGTGAGGGTGAGGGTGAGTTGGTTGTTGGTGTGAAGACTCTTCATTAGCAAAGGGGTTAATTTCAGGAGAATTAGTGTTGAGGTTATGGGTAATACGAAAAGATTGAAGGTCTATCAATACCACTTGTAAGGTAGCATTAACCTGATCAAAGCTCGACTCGTTTTGAACTAGGGTTTCATTGACTTCATTGTGAAACTTCGCGTTTGATTTGCCAGAAGTATCTATGGTCGAAACCAGGAATAACCAAGAATAACCTAGCTTTGATACCACTGATATAATTAATTTTAAGGAAGAAAAAAGTGATTAGAGTTAATTTTTAAACCTTCCTCCATTAAAATATCATTTGGCATTTATAGCCACACACTTCATAACATAATTAACAAACAAAAAAAATCTTTCAAAATCCATTGCACAAATAGTAAAAGATACCAAAATTTAAATTTAATGTTTTTCCAAATTGTATCTGGTACCGAGTTATATGAGGCAACGGTCTGAAAATTATTAATATATGCCATATATAAAATGGGACCTGACTAGTTTGTAACTTGCGGATATATATATATGTATATATATACACCTTCTCTTTTTCTAACCCCTTAATTAATATAATAATATTCAAGAAATTAATGAGATGCAAGAAAATTACAAAACGGTCACATCACAATGGTTGTTAAGATTCAAACAAACTGGCGGGGTCCATGTAGTGGTCTTTAGAAGCTGCTAAAGTTTCTTGGTGGAAATTTCCATGTAATTATTGATAAGGAAAATAAATAAAGAGACGAAGAGAAACAAGAGCCACAATTTCTTCATCATCTTTTTCCATTAGTGCGTGGACCATGTACTCTTTTTCTCAGTGAAATCTTCACCAACCGTCGTGCTGCAGGCTGCTTGGAAAGATACTTTGTCCTCTTTTTCCGTCAATATTTGGAGTTGACCGGAAACTTCCCAGGAGATTGGTTTCGGAAGTCAAGAAAGTAGATAGTGATGAGTTAGGATGTGATATCTAAGAACCTCCCACAGTAAATTGGCTCTGAGAATATATTTATTTTAAATTAATGCGAACACGAACCGTCCACAATCCGTGAAGGGCCGGCACAAGAATCCAATTTGGATGAGTACTGAGACTGTTAGTTACCACCGGTAGCAGCTTTGATCGGCAAGTACAGATCCATGAAGGGCCCGTCATCTTGGTGAAAGAACAGATATCATAAAGATGGAGTCCGCTCGATATGATTTTTCTAGTTTTCCATCGTCTTTTTCCATATCAAACTTGGATAATATAATTAGATTTATTTTTTTGAATTTGAGAAACTTTATTCCTTGAAAAGAACACTTTATGGATCAAGGTAAACGAGTCAAACCTTGATTGTCCCAAGCTTTTACAAGAAGTGCACGCCCTGATTCGAACTTGAAACCTGCTGTTCAAGTTTCAAGCTCTTTACCACCATGCCGCGCTTCTTGAAGACATGATTAGATATTAATAAATAAGAATTATAAGATATAATTGGTAATTGTAAATTTTGCAAATTATTTTACCTTATATTTTAACTTTTAAATTTTAAATTTAAAAAAAAATTGTTAACAAAAGCTTTTTATTCTATGATTCTAACTTATACTTCATAAAAAAAAAAAGATTGTTGTGAATCAGTTTTTGCCAAACATGCTTCTGAAGGTGATTCATTTTAGCAATTACAGTATTCATTATAACAATGTAATAAAAGAGGACGGTCCACTTTCTATTATAATATAAAATCGCATGGACAATCTACTAAAAAGTAAATTCCGAGTTGAGCTGTTTTTAAGTAAATTCCGAGTCATTTATGAAGTGAAAGCAGTAAGCTAAATTCTTACATTGATAGAATAGACAGGAAATATATACACACTACAACAACCAAGTACCTGTCGCATATGCTTTCGGTCTTCCTTATATATTCCCTTGTTAGTTCCCATCATTTCTCATTCCATTCTCTTCTCTTCTGTTCTACAATAATGGCATCATCACCCACCTCTCTGTTGTTCAAAGTTCACAGACGTGAACCAGAGCTTATCAAGCCTGCCAAGCCCACCCCTCATGATTTCAAGCTATTATCTGACATCGATGACCAAGAAGGTCTTCGATTCCACATTCCAGTTATGCAGTTTTATCGCAACAATCCCTCTATGCAAGGGAAAGATCCCGTCAAAATCATTAGAGAGGCACTTGCCAAAACATTAGTGTTTTACTACCCGTTTGCCGGTAGACTCAGGGAAGGGCCTAACCGCAAGCTCATGGTGGAATGTACCGGTGAGGGTATCTTGTTCATAGAAGCTGATGCTGATGTTACACTTGAGCAATTCGGCGATGCGCTTCAACCACCTTTCCCCTGCTTGGAGGAGCTCCTCTTTGATGTCCCTGGGTCTGGCGGGGTGTTGAACTGTCCTTTGTTGCTTATTCAGGTTATTGATTTCCTTGCTATGAGTTTCCACACCTTCATATGCACAATTTGTGATCACGCTAAAAGCATCTACAATGCGAAACGCATAGGTGGATATGTAACTGGTGTCTAACATATATATTAATGTACAAATTGGCAGGTGACGCGCCTCAAGTGTGGTGGTTTTCTGTTTGCCCTCCGCCTGAACCATACCATGAGTGATGCCGCAGGCCTAGTGCAATTCATGGCAGCAGTGGGTGAGATGGCACGGGGAGCCAACGCGCCCTCCGTCCCAGCTGTGTGGGAAAGACAAGTTCTCAATGCTAGTAACCCTCCACGAGTTACATGTACACACCGTGAGTACGAGGAGGTAGCTGACACCAAGGGTACCATTATTCCACTGGATGATATGGCTCATCGTTCCTTCTTCTTTGGTCCTTCAGAAATGTCTGCTCTTCGAAAATTTGTCCCGCCTCACCTTAGCCATTGTTCTTCTTTCGAAATTCTAACAGCATGTCTTTGGAAATGTCGTACCATTGCCCTCCAACCAGATCCTACGGAGGAGATGCGCATAATATGCATTGTCAATGCTCGTGATAAATTTAACCCTCCATTGCCAAGAGGATACTATGGTAATGGCTTTGCTTTTCCGGTGGCAGTGGCAACTGCAGGAGAACTCTCAAAAAATCCATTTGGATACGCCTTAGAATTGGTGAGAAAGGCCAAGGCTGACGTGACTGAGGAATACATGCGATCAGTATCATCTTTGATGGTGACGAAGGGGAGGCCTCACTTTACAGTGGTAAGGGCATACCTGGTATCGGACCTGCGACGTGCAGGATTCGAAGAGGTAGATTTTGGATGGGGTAATGCTATATACGGTGGCGCTGCCAAGGGTGGGGTTGGCGCCATCCCTGGAGTTGCAAGCTTTTATATCCCATTTACAAACAAGAAGGGAGAAAATGGGGTTGTGGTCCCATTTTGCTTGCCGGCTCCTGCCATGGAAAGATTTGTCAAGGAGCTTGACGGCATGTTGAAGGTCGAGCAGCCAGTTAGCGCGCAAACTAAGTCCAAATTTATTGCATCTTCCCTATAAGTTGATTTGCTTACTATTTCTTTCCAGAAGCTAAAATGTCAGTCTTCGCTACATGTGTAATAAGGTTAAAATGGTGCGAGTGAGAGTGCTGATGAAAAGGCCAGAAAAAATAAGGTTAAAATGGTGGTGATGAACATGTTTATGTACGTTTGTTTGAAATTCTCTTCAAAAGATTTCTGTCAATCTAGCATGTGCTTCGACTATATATGAATCATTATATATATATTTATTACTTGTTTATACCATTCTGAGATAATTAACATGCATGATGATGATTTAGATGCAACCTTACTGTCTGATCAAATTAATAAGAACTGAACAAAAACAAATTTAAAAGCGAAGGGGAATGATACAAAAACATATCTTTTTTATCTTTTGTTGATTATTTCTTCCTTTCATCGTCTAATTTGATGAGATTTCGATTGTATTAATAAAAAAAGGAGCAACAATCTTCTAAAAGAGATCGTTTTGTAGGTCCCCTTGAATTTCTATTATTGTTCACTTTGACCACTGAAATTCTTTTCAGTCCTTTATGATCTAGTTTTCCATGATTTTGTGCACTCAAATATTTTTCAACAGTCGGGTGCACATGAACCTTTGGATCTTTACCATTAATGGGTTTTTGGCTGCCAAGCCAAATTAGAATAATTCATTTTTGCTAAAAAAAGGTCATTTTTAAGTGGTAATATATTTAATCCTAAATTTACAAAAATCAAACCTAAATTAACAAAAAATCAAAATAATAATTAAAATTAATCTTACACATATAATTGAAATTGAACAATAAAATTGGAAAAATGACTAAAATTATTCAAAATAATGAAAAAAATATTTAAATAACAACTATAATTCAACACAAAATTGAACAAAAATAATGAAAAAAAAATAATAAAGAAGTAAAAGAAATGAAAAATTCTTACCTTTATAGTGTATTTAGTATTGGTTGAGAATTAAAAAAAAAACAAAATAAATGTAAAGAGATTGTTAAAAAAAACCCAAAAATAGAAAAATAAGGAGAAAAATGAAGAAAGAAACATATATTAGAATGGGAAGAGAAGATGATGCTTGATTTCAACTCAGGTCATGAAAAAAATAAGAGTGAAAAAGAAGAGAGAAAAAGAGAGAGAGGATGGAAGAAGAAGAATGAAGAAGATGAAGCCCTATTTGTTGTGGTCATGGTCTTTTATATTAGATTTTACCGATGGAATTCTTGACGGAATAATAAATATTAATATCTTTAAATTTTTTTATCGGTGATGCCATCTGTAAAGTCAAAATAAAACTTTCAATTCGCATAAATTTTTTAGAAACCCCTCCAAATATTAATAGTGGCTTTTCATTTCATTGATAAAAGAGTCAATAGTTAAAAAAACCATTAATTGTCGGTGCCATGCAATTGAAGTGAAATTTATTAACATTATTTTCAGTACATTGAAGTGAAATTTGTTCATAAATATTACATTATTTTTTATGTCATTACAAATTTGTGTTGTGCAATGTAATCAAAATTGTCTTCTTCTTCTCAATTGACTCGTGTTCATCTCCATCGCAATCTTCTAAGTTGATTTCATCACTATTATCATCCTCATCAACTTGTGGATGTTCGCTGGAGCTCAAAACATTATTCAATTTCGTAGTGTCAACATCAATAAAAATATTATTGGTGATGTGAAAATTTGAATTTTCTTTGAAGTCATTAGATGGAGGAACTTGATATGGATCAACTAACTCACCAAGTTGAAAGACATCATCTCCCATAGTTAATTTATCATTCTTATCCTAAACAACTTCGACATAACCCCTAGGTTTGGTATTTACTATGGATAACCAATCAACTTTTAAACAATCTTTTCTAAAGGAATGAGTGTATATGTAATAAACTTGTTGGCATTGTTTGATAAAAATAAAGACATCGTTAACGTTGCAGGGTCTAGCCTTTAAATTAATTTTGACTAAATCGTGATAGAGATTTACTCTTATTCTTCTGTCAGTGATGTCATACCAATAGCATTTGAATAAGAAAACTATATTATGTTTGCTATAATATTGCAATTCAATTACCTATTGTAACTTCCTATAGTAGCCAACTTTAAACTCATTAGAAGTCAATTTTTTAACATAAACTCTACTATTATATGTCTTTCTACCATTCTCATATTCTTCAGCATAAAATACATATTCATTGAAAAAATTCTCGTTGTAGCACTTTACCTTTCTTTTAAGACCCAGATTTAGTAAAGACAAAGTGACACTAGCATTCCTTCTTAATTGATAAATTTGGTATATGAAGTACAATTATAAATAATTAACAAGAAATATGTAATGAAATTAAGTATCCTGAGAGATAAGAATAATTAAATAGTACTTACAATTGTTCTCAACCATGTGAAAAATTATTCATCATGTAATTGAAAGTTTTGGGATTCAGTCAGTTGTGAGTCTAGGGACAGTAAATATCGATGATGCTGCCTATGAGGTAGTGTTTGTTGGTCAGGACTTGTTTTATATTTTAGTTTAAGTTCATATTTATCCTTTTAATTAAGTACAACTAGATCATAAAAAACAAGTTTGCTCAACAAAATTAAAGAGCAATCAAAATATATAAAATTGGATTCTTATAATATTTAAATTCATTGTATATGATGAAAATTATTCACTATGGAAAATTGTGGTATGTTTTAGGTTTGATAGCTTCCTAAGTTAAATTGATGATATAAAGAACAATTAGAGCCTTTTTCTTCATGGACCTTTGTTGCGTAAAAAGTGACAATGTAGTGTTGGTTGATTCTTAAACAAATATGCATTTTTCCTCGTGGAACTTGAAAAGATAAATGTGGTGTTGAAAGAGTTTCAAGATAATTGTCATCTTAAGCTCCTTGATTCCATTATATCATAGATTTTGAGCTACATTTAAGCTCATTCTTACTCTTTACACATGACAATGAAGATAAATGTGGTCCTAGTTTACTAGGTTATTAATAGTGTTTATTCCTTTCCATCCCCCTCAGTCATTTAGTATTCATGATCACAATCCTAAAATGTTTGCAGGTCTTTTTCATATGACTCCTCACACTAAAATGTTTAAGTCGGTTGAGTTTTTTGCATGTAAATTTTATAATTTACATGTTGATATCATAAAAAAATCAAGTAATTAAATAACAATACAAACTTGAAGTTGATTTACATAAATATCATGATGTATTTAATATTGGAGATTATTTCATGGTACATATTAAATCTAAATGGTGTCTTTTTAAAATCAATAAGAAATTATAGATGAGTAATGTTAAACCATTCAAAGTGTTATAAATGATTGAATCAAATACTTATATCATTAACCCACTATCAAACTTTGATATTTGCTCTACTTTTAATATAAAAGATCTAATTATATATAAAAGACAACAACATATCCCTGATGATCCTCTTAAAACTTTTATTATATTACCCTTATCATCAACACAAAAGGAACATATTAATCTATTTTTTATGCACACATTGTTTTTACTAGGAGGATGATGAGGTTTAACTAATCCTAGTTCCTGAGCAATACAACTTGATTAGAACTATACTAGATGAGACATTGCAGCAGTTTGGTATTGACATTTAAGAGTATTATCGGAGCCACTAAAAGCTATACTAGATGAGGTTGAATTTTTCCAACTCGGGAGAGTTGGTGCGGAAACATACTCGAGACACAAATGCACATACATGTATGGTCAAAGATAACGGAGGATATAACTCATCACCTTTTGGTTGTGAGATTGAACACTTTTAAACCAGCTTATTATTGGATTTTTATTTAGTTTTATTATTAAGTTTAATTTAAGCTATTTTGTTGGACAATTTTACTTATCTAGTGGTGGAATACGAGCCTAGTTGTTGATTCTGATTAAGGTTTTATATATATATATATATATATATATATATATATATATATATATATATTTCTCTTCTAATCTTATTTATCCCGCATCACCCACTATTAATTACTTGAGTTGAATTGTACTGGAATTTAAATGTAATTAAGAATCA
Source organism: Populus alba x Populus glandulosa (assembly GCA_033617975.1). Taxonomy (NCBI): domain Eukaryota; kingdom Viridiplantae; phylum Streptophyta; class Magnoliopsida; order Malpighiales; family Salicaceae; genus Populus; species Populus alba x Populus glandulosa. The sequence continues at coordinate 7,372,897 of CM066161.1, forward strand.
GTACAGCTGCAAATTACAAAAGGTTAATTAATAACAAAGAAGTATATGTGCTCTAGTATTTTTTTAACACGAGAGAGTTCATTGATCAAAGCGTGCATAATAGTTTGCCTTCGATTGAATGTGCACTGTTTGCCTCTATTAAATCTCCAGTGGGAGCATATGTTCATAGTGATTTTCGTTGCTATAGGTGCATTAGCGCGCTTCATTTCTGGTAATATATATTTCCTTTCTGCGTTCTTGATCATCCATGTGTTAGGCATGCAGGCTATGATAGGAGGAAGAGCACTGACTAAAGAGTGGATTATGCCTTAAAAAAAAGATTCAAAAATAAAAAACAAGTGATTTAGAGTTAAGAGTCCTGATACTTCAAATGAATGACACGAACTTAGGCATTCATGTCATGAGTAAACCTAACAAGGGAAGAAGACTTCAGGTAAAACATATCCAGTTGTAAACTGGAGGTTGTTTTCTGGATTTTGTCAGGGTTACAGAAATATTTCTCAAGAACTTTTTATCACCAAGTACAGAAGGCTAAGAATAGGGAGTTATGATCATCAGACAATTACTAACAGGAACAAGTTTGCAACAGATCTTCCATGAGCAGATTCACAGCAAGCAGGAACATTTTTTCATATTTCATGGTGCTGTGCATTTGAGAAGTTCTTCACTGGATAGCTAAATTGTTCAGTTCATCGAAATGATCGAATATCTTGAATGGAGGGGAGGAATCAATCCAAAGAAAAAAAAATCTATTATGCAGCTAATCGATCATCTAGCAAGCATGACAAACAAAAGAAAATAACATGGTTATCAATGGAAAGTCTCAACCTACCATAAAATTAAATAGAAAGTTCTCATTTCATGTGCTTTCTGATCAAATTAAGAAGATTATTCCTGTCCTAATGGGTTTATTGAGAACTTCAAGGACTGCCATAACCATAAAGACTAGATCAGAATGTTCCAAGTTTTTGGTAGTTTCAAAGTTATATAATTATTGATTTTATATCATCTACTTTTAAATATTCAAATTAATATCATTTAGAATTATCAAAAATCAACACTAGTGGAACCAGTTCAACATACATTCACTAGAATGAAAGACGAATCAAAGCATATGCTGAATTTACCAGAAATTCTCCTTTTCTTCCCTTTTCTGATAGTCAGAATGTTACATGCATTGTTCTTGCATACAAAGGCAAAAAAATAATAAAAAGAATGGATGAAACTTACAATCAAATCAAAATATTCCTGCCACTTTATTGCAGGCCCCTTAGTCTTCTTTCTCGTTCGGTCTTGTAGCATATGAACAATGGGTCATATATATACCTTCACTCCTTGCCTACCAAAACGTTTTCTAGCATTTTCATATTTTCAGGCCATTTCTCTTTTCTAATTGGTTATCACGAATGAACGGCCTGATTAAGCAATCCAGGAGAAAATGAATTAGAACATCCTTGCACCTTTGCCATTTTCACTTTTTTGGGACAACAAAGAAAGGTAGAGGGATCTCACTTTCCCTGGAATTAACAGAATTCTCCTCTTTATGCTTGATTTCTGAATGCGTAAGTCCACCTTGGTCACCACCGTTGTTATCAACGTCATCGCTCACAACCACCACCCCACCAAAATGCACATGGCGTATACCATCTGAAGAAGGCCTCTGGAGCTCATCATCAAACGAAGGATTCCTTGGTGACATTGCAGCACCTTCTTTGCGCGAAAATGGGGATCCTGCAGGGGATTTGCATGGTTCAGAAAGTGTATAGTCAACAGGTCTAAGGCATCGGTAAATGTAGGTCAGAAACCAAAATGCCCATGGCGCGGCGACTAGAATCATTCCTGCGATAGCATACCATGATTTTACGTTGCTTATAGGAAGGAACATGTAAAGAGCAAGAAGAGCTCCACCAGAAACAAGGCATGCAGAAAATAGAGCTACGGCGACGTAAATTCTCGGATCTCCTTTCCTTTCCTCCATTGGAGACAAAATGGATGATCACCCCTTGTTTTTTCTTCTCTTAATTTCTGGTTTAGGGATGCTGTGCGGTGGATTTTGAAGGGATTGTTTTGCACTCCATCAAGGAAGAAAGGTTAAAAGCTGGGATTAATAAAGCATTGATACCTGGAAGAATTGTTTCGTCTAAGATAATTTGTTTTTTTTTTTAGTTTTGGTTAATATAATGATGTTTTTTTCGTGACCGTTAACCAACTATGTCTTATACTCTATACGAGACATGTCTATACTAGAAACCACTTTTTAGTTAAAAAAACAAATTTAATAAGTTGTAGTTGGATTTTTGACCGGGTTATCGGGTTAACCTGTAAGATTAACCAGGTCACATTAAATTTTTTATTTTTTTATTTTTTAAAACCTGGCTCAGTTCTATTTTCAGATCAGCTAGGTTTCGGATCGATTCGTCAGGTCAGGTCGGGTTTTAAAACTATACATGTCATTACCCAAAAGGAGCACGTGCCAACAAAAATAAAGAAAAGGGATCAGCTTAGCAAAAGAATGGTATTATTAACAGATATAATTAATACTGTTTTTAGTTAGAAACTTGAATTTAGTGAATCAGGAAAAGGCAGCTTCCTTGACAAACTCATAGAAGCGAAGGCAACCAAATAAATTTATATGAACGAACAGAATGTGCTCACAATGTGCTTAAAATCAGGTCTTTTGCTTTCTGTTCAATATTTTGTTATTACTTGAATACAACAGTTGAGCAGCTCTTTTGCAATTAACTATGCTATATCCTATATTTTGGGATATAGGAATTGAATAGAAAACTAGACTCTGCTATGCTGTACCTCTAATAAAAAAATTTCTCGATTGTAAAAACCAATAATCAAAGCATCGCTAACATATTTTTTACAAAATTAAATTTAAATAAAAATGTGACACACACTGAAAGATATTTTTATTTAAAATTAAAATAATAGTATATTAGATTTACTATGGTCATTTTAAGTTGGCATTTGAAATATGTGGAGATAATTCTAAAAAAAAATTAAAAAATTCAATCACTAATTAACTTAATATTGAAGGACAAATTTTATTTAATTGTAGCATTAGAATCAAGACGTCGTCACCTAATTATTTGGTTCAGGGTCACTAAGAGATCGAATGGATTGATCTTAAATGAAATTTTAGGATAAAGGACTAGTTGTGGCTAAAAAAAATAATAACACCCTTAACGTACTTTACTTAAAGAAAGTTGCATTGTGTAATTTGGATATCATGTAGCTTAAAGGTATTAATAGGTTCCTTAACGATGGTTTATCTATGACTTAGAATAAAGATTTATTCTCATGAACTAATTTGGTAGTTTTGAATTCATTATGTGCTTGAATGCCCAAATAAATTCTAGAGGGAAGAATTCATGTAGATGCTTTGACAGGGTTCACCTATCATGGAAGGCAAACGAGTTTTCCACAACTTGTATATTGTGGTGAAAAATACTTCCAAATAAAATTGGTGACCCAAAATAATTTTGGGAATTTTCAACTCAACTTCTCATATTTAAATGTCAGTTTACTTATAGGTCCAACATTTATACTAAAATATTAACCATTAATTTTCATGAATTAAAATTTTTAGGAGTTAATAAAATAATGGTCAAGTTCTCATGGATTCAATAAATTGATTATTAAATCCAAAAATGTATGCAAAGATATTTTTTAAAATTTTGTATATATATATATAAAATGCTAAATTATACAATATATATATATAAGCAAAATATGATTTCTATCTTTTGAGAGACTTAGTTAAATGCACACCAAATAAAATATATTTTTGTAGTTTTGTAATAAGACAATTTTTTCATAAATTTTATAGATTTTAACGAAAAACAAGTATTTTAATATTAGGTCAGCATCTTACAATATAAGTATACAGCCCCAATATTAAATAACATTGTTAGAAAAATGTGAGTAGGTCCCATAAATAATTTTAAATTGGTCATTGAAATTTTTTTTAGAATTTTTAGAGATTTATTTAGAGCTTGTTTGGCAAAAAAATTATTTATATTCAAAACAAAATTGTCAAAATAGGTTTAAGGGTGTGTTTGCCAAACAATCCCTTAAGCCAAACATTCCTCAACAAAAAAAGCAACTAACCAAACAAATTCTCAGTACCTTACCCAAAACAAAATCAATTAGGTTGACTCGAAAACACTAGTTCAACCCTGAACTGAACCGAAAACAATGTTTTCACTTGAAACTAAAACAAAACAAACAATTAAACTAGCAAATAGATCAAAACAAAAAAAAAACACAAAAACATATCAAACACCAAAAACATGAAAAACAAGATGAATATTCAAACCAAAACCTAGTAAACACAAATCACAAACCAGAAAATTTTTCATGCAATTAAGGGCAAGGTTTTGTTTGTAATCATCTATAGATAAAAAAATAATAAAGCATTCATTCTTCGATTAACACTCAAAAGTCATGATTTGATCAAAATATGTTTGGATAGTAAAAAAAAACCCTAGAATTTAGATGCATGAATGCGGGCTATTAATGCGTTATAACCTTGGATTATTTGCTAAAGATAACATGATAACATGTATGTTTCAAGACTTAACCCAAAACAGCTCCAAAACAAAAAACTAAAACAAAGTTAATGCAAAGAACATGAACCTAAAATATGGAAAATTTCTAAAAATTGAAGAACTATTGCTAAAACCTAGATTTGGCTTTTTAGACCTTTAAACACACTGCTTTTAGTCCTCACAAACTACATTACCAATATCTAGCATAGTTAATATAAAGAACTAACAAATAACATCAAATCATCAATAACATGCATGAAGTTTCAATTCCTCAAAAAATCAAATCTTATCCAGCCTATATATCTAGGCAATTTGAATTCAAAATCAGTTTTCTAAACATAATTTTGTCATGAACAAGCCTTGTAAAGCTAGCAACAATAGTATTGTTTCATAATGTATTAATGAAACTAAAAAAAAAACATTGTTTTATCAAAATTAACCTAACTAGAAAGCTTTTGTCACATTAAAAACATCAAACACATCCTAAAAAAACATCAAATCAAAGAATCAAAATCACAGCAACACAGAAAAACAAACACAACCCTTACTCTTTAAGCATCACCGTATTTGCAAACATAAATGCAGACCAAATGACAACCAAAATCTCCTCAAGAATGCCACATGAACTCTATTTTTAGGTTAAAACTATACCTTTGAAGCCCTAGAACAACTATCGGTTTTATTGTTCTCCTTTGTAAAGTTTTACTTTCACAAACTTAGTGCCCTTTCAAAAATTAATAAACCTTTATGCGAGGCTCGTAAATCCTCACAACTAAGGCGTTTTCTTAACACTTTCTCCTCCTTTTCTCTCATTTTTTCTTTCTCAACTATGATTTTTAGGGGTTATTTATAGGTTTTGTTAGGTTTTTCGTTGGATTCAATCAAAGATTAATTATGATTGATCAATCCTAGCCCTTCGATTGGAATGGAAGGGTTTTGGACAAAAAACAATAGCTGGGAGCTATGTACTAGGCTAGTTTTGCAATGATGATTTTGGTTTTAGGGATTTTAGTAGTTTTACTAACCCTTAATAAGAACCTATTGAGAAATTTTTTAGTGTGAACAAACAAAAAAAATCATTGGTTTTTCCAAATGGGTGTCATAATCATGGTTAACTGGGATGACCACTTTCAAGGCCTTGTTAGAGCAACTCTGACTTCAACATTACATTAGACCACTAGAAGTTAGTAGGGTAGAGGAGGCGCACACCTTTCATTTGGATCCAACCTTGTTCAATTTGGAGGTCTGTAGCTTTACATTCGTTCGTTCAAATGTCCCAACTCGATTAGCCTCGAATTTGAGAATGCAAGGAAAGCTAATCAAAGACAAGATGTTGAAGACTTCTAAAAAAGAATTGGGGTGTAAACATTCAATTTCATAGGCATGATGTTGTAGAGAGGGTGTCTCTCAGTTGGATGATGCTGGTTACAGCTCCTAATATGGTTGGAAATGCTACATTTATTAACCTCAAGATGCCTACTCAACTAACCAAAATTGCCAAGGAAGGAAATGAATAGTGAGTGAATGACACATTGTCTAGATTAAACCCTACAAATTAAGGTTTTATAATATGGGGTTTGACTAATTTCAATTTGGTCCCTGCTCTTCCAATTTCTTTTAATTGAACTTGTAATTGTCTCCCAACTTTTAATTGTATGCAATTACACCCTTGTCAAATTCAAATATCAACCCCAAAGTTCAGCGCCTTTACAAACGAGTCCTTGATTTTCAATTCATTTCAATTTGGCTCTTGATTTAACCAATTTCTACCCTCAAAATTATACGCCACTTACAGGTTGGTCTGTAGTCTTGGGAATTTGCTATTATGTCCTTAAATGGCCAATTTTGTCAATTTTATACATTTTAGTCCTCTAACGTTTTCACTTATCATCGTGGTCCTCCACCACCAATCTTAAGCAATCTTCTAGGCTTTCTTCATATAGGACCCTTGTAAATTTTATTTATTTTTATATTTTTTTTATGTGGTAAAAAATGGATAACAACACACATCACCGGATTTATTTATTTTTTTTATTCATGGGATTATTTTTTATTTAATTATATGACAATAAAATAGGTGCGTGAGACTGAGGTGACAAAAGCAGAACTAATTTTTTTAAGCTAAATAATAAAAACATGTCTTTTTTAATTTAAATTAAATATAAAATAAATTGTTGATAACAAAGATGAAATTGTATTTTAAAAGAAAAACATTGAGGGATAAAAATGCATTTAATAACAACAAAGAATAAAACAACAAAAGATTAGAAAGTCAAATAAAGGGAAAAAAAAAGTCAGACACATGCCTAGGCCTACATGTCTGGCCCATTAATAAATGGCATGGCCCATTTGCCAAGTCTCTTTGTTTTTTTAAAAAAATTTAAAAGGATGGATTGATTTTTTAAAAAATTAAAGAGGCATGGATTACACATCATCAAAAAATGAGAGTAGGGTTTTTTAGCCCAAAACCTAGATTTTCAACGCATTTTTTTTATCCAAAACACCTTAGAAATTTTGATTAACTCATTTGTAGCTTTAAAAAAATTCAAAAACTCAAAATTAACATGAATATAAAAAAATTCAAGCTTAGATCTACAATATCAAGCAATATTGATAACAAAGAAGACTCTAATAGAACTGTTTTCATTGAATATAACATATTAACATTAAAATCAATCATTTTGATGGTCAAAATTAATGTCAAATTAGAGAAATTGAATAACTTTTTTTTTTAAACCAGAGACTGAGAAATAACAAAAATAAAATTATATACTAAAATTTAATTTTAAAAAAGTTAAGGGATTGAAAAGGTATCATTTCAAAAATTGAACTTTTCACACCAAGTTTCAAACCTACCATCTATTTTCAGTGTATTTTCCTCATTGATCCTTCTTTTTTTCAATTTTATCTCTAATTAATAAATAGAAAGCTATTGTCCTTCAATATTGCAATTTAAAAACTCAATCGATGAGAAAAAAAAACTTTGAAGACTAAAAAAAAACTATTAAAACAAATATTACTCCAATCTATAATGAAAAGTCAAAGGGTGTATAGTAGAAATTTTTTTTTTTCTAGGCCTAGGCAATTTTGACGAGGAAAATAAACCAAGAAATTTCCTGAGGCTGACACTATTAGCTTATATTAGTTCGGACATATTGAAGGTAACTTGCAATAATTATAAGTTAGTTAGTAATATAAAAACAAAAACAAAAACAAAAAGACTCTGACATTTGTTTTTTAATACTATAAATTTTTAATTGTGAACTAAAAAATAATGTTTTAGTTTTATAAAATAAATTGAAAAATATATAAACTGATAAATAGTAGAAAGAGTTATTAGATTAAATTGAAAAAATAATGTTTATTGTAAGAAGCAAAAAATAAATATAAATGTACATGTACATATTCAAACTAATAATAAGGGTAATTTTTTTTAAAAAAAGTATTCAATTATGTTGCAATAAAAATGGATATTTGTAAGAAATGAAATGATTTAAATTTGGAGAAAAAAATGTAATTTTTAGTTGAAATTCTCTTTTCTTATTATTTGTTTTGTTAAAAAAACATATATTTTTTTTATTACAAGTATGGTTTATTGAATAAAAATGAAAGCAATTAGAATAAATATTATAAAAAATTCTATTGATTTGAAAGAATGAGTAAAAAATACATCTCTCTAATCAAAAATCCATTTTTTTATTCATATGTTTTTTTCTTTTTTATTTATTTATGAAAACATGCCTTTGTTTAAGAAGTATTTTTTTTAAAAAAATTAAGACTAAAGAAAGTTTAAATAAAAAATATCAATAACTTCTATATGAAACATCAAAAAATATAAAATATGAGAAAATATTTATAAAAGATTTACAATAAAAGAATAATTAATACATATTTTATTTACATTAACTGTTCATTAGGGAAATTTAAAAAATAAATAAGCATATGAAGAAAATAGTCATTAATACTATTATAAAAAGCAATAATATTATTTGAAAACTATATCTTGGATAATAATTTTAATATCATAAAATGTAAAAAACAAAAAATTGATTTTAAAATAGATCAAACTTAATTATGATGGAGAGATTGGCATGTGTGCCTAGTCCAAAGCACACATGTTATAGTTTAGTTGATGAAGCCATCCAGTGTGTTTGTGTTTAAAAAAATAGATAGTTATTTTATTTTTAAAATAACACAAACATTTATCTACCAGTAATATGTTTTAACCATTAGACCTAATTTCATTAGCTGAAAAATCAAAACCACTAAAACTCAAATTTTAATCTTGTTTTAACTTAATATATATATATATATATATATATATATATATATATCCACTGTAATATATTTTATTTTTAAAATAGCACAAATAACATATCATCCACCAGCCATATATTTTGATCACCAAACTTAATTCCACTAGCTAAAAAATCATAATCTAAGTTTCTGTACCCCTAAAACTCAATTTTCAATCAAATAGATGTCTAAAATTTTCAATCAAATGGATGTCTAAAATTACATTAGTAATCACAAAACACATTTTAGTTTAACAAAAAATTCAAAATCAAACTAAATTAAAAAATCTTTTCAAGTTCTAGATAAAACCACTGAGTTGTCCTCTTAAAAACAAATCAAAATAAACCAAAATTGCAATTACTGATTGTCAAAATTTGTTCATTTGAGAACTATCTCCCTTTTTTTTTTCTAACAACCATCTCTCTTCTCTATACATTCAAAGACTGGAATACAAATAAATAAACTTACAAACCAAAACATAAAATTCCCAAAGAAGAGGGATCAAATATGAAGACAGTGAAACTTGGGGATTGGCTTGGGAAAACATTGTTGTAACTGAAAATAAATAAAGTTGAATGATCAAAATGAAAAGAAATCAAAATTGCAGGGATTTAGTTAGTTTGTTAATGCTAATAATGTTAATGTTCATATTAATTAACAAAATCTCGTAGCTCCTCTATAAAGGCCTTGTTAATCACATACAAATTTTCCGTGTAGGGGGAAAACAATTCCCTGAATGTGCTTCAATTGAATTGAGTAGTTTATTTTTCTATTTACACCTACAAGAAAGGGAAAAAAAAAACAGGAGATAGAAATTCATTACTCCATTGGAAGTACTTCCGAAGTTTTTGGAAGACTAATCAATTATGTCCTGCTAGATGCTTAGCTGCTATGATGTCCAGAGAATTTTAACTAAAAGATGGTCCTGCTGGATGATTCTTGGGAGACGACTATAGAACTTCTCGTGTGCTATGATGTCTCTTGAGAAGTTATATCTCATCTCCCCAGGCAGCTATGGAAGTGATTCAGCAGCAAGGTCCAATTGCAGGATGTGAGGAGCTCTTTCCTTTTGAAATTACAGAAATTGGTCAAACACTTTGCATTGAGGGAATAATTAATAACCAGCACCTTCTTACATCGAACTTAGATCTTCAACAGAAATGCAGTGGACATAATCATCCCGGCATCCAACAAAAATCCTGCCACCAATCATCACAGGTGAAGAGAAAATGTCTCCAGGGAGCTCCAACCTTGCAAATTCCTGAACTATATTTAAACCAGGTTGATTTTGCTTTCCGGAATCATCCAAGTTAATCTGAAGCAGATGTACGCGTCCAGAACTGGTACATACACAAACCAACCTGGAAAAGTGTTGCAAACAAATAAACTAATTGAAAATATATATATATATATATATATGAAATTTCTTACAGATTTGTACAATTTCTTTACCTGTCTGACAAAAGGCAGGGATCAGATAGCAGCTGCAAGTGCTCGTCGACGTATGCAGATGCAGTAATTGGATCTCCAACATTATACTCCCAAAGTAAATCTCCCGTTTCCTGAAAGGAACACAAGAATCAAATAAAGTTTGCAAAGAAAGCAAAGTGCCGTGAATAAAATTATGATACTAAACATTGTTACTGTTTCAGTGCACGTCACTTTTTGCCTAGCTCTCTCCTTTCTCACTCCATGTGCCTAAACATAGTAACTCTTTCACACTAGTATATCTGAATGTTTATGTTGTACACGGCCATACCATTTCAAACAACCTCTCTTCAACTCACCTCAATGGATTGATGCCTGTCATAACACCTTCTTGCCCAAGAGCTAATTTCTAAATTCCCTTTATATAATTAAGTCAGACTAAAGTCTAGTGAGATCGGTTTAATACTCCTAGACCAAGTTTTTTAAAGATCACATGCTCATGTAATGAACTAATTGACAACAAATTTCAGATTGATGCATCACTAAATAATGTATAATTACAGTTGCATTTATCAATCACACTTGAAAATCTTAAACTTCCCAACTCCAAGTTGCACACATTGAAAGAGAAAATGCACTGCGATGGAAGTAAAATTAAGGCTGGTCGTGCAACAGATACATGTCATGTTGTCAAGATTTTACTTTAGCCTAAATTTAATATTTTGAGATCAAAATGATAAATTTGTGAAATTATAAAATAGAAAATTAAGTTCTGTAACAAAATGACATGTTGATAGGTTGTCAATGACAAAGCACATATGACGTATGCTACAATTTCTTCTATTAGATAAGAGAAAATTGTATTAATAGCCAAAAGGGCTACAATTTCTTCTATTAGATAAGAGAAAATTGTATTAATAGCCAAAAGGGCTACAAAAGCTTGATGGAGAATAAAACATCCTCCCAAATAAGAACGTGAATGGAAATCCATAAGAGCAACCCACTCCACTGAAAACTATCATATCCTACAACAATCATCTCTAAGTGTACTGGTTTTTAAATTCCAACATTTCTCTCCAAAAGGCACACCATGGATCTGCACATGTGAGGTGTGTTGAAATGAAAATATAAATTTAAGTGCTCGGTAAATGTGCTTGTAATTTTAGCAAAAGGCTAAGGCTTTATAGATTGCAGTCAGATCTCAAAAGATGGAGGTCTAAAAATAGCAACACAAGAGTTGATCCCAGAAGCAATGTTGGAAATAACCAGCAACAAAACCATGAACTTTTCTGCAAATATTCACACTAAATACAATGTTAATACAGGATCTTACCATTTCAAATGAATATACACATCCATTTCTAGAGCATATCAGAACCTGTAGAAGAATGAACTTTGAAATCAGCAACATGTATTTTATAGCAAATGAGTATATGAGAATTCACAAGTCAAGGAAAGTCCTGGGTTAATATATGCCATACAGATAATAGCCTGAAAAAACTATTGTCATCAAAACTGATATTATTACACATGGGAGAAGTTTAAGGTCTCTGGAACCATTAACATCAAGCAGTTCTAATTGAATGTGTTACCCTGAAATGTGCATGGGCATATGAATAATATGTTAGACAAGCTTAAAAGATCAGAAACGGAAAGATAACTAGAATGCTGTTGGGGTATCCTCCTGTACCATCTAATTGTTTTACAAGTTTTCTAAATATCCACTATGAAAACATTCAAGATCATTGCATCGATTATTGAAAGAAACTTATGCCAAAAAAAAAATCACAAGAAAATAAAACAAGCAGGATCTACATGACAAAACAAAACATCAGAAAACCAGATATTTAACAAAAGAGTGCAGTTACTTTTCCTGCCATTTTTTCTTTATTTTGTTTATTTAAAGAGTCAAAAAAGAAATAAAAAAGTAGGTGATGGTGCTGCAGGCATCAGGTTAGATGCTGATCTGGCTATATATAGCAGGAAGCAAGTTTGTCGTTGTCTTTATTGGCTTCTTTATTTTGGACTTTAGTGAAGTGATGTGATAAAATATTTATGTGAAAGAACGTTATCATTCCTTTGTTGCAAGTCCATGCAGAGGTAACAAAAGGAGGCATAAAATGTTTTACTACTGAATGTTTTGTTGATAACTTTATGGCTTCCGATTTTTTATTCTTTGCATGATCCTCTTTTAAACTACTCTCCTCCTAGCTCCAAGTTTCAAATAACTAAACTGCAAATTCCAAATTCCTGAGCATTTAAATTCTCAAGCCTTTGATTTGTGCATTAGATACACAAGCAGGAAAGCTAATGGTAGAAGTAGCTTTGTTTGCTTATTCCTTACATGATAAGATGACAAAACAAATGCAAAGGAGAACAGTTGAACTTGATACAGAAACAGAAAGAGGATTAACTTTTCTGAGTAAAGGAATGAAGATCAATATACTGCCTATACCTGAGAAGGAAGCACGCAAGATATACAGGCTCCAGCAAAAACAGGACCACCAGTTCCACACTGAAGCAAAAAATCATTTTCAGAAACATGGATCAGTAGTCGTACCAGAAGCACAATCATCACCATTGGAGTTCAGGCAAGACCATGACAGGGAGGAGAAATATCCATGTCACATATTTTAATATACTAAATAACAAAGAAAGAAAGAAAAAAAGCTACAACTTGTTTAGTCAGGGAATATAAAACTAGACTGCAGCACTTATTAGGTTACAAATTTACCTCAATTGCGAAGTAGCTGCCTGAAAATTCAAGATGATATTTTGGCAACTTAAAAAATTTGATGGCACCCAATTTTGTGTTATAATTACAATTGTCTAGTTCTGCTATGTATGATGCCATATTAAACTCTCAAAGTATTCAACTAAACAACATATGAATTACATGTATAATTTGGGTATCTATACTACAGAATTTCCATATATGCAATTAGAAAATAAAAGGCCTAAAATGAAAACTCTATAATAAAAAAGTATGAAGATATGGAAATCCAAAGAGCTACGCTAGTATCAATGAGTCACTGAATAATTTGGCCAGATCCTTCAATACAACACTTACTGTGCAATTAGATATGTTTTTTTTCCATATTTGAGCTGTGGAAAAACAAGCAATGTGGCAACTATCTATCTCCACGGAAAGAAAGAGGACCCCACCATGGCAAAGGAAAATACACACACATTTCTTACTTCGGTTTGAGAAAAGAATATTTGTTAACATATAAATCTATCTTGAGTTAAATGATGATATAGAGGCTGTTTGGGGTTGCTACTGCAGCTCCCTGGATGCTTCAGGTAAAAGTATGCTGGTCAGAATTTGGGGCAAATCAGGATGTACGAGTGTTGGAAAGAAAATGAATAAATTAGAACACGCATAGAGTGATGCTGCTGAATCAAACTAATATTATAAAAAATAAATAAAAAAATTCGTATACTGCACAATTGAGAAAATGCCTACCCTCCAAATGATGGAGCCACAGAAATCCAATACAACAATGTTCCCGTCCACTAAACAACAAATAACTGCACCCACAGAAAAGGGAAAACAGACCAGAAGGATGATTTATGAAGTGATTAATAATAAAAAAACAAAAAAACAAAAAAACAAAATTACTTTGAAGAAAAATATACAAATGAACCATGCACACACCATTTCCACTTGAAGGACAAAGTGAAAGTGACCCAAAAACTGGGACCTTTAGCTCATGCTCCCATAAAGTATTAAATGGCAAAGCCTACATTTACAAAACAAAGCCAAGTAACCATTAACCTACAGAAAGCAAGCAAATAAAATTTAGTTTATAACCAGAAAAGTGCCTCATGCATGTTAAAGAAATAAAAAGGAAGACTTATGATATGTTGAACATCCACTTAGAGACATATCTCTAAGTTCTCTTTTGAAGAAGGTGAAGTTCAGTTAAAACAGATTGGCTTCTCAGGAAGTAAAAACTAATCTAAAAGGAGAGAATTGAATTTGCACACCTTTATTGATATAGCTGTCACATGGCCACTAGTAGATGCCACATAAAGACAGTTGTGCACCTACATGAAAGCAATTCGACATTAAATCAGGTGATAGAGTAAAATGATTTCAGTAATTTCCGATACAAGTATATCATATTTTGACAATGGGAAATAAATGATCATCGGAGTGTAACTAGGCATAAGCTCTGCTTGTGATCGGGAAATGTCTTTAGATTCAATACTTACCAAAAAAAAGGAAGGGAACAAGATCCCAACTTTATAGATGGTGTGTAATGAAAAAAGTTAGTCCTGTTGTTGCATGAAGTATTTCGAATCAAATTGCTATTTTTATCTTATGTTGGTGCAATAAAGAATGGCTTGTGACACAAGATAGTGATGAATATGATGGCCCTCTGGGAGTTCTTCAAGTTCTAGCATATGGAAGAAAACTACTCTTAAAAACTTATAAACAAAAAAAAAAAACCATAGTCAATACATACAGATTTATTTTGACATGAGATCTAGAGTTCCAAATACCTGTTCAGTAAAAAATGTAACTATAAAGAAACTGGTGAACATAAAAGTTGTAAGAAGAGAACCAAAGATGAAGACAATACCTACCAACAAAAAAAGAAAAAAAGAAAAGTGAAACAGAGTAAAATGAATATAAGAATATAGTTAGCATAATGTGTAATAAGAGAACCTGAATAAAGCCAACCATAATCAGAATGAACACAAGTGCATACTATATTATGTTTCACATAGTGTCTACATGCAGAAACAAATAAGAAACACGTGACAAATAAATTTAATTCTAATATTCACCTCGTCAATTGCAGGAGACCCATATATACTCCCATTACATGAGAGCTTATAAATACAGCAATGATTTCTGTAGTCAAGCGCATATAAATTATGGTCATGAGAGCCACACCTGCAAATGTTTTGTTGCACAGATCAATTCTTTGTTGAAGAATGGTGTCTTTCAAATTACTACCCGTCAAATATCTTTTAACAAGGAAAAAAAAATAAATACAAAATCAAATCCAACTTATTTGCAGCATATGAAAGTGCCATGCTTTGCATTGATTCTGTTGGCCATATTTCCATGAGTTATATAACGAGTTCAGGAACTTCAATGAAAGATTTTCAATCATTCAGAACATTTTAATAAGGTTTTCCAATCGAGGACTGGAAATTCAGGATAGGAAACAAAGCATGAAAGCAGATCCTCCAGTCAGTCTACGAATCTAAGCATTATAGTTAGGATGTGAGGTGCACTAAATTTTTATGAGCTGGTCCCATACCAAATTAGTGACCTGTGAGGAAAGCAATTGAATTTCAAGAGAGAGAAGCATTCATTACTCTTTTATAGGAGGGGGAGGGGGAGGGGGCGGGGGAATAATGATATCAGCAAACACCAACTTTAGAGAAAAGATTTTCACAAATGTCATGTTCTTCATACTTCATTCATGAGGCTCACAACATGAGACAATCTCACCGTCCTAGGATATTCTCTCCTTGCACTTTAATTTGTCCCTACCACTAATCCTGAACTCCAGTGACAGATCTTGTGAAAGCATTCTTACCCTCAATTTATTACGTAAGGAGCATTTCAAAGGCCTCTCCCTGGACCAAACATCATTCTGAAAACAAACCTTAAAGAGAAGAATCCACGTTCTTAAAGCAGACTCTTGCCAATGCCACAATCTCCACAACCACAAACTCTACCAACCAAATATCAAATTGAATATTACTTCAAATAATGAGACACTCCATTCTATTAGAATTATTTTTTTTAGGTGCAGTTCAGTACAAATAATTGCTCAAGGTAACACAATCGTAGCAAACCAATTTTTAGATGATATGATTATTCTATCTTCATATTATTCAATCCATTCGCCAAAGTTGAAAGTCATTTATTTCAGAAGGTCCTTCATTCTCCATAGAAAGCAGACTTCCAAATCTGCTGTGATTTAACCAACAGCAATGACAATGGTACATTAATCATAATATAAAAAGTGGTTAATCAGTGCATACAAAAGATGCTTTAACTACCAAATATTTCTTTTGAATTAGTCAACAATTACCATGCTAGAATCTGATCAGACTTGAGAATATCCATGCCCACCAATCTCACATGCTCAAAAGGCAGGAGGCTGCATGGAGATGTTTGATATTCTGGGATGCTCAGTATTTCAAGCCTAACTTACACTATGAGATAGTGACATGATAGGCAGTGATATGACCTATATGACTAAAATGTCTGAGAAGAAACACGGTACTCCTCATGTAGAACTAGCTGGTTTGTCAAGAATACACAGGAAAAGCACTTTAAATTGTTGATTCATTGCCAGAGATGCAAAACACAATCTCCCAACAATAAAATCAACAAAAAGAATAATGAAATCTGCTGACAGAAAGATGATGAGAACCCAAACCAATTACCAGATTAACTGTCGGTGTATGTCCACAACTGGCTGGCACTTCACCTTCAAATGTTGAAAGAAATTAAAATCAAGGGCAAAACAAAGAAACTTTAAAATGCTATGTGATCAATAATTAAGAAAGACAACAGTAGAAATAATGTTTGAAAATTTATGAAATTCTGTTCTATGATTATTTTAAATTTTTAATATTATTTAGGAATGTTAGTATTTATTTTTTAGTAGTTAAAACAACAGCTGTTTATCAATAATTAAGTTGAAGAAGAAACAGCAGAAATAATTTAGAATAGAACTTCCAAAGTTTAGATGATGTGTTTAAAAGCAATTGAAAATTGTGAAATTGTAAAACATTCTGCAGTGTGTTGGCCCAATCTCATATTGAAGTTTTTATCAAATGGATAAATATAATCAATCATTCAGTACTTTTCAACACGATAGTTTTACTAAGAGACTTTTTTCTATGTCCTAGTAACCATCAATGTTTCTTTTGACATTGCTGGAAGGCCATGTTATAACACCATAGTTATAGAGACTCCATGATGAGCATTTTCCAGACCATCAAAAGGTTCACCCATGTGGTATCATCTAAACTTTTAGCATTGTTTAATGCCAACCATCTCAAAAAGCTCTTAAAGTTGAAGAGAGCACAAAAAGGAAATATAATAGACTACATGAAAAAATAAAATGAACCAAGAATGATGCCCATTAACAAAGTGGAAGGAGGGAGCAAGTAGCATGGTCATTATATCATCATACCTCACCACATGTTTGGAAAGTCCAGCAAATGCTGCCATCAAAAAAATTAAGAAAATATATTTTCCCACTGTAGCAGCCAACTACAACCTGACAAGACATGACAAATTGAAAAGATTAAAAGAGCCCATGCAATGGAGAAGATAATGAAACAACATCTTAAATTATACACAGTAAGAACAACCTGAGAAAAGTCGCCTACAATTGCTGCAGAACTTTCAATTCGTCCCTCTAGCTTGACTTCCCACTGGATAGAACCACTACACCAAATTATGTAATGGTATAACACTTGAGTCAGAAAAAGGACAGTTCATGTGACCACTAAATTCTTGCATAGTGCATGTAAAAAATGATGTTTTCCAGGATAACATGAACAAACTCACACACAAAGAGGGGGGGGGGAGAAGATGTAAAAAATAAGAAAAAGGAAAAGAGGACACCTCACTTGAGTCAGAAAATAAAAACTTCGCACTTGAATCAGAAAAAGGACAGTTCATGCTACCACTAAACTCTTGCATCGTGCATGTAAAAAAGTGATATTTCCAGGATTTCCCTCTCATAACATGAACACACTCATGCACAAAGAAGGAGAGAGAGAAGATGATGATGATATGCAAATCAGAAAGCAGCAACACCAAACATGCTAAGCATTAAGCATTGCTACTAGTTAACTTGGGAAAACATTAAAAGATCAGAGAAGTTGCAAAGCAGTGGGTCAGCTTCCATACCAAGAATACTCTAAGTTCATGGCACTCAATTGTTAGTTTCCCCTAATTTCATTGAACTTGGACAGGTGGAACCTACCCAATCTGAAAGAAGTACAAGTCTGGCCTTCTTAATATGTAAATATAATTGATCTAATAAAAAGTAATCATGAGACCACAAGCTCGAGCATTTATTTATATGCATGGGTTTTTTTGGACTTCAGAATGTATCTAAAAACTACAACAGGAAAAACAACCTCTAGATTATTGTAATCAAAAGTAGTCCTTTCTTTTTTCACTTCAATGCCTATTTATAGACTCCATGTAATGATATAAGACTTTCTAGAAGGGAAAAAAAATGGTCATCACGTTGTTGTCCCATTGAAGTAGGGTCTCAAGAGAGAATTCAGAGACTGGTATCTTGGATTAGTGTTTAAGCATACCGATCTAGACCTGCATCAGGCATCAGCAACAGCCCAAACACATGTTTTCATGTGTTAATTCAATCAAACCAATCACATTACCATAACCCTCCACAAAAACTTACCTTTAATAGACTTAAAGCCACACAAAAAATCCCAAGGAGTTTTTTTCACTGCTTTTATACAGATATGATCCATTCAAAATATATCATAATATTCAAAATATGGAAATATAATGGTTTCAGTAATAGTGATGAGAATTATCACTAATACATATGATTATCATATCATTTCAAAGCCAGAAAATGGTCTTTACCTTAGGGCATTAACACAAACAATTTGTGCGAATGAGATCCAATGAAGAGATAGACATCCTGCTGTTTAACCACAACCAGTGGTGATGCATCCACACAAGACTCCATATAAACCTTCCATAATTCATGCAAACTAGAACCTTTTCCATTTCTCGGAACTTTTGCTAACTGATTGATTTGATGTGATTTTCGTGACCTGCAATTTTCATCATAGATAACCGTGTTGCACCGGCTGAATGAACATAGCATTGATATTGAACTAGACAATGGTTGTCCATCACTAGGATTAACACATGCAGAAGAAATATTAATATCCAAATCTTCCTTGAAGCGTTTAGATGCAACAGTATGATCATCATTAGTTTGATGAGGGTTTTTTGATGGCTGCTTCATTGATTTGAGACCAGGAACAATAGGAGTTGTGGGATTAGGAGAATAAGCCATGTCTGAAACCAAGCTATCTTTTTTTGGCTTCAATTGTGAATTAGCATCGACTCTCACTTCCATGCGGTAAGATTCCTTTTTCTCTAGAAGAGCAGCATGAAGCTTAGAGGGAGTAGGGAAGTTATAAAGCAATCTCATATTGATCCCTAGATTATAAGAAACATGTGCTGCAGAAATGGAATTACCACCCATTGCAAAGAAATCATCATCACAAGAAACTTCTTCAACCATCAAACCATCACAAAATGCCTGTAGGAACATATTCATCAAGTTTCATTATAATCATTGGGCATGATTAACAAGGTCTGAAGATAATCAAAAGTAAAAATTAGAGATGATTTGTTTACTAGTCCACTACAATAATTAGCACATCCCAAAACGTTAAAACATTATTTAATATTATTAGTATCCAAAATGTTTCAAATGTCAAAGAATATTAAGCTCAATGGCATCTGAATGGTTCAAATGCTGCCAATGCATCCAAAAATCATGATTCTGATTCTAAAAGAGGATAGTCAGCCTTTACTAGCGTAAGGAATTCAAGGCTGGGGACTTAGCATCTTATCAAATTCCTAAGCTAGACAATCCCTTATCTTTCTATTATGCAGGCAGTAATGCTTCTGAGGAACAAAAACGAAGAGGTCCATGTGATTAAAATTTGTGCATCAACCCAATTTAGGCCTGCCTTATTTTATTGGAGAATTATTAATATTATGTAGATTTAAAGAAAAACTAAACTGAATTAAATTCTGATGGCTCCTAAAATTAAGGAGAGGTACCCAGATATTTGGTTAACAAGGAAAAGTGGCTCTCATCTGGCATAATATATATACAGATTATGGCTGAAAATTCTATCTAGTCCCAAATAGGTGTAATAGGCATTTTCCCTAAAAACAAAAGAGGATGCAAGAGAAATGAGAAACTGAATGCATGGTATGTCATGATTCCAATCAACATTAAATAGTAACATATTACGAATTTTTTTAATGAAATGTACAAAGGCAGAACTTACATATGTTACATGAATTCATTATTAGATGGTCATCTGACAATGCCTTCAGCCAATTAGCATGATGAAGTGTTGAAAATAGTGCCTTTTCCTACTAAGATAGTAAATGTTGCGCCAGATCATCTATTTCATCAGAACTTTTCGAAACTACACTGGATAATGAATCCAGTTTCATATAAGCGTCAAGTCAGAAAAGTAAAGTTCAATGAACCCTTTCAAACTGGCTATCTGCTGTGGAACAGATGGAAATGAAAGTAGGACACTCTCTTTGAGATAGAGGGAGTATTGTTTTCAAAGTTTTATACCCTCTGCTTCAAAAAACTTTGCATTGGAGTTCATTAAGGATTCTGTAATCCAAACTACCATATAAACAGCGTACTAAATTTGGAAAATGCTTGAGCGGCCAAAGTACCATTATCTAGGAAATATTGAGATGTTGAAAGGTTAAAAATCTGTGTGCAGGTTCAGCACAAACCTTTTTGATAATTTGCAGGAGATCACTTGTCGCATTGCCAATCTCATCTTGGACATGCAAGTTGAGAAACTTTGAACGTGCCAATAAAGCATAATCAACTTTTCCAGTGGAAGACATGGGCAATGATTCTGTGAATACAAAGCGATTAGGAACCATTGCTAATGGAACTTTGTCAACCATCCACTTTCTTATCGAAGACCTGACAAAAAAATCCTCAGATTTTTCTCTCTCTTTGAACAGCAATATCGCATCAAGAAACAAAAGCTCCCCTGGACCTTCACGAGAAATTACAGCAGCATCAGCAACACCAGGATGTCCCCTGAGTGTATTTTCAATCTCCTCTAGAACAATGCGCTGACCATTGATTTTTACAGTCCGATCTGTTCTTCCTAAGAATACCAAGTCACCATTCTGAAGCCTTTGTGCAAAATCACCAGTTCTATAATAAGCTTGGCATCCCCAGTTATCTACAGAGCTATTACAGATGTTGTCCATGTGTGGTTTTGCAGAGATAAAGGATGTAACAGTTGACTCAGAATAGTAACCATTAGAAACACAGAGACCACCGACATATATCTCTCCCTTATTAGATGTATCGGATTCACAAATTAGTGCCACATCACAGTTAGAAATAGGCAAACCAATTGGAATGCTTGTTAGTGCCTCTGTCTCCAAAATCGCGGGCAACCTCTTGCAATCAAAATATGTACAGTCACCAGATACCTAAATTCCAGAGTTCATTAGCAGTATAAAACAAACTGTAATGTTTATTCAGGGTGAGTACAAAACAATACTTGCAAACATACAAAACCATGAGTGATAAACCATTACAAAACCATTAATATAACCAGTGCCAGTATCCTATACAAACACAATGCATCTTATAAGTGAAAATGACCTACAATTCCATTGTTGAGTGTACAAAGTATTTACCAAAAGACATGGATAATATATATGAGTGAACTTATTGATCTGGACAACAAAAAAATAAAGTGGACTCTAGATTGCTTACCTCGGTAGTCCCATATAAATTCAAAATTGTGGTCCTAGGTAGTAAAGTCGAAAGCGCATCCCATAAGGATAGAGAAAAAACTTCACCACTCAGTACTAGCAATTTCAACGAAGTCTGAATCTGCATGCTATGTTGCCTTTGCAAAACAGGAAGGATTGCTCTCATAAGTGAAGGGACAGCTGTAAGTCTATTTATAGAGTAGGCCTGCAGCAATAATTTATATACTTATCACAAATTAAATTGGAATATAAGTAACTGTAAAACTAATAAGTACCAAAAACAAGAGAAAGAAAAAAGAAAAACAAGAAAGAAAGTCGAAGGCACATATGGAATGAACATTCAGAATGTACTACTGTACAAACTTCAAAACAGAAATTTTCATCATATAGTGAATAGTTTTACTCATAATAAACAGTCCTTGTGTTTATTCATATGGATGTAGAAATGTAAGAGTGCATGTGACTTAAACCAACACTTCAGAATCTAGACTTTCCTGATGGACATAAAAAAAATACTAAAGTGCTTGCATTGCATAGATAGCTACAAGCGATGACTGCAGATTCCCTACAAAAGGCACAGTGCCCTCATAAACACAACCTTTATCAGGGAATAACTAGAATGCAGCGAATACCTGGTTCAGGTGGCCCAGTACATGCACAAAAATGTGGAGCCTCGTAAGACTAAACTTACTGAAACTACAGAAAAATAAAATAATAAAGACTTTCATATTTTTTAGAGAAAAAAAAAAGTTTGAGCAGATATATAGATGATAATTGCAGGTATAAAATGACAGCCTCTTTCTAGTAGAGAAGAAAGAATGCTCTTTTATATGGTCTAGGGATAGTTAAATGCAAGAAGTTGAGCATTTAAATTAAATCTAAATTCTGATTGAATCTTCATTAATTTGCAAATTTAATTGTTCCAGTTGAATCCATAGATGAAGAAAACATCTATCACTTTGAGGAAACATTTTGGAAATTACAAAGGTAGTCCAGAAGCAAAAGCAATTCTCAATTTAACAAGAAAAGGAAAACTTCCAGTTATATTTAATGAACTAGCAGAAAGACAAGTGTTGAGAATTATAAGACAGAAATACTGAATGGGAAAAAAAAATATGCGCTTTAAATTTAAAATGAATTTCTACTCTTAAATAAAATAAATTTTTAATAACATTACCACGCAAAAGTAACTGTAATTTAAACTGAGAAACCTCAAGAAACAAAGAAAAGACTAAAGAAATGTTTAAAACCTTAAGAAGGTAGTGTACCTGTAGAACATTGACAAGAGAAAATGGATACTCTTTCAGCTCATGGAAAGGAGGTATAACCAGTGTACATGTAGTAAGCATAGCACTGAGAAATTCTTGCAGGTGGTCGATAAAGCTTGTCGATGTTTTGAACAATAGAGCTTCCTCTCCATGTAGGGGATACAATTCTTGCATCCACCAAAAGCGATTTAAGAGGCCTTAAGAGAAATAAAATGAGATCACATCATCAAAACACATATAACTACAAAGAAAACTAGGTTAAGGAAGTGATCAATTGATCAGAATGAAATCAAATAATCATTAGCATAGCTGGTAAAGTTTACCAAGTGATCTAGGATGGAATTCTTTTCACAATTGGGAGACGTTAAGCGCGAGAGGCTCCCTATTCTGAAGCCCAGAGATGGGATAGCAAAGAACTAGAAAAAGATATGAAGCTGTGGTTTACTTATTTTTTGAGACAGGGAAGTATAGAATCTCTAATGTTTGCAAAGACATGAGAAAACAAGCAAAGACTGGAAGGAGCTGTTAGAGAGAGATGCAAGTTGTCCAATCATCTTCAAGCAGCAAAAAAGAAAACGTTTATCATAAATCAGCACTTTTCCCTCTTGAAGGTTTCTAAACCAAAAAAGTCCAAGCTATAAAATTAAAGAAAATGTTCCCCACAATTATGCAGGTTAATGCCTCCCTTGAAGACAAATATCAAGTCAGGATATAAAGAGTACATTAATGAATGATAGTATCACAAAAATTAAATAAAATCAATCAATCAATCAATAAACTGCATAAAAACCAATGAATTGAATAAAATAAAACCAAACTGTAAGCTCAATAGCTTTCAATCTTAATAACTTTCAAATTTTTCATCTCATGCTAATGGCCTACCAAGCTGCAGGTAGCCAAAGTGGAAAGATCAAGCAGCTATAGGCATAGGCATAAGCATAAGCATAAGCTTGTCTCCTATGATTATGAATAAATGAACTAGAAAGATGATAAAGCATTTGGATCTCTTGAAAGCAATTCTTGGGGAGGAAAAACTTGAATTGCTAACATGGTTTGGCATGCACTTAATAGGACCAAACATGCTACGGTAACATAGATATCTTCAAAATCCAACAGTAGAGTATGAACAATAATATCAAACGAGCCCCCCCCCCCCTTTGTACGGTAAAATCTTCCATCTGATCCATATGCATAGCACAACGCAACCAGTGAAGCCAAATGCAGACAATAAACTGCAGATTTTTTATATGGCAAATAACAAACTACACTAACCGCTTACCTTGTTCAGTCCCACACACGCCTTTAGGCTTCCCAGTCGATCCAGAAGTGTACATCAAATAACAGAACAATCTCTCTTTCTCATTTTCACAAGGCCAAGCTAATTCCGACGGACCACCACTACACTCGCTGTCTTCCATCGAAAAACACAAGACACGACAACCACTACGATCCACAAGCCAATCTGCTTCATTAATATCCTTATTACCACCTTTACCAAACGACGATCGAGAAGTAATAATAAGGGCCGCATTGGCTGAAGCAACAATTGACAATACTCTATCTCTCGGCCACGATGGATCAATAGGCAAGAACGCTTCTCCACACCTCAAAATTGAGAAAACAGAAATTATGTATTCCACTGAAGGTGGCATATATATTCCCACTATTTTTGGGTTATATGCACTCGCGGTCTCAGCTTGATTCTTGCTAGGATTGTTGCTGCCTTTACCTAAAGATATTTTAAAATAAACAAAAATTGTCAATTCTTTTTGAAGTCCATGCTTAGCTTTAAATTCTCTAGTTTCTTTACTGTAAAAAAAAAAAAAAGATAATTACCTGGAGGGGATTGGGGTTTGATAAGGTGAGGATCATCAGCACCATCAAGAATGGAGCGGAGGCGAGAGGAGAGGGAATCAACGGAGCTGAACACATTAGCGAAAGTGAAACATTGGTCGCCTTCATAAATTGGAGCAGTAGTAGAAGCGATCAATTCTCTAGAGATTTGAGTTTGGGGCCCACTAGAAGCAGCAGCTGAAGAAGATGATGATGGTGCAGCATGTATGACAGCGACTTTTGGGGGGTTTTGAGCTGCTGCTTTAAGAAAGAGGTGTGATAAGCAGCAATGCTTATGCTTCTGATGATGCTGCAGCTGCTTCTCTTGGCTTTTAGAGCTTCCACTGCAACGTCTCATTGTTTTCGTTTTAGGTCCCCTAATGGAATTTTGGTTTTGAAAGTTATTTATAGCGGAGTGAAGATAGGATCTTCTAACTTGGAGTTTTTTCAAGTACTAGCACGGCACAGACTGTCAAATAAAATATTTTTCAAACTAGCACCAACTATTTATTATAGGAGTTAACTAGTAAACTGTTTCACACGATATCTTCTCTTTTATATTTTATATATATAATATTTAAGTAATCAATTCAACTGAGCTTAATAAACTTTATTAATTTAATAATATTATTAGAAAATAAAATATTAATAAAAAAATAAAAAAAATCAATTTAATATAAAAAATAAATGTTTATCAATTTTATAAAAATATATTATTATAATATTCCAAAAACATCCAGTAATCATATTTGTTAACAAAATTAAAATTAAATGAGAATAGAATAATTTTATAAAAACAAATACAAATATAAAAAAGTAAGACAAAAAAAGTTAATTATTGTTAACTTTTCAAACAATAATCCGAGTTATAAAAGCAAAAGCATTAAATATGAAATAATCATGAGGGTTAAAATCAAAAAAACAAAAAGATTCAAAAACAAATAAAAATAATGAATGTTAAAATTGAAATAAAAAATAAATCAAAAACAACAATAAATTTTAAATTTGAGAGTTAAATTGAAAAGAATAAAAGCATTAACAAAATGAAAAAAATCAAAGACAAAAAAAAAAAAAGCCAATACACTACAAACTTGGATTGAAGGGTGTAACTAAAAATAATGAAACTTTCATAAAAGATTCAAGGAAAAAAAATAAAAAATCATAAGAATAAATATCTAAACATAATTAAAAAATGAATATATAGAATTTTTCAACGTGTTTTTTTACCCTAAACAAAACTTATAGATGTAAATCAAAAATTTATTCATGCATGTAATTAAACAACCGAATAACCATTGTCTAAAGCATTGAAAAGAAATCATTAGCAATAAACAAAACTGAAATTGAGAAAATCAAGCGAAAAATAAAGATTAAGATATCTAATATTACGGATTATTTACTTGGTTATATTTAATAGATTACTCTATCAAAATAAATGTGTAACATAAAAACACATAAAATTTATAATAGAAATTGGCACACGTATAAAACTTAATGAACAATAATTTTAAAAAAATAATGCAAGATTACATATGTGAAAACTCTTATAAAAAATCAATATTTAAAAAAAAAAACAAATTTAATCTATATAAAAAATTTAAAAAAAATCACAAATTAATTATACCGACCTCTCTAAAAATTAAACATACTCAATATCATTTTAAAATAATCATAATAATCTAAATAAAATATAAACCCAAAATTTATTTGAAAACATATAAACAAATAATGCATTATTTTAAAAAAAAAAACTAAAAATTAAAAAAATATAAAAAAAAACCAGGTCTGGCATTACTAGGCCTAGTGTCTGGCCTAATAAAACAATGGCTCGTACATGGGCCTTTATTATTTAAAAAAGTTTAATGGCCTCCGTAATTATTCAAAAAAAAAACCATATGTCATGTTCTTAACCTATAATTCGGTAGTGTTGATGCGAACCTCGTGATCACGTGGTCACGCAACCCACAATCAAGATTGAGATCTGATCCTGGAAAGTCGAAATAGGTCTGATAGGAGTGTGACACAATGGAAACCTGCCCCAAGGCACCAACACTATTGGAATGAGTAGAATGACGCCACGAAGCCAATTAATCTTCGATAAGTCAGATTCAGTTCGTTCAAGAACTAAACAATGCAAGAATCACTCTCACACGTTAGAACTGAAAAATTCAGAATAATATTCATCAAAGCTGCCGAAATTTTGGCCTACATGAGTTTAAATAGTTCTTGAAAAGTTAACCCTAATGGACCCCTTATGTGGACTTATATGAGGTCCACTCAAAACTGGCTGAAAACCCTAAACTGAAAAGCCCATAACTTAATCCAAACAAGCCTTGGATCCTAGCTTAAAATAAAGTATTAATTAAGCCCAAACAAGCCTTGGGTTGTAGCTAACAAAATAAAATAAAGCCCGTAATATTAAATCCATGTTCTGCCATGAGAAAAAGAGAATGAACTAAAATAGTACATAACTGATTGAAAGCTTATTTATAGCCTTCCATGTAGCCCCTTAATCCTAGAAACAAAAGGAAAAGGTAGCCACCATGTTGTTTCCAAGTTGTAGTAGAATTCTTTTGTTTCCTTTGTTGTCCTCATCTCATGGCCCAAATAAGGTTGTATTGGACCCCTCTTGTACATGCATAAGATGTACTTGGATCTCCTCTTGATACTCCAATGGACCTTTCAATTCTGACTTGGTGGAAACCTTCAAAACCAATGCATTCAATGTGTCTTTCAATGTCTTTGTCTTGGACCGAGTTATTGGTCCATTTGGAACATGTAATGGGTCCTTGCTAGTGTTTCTGGGCTGGTCCACATCATCCCCTCTCTCCTCGAAAGGATTCGACCTCGAATCAAATCTGTGTCAAACAACGTAAGATCAGCAACATTAAAGGTAACACTAACACTATACTCACCTGGAAGGTCAATTTTGTATGCGTTGTCATTGATTCTCTCTAAAACCTGAAATGGACCATCACCACGAGGCTGTAATTTTGATTTCCTTTGGTTAGGAAATCGTTCCTTACACATGTGCACCCAAACCCAATCACCGGGTTGGAAAACAACCAGTTTACGTCCCTTATTTGCTTTAGAAGCGTAAAGTTTATTCTTTTTCTCTATTTATAGTCGAACTCCCTTATGGAGTTCTCTCACCATCTTTGCCTTCTTTTCACCATCTAAACTTACCCTTTCTTCAAAACGCAAAGGAATTAAGTCCATAGGAGTTAGTGGATTAAAACCATAAACAATTTCAAAAGGAGAAAAAGTAGTAGTCGAATGCACAGTTCTATTATAAGCAAACTCAACAAAAGGCAAACATTCTTCCCAACTTTTCAAATTCTTTTGAATTACAACACGTAAAAGTTGGGATAATGTTCTATTCACTACCTCAGTTTATCCATTTGTTTGAGGATGGCATGTTGTCGAAAATAAGAGTTTAGTTCCCAACTTTCCCCGTAAGGTCTTCCAAAAGTAACTAAGGAGCTTAACATCACGATCTGACACTATACTCTTAGGAATGCCATGCAAATATACAATCTCCCTAAAGAACAAGTCTGCAATATGAGATGCATCATCTGTTTTATGGCATGCAATGAAATGTGCCATTTTAGAAAACTTATCAACCACAACAAAAATAGAGTCTCTACCTTTCTTTGACCTAGGTAAACCTAAAACAAAGTCCATAGAGATATCTACCCAAGGTTCAATAGGCACAAGTAATGGTGTATATAGTCCATGCGGTTGTACTCTAGATTTTGCCTTTCTACAAGCAATGCATTGTTCACAAATTTGTTGCACATCTCTTTTCATCTTTGGCCAATAGAAATGCTCATGCAATACATCCAAGGTTTTTGCGACCCCAAAGTGACCCATTAAACCACCCACATGTGCTTCACGAACAAGCAATTCACGCAAAGAACTAGCAGGAACACACAATCTATTCTCTTTGAACAAATAACCATCCATCAAATAAAACTTACCAAAAGCCGAATGTCCACATATTCAAAACCTAACAATCTAGTATTCATGGTGTGTAAAAGAATATACCTACGCGAGAGTGCATCAGCTACGATGTTCTCTTTCCCTTGCTTATACTTGATTATGTAAGGAAAAGTTTCAATGAATTCAACCCATATTGCATGCCTCCTATTCAACTTACCTTGTCCTTTCAGATGTTTCAAGGACTCATGATCCGAATGGACTACGAACTCTTTTGGCCACAAGTAATGCTGCCATATCTCAAGTGCTCTTACCAAAGCATAGAGTTCTTTATCGTAAGTGGGATAGTTCAAGGTCGCTCCACTTAACTTCTCACTGAAATACGCAATAGGTCTCCGATCCTGCATCAAAACAGTACCTATTCCTATTCCAGACACATCACATTTTATTTCAAATGCTTTCGTAAAGTCAGGTAAAGCCAAAACAGGTGCAGAACATAATTTGTCTTTCAAAAGAACAAAAGCCAACTCTTGTTCCTCCCCCCATCTAAACCCAACTGACTTTTTAACAACTTCATTCAAGGGCGCAACTATTGTGCTGAAATCTTTCACAAAACACCTGTAAAAACTAGCTAACCCATGAAAACTCCTTACCTCACTTACCGATTTGGGTGTAGGCCAATCCCGGATGACCTTAACTTTCTCCTCATCCATCTCAAAACCCTGTGCAGTTACAACATAGCCAAGAAACACAATTTTCTCCATGCAAAAGGCACACTTTTTAAGATTAGCATACAATTTCTCACTACGCAACACACTAAGTACATTACGCAAATGATCAAGATGCTCAGTTAAGTTCTTGCTATATATCAAAATGTCATCAAAATACACAACCACAAACTTACCTATGAATGCACGCAACACATGATTCATTAAATGCATAAATGTACTAGGTGCATTTGTAAGTCCAAACGACATTACTAACCATTCATACAAACCATGCTTAGTCTTAAATGTTGTTTTCCACTCATCACCTTCTTTCATCCTAATTTGATGGTACCCGCTTTTCAAGTCAATTTTAGAGAAAATACAGGATCCATGTAACTCATCTAACATGTCATTAAGCCTAGGAATGGGATGTCTATACTTTACCGTTATGTTGTTGATGGCCCGGAAATCAACACACATCCTCCATGTTCCATCCTTCTTTGGCACAAGTAGCACGGGTATAGCACACGGGCTCATACTCTCATGAATGTAGCCCTTTTCTATCAGCTCATCAACTTGCCTTTGAAGCTCCTTCATCTCCTCGGGATTGCTTCTATAAGCTGATCGGTTAGGAATTGAAGCTCCGGGTATGAAATCAATCTAATGCTCTATCCCCCTCAATGGTGGTAATCCGCTAGAAGTATCGTCGGGAAACACATCATCAAACTCCTGCAACAAAGAAATAGCAACACTAGGCACAATATAATCAAGATCATTAGTATTAAAGGAAGCCTCTTTGTACACAAGTAAAATCATTGGATTGTTTGTGAAAAATGTAGATCTGACCTCACCCTCTCTAGCATAAAAATTGGGTTGTTTCTTTAGTTTTTCCACACAATCCTCATCACACTTACTGACTTTCTTCACTCCTCTTGTCTTACCTACACTCTCGGCCAGATTTGGGTGTTTTTGAGTTGTGGTCGAATGGTTTGATTTGTTTGGAGTGTTGGCCGAATATTTGCTTGTGTTTGGATGGGTAGCCGAATGGGTTGTAGTGGTTTGGGTTCTAGTCGAATCTGATGTTCTTCTCTCCTCTTGTTCCTCACCTTGATTTTCTCTCCCCATCACCTCATGCTCACTTTTTAGCTTTATTTGATCATCATACACCTGTTTGGGTGTAAGAGGTACAAGAGTGATGGTTTTACCATCTTTTACAATGGTATACCTATTTTTAACCCCATCATGAATTGCTTTCCTATCATATTGCCATGGTCTCCCCAACAAGATGTGACTTGCTTGTATTGGTACCACGTTGCACAGAACTTCATCAATATATTTCCTAATCGAAAATGGAACCACAACCTGTTTAGTCACTTTTACTTCACCACTATCATTCAGCCATTGCAATCTATATGGTTTAGCATGCTTAGCAGTACATAAATTTAGTTTACTAACAAGGGTGGCACTACAAACATTAACACAACTTCCACTATCTATAATTAAACCACACACCTTGCTTTGTACATAACAACGCGTATGGAAGATGTTCTCCCTTTGTTCATTAGTATCATCTTCCTTGACCTGAACTTAAAGTGTTCGCCTTATAACCAAGGACTCCTCAACCGGTAATGCTAACTCATCCCCATCACTATCCTCCAATGGTGGCATGGCTTCATAATCAGAACTGTCACTTTCAGATTCCACATCACCATTATCTCTAATCATCATGATTCTCTTGTTTGGACACTCTGAAGCATAATGTCCATGTCCCTGACACTTGAAACATTTAACATCACGAGTACGTTTAGGTTGAGTTTCAGATTTACCTTTGGCATCAGTAGGGACATCAACTTTAGCCTTTGGTGGTTCAGTTCTAGAAGGACCAAAGGATCTTGGCCGGACAATACCCTCTCTCTTTAGATTCGGCTTTCAAAATGATGACGAACCCGAATTAAATGCTGGCCGAGCATGCCCCTTCCTAAGTTGTCTCTCCACCTTTGTCGCCATGTGAACTATGTCCTCTAGCTCCACATAGTGTTGTAGCTCAACCACATTAGCAATGTCCCGATTCAACCCATTAAGAAATCTAGCCATGGTGGCTTCTCTATCCTCAACAACATTAGCCCGAATCATTGCTATCTCCATCTCTTTGTGATTTTCATCTACTGTTTTATAACCTTGATTCAGACCTTGGAGCTTTAGATATAAGTCTCTATAATAGTGGTTTGGCACAAATCGTCTCCTCATTAAGACTTTTATCTCCTCCCAAGTCTGAACGGGTCGCTCCCCATTCCTCCTCCTACAGATCACAATCTGATCCCACCAAATCAACGCATACTCCGTAAACTCAATTATCACCAATTTCACCTTTTTCTGTTCAGAATAGCTATGGCAATAAAAAAATCCAATCTACCTTTTTCTCCCACTCCAAATAAGCCTCGGGATCGTTTTTACCTTGAAAGGTAGGAATTTTCAGTTTAATGGTGTCCAAGTCCCCATCCATATCTTTATAAGTGCTCATGCCATGGAAATTCACATTCCTCCTAGCCCTGTTCGGTCCAGACCTGATTCCTTGGCCAACTGATGCAAAATCATAGTCATCTTCACCCCTATCTGCGTATTCATCAACAAACTCTTCAAAATCAGATCTGACATTTCATACCGCCATACGGACCGTATTTCCCCGGCGATCAGCCCCACTATTCTATTGCTGTATCGAATTCACCTCATCTTTCAGATCCTTGTACGTCCTAGACAACAGCTCAAGTTGCTGGCCTATGGATCGCAATTGGAAAGCTACGTCAACGTTTTGTGTCGCTGATTCGTTGTTTTCAGACATTCTTTGAATCTGTAAAATTTGTTCAGTAGCACAAATATATCCTCACACCTCTCGTGTATCACACAAAACAAAAATCAAGGCTTTTCACTCTATTAAGCTCTCTACGCCTTTTACCTCACAACTTGCTTTCTTTTGGTTCTTTAGGAACTGAAATCAACAAATCAAAGTCAGTAGCTTTCACGGCACACTCTAATTATAATTTTCAAACTCAAGAATAAAAAAAATATATTGAAAACAAAGCAAAACAAAACTACGATTACGATTTTGCGAGTAGCAATGCAAATTCGTGCGAATTGTGGACGAAACGAAGACACGAAATAAAACAAAAGTGAATATTAGCGAAAAAAATTACTTGACTCCTAGATAACCCAAATATAAGAGAAATTAAAAGATTCGGACAAATCTAAACAGTATAGATCATGTTCTCAAACTTGACGCAAATCTATCCTATTACGTAATTTTTACGTAACAGAATTGAAACCCAGACCAAACGATCTCCAAATGACCTCAAATTCAATATTTAGTAATAGAATACTATGAAAACACCAAAAATCAATTTATAGGTCATTCCATTATGTCTAGGTACCCAAACCCCTTGTATGATCAGTTTGCGGTAGAATTGAACCTCCAATTAAAACCTCCAGAAACGGATATCAAAATAATCCCAAATTTAATATGTGGTGTGATCGCATACCGAGTACTCGGAATATGAAGTTTCAATAGATTCCAAGGTGTTTTACCTAGGGTTCACTAAGAGTAGTGTTT
Source organism: Populus alba x Populus glandulosa (assembly GCA_033617975.1). NCBI lineage: Eukaryota > Viridiplantae > Streptophyta > Magnoliopsida > Malpighiales > Salicaceae > Populus > Populus alba x Populus glandulosa. Next base: position 7,406,082 of record CM066161.1, read on the forward strand.
CTACGGCAGAATTGAAACTCGAATTCAAACCTCAAGCAAATAATATCAGAATAAGCCCAACTTTGATATATGATGTGATCCCACCCCCAATAGACTGAATATGAAGTTTAAATTGATTTTGAGGTGGTTTTCTTATGGTTCACCAAGATTTGTGTTTCTGCGACAAAAATTGAATGATCCTTCAAATTTCAACTAATAACTCTTTTCTCTATTTCTTTCTATTTTTTTTTCTTTTTAATAAACTGATATGATTAGAGACTGTAACCAAATGAAATATAATTTTTTTTTTTTGCTTAGATGACGCAGACTCGAAGAACAAGAAGATGGACGCAAACACTGAAAAACTTAAGGGAACACTAAAGAAAAAAAAAACAAAAATAACAGAATGATATGACCTTGTTTCGGAGCCTAGCTCTGATACCAACTGATGCGAACCTCATGATCACGTGGTCACGCAACCCACAATCAAGATTGAGATCTGATCCCGGAAAGCCGAAATAGGTCTGATAGGAGTGTGACACAATGGAAACCTGCCCCAAGGCACCAACACTATTGGAATGAGTAGAATGATGCCACGAAGCCAGTTAATCTTCGATAAGTCAGATTCAGTTCGTTCAAGAACTGAAGAATGCAAGAATCACTCTCACACGTTAGAACTGAAAAATTCAGAATAATATTCATCAAAGCTGCCGAAATTTTGGCCTACATGAGTTTAAATAGTTCTTGAAAAGTTAACCCTAATGGACCCCTTATGTGGACTTATATGAGGTCCACTCAAAACTGGCCGAAAACCCTAAACTGAAAAGCCCATAACTTAATCCAAACAAGCCTTGGATCCTAGCTTAAAATAAAGTATTAATTAAGCCCAAACAAGCCTTGGGTTGTAGCTAACAAAATAAAATAAAGCCCGTAATATTAAATCCATGTTCTGCCATGAGAAAAAGAGAATGAACTAAAATAGTACATAACTGATTGAAAGCTTATTTATAGCCTTCCATGTAGCCCCTTAATCCTAGAAACAAAAGGAAAAGGTAGCCACCATGTTGTTTCCAAGTTGTAGTAGGATTCTTTTGTTTCCTTTGCTGTCCTCATCTCATGGCCCAAATAAGGTTGTATTGGACCCCTCTTGCACATGCATAAGATGTACTTGGATCTCCTCTTGATACTCTAATGGACCTTTCAATTCTGACTTGGTGGAAACCTTCAAAACCAATGCATTCAATGTGTCTTTCAATGTCTTTGTCTTGGACCGAGTCATTGGTCCATTTGGAACATGTAATGGGTCCTTGCTAGTGTTTCTAGGCTGGTCCGCATCAAGTGTGGTGGCTGGAAAAATAGGGTTCTTTGTTGTTTTCACCCAAAACATCATTTTCAACTCATTTTTTACCCAAAACATCTAAAAAACACCCTATGGACCTTATTAAACCAATAAATGGCCACCAAAAAGCCAATAAACCACCCCAAAATCCACCTAGAAAAAAATTTCTTCCTTAGCTCAGATCTATTATTTTAAATGTTTCAAGGTAAACAAACACCTAAATGTAACTACCCCTCTTCATATGGAATCTTCTAACATAAAAACCAATTGTTTTGGTAGCTGGAATTTTCCTCAATGACCACTTTCTCTAAGCTGGAATTAGACAACTCCCTCTCTCTCCTCCCAATAGAAAAGGATTAAAAAAAAAGAAAAATGAAGTTAGATACAAAATGCATTGTCTTCAAATTCGAAGGACAAATCACCTAATATCTAAAAAAATATGGAGGATTAAAATGAATGTTTCAACAAAACTTTCAACCCACCCCCCATATTACCTGTGATTTTCACTTCAATCTCTTAGCTTTCAATTCAACTCTTCTTCCTATAAACATATGCCATCGAAGGCTAATTTGGGCTCAAAAGGGCCAAATTGCCTAAAATAATAGTTCAAGGACCAAAGTAAAAATTGTAAAAAAAAAAAACTACTCCAATTCACAACAAATTGTGAGAGAGTGCATGGTAATTCATGTATAGTAAAAGGTTAGTGTTTTTTAGTTTTGTTTGTAATATGTGCAAATACATGTGTTATTTATATAAATATAACATATGCACAACTCTCTCTTTTTTCTCCAACAAATTAATTCAACCTCTCAAAAATCAACCTTCGTATTTTATAAATAATAAAATGAACAAAAATAATTTAATAGTCATGAAAAAATGACATGACATGACATGAGAAGACAAGGAAGAAAAAAAATGAATAAATGAATGATAACATCAGAAACATACTGGAGCTTCGATAAAGATATTTATAATACCATTAAAAAGATATTGACAAGATAAATTTATAGATATCATAAAAAATCAACTTCAAAACTAATGATAAAATATTAGTAAATAAGCATGTTATTATCCTTAGACAGCATGTGTAACTAACTATAATCAATTATCTCGTGAAAAAAATTGCTCAAATATGAATTATTATATTATATTACAATTACAATTACATTTGACATTATAATAACAATTATTATAATTACTAACAAAACATAGGCCGGGTGAAAAAATTTGGTTCATTTGTTATTTAGATTTGTTCAAGGTAATTTAATTTTTTCATAACTTTTTACATAATTAAATTACTTGGTTACCCTTAAAAAATAATAACTTTGGTCTATGAGCTTTTTTGATATCTCATTTCAGCATGCACAGGCTAAGTACTTCATTGCCCTTGAAATTAAAAAAATATATATTAGGCTTGGTTTTAGGGGCTTATTAGTCGTTTCACTTTGGTTTTTGAGTAATTATCATGTGGTCTCAAGGGTGATTTGATCATTTACTTAATAAAAAAATAAAAAAGAAAAATTTGTTCACATGTTCTATGCAAGTGAGCCACCTCTTTTGTCTTCTGACAGCACATGTGGTGGTTCACAATAGAGAAAAACCAGCTTTCTTGATGGTTTTGTTTCTGAATGGCAGGGGCTACATTTTGAGGCAACACGTGTGGCTTAACTCATAACAGTTTGGCAGGATTGACTTTCTTTTTTTCTTTTTCTTTTTGGGCTTTAATGCTTGCCCTTGCAAAATTTCACGACAAATCTTTAACTTTTGAATTAGTTTATAAAATTGAGTTTGTTTTTTGATTTCATCCTTTATCAAATTTTTTTCATTTCAAATTTTTTCCTTCTTCTTTTAATTGTTATTTATTTTATTTGAGAAGGTTTTTAGAATTGGTTGTTTTTTTTTTGTTTGTTTTTTTACAATTTCTTCCTTCTTCATTATATTTACATATCAAATATTATTTTCATTCTTTTGATTGCTATTTTTTAACCTTGACAAGTTTTTTAAATTGATTTTTTTTTATTTTATCCTTCAATAATAAATTCAGCTTCTTGATTGACCTCATGTCTAGGATTTAACATGTTGTGAATTTGAGAGACTAATACAGGCTTAAGAGATTTGTCTAAGTTTATTTGTTGTTTTTTTTTCTTTTTTAAACTCATGTTTTTTAATTTCATCATTTCACATTTAATTTAATTGGATATTGGTCTTTGTAATTTTATTTCTTTTCTTTAGATATGATTTTTCATTGATTTTAAAAACATCTTGAGTCTTTGTTAAATTTTTCTTTTTTTTAAAAAAATGTTTTTTAATTAAATTAGATTAATTTCTCAATAATTATTTTTAAAAAATACATAATCCAGTATGTCATCATCTTCATTTATTTTAATATTTTTAAAGTTAGCAAAAACTATTGACCAGCAGTGTAGTGCATATAAAAAAACTAGTAGTGTAACTAAAACTAATGGTCAAAATATATAAGGTGTGTACTGTGCACGCCCACAAAACTATGGACCACCAAAATGTTTTTGTCTGTGCATGAAAGCTGAAGCAAGAAAAACAAGGATACAAAAGGTCATCAAGTCACATTAGCACTTCAACACCAACACACCCCACCGTTAGATGAAGAACGTAATTCTAACAGCACCCAAAATGGCCTTTGTTGAAGCTCGGAGGAGGTAGCATGTGCCACTTTAATATAATGGGCTCCTCACACGTCGACGCTTGTAAGACATGCTTAAGATAGTTGTTTTTTTGCTCCCTATTTTTTTATGTCATTTCAATTTAGACTGTGGTTTCACACAATTGTTTTTATTTGATCATCAAATCCTTGATAACTCCTTAATTTAATCCCAAATTTCATCATACCTGAGGCTAATAGAGACCCAACTAGGAAAAAAAGACATATTGCTTGTCCAAGCTTGCTTATTATAGTCGCATTCATGACCCGGATCATAAATTTTACTAGTTGACCCAAGTTAACTATAGCGATGCAATATGATATTGGTTTTTTTAAAAATGTTATAACTCTTTAATTTAGTACCTATTTTCATCCAACCTGAGACCAATTAAGACTTAATTAAGGCTTAATCAGGGAGGAAAAAAAAAGAAAGGAAAAGGAAAAAGGATAGATTGACTACCCATATTAGCCTATTATGGTCATATACATTCTCCCGTTGTAGATTTTGCTGGTTAGCCAAGGTCAACATAAATATGTCGTTGTATTTTCATTTCACTCTTTAAATTTTTTTTTATGATTTAATCCTGGGATAATTTGGTGTTTTGAATTTAACCAAAGGCGACATGAAAATATTTTGGTGCCAAATTGGTATTTGAATGAGGCAACTAGTTTGTCACTTGGCCTACTAGGTGAAACGAGACATTGATTTTTATTTGCATTTATTAACGCATATAATGGTCAATTAATATTATCTATCACATACGTCAAGTTTTCAATTAACATTTCAAATTTTTTATATGCAGAAAAAGTTAATGATGCCTGTATTTTTTATTCAATAATTGACTTCTGCTCCAACCCACAACAAACTGCCCGTTTGGGGTTGAGGTTGAACCTGCTTTTGGACAAATTTTGAAATTGTTTTTTTTGTTTTTGCTAAAATTGAGTACGGTTTGTACTTTTTGAATCGTTTTGATGTGCTGATATCAAAAATGATTTTTAAAAAATGAAAAAACATTATTGGCATGCTTTTCGGCACGAAAAGCTATTTGAAAAGCAACAGCTACCACACTCCCAAACACCCTCAAAGTGTGTGCACCTAGCCTAGTTTTATATACTAAAATAAATGGGTAACTGCTTTATTATTCTCATTGTTATGTCCACCTAACTCTTTTTTTTTATTTTTATTTTTTCTCTTTTCAATTTCATTTTTTATGGCCTAATTAGATGAGATTAGAACTTTTAATAAAAATACTAATTTAAAAGAAATAGGAAACTTTATTCTACTTCACTGTTCACTTGAATTTTATTTTTATTTTTAATTTTCAAACTTTTTTGGATCATGTAATTCAATTACATTAATGGCCTAATTAAAGGAAATAGGGTTTGCAATCATGGTAAAGAAAAAATTCCTTCACTAAAATAATAATAATAATAATAAAATACTCATGTTAAAAGGGGAATTTAATTTAGATTTGAGAAAGATATCTTTTTTCTTATTTCAAGTAATTTAAATTCTTAACAAACCTTTATTTTAAATATAATTCCTTTTTAGTAGAAAAGTGTAATCCTAATAAAAAAAAATATAATTGTTTTGAAGAAAATTAAAACTTTTTTTATGATGATATTAAAGATTGCTTTATGGATAATTAATTATTAGCACAATATGAGGAATTCTATAGTAATGTGCTCATTAATATTGAATAATATATATATATATATATATATATATATATTCTTATTGTTTTTTATTTTTTTCAATTAAGGACCCTTGATAAAAAAAAATCTTGTTTAAATATTATATTAATAAGAAAAGCAGAAATTATACTAGAAATACTTTTCAATGAAGGTTATTCTAACAAAAAAAAAAACATTGAAGAGCTCCCTATAATTATAAGATTATATATATCTTAGTACACATTTATTTTAGTTTTTTATTACTCAATCTTTTATTGGAACAAACAAATTTGTTAGCATTTATTAACATATATAATGATTGATTTATTTTATTAAATGCAATTATCAACTTTTTAGTTTTCGATTAAAGTTTTTCTTGATGGTAAAAAATATTAACAACATTCAAGTCTTTTTTAGTTAAAAAAAACTACTTCACCTCATAGCATAGCACGGGGAATCAAACCACTAATATATTAAAACAAAAAAACCTTATGGCGCTTCATTGGTCATATAAATTGTAAAGTGTTTAATTTTGTTTCTAGTTTTCAAACTTTTTTTTTCTTTCAATTGAATCCTTTTTATGACCTAATTAGATGAAATTGGGTTTGTAATTATGGTACAAATACCATATTAATTTCAAAACAACAAACGACACACTTTATTAAAAGTGACAACGTAGTTTTAAAACCTAACAAGGTTTTAGCATTTTTAACATGAATATAAGATAACCTCCTTTATAAAGTTCAGTAAAAAAAAAAAACAGGTTAACAATGTAACGCCTTTTTATTTTCATATCAGTTTCCTATATCAAACATTTGACAACATTCATCAAGCACCTTTTTCATTATTTTTAGTTGATCACTATATATGTTGGTAATATATTAGTGATGATATGTTATGTACTCTTATTCTTTATAAATGCAACTTACCAACTTTTAGAGTCAATACCTAAAATTCTTGCAATATTTTATTAAATAATTGAGAATCTCATTATGACACTCATATTTTATATTTGAATTATACCAATTACAGTATGATGGTTGTATGAGATTTGACGAGGTTGATGTAGTGTGTTTGTTACTCAAAAGGTAATAGTAAATGATGCCACGCAACAAAGGTATGTCAATCTTGAATAATTTTACTAGAGAAGCAAATGATTTTGTGGGACTTTATAATACCTGAGATGATTGGATTGGATGTTAAGGTAAAAAACTTGAATGATCATGGTCAAGATTCCCAATTTAAAAACCATCTCTTGATTTGTCAGTTAATATGACACAAAAACCCATGACTAGATTCTTGATCTCTTCTGATATTAGGCCTTACTCAATCATTTATACCACAATCACCATATCCATAAAATGGGTTGATAAGTTACCAATTAATTATTCATACCATGAAGCCTTTACAATGTCCATGAAAATGAAGGATAACTCATTCTCATATAGAAGAGGGTATTTTTATGGAACCATTTCACATAACCTCAAAGCATATTCATTAATTGACTCATTATTTATTTTCTCCATTCTTAGAAAGTCATTCATACTTAGAATCACCTCCAAGTTGAGTCCATACTATTTCAAGAAGGACTTAACCAAGCTCTTTCATTTTTTTTATTTTGGAGTTATCTAACCTATGTACCAGCTAAAACATGTCTAACTAAACTTTTATGAAACTAATGGATCATTTTTTTTTCTCATCATGAACAACCTTAGTTATTTTACTATAGTACACCTTGATATGGGTCTTTTGACATTGTGTTCTTGTATACATGAAAAATCCAGATACTTTGAATCTTTTATAAATGCCAACATCTGGCACATGACATATTTTATTAGTTGAAAAAGGCTTATACAAGTCTTCTTCTTCAATAGCCTTAATCCTTTTTATAGTTAGGCTATATACACTATTTTTCTCTAAAAATGATAACCACTCCTATTAAATTAACTTGTTAATCTGCTTCTAAATCCTCGATAATGATCAATAAAATATCCTACAATTATTGTATTGTGTTTACACTTAGCACTTTTATACCATTTTAAAATGTATTCATAAAGTTTTGATAGATGTTGACAAGAGGGAATGAAAAAAAAGATGATTTATGGCATTTGTTTATGGTTTAGACCGAGTTGAAATAAAGATGAAGGTATTTGTGGTACTTGACTTTTAGAAAAGAGTGTCAAATATCATAAGATTGAAAAAAGATGCACTAGTAACAGTTTATTATGGATTTTATAGTGACATCAAGAACCTTTAATGACCCTGGAGTACTTAAAGTAATAAATAACAAGCCTTGATTAGTTGGGTAGGCGTTCAAATTACACTTCTAATAAGAATGAATGAGAGAATGGAGTGGAAGAATTATTGGATTATTGCTTTGATTAATGTAGAAGAGTAAGAAAAAGGCATCACCGTGGAGAGCTTTATGGTAATGGTTTTCTAAGGTCTTCCATCAAGTTGTTTAGAGTGAATAATTTTCTTTAAGAGTCTAGTTAATCAAGTCTTTTCTTCCTTTAAAATGTTAATCTTATATTGGTGATTCTACTCAGTATGATCTTTCTTTTCATCTCCCACAACTTGGTCTGATTTAGGCTATTGAGGAATATTATACTTTCAAAAAGTTTTGCATATTATATTTTTTGTTTAAACAGAAAATGGTTTTTTATATATATAAAAAAGTTACTCTACATTAGTGTCTAAGATAATGGTCCATATTGAGTCCATTTACTTTTAACACTAAGTGTGAATAAAAAAATATATTTTCTAAAATAGTTTTAAAAAGGAAAGGGGCTTGTCTTGAAAATATTACAATGTCGACCCAACGATCATTTTTAATATGGGATGAAACCCATTAAGTCTTACGAACTTATTTCAAGGCCCAAAGTTTATGTGTGAATGATTTTTGTTATTTTTGTTAAAAATAAAAAGGAAGATGCATTTATACTTAAGAAATTTCAATAATAAAGTTTAAATAGAATGCAATTAAACCATAACAATGCAAAATATGGTCAAGAAGATGTTAAACTTTAGATAAGATTGAGAATGAGTCTTGGCTATATACAATATAATTGAAAGATGTACATATTTTAAAGACAAAAAAAAAAAGAAGAGGAAATGGATATGTCTTTTAAAAGATATACTTTGGGTGGTTTAGGGCCAAGTGACTCAAAGAAAAAGAAAACTAACATAAAACTATTTAGTAGAACACTAAAAGAACATCTTAAGGAACATAATTAATATTTATTCACACTAAGTAAACATTGTTATCGACAACCAAAACACTTAAAGATTTTAGTTTTTTAATAATAAGGTAAACATAACCAACAACCCTAATTAAAACTCAACCAAAAAACCTAGATTTTAGTTTATGCACGAAGGGTGGGTTCTAACACTGACTATTGTTTATATCAAGGTAGTAACATATGGCTTCTCATAACACATGTAAAAAAAGTACTAATAATTGATATAAACATTTCTCACATCATAACATATATTATTACAAATTATAAAAGCTAAAACATTAAAGAAAGTATGAAATAACAAAGAATACAATAATAAATATAAGGAAGAGAGGTAACTCAATTTTAAGGTAAGGATGAATCAGACTGGATTAGATTGAGGAGGGGTTTATCCACCTAGGGTTTCATAAACTCTAAACTTAGCATCGAGACTTCAACACTAACACTCAAGAACAAACCTATAAAAACCTAAAAACCAATATTTTTGAACTCTCAATCTCTTTCTCTACTATTGTTAGTTACTCTCTCAATCTTTCTTCTTTTAACCTCTTTATTACTTTTATTATTCAATGAGTCCTTTTTAAAACCCCAAGACCAGGTCTATATAAAGAAGAGATGGGTGATCAAATAGGACTTGAAAAACACAAATCATGGGATCACAAAGGCTCAAATTTATAAAAATTTCAATTAGGTCCTTAACCATATTTAAACAAAACCTTTAACTTCTTTGCCTTTTTAAAATAGTCCTTAGATATAAAAAACCTTCAATTAAAGTCAAATTAGCTATAAAAACATAAATTTATTCAATTAAGATCTTGATTGAATTAAAAGGACCTCCCAAATGATATCAAGTATAAAATTTAGTTTTTAATCCTTTAATTACATCTAATCTTTCTTCAATTAAAAAAAATGTTTTATTTAATTAAAACCTTGATAAATTTTGATGTTCTAATTTAAACAAATATTTTATGATTTTTCACTTTTATTTTGTTTTGTTTTGAATGTTTTAGGTGTAAAAAAATGGGTTATCACATTGTTTTCCCTTTTTTTTCTATGAAAACTTAAAATAACCTATGTAAAAATAAATATTCATATAGAAAAATAATTGATTGTATGTGATACCATAAAGATGCATCTTAAAGAAAGGTTATAGCCATTACTTGGAAGGGTAGGTTGACTAACTGAATTGTTATAAAAAGGGTCTTTCATTGCTCAGTTAACATATCTTAGGTTGAATAAGGTCTCTAAAGCAGAAAAAGTATAGACAAGGGCAAAGCTTATCGACTACTAATCATAACTAAGTAGACTATTTACGAGAATTTATTTGTTTCACTAGTGTTATCTAGGTCGAAGACTATCAAAGCACCACTAATTGCTTATGCTATCCTAAAGCAATATATATGCAAAATAAAGTGTTTTGTAGTTAATTACATTAAACCTTGTCAGATTTACTTATTTTTTTCACTTTGCCTTCATTTTTGCAGAAATTACACTTTACATGTTAGAGTCAATAAGTTCATAATATTTTTTCACTTTGCCTTCATTATTTTAATACAATAGGGTTTTTTAGTCATTAAATTGAATATAATGATAATCTTATCAATAATGTGACATTTTTTTTGTTGATATGTTTAGCATGCCAAAGTAAGGATGTAAAATATTATCAACTTATAAATTCTAGGATGTAAAGTGGAATTTCTGAAAAGATGAGGATACAATGAAAATACGAGTAAACCTTAGACAATTTATTATAACTAATCATAAATTCATATCCAATCCAGAAAAATCAAAGAAATGGAAGATATAAGAAATGCAAACACATAAAAAAATTTGTATAAACATAAATGCAAACAAAGACATCAAATCAAACAATAAACACAAAGTAATCAATTGAAGCAAACAAGAATAACAAAGTTATCACAGACATATGTCAAAGCAAAATAAAAATATTTTCATAAGAGAAACAAATACCAATGCCAGGCCATAAAATAAGTCTCCACTAGCCATTTTATCGTAGTGGACATCTCAACGAGATGATTAAAAATGATAAAATAAAATAAAAACAAAAGATTGCTAACTAGTTTTATGGTAACTAGAAACTCAAACTGATATTTATAGATTCTAGATAAGGGCTGATTATATTAAAAGGAAGATGAAAATCACTCTAAAGTATCATATATAATGTATGTTGCTTTGTGCTTATTTTTAATGATAAAGGATATCTATTGTATTTACATGCTAAGAGTTTACCTAAATTAATATATGCGTATTTGTTGTTGAAAATAAGAGATTACTAAGATCTAGGGTAGTGATGTGGGACTTGAACTAATAATAGACCTTGATCCTCTCTTTTAAAATACAAGTATTGGATCCGAGATGATGGTGATGTATACATTTGCATGTATCAACATGAACATGTAATGATAAAATTCAAATAAAATAAAATATTATTTTCACATTTTATTATATTATTATTCTTGAAAAGGAGTCAAGTATTAACTACATCTATTATTCATCAAGCAACATCCTAGGACAATACCAAGTCACAATTCATTATTCATGATTTGATTTATAAATAATAAATACAATTAATACACAAGTAACTTATGAGGAAAGATATGATGTCTTTGACAATATTTTGAATACAATAAAATAATGTATTAAGTATTTTTATTATCAACTTAGCAATATCAATTAACAATGCTCACTAATGATTTATTTATCCTAAGTTGATCATGGAAAATAAAGACAATTAATATGCCAAAAAAGAATTATGAGGGAAAGAGAAACCATTACAGATCAAAGAAAATGAAATTAAATTACTAACACCAATGATTATATACAAACCCAACTCACTTACCCTGAATTTGACATATAAGAAGCAACCTAATTAAGATTTATAATTTATGAACCGATTTTGAGTGCGAGAAAATACAAACCATCAAAAATAAAAAAATACAAACATAAATTACGAATACTATTTTTTATACACATACCCAACTTGCTTATCTTTAATGTGATATTTAAGGAACAACCAAATTAGAGTTTACAATTTCTAGAACATTTTTGAGTGTTGAGGAAAATAGAAGTTACATAAAATTTAAAAAATAACAAGGGCATAAAAATAACTCACTCACATCAAATAAACAAACATATATTTATCACACCGAGACCAAAATGTAATGTTTTAGTTAAACCATTTTATTCTCGTCCTCCTAGATGTTGATCATCGACCTAATTCTACCTTAAGAAGTAAATCCCTAGCGGCTTAATATCCTTAGGGTTTCCATGCAATGGCCCAGACCTAACACTTAAATATTTCATCACAATATGTATAAAAATCGATAACATATTAAAAACTATTTATATTAAGAAATAAAACATGTTAAAGGGCTAAAAAATAAATCCTTTGAAAGCTGTTGGAGTCGGGTGCAACACTAGAGGCATGCGAGATTTACACATTGTCACTGTTGACATGTGAAACCATGCTCTACGATTATTGGGGTACTTCTCATGGGAAATTAGGAGCACCTTATTCTCCTTGTCCTTTTTATGTTAGTGGTATGATGTATTACCATCTAAGGAGTGAGATGTGGCTGAGAGATATTTTGATTTTCTCTTTTATTTTCTTACCTCCATGCCTTTTTCATTACTACTAATGTCGAATTTATTGTGTTGTATCCATCCATTGGTGAGAAGTGAGAGAGAGACTAACAATGTTGCCATTACTAGTAGTGGTTATTATGGAATAGCGACAATAAAAAAAGGTGAGGAATTAGAAGGGTTTCAATGGAGATGATAGTGGATGTTTAATGGTTTGGGATAAGCAAAAAAAGGGTAAAAGATTATTTCAGTTAGGAAAAAGTAGGGGCAACTCAAGTTTATTGATATAACAATGACACCAAAAAAAAGTTAAACAACATTTGAGCATAAAATATTACTCTTGAGGATTCTAGATTAAATGTAGTAAGGACTATATTCTCATATAAAGTAGTTCCTGTCATATGAAAGTGTAAATCAAGCCCTACATCTGAGGGTCTAAGCATTATGGGAATGTATTGAAAAGTGTGTGTATCTAAAATATTCTCTTTGTTGGAGAGCCCTTTGCTAGATAACATTATCTATTAACTTTATTAAAGCAGGCAAACAAGCCTAACTAACTCACTTTTCATTGATTTTATCTCACTTTAGTGGTTTTATTCAAGAAGAGACCTTTCTTTATTTTTACTGGCTTGGTCTAATACAGGCTCTAAAAAAAAATTGAACTTTTAAAATGTGATTTGTTTCTCTTTTTCTATAAAAGCAAAAACATAACCTAAGTAAATATAAATATACAAAGAGATAAGAGAAAATAATTGATTCACCTATAATGATAATACATGGAGATAGACACCCTAAGGGATATTTCTAGCCAATACATTTAAATGTAGTTGGCTATCTAAACTGGTCTTAGAAAGATCTCTAATCTTTTGATTAATATTTATTTTATTTGAAATAATTTATAAAATCAAAATTTGTTTTTAATTTCATCTCTTATCGATTTTTTTTATCAAATCTAGTACCTATTCTTTTAATTGCTACTTATTTTATTTAAAATGATTTATATCATTTTTTAATTTCAACCTCTTTGGGTTTTTTTTCTATCAAATTTGATCCTTGATTTTTTTATGGCTATTTGTTCACCTTTAAATTTTTTTAGTATGATTTTTTTACGATTTCATCCTTCAATATTAAATTTATCAAGGGTTAAGCTTCTTTATTGAACCTGGGTCTGGAGCTAATAGGTTGTGATTTTGAGGTATTAATCCGGGATTCGAACGTTCACCTGGGTTTGCTTTGTTTTTTTTTTTTAACATCATTTTTTTTTGTCATCATCTAGTATTTTTTCTGATTCTATGGGATTTTTTAGATGTTTTGAGAGTAACACGAGTACTTGTCTTAGTTTTTTTTTCTTTGCTAGATCTAGATTTTTTAAAAGGATTTTTTTTAATTAGATTAAATTAATTTATTTCACTCTTCAGCATTAAATTGGTTTGTTATCGCACAAGTTTTTTTAGTTTTTGTTAGATCTTGCTTTTATAAAAAGGAAACCTTTTTTTAATTAAATTAAATTAATTTATCTCATCTTTAAACATTAAATTTGTTGGATATTGAGCTTATTTGCTGAGCCTATATATGAAATTTAACAAGTTGTGGCTTTGAGAAATTTACTTAGGTTTAGAAAGCTCACCTGAATATGCTTGGTTATTTGTTTCTCTTCTTTTGAGTTCATTTTCTTCAATTTCATCTTCAAAAGTTTTCTTGTTTCACTGCCCCACCCTGCGCTTTTTATAAGATTTTTCATTTTAAAAAAAAAAAAACAGAGTGACTTGAAGTTTTTTTTCCAATCTTTGTTAAATTTAGTTTTTTTTTATAAGAACTTTTGCTTATGAATTAGATTAAATCAATTAATTGAATATAAAGATCAAATAATTGTTTTATGGTATTTTGTTCATTTTTTGGGTCAGCATTCTAGTAATTTTTTCAATTATCTGAATTATAGATGTTTCTTGCTTTATATTGCATGAATATCTTCATTACATTGTAAGAAAAATATTTATGCAACATAAAACTAAAAATGAAAAAGAAAGATTAGCCTGCCTCGCAACATAGGGCTGCCATCTGTCGTGGGAAACTAAAAAATGGAGTGATTAGGGTGTGGCCAACATACACAAACAGTTATCCATTTCAATAGCAACACATACTCCATGAATTCATAAAATAATAATAATAATAATAATAAATAAATAAATAAATGATCGAAGCACAAATTCAACTAAACAGTAGTGTCGAGTTTTGAATGCCAGATCTGTATATTGGGGAGCTTTAATATATTAGTTACAAAAAAGAGATGAAATTGAACGCGAGGAAAAAGCTATATGCTCATCAATTTGAAATCATAGAACTCCTCCTACCTTTGTCATACCTTGTGAACATAAATCTTCCTGTAGAAATGGACTGGTAACTAAATTCAAGATGCCAACTCCATCACCATCCTCATCATCTTCACTAATCCGTAATATATCAGCAATGGAAATCTGGTTTTGACAGAGGGAAAAACTCAGTGAAACTGACCTTCTAATTGGTTGGATCGGATCATTTGCTTCCATAACACTTTCAAGATCTTGATTAACTGGAGTCCTGGGTGTAGATCATCACTACCCTCTTGCCCAACACTCCCTTCTAAATCTTGAATCACTAAGACAGCATCATTAGTCCTGCGTTGGTCTTGAAGTGTTGAAACATCAGTGCTTGGCAGATTTTCCTGAGCACTAGGCAAGACACTAGCGGGATCAGCAATATTGGCACGGCATAGAGGACAACTTGCATGAGATTTGAGCCATGTATCAATGCAAAGGAGATGAAATGCATGGCTACACTTTGGCAAACGCCTTAAGCTCTCGTTTTCTTGAAATTCACCAAGACAGACCGAGCAATCTGTGCCTTCAACGAAGCCATCACCTTTCTTGTACTTGCAAATTGTGATAGACTTTAAAACTGCCTCATCTAGTCCACCTGGGATACCTTGCGATGCTTCATTTCTCATCTGATCTTGATTGTCATCCAATTCAATGGTACCATTGCCATGACCTCGCCGACTACAGTACTTGGAAACGAGAGTGTGGTAGGTTACCAAGATGAAAGCACTTGCCAGGATGCCGATAAATGCTATAGTAAGAGGGGATAAATCAGTATTGGAAGCATCGTCACCGACCGAAAAAGGAGGCGGAGGAGGGAAAATGATGTAACACCATTGTGGACAATAGACGCTACAAATTCCTTGTGAACAATCCTTATAGGTGCTATATGGTGCCCAAGGATCTTGGTTGCCAGCAGTATAAGAACCCATTTTTAATCTTGATACACCTCTAAATCTGCAACAGTTTTTGAATGATATGCTTTCATCAGAATGTTTCTGCTAGAAAAAGAGAAAGACGAGAGGAGGAGGGAGGGGAAAGCAAGTGGTGTTAGAAAAAGCGAGGAGCAAAAGGAAGGGTAAGCAAAGTAGCAGGAGATGGGAAGTCGATGTGTCTCTCTTCCCCGAGTCCTCCTCTCTCTCAGTGTACTTTATGAGTTTATTCTCTCTTCCTTTAATTTTCTTTATTTATTTATTTCGCCTTGCTTTTAGTAATGTGGTTTTCTTAAGAGTATTTTTTAATTAAAATAGTTTTTAATTTTAATATATTAAAACCATAAAAAAAATAATTTAATATTTTATTAATGGCAGTTTTAATAAAGAGAAAAACAAAGACACATGGGCAAGCTTAATTGGTTGGTAAAGCATAGGTGAAGTGGGACTCTAATCTGCATTTCCACATATGAAACTGGACCGCTAGTATCATGCCACGTACGGGAAGGAGATTAATCACAGTATTTGGTCATCGTCACTCTTTTTCCAGTTCTGTGTCACATTTGGTGCCTTCATAAATACAGGGTGTATTCGTTAATGTTGACGCTTAAATTGGATGAGAAGAAGCATGTGCGGCCCTAAATTGGAAGACTATAGGGACCTAAATTGCATTTCAAGATTTTAGAAAGTGGTTAAGACAAAAATTGAAACTCGGAGGACTGGGGGAATAAATAGGGCCTTTTGGGAAAGAGATGCAAGGGAATGTGTGAATAGTGCCCAATGATTTTTCTGTGGATTTTATATGAATTTGGAAGTCTTTGCCTCGGAGATGTAAATATGCTATGAAAGCATAACATATAAGCTTTTGGATGTATCAGACAAGTTAAAGCTTCGTTCAATGTGTTAATGAGATCGATTTGACCATCAACATAAGGCAGTCCTTGAAATTCCCATTTTAAAATATCTTTGGTCGGATGCCTGATATTTAATGTTGGAGATTTAATAGGTTGTAATTGTTTAGTTTAGATTTAATTTGTTGAATTAAATATATAAAGTATGATAAGTAAATTAAATTACATCCAAGTTAATCATAGTCAGGTATTTAAACTTGCATTTGAATTAAAATAATTTCCCAGCACGTAATAGCGCATAGTTTTTTTATAATAATAATAATAATAATATTTTTTTTAGTTGTTTGGGCGGTTAGGGTTTTTAGCCTGTAGACCAACAATGACCCGGTCCATCCAATCCTGTCCTAATACATCATTCAATGTATTTTTTTAGATTCCTAATAATACACAAACTTTTCATGTATATAATTTTTTCCATGCATACACAAGTTTTTCAATGTAGAATATATATTATTTTCTACACCAATGACATTGTTCATCACCAACATTTCCACCAACCAATAACACGCACGACATAACAACCATGACTTGATATAATAAACAACAACCATCATGGCTAGCCAATGGCAACACATCAATTTCTCCACTAATATTACATTCTCTTTCTCTATAGAGAAATTTCAAGACCTTGGTGTATAAATATACCTAGTTAAGGAGGAAAAATGAGGATCATATTCTTAGCCAGAGCTCTACTTAGCCATTGAAAACTAGGTCTGACAACAAATACTTACATTCTAGGCCATAAAAGCCAACCAAAATTGATCATGTCTTATGAGAATCAACAAGCAACATCACAAGACCAATTGTATGTTTTGATTAGCCTAATTACAAGGGCAACATCCAAAAGGATAAAAAAAGCATTCAATGGAATAATTCATGACATTTAGGCCGAATAGGATTCGAGAATCCCTTCTAAGGTGGCATCAAACATGAAGTTGAGTTCAAAAGAGGATCAAGCCTTAATCAATATAATCCAAGCAAGAAATGAGGTTGATGAACATGTATTAGAGCTTGGCTACATATCTTTATGTTAATGGTCATAACTTTCAATTTGACTGTTGGGTCGGACTGAATTTTTTCTAGAAAATTTTAAAGTCCTTGTTTTATATTGGATTAAAATGGCATAATGATAAGAAATTAGAAAAGGTCTTCCGAAGGCCTAAAAGTTACCATATGAATTGAGCTTCATTTAGTAATAATTCGGCATTTTTATTTTATTTTAAAAGTACTCTTAAAATAGTTTATATTTGACTTTTAATTTCAACTCAATATTTTATTAGAGTTTATTTTGTTGAACTATAAATATTTTCTTTGGTTTGTAAGATTGGGAAACTTATTGATTTTTGAAAATAATATTGGAGATTATTTTTCTTGCTATTGGTTCTTTATTGAATTATTCAAAATTATCAAAGATTCCTTCTTTATGGTGTCATAATCTTTATAACTTAAATTCTTGTTTTGCTATAATCAATTGATCGGGATATTCATCCAAGAACTACATTTTTTTGGTTCAAATAATCACTGGGTCTGGTTTTTTTCAACTTGATTTTAGCTTTCATATGTTGTGTTAATTATTGACTATGGGTTCTAAGGTTTTTATCTTATCATGTTTGCATCATTTGGTATCATCTTGGCACTAAAATCATATTTTATATATCTATCCATCTTTAAATTTAGTTCTTTTTATGTTCTGAGTCTTGTTTTTCATTGTCAGGTTTAATTTCTCTCAAAATTATCAAATCTTAGTTTTCTTGATTTCGGCTTTCTTCTATCTCCTAGTTTTCTTTGTGTTCTTGATTTAGCTTTACCCTAATTTATAGTGTTTTTTTTGTGTGTTTTTGAATTTGGTTTTTATCCTTATTTTATAGTTTTGGGTTTCATTGATTTAAAAAAAAGTTATTTATCAAACTAGTATTATATATATATATATATATGTATGAAAAAAAATATTTTTTATTTAGTTTCTATTGAAATTATTAAAATAGAAAAAGAAAGAAATCACAAATCATAGTTGATTGAAATCGATTTGTTGTTAGAATTATAGAATTGAGATTGGTTTGAATTGAAATAGCCAAATTGATTTTAGTTTAATTGAATCTATATTGATTTCTAGTTTTTGAGTTCTTTTCAATTGGAAATTGGTTTGTTTGGTTAATTCTAAATTGAATTTGGGTTCTTATTGAATTCAGGTTTTAGTATTAATTTGAGTTTGTTTGTTGAATTATCATTTTTTATAGTTTCCTTATCATTGTTTTCAATTATTATCATTATGTCTTTTTGAATTCATTGGTTGAATGTTATAATCTAAAATTTCTTACTGATTTTGTTTAGCTCATTAAACAACTGAAGAGTTGAGCTAATAATGGTAAAAAGTAAAAACAATGTAAAAATATTATTGTGAAAAGCCAAATTACAAGTGAAACACTTTTTTTTTATTTCACATTTTCTTTTAAATATTTTTCTTTTAAAGGCAAATCATCACCTGAGAAGGAAGAGGAAGACCAATTTCTTTATTTCATAGGCCATCCAACAATAATTTGAAAGGATAAATGTATTGTTTGGCAAGGTAAGGAATTAAATGGATAGACATGATGTCATTATTGTTAATTTGCGTGAGGAGCCATCCCAAAGGGTTCATAATGCTAAAAGAATGGAAAGATGTGCTACCATATTTGTAGATGAGTTTACTGATAAGAATGAGGATAATTATTTGAATGAACTTGCTCAAGCTTTATTCAGCCAATGAGGTAGAATTTAGTAACATGGTACATTTACTGATAGTGGATTTTGGCATCATGGGGATTTCAGCCATAGAGTATTTAGGAGAGATATTGGGTTTCATGATGGTTTGGATAGAAATTTAAAAGTATTAAGATTAAGATTCCTGGTTTCCAATAGAGGAATAATGAAATGATCCATAAACTTGTAGTGAGATAAAAAAGAGAAGTTGATTTTTTATTGTCATAACTATTCGGATAAGAAAAAGGTAAAATCACTAGTGGTTAAATTTACTGATTATGCTATTATTTAGTGGGATCAACTTGTTTTAAGTTAGAGAAGGAATCATGAGGTGCCTTTTAATAATTGAGATGAGATAAAAGCGATCATGAGGAGGAGATTTGTTTCTAGTCACTATTAGTAGGATTTGTATCAAAAATTGTAAAGCTTAACTTAATGTTTTAAAAGTATAGAGGGCTACCATAAAAAGATGAAGGTGATTATGATTGGGTGAATATAAGGGAGGAAAAAACAGCTACCATGACTAGATTGTTGAATGGTTTGAACTATGAGATGACAAATGTTATAAAGTTACAACATTATGAAGAGTTAAAAGACATTGTGTATATCGCTACAAATATAAAACAACAACTTAAGAGAAAGGGTTATTCATGGTAAGTTTAAAATCTAAGTTTTTTTTCATCATAAAAGCTGAATTAGAAGAATGATGGGGATGCCCAAACTAAGCCAAATAAGTAGTAAAACTAAGATAACTAATGTCAAAAAAGAAGTCTCCATTGATATTATAGGTAAATCTGATTCTCTATCACCTCGTAATCATGATATCAAATATTTCAGTTGTTTTGGAATAAGTCACATAACTTCTCAATATCTAAAAAAGAAGAGTTATGATCTTGTCTAACTATAGGGCTATGGAAACCAAAAGTGACAATGATGATTACAAGATGTCATCACTTGAGAATGCTTGTGATTACGAGGAAAGTATTTGATTGAGGGTGAGTCACTTGTTGTTACAAGTGTATTAAATGTTTAAGTCAAATAGGATGATTTAGAGTTAAAAAAAAAGAGAATATTTTTCATATGAGCTGCCACATCACTAATAAAGTATGTAGTATAATTATAAATGGTGAAAGTTGAGCTATTGTAGCTAGTATTTACACTTATTGAGAAGTTGAATTTGAAGACTACAACATATCATAGTTCTTATAAGCTTTAGTGGTTGAATAAATATGGGGGAAATGAAGGTGAATAAACATGTTTTAGCTTATATTTTAAATTGAGAGATATAATGATAAGGTGTTTTGTTATGTTATTCATATGCATTCGTGTCACATACTATTGGGTAGGTTATGGGAGTTTGATAGGAAGGTTATCCATGATGGGTTCTAGAATAGGTATTCATTTGTAAATGTAGAAATTTCATAATCCTTATACTGTTAACCCCAAAACATGTGTATGAAGAACAATACAAATTAAAAAGAGAGAGTAAGGTTGAGAGGAGAGAAAAGGAAAAAATGGCCTAGAGGAGTGGAAAAAAGAGAGGAGGCTAATAGGAGAGAGAAAAAAAAGAGACCGTATGAGAAGAAATGAAAAGAGAGTTTAGAGGGAAAAATAAAGTGGCAAATGAGTTTTTATACAAAAAAGAGTGAGGTTAAGAGTGTTTTTTTTTTTATACCAACTAGATTATGTTTAAACTTTTGTATAAAAAGGCATGTTTTAATACTAATAATATTGATTATTATATTCTTAGTATTGTCATTTATTTATTGTAGGAATTTATGTAGGAATTTATGGATGTGTTTCCTGAAGATTTTTCTAGTGGTTTATTGCCAATAAGAGGAATAAAACATCAAATTGATCTCATATCTAGAATTGTGATTCCTAACCATCTAGCTTATACAAGTATTTCTAAAAAGACAAAAGAGCTTCAAGGGCAAGTTAAGGAGCTGATGGTAAAGTATAGACTTTCAATTTCTAGGCTAAATGACATACTAGATGAATTACATGGTTCTTGTGTTTTTACAAAGATTGATTTGAAAAGTGAACATCATCATATTAGAATGAAAAAAAGGTGATGAATAAAAAGTTAATTTTAAAACTAAATATAATTTGTATTATTGGTTAGTTATGTGTATTAATGCACCAAGCATATTTATTATATTGATAAATCATGTATTGCATGTATTTATAGCCAGATTTATTGTATTTTATTTTAATGATACCTTGGTATACAACGAAATCTTAGATGATCGTATTAACCATTTGCGTTGTGTACTTAAAGAAGCATACATTTTGCATGGATAAAGTTGTTTTTCTTGGCTACATTAGAGAAAAAAGATATAGAAATGGTGAAGCAACTCCATGAAAGTGTTTGATAGAAAATAAAAATGAAAAACGAACAATATACATCTAAAGCTAACAAAGGGTGTAATGTTATATTTGAACCTAGTGATTGGGTTCAAGTGCATATAAAAAAGAAAAGATTTCCACCTTATATGCGATCTAAGTTGCAGTTTAGAGGGGACAACCCATTTAAAATTAGTGAATGGGTTAAAAATGATGCATATAAGTTATATCTTTTAGGTGAGTATAATGTTAATGATATATTCAATGTTTATATATATATATATATATATATATATATATATATATATATATATGTTTTTCTTTTTATGCAAGTAATGATTCAAAATCAAATCTTTTTTAGAAGAGGAGGAATGATAAAAATCAAGAAGTAACATCATAACATCTATTGTATGTTCTCATTGGGCCAATTACAAGTGCGACAATAAAAAAGAATAAAAGAGCATTTAATAGACTAATTCATGACATTTATACCGATTAAGCTTTGAGAATTCCTTCTAAAGTGGTTCAAGCATAAAGTTGAGTTAAAAAAAGATCAAGTTGATCAATGTGATCCAAGTAAAAGACGAGGTTCATTAATATGTGCTAGAACTTTACTATAAAGCTTTATATTAATGGTCATAATTTTTACCAATTGTTAGCTTGATCTACAATTTCTTCAGAAGATTTTAAAGGCCTTATTTCTTATATGGTTGAAATAATATAGCAATAAAAAACTAAAAAGACCTTTTAATATGACCTAAAAATTTCTATGTAGATTGAGCTTTATTTATTAAGACTTTGGCATTTTTATTTTATTTTAAAATTATTTTTAAACTAGTTTATATTTGGGTTTAATTTTAGCCCAACATGCTAGTAGGTTTTATTTTGTTGAACTATAAATAATTTCTTTGTTTTGTAAGTTAGGGCAACTTATTGATTTTTAAAAATAATATTGAAGATGATTTCTCTTGCTCTTAGTTTTTCATTGAAATAATCAGAACCTATCAAAGATTTTTTTTTTTGTGTTATCCAATCTTCATAACTTTAATTATTGGTTTGTTATAATCGAGGAGTCAGATTTTTTATTTAATAACTACACTTGTTTTTGTTCTGGTAATTATTGGGTCGATTATTTTTCACTTGATTTTACCTCTACCTTTCTTAAGTTGTTCTCAAACTTGAATGTGAGTTCTAGAGTTCTTAACCTCCAGGTTCACATCAATACCATTATAAGATATAATAATTGGCCATGCCAAAGGCCCTAAACATTTTTTTTTCATACATTTATTTCTCTTGCCTTTCCTTCTATAAATATTATACTTCTGTTATTCTTATTTACTTAAACATCAGAGGGTCTCTTGTTCCAACAAGAAACATGTTATACAAGAAAGCTTATAGACTCACGATCAAGTCTAACCACACCAATAGCATAAGATGTAACCATGGAAACCTTATTTCTATTTATTTATTTTATTTCCTTAGTGGTGTCATCTATGAGAATCAAAATAAAAAGCTAGTTCCTTTCATTTCATATCAAAATTATTTTTCATTCTTAATAAAACTCCAAGGCAAAGGAGAATAATTGATCTCCTCATTACAGAAACTCTAACTGCTTTTGTTCTCTATCAACTTACTCATCAGGTGCAAGTTCTAACTATACAAGAAATAACTTTGCACTCTTCCATTCCATCAATAAAAAATCCAACATAACTTCATTACATGCACAAGATGCATAAAGGCAACTCCATTTCTATAAAGAAACATGATAAAATGATGCGTAAAGTATGTATAATACTCCTATTTTTTGCAAGAGTCACTCTTATTGGGAAGAGAACTCATCCACAGGTCCTAGCCATAGGTATGACTATCTCAGTCAATCCTTTCTTTACTCTTTCTCGCATGCTCCTTGATGAAAAAAGACTTTATTTTTATTATAAAGTGTTACACACTCATCTTCTTAGGCCAATTTAAACAACTGCGACAGTTTTACAAATCCTAGGAAGAAAATAAAAAAATGCTAAATTCACCATAAAACTCTTAACAGAAAAGAGTGATCTTATGTGTAAGAATGTCCTCGCAAATTTTTTATGGATTTACTAGGGTGTGCTATCACAACCTTGAACCTGACTTTATCTTCGGACTTCATGAATTTTATATTAAGCTAATCTCTCATTTTAACACTAGTATTTCAGGCAAATATAGCATGACTCAGCTCTTTCCATCACCTAGCAAGAAGACTAAAACATCAAATTTTATCTTTAGAGATTCAAAGATAAAATGATGAACATAAAATATCTAATTGAAACAATTACTATTAAGACCCTGATCAATGGAGTTTACAACTACTCATTATACAAACATATATATACACTCCCCAACAAGGGTTTTTCTCAATTTAAAACAGGTAATGAAGAATCATATTTAAGTAGAAGAAGCAAGTGTCACTAGATATGGACACCCTTGTTTTTAAATAGCAGAATCTCTATAATGCTATCAATCTCTCATTCGAGCATAAGAGAAAAACACAAAGGGGCACATTTATGATCATCTAACATTATTCAAGCTCTTGACCACTCATTTCACCACCACACATGATGAGATATTGACTTCCATCGAGGAAAAATACTTTGTGCATTACCCACCTCCCATAAAAAACAATTCAAACACAAAGAGCTCTAAAAATTTATATCACTTTTACCATGACTACATGCATGACACCAAGGAATGCCATGCCTTGAAAAAAGAAATAGAAAGATTAAATGTCAAGGCATATCTTCAACATTTTATAAAGAAAGAAAGACAACTAAAACAAGAAAAGAAGTAAGTTTGCATATTCCAAGATAAGTTACTTGAGATCATATAATCACTGGATTATCTTTAGAAATTGTACCTCCATCTTTTGGATTTTTCAATAAAAATAGTAGTGTTTTTTTATGAGATTCTCTTTAATAAAATCTCAATATCTTCATTAATTTCTCTAAATCTCCTAACATATCTTCATGAAAAATCTTCACGAAAAGACCTTCATGCCTCCATTAAAATCTTTATGACTCCGTGAAAAACCTCCATCAAGAACTCTATTAAAATCTCTACATCTCTATATAATTTCTCCTTACATAATGTTTTTATGATTACAAAAAAAAATTTATTTTATAAAAAAAAAATGTTCTTTACTAGAACTTGATAAGATCTCATCTATTTTATAGAAATGCTAACAAGAAATTAAAATAACTCTCTCTCTCTCTCTCTTTCTCATAGGCTTGGCCCAAACAATTGGAATTCCATCCCAAAATCCCAGTTTAGAGGACTATAATTTTCAGCCTAACACTCAATACTGATTTTGATGAGAACCTCGTGATCACGTGGCCACGCAACCCACAATCAAGGTTGAGATCTGATCCCGGAAAGCCGAAATAGGTATGATAGGAGTGTGACACAATGGAAACCTGCCCCAAGGGCACCAACACTATTGGAATGAGTAGAATGACGCCACGAAGCCAGTTAATCTTCGATAAGTCAGATTCAGTTCGTTTAAGAACTGAAGAATACAAGAATCACTCTTGCACGTTAAAAATTGAAAAATTCAGAATAATATTCATCAAAGCTGTCAAAATTTTGGCTTACATGAGTTTAAATAGTTCTTGAAAAATTAACCCTAATGGACCCTTTATATGGATTTATATGAGGTCCACTCAAAACTGGCCCGAAACCCTAAACTGAAAAGCCCATAATCTGATCCAAACAAGCCTTGGAACCTAGCTCGAAACAAAGTTTTAATTAAGCCCAAACATGAAAGAAATTAATAAAAATAACTAATCTGTCATTAAATACCACCAGCCCTTCTTTCGTTGTGTAGCTAGGATGAATAAGGAATCCTTATAAGAAAAGGATTATGAAACATTAATGAATCACTGCCACACTTGTAGATTATATTGCAGCTCATTAAAGATCCTTGTGGAACTAGAAAATTCCAAAAACCAACTGCCACATCCTTGTAGGAAAAGAATCCTAACCAAATAAGAAGTCCACAAGTCAAATGGAAGTAAATAACAAAATCCGTACAGCCTCCGTTGACCAGTATTGCGGTTCCTTCCCGAGCTTCGATTGACCTAAATTTTTAACCCAAGGTAGTAAGATATGTCTAGAGAGTCCACATAAAATATTAGCCTAATCCAACTGTCGGATTGAGAATTATGATTGTTGCCGTAAACCTGGATTGCTGCACTTTTTACGCCAAAATCCGAATCTGACCTTACTTGGGTCGTATCATAGCGTTGAACTGTATCATTCCCTCCCTCTTCAAGAAGATTCACCCTCGAATTTTGAATAGGATTAATAACGACTTTTGTAGCTTGTTGTTTAAGGCTTCGGAATCCCCTTATTGCTAACACCTTTCTCCAACAACACTGTATAGAAGTAGTGACTGACAAGAATTTCAAATAAGCACGCCGTACTAACCACTTGCGTACATACTTTTGGATGATAACCATATCGACTCTCCTTCGTCTTTCATCCTTTTAGCTTTGTACCTCTTTTTCCCATGAAGCTTGAAGATCATAGAATAATCTTCTACACTTATCAACTTCTCGTTGTAGAACCCCCAAACCATGGCTTAGTTTTTTGCATCGTTGATCTACAATCCTCCTCTGTTCCCTCTCCCTTAGTGAATACATGACATAGATAGGAAAAAAAAACAAGAAGACGATGAAAAGAATATAGTTTATAACAGGAAGAACACTGATTTAGATTCGAGATTACGAATCTGACTTTTGTTTGGACCAGAACTTATCGGAAAAAACAAACAAATGCGAAAGTGATGAAAATGACTCAAACAACAGCCAAATATCAAATTATGATGATAGTATAATGGCAGGAACGAAATCAACAGAAAAAAAACAAGTTTTGAAAGATAACACCAAACAGACCCGTTACGATAAAACAAGACCCAATTCAGGAACCTAAAGAAACCGATATCCAACTGACCTCGAATTTAATATATGGTATTCTGATACTAAACAAACAGAAAATCAAACTTACCCAATTGACCTCGAATTTAATATACCTAATTGACCTTGAATTTAATATATGGTATTCTGATACTAAACAAACAACAAATCAAACTTTATAGGGCGTTAGATTATGTCTAGGTACCAAAACCCTTTGTATGATCAGTTTGCGGCAGAATTGAACCTCCAATTAAAACCTCCAGAAGTCGATATCAAAATAAGCCCAAATTTAATATGTTGTGAAATATAATCCCCAATACACAGAATATGAAGTTTCAATTGATTCTAAGGTGGTTTGCTTATGGTTCACTAAGAGTAGTGTTTTTGCGGCATAATTAAACCTCGAATTAAAACCTCAAGCAAACAATATCAAAACAAGGCAAAATTTGATATATGATGCAATCCCACCCCCAATATACTAAAAATGAACGTTCAATTGATTCTAAGGTGGTTTTCTTATGGTTCACTAAGAGTAGGGTTTCTACGGCAGAATTGAATTTCGAATTAAAACCTCAAGCAAAAGGCATCAGAATAAGCCCAAAGTTCAAATATGATGCGATCTCACTCCCAATAGACTGAATATAAAGTTTAAATTGATTCTGAGGTGGTTTGCTTAAAGTTCACTAAGAGTTGTGTTTCTGCGGCACAAATTTAATGATTCTTCAAATTTCAACTAATCCCTCTCTCTCTCTCTCTATTTCTATTTTTATTTATTTTTAATATACTGATATGATTAAAGACAGTAACAAGATGAAATATAACCTTTTTTTTTCTTTTTAGCTTAGATGACACAGACACGAAGAACAAGAAGATGGACGCAAACACTGAAAAACTTAAAGGAACACTAAAAAAAATAAAATAAAAAATCACAAAAGGATATGACCTTGTTTCGGAGCCTAGATCTGATACCAACTGATGCGAACCTCGTGATCATGTGGCCACGCAACCCACAATCAAGATTGAGATCTGATCCCGGAAAGCCGAAATAGGTATGATAGGAGTGTGACACAATGAAAACCTGCCCCAAGGGCACCAACACTATTGGAAGGAGTAGAATGACGCCACGAAGCCAGTTAATCTTCGATAAGTCAGATTCAGTTCGTTTAAGAACTGAAGAATGCAAGAATCACTCTTGCACGTTAAAAATTGAAAAATTCAGAATAATATTCATTAAAGCTGTTGAAATTTTAGCTTACATGAGTTTAAATAGTTCTTGAAAAATTAACCCTAATGGACCCCTTATGTGAACTTATATGAGGTCCACTCAAAACTAGCCCAAAACCTTAAACTGAAAAGCCCATAACCTGATCCAAACAAGCCTTGGACCCTAGCTCGAAACAAATTTTTAATTAAGCCCAAACATGAAAGAAATTAATAAAAATAACTAATCTGTCATTAAATACCACCAGCCCTTCTTTCATTGTGTAGCTAGGATGAATAAGGAATCCTTATAAGAAAAGGATTATGAAACATTAATGAATCACTGCCACACTTGTAGATTATATTGCAGCTCATTAAAGATCCTTGTGGAACTAGGAAATTCCCAAAACCAGCTGCCACATCCTTGTAGGAAAAGAATCCTAACCAAATAGGAAGTCCACAAGTCAAATGGAAGTAAATAACAAAATTCGTACAGCCTCCGTTGACCAGTATAGTGGTTCCTTCCCGAGCTCTGATTGACTTGAATTTTTAACCCAAGGTAGTAAAATATGTCTGGAGAGTCCACATAAAATATTAGCCCGATCCAAGGGCCGGATTGAGAATTATGACTGTTGCCATAAACCTGGACTGCTGCGCTTTTTACGCCAAATCCGAATCTGACCTTACTTGGGTCGTATCACAGGGCTGAACCGTATCAGATTTGATCTATCTAACCCTACCCTGACGTACCCTTCCATGCACATAACTGTTTCTACACATACATGATTGTTTCTATGTAGAGTAGGCACCATTTTCTACACTAAAAACAATGCTTGTCACTAACATTTCCATCAATAATAGGCATGGAACAACAATAATAACATGACACAATTATCAATGACCATCATGGCTAGCCAATGGCAACACACTAATTTCTCTACCAATAATATGTTTTTTTTTATATAAAAAAATTCCAAAATTTGGGTGTATAAATACACAGAAACAAGGATTCCATCCTTGGTCAAAACTCCACTTAGCCATTGAAAACCAAACTTGAAAACATACACTTATATTATAGGCTATGAAAACAAGTCATAAAAGCCTGTCATAGTAAACCATACCATTCTATGGTATAAAAGCCAACAAACGCCATTCAAGTTATAGGTCATAGATTGTTTTCTCTTCGTACAGACATTTCTCTTGCATTTATTTATATAGACACTACATTGCATTTACACTTGCTAACTTAAGTATAAGAGGATCTCTTATTCCAACATGAGATTTGTTTTCCAACATGAGCTGCTTTAGATTACACTTTTTTTAATAATATTTTTTTTATTAAAAATAATATTTTTTTATTTTTAAAAATTAACATATCAAAATTATTTAAAAAAATTAATTTAAAACAATTTTTAATTATTTTTTAATAAAAACTAGATTGAAATTCTAAAGAAAGGAGAGATACAGGGGCGTTTGTTAATAAAAGCCAAGGGTGGGTCGTTAAGGCTATTTTCCTTGTTGTATTGTATCTTTTCATTACACTAGGATTATTAATTAAGATTAATTACTAATTCATGAATAATTAAGAAGTAATCTAAAGTAGCTCATGAAATCTTTATTCATATATACATACACAAATCATGGATTTGCAATTTGACTTTGTTTTTATCTTTTAATTTTTTCTTTGATGTGAGCCTTTGACGTTATATTATTGAAATTAAATTTTATACTTTGTTTTAATTTAATTTATATAAATTTATCATAATTAAAAAATATATATATTATGAGTTTGAGTTGATACTTGATTTTACAAAAAAAAACAAATAACTTTATTGTTTGCATGAGATCGAGAATTAAAGGACTAGAATTGAAAAGAAAGAAAAATGGTAACTTGTTCTTCAAAAAAAAGAAAAGTGTTTGTGCTTTTTTTTAGAAAGATTTAGCCTTAAGATTTTTTCCAATTTCCTATTTTGTCATTTTAGTTTGATAATTATACGTTTTAGTCTAAAATTTTATTTTTTTTACATTTCAATTCTCGAGTTTGAGATGAAAGAGTTAGACGCCTAAAAATAGTGGTCGAGAGTAAGAGGTCGATTGGTTAGTTTTCATTGAAAAAATAATCAAATTTGATGTCAAAGTGTCATTATTGATAAGGGGAGTGTCATTTAAGTGTTTTATGGCTTCCATATTGCTTGACAAAGCAAATTTGAGGGTGTTGACAAGGGTTTTTTTAGTTGATTTTGTGTTTTTATATAATTGATTTAGGGTTTTTTCAAATGGGGATTTTTTTTAAGGTTATAAGGGTTTTTTATATGTGTTTTTATGTAAACAAATAGTTAAAATTTTTATATGTGTTTTTTCAAATGGTAAAAAAAAATAAAAATACCTAACTTGATTTTTCAACCATCACTATAGTATCTGGTAACTAGGCATGCAGACAACGTGTTATCTATTTTTTTTTTAAATATCGTCAGCCTAACTTGAAAAAAGGCATTGACCCACGAGCCTAAGCTTATTTTTAAAGGCCTAAGCATGCTAGGCTATCCTGGTTATGACTTAGATCATGAGTATGACATATTAATCTAGGTTGACCATTATCGATCCAAGATGTCATCGTCTAAATATTAAAAAAAAGATGGCATTATGAAATTTTGTTTTAAGTCAAATTGAGTTATGACTAGTCATCCAAGCTATCTTTAGACCTATTAAGTCAACTGAATTACATGAGGTCAACTCCCATATAAGTTTTATTAAACTCGGGGCCAGACAAGGAGTTCTGTTGAGCGATTTCCAAGTTAATAGTTAGGCTAGGTTTAATAACATTGTCAAAGAGTTCCCCGCGAGAACATGTGAATGTTATTTTTTTTTCTTGTGTTTTTTAATATGTGTACACCTAGATTATCAAAATGTTGTTTTTCTATAAGGCAGACTTGTTTTTAGGATAATAATAAGATGTTGCCCAAAAAATTAATATACTGATAAAAAACTTTTGGGTATGTATTTTAATTGCTTTTTTATTAAATGAATGACATAGAACAAAAAATTATTTTTTTTGTTGAAATTAAAAATATCAATAAGAGAAGAAAAAGTTTACTATTAAAATTGTTTGTTTCAATGAAATTCAAATACTTACTTTTATATATATAAAAAATAATCTCATGTAATTAAATAAAATAAGTGATGCGCCAAGATTGAATATCTTAATTTGTATATGTTTCTCAACTTGACTACTTAGTCCTTGGTTAACATTAACAATCTTTTGAATATTTATTGGTAAATATAATTCTCAATTTATTTTATTAAATGTATACATCAAATTATGAATCCGCAATTAAAATTATTCTTGCTGCTAGAAAACACATTAACAATACTTATATATTTTTATATTTTTTTTATATGACTCATAGCAAATCACAAACAATTATCTAGTAAAAGACCAAGGGATGTCAAACAATGAAAATCGAAATGGACCTTCTCATTTTATCATTGGTAAAGAAAATGATGGGATTGAATTCAATGTGATAGGGAGACTTAAGTCTCTTATGTCAATGTGGAATGGTGAAAATGAGAAGGTCCATTTCACCATTACACGTTGAAAGTTACACCGTTACACATTAACCCAAGAATGGACCTTCATTGGTTAATGTTAACAAATAATTTAATGTGATATTAATTTTTAGCCCTCCCTTGGTCTTAATTGAAATCAGAATGGACCTTCTCTTGTGTCAATGCTGTAATGTACAGGGGAGACCCTTTCACAATGGGATCCATTCACCTGTAAATATTAGATACAATAGAAGGATGACCTTTCAATATAAGTTTGTCGTGCTTTGAGTTGGTTTATGTTTAACAATTTATGAATAAATAATATTTCATTAAATTTATTAATTTTCAGGTTCATAAACATTGAGGTTGCCCGAATAATAACATCAATATTAAATCATCGATGAAAATTTCTTTATTTCAATGAAGCCATGTTTCCAAACATCCTGAAATGAAACCGCATGTTGATGCATGGTTTTCAAGATTTAATATTAGTATTAACTTAAAATTTTTACTATTTATTATGTTAATTTGTTTATTTTATTAAAATTATTGAAAATTTTATTTTTATAAAGTTTTACTGCAATTCTAAATCTGAGTGGGATAGAGCAAATGATAATGTTGCGATAAGGATTTGGAAGAATCACACTACCAAAGAATAATTTTTTACTTATAGATAGTATGTTTGTATTATATAGGTTTCATGATTTTTGGTATAAGGTGCAAAAGAAATCTAAAACATATGCCAAAGAAAGCACTCTACCAGGCTGGAATGATGTGATAGTTTAGAAGGATTTTAGGTCGCCATACATCCTGAAGACTATTTGGTTGGAATACATTCAGCATGTAATGTCCGAGTGTTTCACATGATGGTCAAAGTCTAGTGCAGGGAACCAAAACCGACAAATTCACGGTTTGGTTACCACCCATATCATCGACTTCATTCTGTTCTTTTTGCATGCGAACCAAATGGTAAGATTTATTTTAATTATATTTATTTTAATTTGTTGTTATTTATAAATATATTTAATTGACAATAATTTTATCTTACAAGCTACGACTTTTGAACGTGAACCAAGTCTAATAGAGTTTTTATGGAAACACATGTGCAAAGTGATGACCGTAAAAAAAGAATGCGACAATTTGTCTACAGCCAAACTCAATACTTTGTGGTACATTGGTTTCCAACCATTTTTTTTATTAAGTTATTATTTTCTTGAATTTTATGATTTCATTTTTTATTTCCAGAAGACATATAACAATTGGTTGAAGGAGAGATATAGGAACGATCCTTCAACCCACCCAGATTTTAATCCGGATTTTTGGTTGGAGGCCGGATCATCAGGCGGACTCGATAGAAATTGGGTGTACGGACTCTCTAATACTATAGCCGAGAACTTGCGGACTACCCATAGTGTTTCAATCGTTAAGTGCTCGCAATCAGTCCCAAGCACTCAGTCTCTGAAATTCGCGGTCTTGTTGGATCAAGGGGTGAAAGAAAATATGACCCATCTCAATTAAAAAAAAATATGAATGATTCTTTGTGGATTATGAAGAACTCCGCTAAATGGTCATAGATATTAAATCACAAATGGGTGGTAAATGTGCAACATGTTATTGGCCTTACGGTCTAGGGGATGGCCAACCTCCTTCTCCAGCGTTGCCTTTGTTCTAATTTCATTGTGTTTGAATGTATAAATTTGAAATAAATATTTGGTTTTTATATTAAGATAATTGATTTTTAAATAGTTAAATTTTATACAAATTAATTTTTTTAATTATTTTCTATTTCTGTTCAATAGATGTTTTTTAAAATATATTTAAATTATTACTGACATGGTTACCAATGAACTTATTCCGTCGGTATATTCTAGAGAGTTGTAAAAAAATTACTACAAATACCACAACAACTGTTAAATCACCGACGAAATTATTTCGTAGGTATATTTCAGGGAGTTGAAAAACATTACTACAAATGTAATTATAACTGTTAAATCATTGATGGAATACGCCCTTCGGATTATTCTAGAGAGTTTGGCAAGAATTACTGCAAATATCAATGCAACTCACCGACAAAATTACTGATGGAGGGAAGCAGGTAATTGTTTTTTAACACACATACTCCGTTTGTAAAGTCATTCATAATTGTTTTTATTAAAGACAAACTTACTAACAAACCAAAAAAGTATTAAATTTGATAGTGAACCGTAATTTCGTCATTTCAATTGAAAGGAGTCATTTAATTTATGATTTTTTTATATATTTTTTTTGTATTTAGTTAGTCTTATAAATTTAATTTTAATTATAAATCTAATATAAAGATTTTTTTTTGAACTAGCAACAAATGTTTTTCATGATAATTTTTAATTTGAATAAAATAAAATAAATATTCTACAATTGGATTGTTAGAAATACAAAATATTAATATGAATATTATAAATTATAGTTTTAATTTTTATATGAAAATAGTTTTAATTTTAATTTATTTTATTATTTATTTTCATTGGAAAAATCATTTTTATTTTGAACAACTGAACCCCGTTTTCAATTGAAAAAGAAAATTAGGAAAGAAAAAAAATTAAAATAGAAAAGGAAAATAATTTTCGATCTGTTAATAAACACACACCCTTGGTATTTCGGTTATAGGGTTTGTATTTTTCTTTGATACCTATTTATATATTTATTAAGAGCATAGGCTAGTATGAGAATATAACTCTTACCCTGTTGATTACACAGAAGGAAAGAACTGCACAGGAAGTAAATACACAGGTAAGACAAAACATTCCTGCTCTTCTGCCATTCCCTAGCAAGACAAACATTCTTTGATTCCTTGAAGCATTCAGATGATCACAATTCCTTGTGAAGTTGCAAATTTAAAATGGAGTTTTCATCCTGCAGGGAAACTATGCTTTAAAATCAACCAAACATCTAAGTGGACAACCTTACAAAGCATGTCATTAATGCTTAATTATAAACACGCTAGTAGCTGCTAGCTACTCATCCTGGGCAATATATGCAGTCCAGCTACTTGCTGTCCCTGCGGTGGCTCCACCACCCAAAACCGTGCAGGCCTCGCCATCACATCCACCACAACAATCGTCTCCCCATTCGCGCAAACCACACAAACTCTCCCTCTTCCTGCGGCGATCTGCTCAGCGAGTTTAAGCTCTGGCAATTCAATGACCTTCTTCCAACAATCTTTTTTACAATCATACTCGCTCAAAGCTCCTGTTACTTCATTCACCACATAGATAGCATCTTCATTCATTGTAGCTGCTGGTCCATTCCATCCAGCTAGCATCCCTCTAGGCATATCGTTCCATTGGTTTTCTTCTACATCATAAACCAAACCTTCTTTCGGTGCATTGCCTTTAACGTTGACCATGTAAAGCTTGCCTTTGTATCCTATTGCCCCAATAGGTTCCCTGCTAAACCGACCATCTTTCAGTGGTGCCATGTTTTCCCATCTCCAATGGTTACTTTGTTGCCTGAAGTCCCATTGTTCCATTGATCTAGCTACTTCTCCACTGTACCGTGGACCAACCCCGCTCGCCACATAAACCCTTCCATGCACAGAACCAGTGGCACACCAACGCCGAGGGCTAGTGAACGGAGGACCAAAGAACCACTTGCTAGACTCTGGGTGGAAGACTAATGGCCTAGACAGTGCTGGGACAAACTGGTGAGTGGTGCCAGATATAAGAACAAGATGGTTAGAGACTGTTAGGGATTGTACTGAGAGCTTTCTTGATAAAAACGATGGGTGGCGGTGGAGGAGGTGGAGTGGGGGATCTCTTGGAGTACTAGGGACTGATTGCCATAATGATGATATAGGGTCAAATGACATGAGCTCAATTGAACTGATTCTATCCACTTGATTGTCTTTTGTGGTAGGACACGATGATGATGCAGAGAGAAGGGCGTAAAGGGAGAAGAATGGGGCGAATAATGAAGAATAGAGAAGTCGCCGCCATGCATGGGATACAGAGAAAAGAATGGAAGGTGGGAGAGAAGTGAGACAGTTTTGAGAAAGGTGGTCGGGTAGGCCTGGCAACAACGTTTCATTGAGAGTATTAGGGAGCTCATTCTTCCTCGTTTTCTTATAATTCGGGAAGGATTTCATGGAAGAAAAATTGTTTTGAAAAAATTTACTTTCTAGCAATTCAAAAGATGAAAATTAATTTTTTTTATATTTAATTAGTGTCATAAGTTTAATTTTTGATAAATCTAATATGAAGATGTTTAATTTGAGTTAAAATTATATTTTTTTAATTAAATCTTTTTAATCTTGAGGAAATAAAATTAATACTCTACAACACAAATATAAAATATTAAGATGATTGTTATAAATTATGATTTTGTTATTTTTTATGAAAAATAGTTATAATCTTGATGTATTTATTATTTTTGTTTTAAAAAAATAAACAAGTTCTTTAATTTTGGATATTTTTCTTGATTGAGATAAATGCATGGGTAATTCTATACATGATCCATAGCCTGTACTTTATATAGAGATAAATGCATGGGTAATTCTATACATGATCCATAGCCTTTACTAGAGCCGGTTGGAGTAACAAGCATTCCATATTTTTTTCCTCTTCTTGACTGTTGTATGTAAAATTTAATCATAAAACAAAAGATTTTGACCGGAAGAAAATACCTTGTCCAAAGCATAGTCACTAAATTTTCTTATATTCACTTCTTGGTTTCTCTCTTCCTGCAGCTCGTTATAATATGTCCTTTTCTTGACTTTTCTTGAGTCTAGTCCGAGCATCGTCTTGCCGGCCCGAGGCTGAATAACATAAGTAGTGATAATGTGGTGGCGAACTCCAAAGCCAAAATTTATAATTATGAAAGAAAAGGTACGCCTTTGGACATGGAATCACACGAAAGATTTTGACTGCTTCACCTTGTGATCTGGCGGCAGCAAGTTAAAACAGCTGATGGGTGCAGATTGAGTGGGAGTAGGAGTTGCATATTGCAACCTAATACTTAACCATATTCTCATTGTCATTTTCTTCTCCAGGAACCACTCCACTACTGGCACTAGGTGACAAAAAGTAAAGAAGAAAATGTGAAGTTAATTTGGCACGCTTGTAGCTCGATGCAGTGTTCGTTCATTTAATAATCAACACATTTGTCATATGTCTAGGTGCGAGGGCGTGCTGGTAAAACATTGTTGGGATCTTGAGAGCATATATGGACAGTGACAATACCCTCGGGCATAGGTAGATTAAATAACAGTGCATAACAAGTGTGTATGAGCATCGAATTTATATTCGACATGACTTTAGACTTGGATGGTGAGTTATCCAAGATGTGCATAAATACAGGTTCAATTGATTGGCTTGATGGTTTGATGGGCATTCCGATCAAGAGAAGTTACAATAATAGGCAGTTGGCCATAATTTTCAGCAATTATTGTTTTTGGACAACACTGTCCACATTTGTTTAGATTTGTATTAGGGTAGTTTCTATGTAACTTCTGTATTCTTTGTAATATAAATAGAAGCCAGAATTATGTAGTGATTAATATTTAAAAATGTATTTTTATCAAGGTTTTATATCATCATTTTGCACTTGAAGTATCAATAACTCCTTAACTAAAGCATGTTTTATAATAACATATCTAATAATATAAGATACATTTAATTTATGGTAAATATTCATTTTAAATGCAGGTCTGTCACATAAATAAAAGGATTGATTGATGAGTTTAAATACTGAAATTGAAAGGACAAAGAGAGGGCCAAACTTAAAAAAGAGATGTTGGTGCAATCCAAACTGGAACACTATTCTGTAATTGGGTCATATATAGAGCTGTAGATCTCGGATCTAGGTCTGCTTTATATGGATGGAAAGGTAAGACATAGGCCTAAAACTTTCAAGGGAGTCCAAGATTTAAAAAGGTTGTTTCAAGTCCAAATTATAGCAACAATGGAGAAGTCTGAATCTGTCCTGCAGCCTAGATACTATTCAGTGTTCAGCCCATATCTCGAGTTCTAGAAGTCCAAATGACCTCAATTTTTTTTCTAGGAAAGATAAGACAATTTCCTAGAACTTTCATGGTACAATTGGTTCTAATTATGATGTTAGCAATGACGTTTTATTCAGACAAGAAGATACAGATTTTCACCAAGTCAAGAGTTGGCCACCCACTCAACAATTAATCATCAAATCAATAGTTCCAAATTTTTGCCTATAAAAGAAGGCATTTACCATGCATTTAGGATCTTGGTTGTTCAGATGAAGAACTTGCTTTTGCTCTCTCTCTTTATATTTTTGTAATGCTTAAGTTTTTCTTTCATTAATATCTTGTTTATGCTTTTCATTTCCTTTCCTTTACTTTGTTAACTTGTATCTTATTTATGTTCTTATCTTGTTTATTTATGTTTCTCTCTTTCATTATATTTAGCTAAGTTTATTATGTCAAGGTAAAAAGGTTACACTAATGGTGTAAGAATAAGTATAGTGTAAACTCAACATGGACTTTAATGTTTGATACTAACATATTTTGTATTTGTTATATTGTTCACTCTTAATACTTTGCTTGTTAAATGATTAATCTAGATTTGTGTTGTATAACACTTGATACAATAAATGCTTGGCACTTTCATAGCCCAATCGTATGGCATAACCTACACCTTTGCTATGAAAGAAAATTGATTTGTTGTTAATATAAGTTATAATCATGAATACCTGATAATATTTACAAGTATTAGCATTATTCGAATAAGATAACTAATGTAATCATGTTAACAATTTATAATCCGATTGAAACTTCTTTGTGTGTAGTTTCCAGTTGAGTAATCAAAGTTTATATTATACTTGTTTGAAATACCATTAGTGGATCCTCTAACCTTGACACTTGTTTTTATCATTGTTTAATTCTCACATTGATCTTCCATCTCAAAATTCTCATCAACTTCTTCTTCTTCTTCTTCTTCTTTATTATTAGTATTACTACTACTACTACTACTACTACTACTATCTATATGTGTATAAATTATAATATTTATTTTATTTTCTCTTTTCACTTTTCTTGTATCTAACTTTTGTTTCTTTTGTTTTATTTTCTTCTTCCTTTTATTCTCTTTCTACAAATGCTTGAGTGTTTGGTCAAGTACATTAAGTGGTAGACTTTGTAGGGTATCCTTATCATTTTCAAAAAATATGGTCGGAGAAGATACCTAGTCACTTCATAATGAATAATGAGAATAACTGTGTTAGAACACTTAAAGACTACATGAATCCTACAAGAATAATTACAACCTCATGCATAGTTTTTCCTCCTAATGCATCTCATTTTAATTTTAAGCCAAGCATTATTCAACTTTTACCTTCTTTTCATGGCTTAGATCTAGAAAATCCATACTTGCATTTGAGAGAATTTGAAGAAGTTTGTAACACTTATAATGACTTAAATTGTAGCATGAAAACCATTAGATTAAAGCTTTTTCCTTTTTCATTAAAAGATAAAGCTAAAACATGACTATAAAATCTTAGGTCAGGATCCATTCGTGCTTGGGATGAAATGCAACAACAATTTTTAAAGAAGTATTTTCCATCTCACAAAACAAACTCTTTCAAAAGACAAATCACCACTTTCACTTAAAAACTAGGTGAAACATTTTACCAATGTTGGGATAGGTATCGAGACTTGCTTAATACTTGCCCTCGTCATGGTTTTGAAACATGGAGATTGGTTTCACAATTTTATGAAGGGTTAACACCTAAAGATAGGTAACTTGTTGAATTAATGTGTAATGAAACTTTTAAGGATAAGGACCCTAATGAAGCAATGGAGTACCTAAACTTGCTAGCTGAAAATGGGTAAAATTAGGACGCTATAGGCACTTATGAGGCATCAATAAAACCCAACCTCATACATCTAGTAAAGATATGTATAACATTAGAGAAGATCATGACCTCCAAGCCAAGTTTAATAATCAATACATGTGTCATATGTCTAGGTGCGAGGGCGTGCTGGTAAAACACTGTTGGGATCTTGACAAAATGTATGGACAGTGACAATACTCTTGGGAAAAGGTAGATTAGATACAAACGCATAACATGTGTGTAGGAGCATCAAATTCATGTTCGACACGACTTTAGACTTGGATTGTGAGTTGTCCAAGATGTACATAAACATAACTAGGTTGGTAGAGAGGTTCAACTGATTGGCTTGATGATTTGATGGGCAGAAGATCAAGAGAAGTTACAATAATGGGCCACAATTTTCAGCAATTACTATTTTTGGACAACACTAACCATATTTGTTTAGATTTGTATTATGGTAGTTTCTATATAACTTTTGTATCTTTTGTAATATAAATAGAAGCAAGACTTATGTAGCATGTAAGATATTGTGCATTGCACACATAAAAGTTTTTGTGTATCCTTTGTTATTGGTACTATTAATAAAGGTTAATAGTTTTTCTTGTAATTATGCTTGTGATTCTGATTCATATATTTGTGTTGTTGTAGTTTGTCTATAACATATAAAAGTTTAGGGAAAGCCTTTTGGGTATGTGAAACACCTTAATGTATAGGCCAAACATGAGTTCAATTGTGAGATAGGTTGAGTCTAGAGGAGGGCTAGACTGCTGCATAGGGATCCAGATTTTGTTGGAAATTTAACCTTGTGGCAAGTGGTATCAGAGCACGGTTACATGCTGGAACGGATATTTGGTTGTTATGTGAAAGCTATTGCTGGTAAGTTTCTGAAACTTGTGGTTGACTTCATATGCCATCAGGTATGGAATCAATTCGTGAAACATTGACACGTCTAGAAGGCTTGATTAGGCCAACCCTAGAACATATAGATTGCTCCATTAATAAGAGATTAGACTTGGATATGGATATTGTAGAAAAGGCTACTAAGAGTATTTGGAACTTACGGTAGAAACTGGCTAAAAGTTACAGGTTGTTGAGTATGAAATTTATGTTTTGAAGAGAGCAGTAATAAACATTCCTAGGGGTGGTGGCATGTCCAAACCAAAACTGTTAGAGCCAAATCCATTAGGTGGTGGGAGAAGTTCCAAAGAGTTGGAAAATTATATGTGGGATATGGAACAATACTCTAATGTAACTAAGATTGATGTGGGTGAACAAGTGAACATCACCGTGATGTACTTAATTATTAGGTGATGCAAAATTATGGTAAAGGACCAAAATTAAAGAGGATTTGAGTATGGGATGATCAAAGATTGATACTTGGGTGCTTCTGAAGCAAGGATTAAATGAATAGTTTCTATCGAATAATATGTCCTAAATTACAAGGAAAGATTTGAAATGATTGAAATGGGACAAGTTGGTTCAGGAATATGTGAAAGACTGTAGTTATCTAATTTTGTACATTAAGAACATGTCTAAAGAGGATAAATTATTCAACTTACTATCTGGTTTGCAACCTTGGGCATAAGCAAAATTGAGTCGATAAAAGGTGACTGATTTGTCTTCCGCAATTGACGTCGTAAATGGTTTATGATTTTAAAGTAGTGATGAAGGATGGGTCTATTATAGCCCCTTTAAAATCAAAGATAAAAGATAAAAGGGAAGAAAAGAAGAAGAAGAAAAAAAGATGACAAGGGTAATGACAAAAAAACCCAAGCTAAATGTTGGCTAATATTATATTTGGGGGACCACACTAGAAAATATATGAAAGCTATTTTGGTCAATGATAGTGAACATAAGGAAACAATCATGCATATGAACCCAATGCATGTGTTGAATTGTTTGGTTATGGAATTAGAGGACTCAGTGGACAAATTCAGCATTGTTGACATTGATTTGGTGCGTCTAGATGCTTTACGGCAAGGAAAATTAGGTGCTTTATTCACTCTAATGTATGTTAAAATTAGAGTGAGTGATAGGGAAATTACTTCCATGTTAGATTTTGGTTATTCGAACACCCTTGGTGTTGACAAATTGGTGATACAATTGGAACTGCAATTGAGTAACAATTATACGGCAATAAAGGCACTGAATGCAAAGGCACAAAGGATAATAGGAACTGCTTATAATGTTGAAAAAGTGGTTGGGGAAGTATGATTTATTGGTTTATAACACTTGATGATTTTAATGTCATTTTTAGCTTAGACTTATTGAAAAAGGCTAAGATTGTGTTGATGTTGTGCTTGGGTGGAATTTTGATTACCAATAAAATATGCCTTGATTTTATGTCTTGCTATAAGACTTTGGTGGTCAGAATTAGCAAGGGTAGCAGTAGCATGATTTCATCCATCATGATCGACAAAGCCTTAAAAAAGGCAGCAAAATGTTTTTAGTAGTAGAAATGGGTAAGGGATTTGGATATATTAAGCAAGTGTTGAATGTATTTTCTAAATTGTTAGAAGAGTACAAAGATGTCATGCCTCTTAAGTTACTAAAAGAGCTTCCATCGAGAAGAGCTATTGATCATATAATTGAACTAACCTAGTGCAACACCACCATTATAGCCCTTATATCATATGTCTCCAAAACTATGCTACTCCTATTCTGTTTCAAAAAAAGGCAGATGATAGTCTTGGAATATGTGTGGATTATTATTCACTAAACAAGGTGATGATAAAGAATAAGTATTTGGTGCTGCTGGTGCAAAACTTGATGGACAGGTTAAATAGGACTTCTTTCTTCATGAAACTAGATTTTAGGTCAGTTTATTGGCATGTTAGAATTGCTTAAGGGCACAAGCATAAGATGACTTTTATGATGAGGTACAATTTATATGTGTCTTTAGTTATGCTATTTGGCTTAACCAATGCTCTAACTACATTTTGTGACTTGATAAACGATATGCTATATGAGTTTTTAGATGACTTTGTGGTCATGTATTTATATGACATTGTGGTTTTTAGTACAATTATGGAGGATCATGTGGTGCATTTGTCTAAGGTTTTAAGTACGCTAAGGAAATATAAGTTGTTCATCAAAAAGGATAAATGTGATTTTGCATGTTATGAAATTATATTTCTAGGGCACTTGGTAAGTATGGGCCAAGTGAGGATGAATCTGAAGAAAGTATAAGCTATACTGGAATGGACAGTCCCATGAAGGGGTTTGATTTACAATATTTTTTAGGTTTGAAAAAATATTATTATCTGTTTATTAAGGGTTATAACGAAGTGGTCACCCCTCTATTTAATTTGTTGAAGAAAAATTATAGGTAAAAGTGGTATAATAAATGTGAACGAGAATTTAACAAGCTAAAAATAGATGTTACATCAATGCCAGTGTTGAAACTACTTGATTTTGAGAAGCCATTCAATGTACAAGAGGTACATTTAGTTGCATTTGAAAGTTAGAAACTAAATGAAGCAAAACAAAGGTATTCGACATAGAGAAGGAAATCACTAGGTGGTTCACTTTCTTGGTGTGTGGTGGCTGTATATGTAAGGGCTGAAGTTTACTATGAAAACAAATAATATAGACGACATTTTCTTTGTAACACAAAAGAAGTTGTTACAGCAAGATCGGTGGCTAAAGTTCTTGGCCAAGTATGATTTTGTATAGGAACACAAATTGGGGCAACACAATCAAGTTATGGATGCACTTAGCGGGCACAAAGTTCTTGCTACTTTTTTTACATTGTGCAAATGGAGTTAGACATGATGGAACGACTTCATCAAGCTGCTGAAAAGATATAGCTTATAAAAAGTTGAATGATTTTGTACAAGAAGGGATAGCATAAAGATATTGGCTGGAAAACAATCTCTTCAATGCCAAAGAGGGTCTAATCTACATGCCAAACGAGAAGCTATGAAAATTGTTGATGTTAGAGACACATGATCCGTAGCGGGTTGGACATATAAGGAGGGAAGGGATGCTATTTTTGTTTTCCCAAACATATTATTAACCGATGATTAATGAAGACGTAGAGTTATATGTCAAAACTTGTCTAGTATAATAGCAAGATAAAACCTTACAGTAGTGTGAAATAGGTTAGATTCAGACATTATCAATACCAAACAAGCCTTGGGTTTAGTTTCTATGGAATTTATTATGGGCTTTCTGAAAGTAGATGACATGAATGTAATGATTGTGGTTGGGGATAGATTCACCAAATATGTAAAAAAATCACTAGCAAATTGATTCAACAAGGCTTGATACCAAAATATGATAGGCATTTTAAAGTTAAGAAGAAAATAGGAGTTGTTGCATATAGTTTGATCTTACCAGAATAGTGGAAACTTCACCCCACATTTCATGTGAGTTACTTAAAACCCTAATACAAAGACAAAAATGACCTAGATAGAAACAAGTCACAATATGCTCCCCCATGATTCAGAAACAATTTGACAATGGCATTGTTAAGATCATCCTCGATTAGGTCATCATAGGAAGAATTAATGAATTGAGTTTATAGTGAAATGGAAGAAAAACTCAAAGGTTTCATGAGAGAAAAACACAAATTTATAGCAATTTAAATATAAGGTTTAAGAATAACTCACTTCTATTTCGACAAGAGTGTTAGACTCTTTGAATGAGGGTGGTTTGTCATGGGTTTAGGAGCGAGGACATGCCAGTGAAAACACTGTTGGGATTTTGACAGCATGCATGGAAAGTGGCAACATGATTAGGTAATGACAGATTTGACAAAAGTGCATAACAGGTGTGTGTGAGCAACGAGTTCATGTTTAACATGACTTCAGACTTAGATGATGGGTTGTCCAATATGTGCAGAAACACAACTTTGATGGCAGAAAGGGTTCAGATAATTGGTTTGATGGTTTATTGGGTGACAAACCAAGAGAAGTTACAATAGTGGGCAGTTGGTGATAATTTTTTACAATTATAGTTTTTTGACAAAACTACTTAGATTTGTATTAGGTTAGTTTCTATGTAACTTATGTATTATTTGTAATATAAATATAGGCCAGAGTTGTGTTGCATGCAAGATATTGTGCATTGCACACACAAAGAATTTTGTGGATTTTTTGTTACTCGTATTAATAAAGGTTGAGAGTTTTTCCTGTAATTGTGCTTGTGATTATGATTCTTATACTTGTGTTGTTGTGGTTTGTATGCAACTTGTAGGACTTTAGGAAAAGCGTCTTGAGCGTGTAAAACACCTTAGTTTATATACCAAACATAAGTTGAATTGTGAGATAGGCTGAATATAGAGGAAAACTATATTGCCACATAGGGATCCAGATTTGACAGAAAATTTGACCATGTGTCAACATGCATAACAAACAAGTGAAAACAACAACTACATGTGAAATTTAATTCATTGGATTACTTTAAATTTTAAAATATTCATC
The DNA here is from genome assembly GCA_033617975.1 of Populus alba x Populus glandulosa. Lineage (NCBI taxonomy): Eukaryota > Viridiplantae > Streptophyta > Magnoliopsida > Malpighiales > Salicaceae > Populus > Populus alba x Populus glandulosa. The sequence goes on from CM066161.1 coordinate 7,450,829, forward strand.
TTTATACAGTGAGGTTCACCATATATTTACCTATTGTGTGATTTAATGGCACTAGAAAATTCAATAATCAACTAATTAATATCTTGTCACTGGATGGAAGTTGTGTAGAGAGGGCTTATCATCTGCTTGGGGGAGATCACAAAGGAACACAGAGAGAATGGGTTTACCTGACTTAAGAATGAAATTAAATTTTTATATATTTCTTTTACTGACATATTAATATTTCATCACTATTATCAATTATACCAATGAAATATTAAAAAAAAAATTAAATAAATATACATTCTTTTGGTATAATTATTATTTGCTAATGAAATTGACTTTGTCAACAAATTTTAACGACAATTCTTCTTTTTACCTATGATCGATAAATTCTATTGATATTTAATTAGACATTTTCTAATAATGTAATTAGAAAAGATTAAAAAAAACACTTTATTTTGATCTAATTTGAGGCTTCTTATGCGTATTGTGTTAAAAAGTAAGCACAATGCCATAGCTAAAGAAGTGCATTGCAAGTAGTGAATTAGGTGCCAAAGTAATCTTTGTAGAAAAAAATGGAATGTATATGTTTTATTCATGTAAATAGTTAGGAATTATGTATTGGAGATTATTTTTTGAATCATATTAATTTCAAAAAAATTAAAATTAAATAAAATCTCAAAAATAATTTTAATTTTACTTTCTTAGTTTCCTTGTAATTAAGTCCTTGATTAAATTAATTAAGCCTTCCAAAATCCTCATTGAGTTCGTACTCATCTAAATTTGTATTTCCTTATCCCAAATAAAATATTCTCAACAACAAGGCTTTTTGTCAATTAGAATTGAGTTGCTAATTTGTCAATATTATACATTCTGGTCCTCTAACTTTTTCACTTGTCATTTTTGTCCTTTACCACGAATTTGCACAATCTTTTTCTTCATGTTTATTATCTTGTATTTTTGGATTTTCTTTTCTATTATTTTTTTTCTTTTCTTGATTTTTTTAGTAAAAAATAGGTAACAACAAAACTGATAATGCATCTCATATCACAAACTTGTTTTTTAGAAAAGTTATACGTTTGCATGGAATTTTTAGGAGTATATTTTTCAGAACATAATGTTTGGTCCCATGGCTACTTTTGGAAGACTTTGTGGGGAAAGTTGGGTACTGAACTCTTATTTTCAACAACTTGTCATCCTCAAATAAATACACAAACTAAGATAGTGAATAGAACTTTATCACAATTTTTGCGTGTTGTTATTCAAAAGAATTTGAACAGTTAGGAAGAATGCTTGCCTTTTGTTAAGTTTGCTTATAATAAAATTATGCATTCGACCACTAACTATTCTATTTTTAAAATTCTTTGCTTCATCCAATTCTTTATTATGTCCCGCTCCCCATTATTTACTATATGTAATTAGTTACTGCTTTGTAATTTAACTGCAAGTGAACTCATTTCCAAAATTTACTTTAATAATTGTAGATCCATGTGGTTATAATTTATTAAAAAAGAATATATTCATTGGATGTCCACCATTAACCTTTAGGAATGCAATGGATGGGTGTAAGATAGCAAGGACAAAAAAAATTGAAGAACTCATGCTTGGTCAATGATTAGTACTTAAAAGTGCATTTTATCAAGGTCTTATATCATCATTTTGCACTTGAAGTATCAATAACTCATTAACTAAAAGCATGTTTATAATAACATATCTAATAATATAAGATACCTTTAATTTGTGATAAATATTCATCTTAAATTCAGGCCTATCATATAAATAAAAGGATTGATTGATGAGTTTAAATACTGAAATTAAAAGGATAAAGAGAGGGCAAACTTAGAAAAGAGATGTTGGTGCAGTCCAAACCGGAACACTGTTCGGTAATTGGGTCATATCTGGAGCTGTAGATCTCATATTTAGGTCTAATTTATATGGATGGAAAGGTAAGACATAGGCCTACAACTTTCATGTGGAGTCCAAGATTTAAAAAGGCTGTTTTCAAATTCAAACTATAGTAATAACGGAGAAGTCCGAATCTGTCCTACAACCCAAACACTATTCAGTGTTCAGCCCATATCTCAAGTTCTAGAAGTTCAAATGACCTCAATTTTTTTTTAAAATATAAGATAATTTCCTATAACTTTGATGAGTATAGGTGGTTTTAGTTCTGATGCTAGCAATGATGTTTTATTCAGACAAGAAGATAAAGATTTTTACCAAGTCAAGAGTTGGCCACCTACTCAATAATTAGTCATTAAATTAATAGTTCCAAATTTTAACCTATAAAAGGAGTCATTTACCATGCATTTAAGGGCTTGGTTGTTCAGATCAAGAACTTACTCTTGCTCTCTCTCTTTCTATTTTTTTTTTTATAATTCTTAAGTTTTGCTTTCATTAATATCTTGTTTATGATTTTCATTTCATTTCCTTTACATAGTTAACTTGTATCTTATTTATGTTCTTATTTTGTATATTTATGTTTCTCTTCTTCATTATGTTTAGCTAATTTTATTATGTCGAGGTAAAAAGGTTATATTAATGGTGTAAGAATAAATATAGTGTAAACTCAACATGGACCTTAATGTTTAATATTAAAATGTCTTATCTTTTTATCTTACTAATTCTTAATACCTTGCTTGTTAAATGGTTAATCTAGATTTGTGTTGTATAACACTTGGTACAATAAATGCTTGGCACTCTTATAGCCCAACCGTATGGTATAACCTACACTTGTGCTATGAAAGGAACTTGATTTGTTGTTAACATAAGTTAGCATCATGAATTCCTGACAATATTTTAAAGTTTGGTGTTACTTAAATAACATAATTAATATGATCCTGTTAACAATTTATAATTAGTTATTAATGACAAATTATCTGATTGGAACCTCCTTTGTGTGTGGTTTCCAGTTGAATAATAAGAGTTTATACTATACTTGTTTGAAATACCATTCATAGATCTTCTAACCTTGACATTTGTTTTTATTATTGTTTAATCCTTACATTAATCTTCCATCTCAAAGTTCTCATCAACTTCTTTATTATTATTGTTGTTGTTGTTATTGTTATTTATAATTTATACAATTAACCTCCATGTGGTTCGATCCCGGTCTTGCCGGGTTATTTATTACTTCAATACTCCTACACTTGGGAGTAAAATATTGATGCAGCTGCAATATAAACCAATTCGAGTTGATAATGGGCACTTGGGCTATAACCTTTTTTTTCACATGGTCTTTTCCATTGTTTTCATTTTTTTATTGTAATTTTAATACAAGATCATTTATATTGTTGTATCTCCTTTTAGGATTTGTGTAGGCAAAATGGTACAATTCTATTGTCAATTTTTTAGCTTTACTTTTTCTTTAATTTCACTATTCTTTGTGCTAGATCTTGGCCTGTAACTGATGATTCATGAAAATTGATTGCTTTAATAAGAAGATGCACAAATTTTGCTTCATTTTCAGCTTAATATATATATATATATGTGTGTGTGTGTGTGTGTGTGTGTGTGTGTTTGCATTTCAATCATCATGAAACAATAAACTGGTTCTAAATTTTCTATTTTTTCACTCTTGCTGTGAAACTCAAGTTAATAAATGCTTTTATTGCATTACCATTTGATATAGAACAATGAAGAAAAAGAATTAAAGTAAGAAACAAAAAAGCTTTAAAGAAAGAAGCTAAGAATTACAAGGAAAAAAAGAAGAAGGAAAAATCTAGGAAGAAAAGAGAATTTAGGAAGGGAAAGGTCTATCATTTGTATTTAATCATCAAAATTATCTTACAAAATGAAAATATATATATATATAAATAGTATAACCTTAGAACATTCAACTATTAAGCTTAACTCATCAATTAAAACTATCTAACATAAATAACTCAGATAAAGAAAATAAAATAATGAAATAATCCCAAATGTGCTCAATCTCTCTACCAAAAAGTGACACGCTAGGTCATCTTACTTGTCTTCATTCACATACTCGTGTAATTTGTGGTGTGGGTCTGGTACCTTCATCAACTCTCTTGAAGTTAGAGAAAGTCGACCCTTCGAGTAAATCTTTAGGCAACTCTGATAGTACTCTCAAAGATCTGGATCAGTCTACTACAAAGTATCTCTAGTGATCCAAATACAATCTGAATCAGGTTGGCTCACCCAACGAACTAGAAACAGTTGAACCTCACTATTCTTAGTAAAAGCAACTTGTATATCTAGAATAGCATCAATATTGTCCTTTTGTGTTGAAGTCAAGGTGAAAGGGGTAGAGGTTTCAATAATATCATCAGAAGGGGAAAGGAAGTTAGGTGGCATCTCAAAATCATCATTTGGAATAGGATGTGGTTTCTCACATACAACCAGATCTTCACTATTAAATGTAGAGCTAATGCCAAAATCAGGTGGTAAATAAAAAACATATGCAGTTGACCAACCTGTTATAGCACTTTGAATGGCTCTGCACTACAAGCATGTAATTTTTTATTAGTTCCCAAAAGAAACCACTCAGGTCTAATCCCTATTATAACAATCTCCCACATTAAATTCATTATGTCATCTATGTAAATAAGCTTGAAGTTTATATTCTGCATTACTACCTTGAATCTTCTTAGTGATCTCAATATGCAAATCTAGAATTCTACATGCAAAAAACTTGACTGACTCAAACACTCTAGCATGAAGAGCATGGAAATAAGATCTGAAGGTTTTTTAGGCTTGTAACCATGTACAACTTCAAAAAGACTAATGCTATTGACCTCTTAACAAAGCTATTATAGGCAAATTAGGCCATAGGAAGAACCAAATCTCAATTCCTATGATGATCACTCACTAGACACCTTAAAAGGTTTCCTAAACTCCTATTAAGCACCTTAATTTGACCATCAATTTGGGGGTAGTAAGTACTAGAAAACTTCAACTTAGTTTCCACCATATGCCAAAGGGTTTTCCAGAAATAACTCATAAATCTAACATCCTTATTCGAGGCTATGGTTTGGGAAAGACAATACAACTTGATAATCTCATCAAAATAGAGTTTCACAACTTTAAAAGCATATATGGTCTTAGTACAAAGGATAAAATGGGTCATCTTAGAGAAGCGGTCGACAATCACAATAATAAAATCATGCTTCTTTGCAGTACGTGGAAGCCCAAACATAAAATCCATATTTACATCTTGTCAAAGGCAAGTTGGAACAGACAACAGGGAGTAAAGATCAATATTTTGTTTTCTATGCTTAGTTAGTTGACATGTTTATTATTGACCTACCAACTTAGCTATATCTCTTTTTAAATTAGACCAAAAAAACTGACGTTCAACCTTTTAAGTGGTTCATTTCTTCCAAAGTGTTTTGAAAGCCCTCCAATATGAATCTTTCATATCAAAAATTCCTGCATTGATGTCTTGAAGATACAAAGATTATTATCTTGAAACAAATACCCTTCTTGAAAGTGATAACCATCTATAACATGATTATGCTCATATCTCAAAGTCATGTATATTTCTCCAAATTCTAGGTAAGATTCATTCTTCTTTTTTAGTCTCACAAATCTAGTAAATTCAACACTCATTATGGATAATAGTGTTACTCGGTGAGTCACGACATCTAACGCCTTATTCTTCATTTCAGATTTATGTTCAAAACAAATAAATAGGCTTGCAAACACTCAACCTAACAACCATGCCTATGATTGAGCTTCTTTTGAGAGTTGAGATAATAGAAGGCCCCATGGTCAGAGTAAAGAACAACCTCTAGTGATAGCAAATAATAGCATCAATAGGGCAAAACCTAAACCACCACATAAAATTCTTTATCATAAGTTGAGTACTTTTGTTTGGTCTCATTAAGTTTCTCACTAAAACAGGCAACATGGTGACATTCCTAACTAAGTACTTCACATATACCAACTCCTGAGTCATCACATTCCACTTAAAACACCTTAGTAAAGTTAGTGAGCCGCATTACTAGGACCTCTGTCAGCATCTTCTTAACCTCCTCAGATGTCTTATTAGCTCCTTTACTCTATTAAAATTCATTTTATTTCAAACATCTATAATAAACAACATGATGGTGTTAAATCCCTTGATGAAATGACAATATAAAGACACAGGCCTAAGAAAACTACAAACCTTATGAATATTCTTAGACTCGGGCCAATCTACTATTGCTTGGAGTTTTGGGGGATCAAAGACTCATTTACAAAACATTATAAACCCTAAGAAAACCACTCGATCTGTATAGAAAGAATATTTTTGGACATTTTCAAACAAACTTTCCTTCTTTAGGGTGGTACAAACTTGGATAAGGTAATCTAAATGATCTACCATAGTTTTACTATAAATAAAGATATCATCAAAATACACTACCATAGTTTTACTCCTGAGTCATCACATTCCACTTAAAACACCTTAGTAAAGTTAGTGAGCCGCATTACTAGGACCTCTGTCAACATCTTCTTAACCTCCTCAGATGTCTTATTAGCTCCTTTACTCTATTAAAACTCATTTTATTTCAAACATCTATAATAAACAACATGATGGTGTTAAATCCCTTGATGAAATGACAATATAAAGACACAGGCCTAAGAAAACTACAAACCTTATGAATATTCTTAGACTCGGGCCAATCTACTATTGCTTGGAGTTTTGGGGGATCAAAGACTCATTTACAAAACATTATAAACCCTAAGAAA